>OZ025243.1:13669943-14047443 GCA_964019155.1 Osedax fenrisi | reverse complement strand
TAAGATATTTTTTTAATTACAATATTATAATCCATTACATTTTAATTTAAAATATTTATTTCAAAAGTAATTTTTATAGACATTTAATAGACTATTATATTATTTTAAACGAAATTTAATTTCTTAGTATATATACAATTTATACATATAAGAGATTATTTAATTACCCTCTTCTATAATAATAATTGGTATATCCATTTGATAACTTTTATTTACATTTTTTTAAATTTAAATAAAATTTATTTAAAATTTTTTTTTTTAAATATTTAAAATGTTAAAGATAATAAATTCGATCAAGCCATGTGACCGGCTCTGCACGTTCGAGCCTTTCACTAACCCTGTCCGGCTCGAAAATCTCGGCTCGGTATAGATCACTAACACAAACATATATACACATACACACACACACACACATATACATATAAATGAACAAAGCATACCAATTTAAAATTCAACACCAGCATTAATTAGTATTATTATTTCTTTTTAATACCGTTTAAATATAATATATATTAACAATAGTGTATATCTCTCTATCTATATATATATTTCTCTAAACATATAACAATGCGGCATCATCGCGAAGCAACGATGCTACGAACTTAAGAAATAAATGCAAGATCGGAAGATACCATTTATAATCATCTTTTATTCTTCTTTAATATGCACTATCACAATGTTACATTGTACCATGTTATCATATATTAAAGTGAATTTATAAATTAAGATTTAAATTAATTCCCCTCGAATATTCAATAGGTGGCGCTTTTTAATAACATTAGTTTCATCCAATGAGATTCATGGTTACCAGTAATCTCGTACGAGGTAATTTCGTACAACTTATTAAATTTATTTTAATTTATTTCATAATTATACAGTTCTTATACGAATATATATATATAACTTTTTTATTGAGAGACGAGGTACTCGTATAGGGTTAACTCCGATAGGGCTAATTCAGATAGGGCTAATTCAGATAGGGCTAACTCCGATAGGGCTAATTCAGATATGGCTAACTCCGGTAGGGCTAACTTAGATAGGGCTAATTCAAATAGGGCTAACTCAGATAGGGATAACTCAGATATGGCTAACTCAGATAGGGATAACTCAGATAGGGCTAACTCCATAAGGGCTATTTAAGATAGGGTTAACTCTGATAGGGCTAACTCAGATAGGGCTAATTCATGTAGGGCTAACTCAGATAGGGCTAATTCAGATAGGGCTAACTCTGATAGGGCTAATTCAGATATGGCTAACTCTGGTAGGGCTAACTCAGATAGGGCTAACTCCGATAGGGCTAATTCAGATAGGGCTAACTCCGATAGGGCTAATTCAGATATGGCTAACTCCGGTAGGGCTAACTTAGATAGGGTTAATTAAAATAGGGCTAACTCAGATAGGGCTAACTCCATAAGGGCTATTTAAGATAGGGTTAACTCCGATAGGGCTAATTCAGGTAGGGCTAACTCAGATAGGGCTAATTCAGATAGGGCTAACTCCGATAGGGCTAATTCGGATATGGCTAACTCCGGTAGGGCTAACTCAGATAGGGCTAATTCAGATAGGGCTAACTCCATAAGGGCTATTTAAGATAGGGTTAACTCTGATAGGGCTAACTCAGATAGGGCTAATTCAGGTAGGGCTAACTCAGATAGGGCTAATTCAGATAGGGCTAACTCTGATAGGGCTAATTCAGATATGGCTAACTCCAGTAGGGCTAACTCAGATAGGGCTAACTCAGATAGGGCTAATTCAGATAGGGCTAACTCCGATAGGGATAATTCAGATAGGGCTAACTCAGATAGGACTAATTCAGATAGGGCTAACTCCTATAGGACTAACTCTGAGAGGGCTAATTCAGATAGGGCTAACTCCCATTTATTATGTATATTATATTGATTTATCAAAATTTGTTTTTTTATAACATAATTAATTTAAATCAAATAAATAATATATTTCTGATTTCTAAAATACACCTAGATTATTCAATTTTCTAATAATAACTCACAATTCTCAACTATCCGCACATACACCGGCTAGTATATATATATATATATATATATATATATATATATAAAAAAATATAATGTAACTACCTACACACCTGCCCTAGATTACCTTCACTGCGACAGCTATCGGATGATCTGTTGATACAGCCGTCCATGAAGAATAACTACACTGATACCGTAAGTAGAGTTACGAGGTGAACCTGAATACATTATAGGATAACTACATTTATCTCTATAAAATATTAATATACTATATGTAATACTTTGAATTTCAATTTATATCAATTTTTTAATTTTGAATATATATCAAATTAAATTGTAATATAGCTATCATTACTTATATAGAAATATTCATTAATATAATTATGAAAATATTAATAAATTTTATATAATTCTTCGTTTAAAAATGTCTTCTTGTTATATATAATCAAAGAAATCTGATGAATTAAATGAATGGTATTTGTGGAATGTAATTATTTATCTCCTATCTATTTACATATAAAAATGACATGTAGATGTAACCCACACATTAATATGATTAGATTTCATATAGCCTACAATTTAACATCATCGCTTTTATAAAAATATATCATATATATATATATATATACATTGTAATAAACACTTTAATATGATTGTATATATATATATACTATGAGCATCTTTACTATAGTGTGTTAGCACTATCTCTCTGTCACCCCCAGGTCGGTATTCCATTGGTGGTCCGACTACTTCTGTTCTCCACTGATCAACTTTACAGTGAGGGTAGCCGACGAACTTACTCCGAGCACCAGCTACGCTTCATCGTGGAGTGTTGCCTCAGATTCCTGACATTTTACCTCAAATACGGTAGGTCGAAGTCGCAATAAGGGGCATTCACCTCCTGCCGCACGTCCTAGCTGAATCCTACTGATATCTATGCGTTCTTATATTACTCAGTCGAAGCGAAGTAACAACCCTCCCTATTGCATATGCAACAGCATTAAGGGGGTTCACGGTGTTTAGATTTCAATATAATTAGAAAGGACATTTTTGTTGTTGAAAATTCAAAATCTCACATAATAATTAAGATTTTCACATAATTTAAATTGCATAACATTAAGATATATTTTGTTAATTGTTCTATAGTCTTTTTAAATGATTAGAATATTAGTTTTGAAAATATCAGCATTTTAAAAAAATAAAAAATATCAAAATGAAATATTTATTTTTTAAATTTAATTATCAATTATTTATCAACTCTATATCTAATCACACATATTTTCTATAGCTACAATAATACTAAACATAAGTGACAATTTGACTAAGTTTAGTTAATTATTTACTGAGAAATAGCAATTTTCATAATAAAAAAAATTAATATTCTGAGATCATTTATGTTAAAGATTGACTATATTATTTATCTGCCTTTTGACTATTATTATTATGGTAAGAGTTATTTTAGCAAATTCTTACAATTTTTATATTATATTTATATAGTTTGTATGAATATGATTTTGACATAAATTGCATCTATATAAATTATTGAAAAACAGTGTTATAATATATGTAAACAGTCATTTTGTGCCATTTTTTTAATCTTTATTTTATTAGAAATAGGTAGTGTTATAAAATTATGTTTTTTTATGCTTTATATATGTTTTTAACATATGATATTTTGACAGATATGTCAAAATATCATACATTATACAAATACATTTAAAAAAAAAAAAATGTATAGACCGTGAATCCCCTTAATATTTAACTGCTGCTAGCAGTAGTATCGAAATCACTGAAATAGATTTAGGTTTTCGGTGATTTGGTTTAATGCATACAAAAATTTTTTAATTTTTCTAATAAATTACATGCCATATAAGTTAGCTTTTTTTCACCTCATAGATATATATCATTTAACACCAACCCATCCTATTGATTTGTTATATATTATTAATGAACACTTAGTTTTCATCATATAAATAATAATTTTAAAAAACATTTTTTACATTTCAAAAGTGTATAGTTAATATGAATTTATATTGTACAAAATCGTAAGTGTTATATCTTTGGTAGTACTAAATCAACTTATACCATATACTGATTATAATTACGCTCATTTAGTTAGATTTTTCTAACTAAATGATATGGTGATGCTAGTATATATATATATATATATATATATTCATGTCAATATATTATATATATTATTATTATGCCTAATTAAAATCTACTTATATATTTATGAAGCTAATAATGTAGAGCCTCATTGCTTTTCTCTACGATACATCATTCAATTAAATGACTCCCCCCATACTCCCCATTTTTACACCCTCCCATTAACATCAACACTAACACTGCAGTAATATTAACGCCCGACACTCGCTCCGAGATATTCGTGTATTTAGAGGAAATTCTCGCTAAACCCGACCTCTGCCAAGACCTCAAGTGCAGAGGTCAGTACTATAGATTATGCATGGTAGATGTACTTAGTACACGATCATTGATTTTGTATACATTATATGTATATATTGTATCATTTATAGTAAATAGATGATCATTATTCGTAATTCCAATAATACACTAAAATGATATCATTTAATTATGTATTGATTAATATATTAAATTACCTAATTTCATTTACAGTGAGGATTTGTTTAATTAATTCTTTCAATAGTATATTTCAGAAACATATTCCTGAAATGATACTTGAAAAACTTACGGATTTCGAGGTATGAACATACTAAGTTATAAATAATACTAATACTATCTGTATTCATTTTGTTAGTATCAACATTTCTATACAATATATTAACATGATTTACAGATGCACAAAGAACTCTCTCTGTGTATCCTCGATATGATTATCGTACATGATTACCCTATACTAACTTTGTTAAAGTCAGAAACTTATTGTAAGTATTTTATATATATTTTATATTATATGTATATATATATATATATATATATATATATATATATATATATATATATATATATATATGTATATATATATTAAGAGATATATATATATAAATATATATATATATAAATATTCATTTATACTATATAAAAGAGTATATTTAATCCGCTATATAAAAGAAAGCCTAATTAATAATTTAAACGTAAGTGTAGAGTGCATTTGAGATCCATAGGGCGGGGGTACCATAACTAGCTATTATAACTGGTCTTACTTATTTTTCCAGAAATGACTTTTGGTAGGCTTATTTTTAGGATTTTGTTTCACATGAAATCATAAGATCCGATAACTGTCTTGTTATCATCATTTTAGCGATGTATTAAATTTCAAACAAATATTTGATATAATAAAATATTTCTATAGAAAAATATTAAAAATAATATAACGAAATATTTCAAAAAAATATTTGATATAGAAAAATTTTTCTATTAGGAATATATTAAAAATAATATAACAAAATATTTCTAAAAAATATATTAGTCTTAGATTAAAAAATATATTTAACACTAAATTTATTTATCGCTAAAATGATGATAAAAAGACAGTTTATCGGATGTCATGTGTCAGGCAGGTATATTTCCATTATTATTTATAATATTTTCTATAATTGTAATGATATTATTATTCTAATATTTAGTTATATATATATATATATATATATATATATATATATATATACGTAATATATATATATATTATTATATTAATTAAGAAAAAATCAAAAAGTGAGCACGCTGAGTCAGATATTAATACATTTCTTAAAATAATTGTATATTTTTTAAATCTTCATTATTTTTAAATATTTAAAAAAATGTAAATATATTTTTCTACTTTTTTTTTTAATATTTATATTTTATTAAATAATACGATTAGTGCCAAAGCCGGTTATGGCCAATTACATCAAAGCCGGTTATGGATTGAGTACAGATTTTCGATAAATATTAATTTTAATATATTGAAAAATTATAAATGATCTATAATACAATTATATTATATAATCATACAGATTTATATTATATAATCTTTATAATCTAATCTAATATTCACCATATAATATGATATCATTATTTATTTAAAATAATAAAATTCCAATATTATAATAATATTATAGTATAAATAATAATATTAATATAAAATATTTTCATTAGAAATATATGTAAATAATGTTAATAAATATAATTTCATAACATAATTTATATATCGTATATTGTAAAAAATATGAATGAACTTACACATAATTTAAAATTTCAGTATTAAAATTGTATGAAATCCTACTGAAAATAGCCACTATTCCGTTAACTTCTGATGTTAGTATAATTTAATCTAAAGTTATATATAAGTATTCATTAATTACTGTTATTATATGATATATTATTAATGTAATGATATTTATTATATTTACATATACATATATATATATATATATATATATATGTACAAGAAAATCACATTGTATATAGGTTATATGTGATTCTATTAATATTTCTCTTTTCTTGACTTAGATTTATTTTTTGCTATCGGAATCGGCGATTAACTTCCTATTGAAGATTTTCGCCACGTACGTTTCCAAGTCTTTCAACAAAGTCGCCGGCATATCGGATTCAATTGTTAACGATCTCGTTAGAATTTTTAATTTGTATACATTTTTATATATTCTGTAGTCGTTAAATATTCTATCATATTTATTTGTGAAGCAGTTATATACTATCGTATATTTATTACTACGAGTTATAAGTTAAAATAACGGAACGAATAGGAAATGATATTTTTTAAAGATTTATATTAATATTTATCAAAGAAATTACGAATTATTCCATTATCATTTTAGTTAAATCATTTAACTTAAATTTCATGTTATATACCTTATATATATGTAATAGAATATTTGTGAATGGTATGCATTTAAATAGATTTTAGTAGTAATAGATAAAGAATAAGTAACTAAATCTTCTCCGGTATAGTATATTTCCACGTGTAATTCAATAATTACAGACCTCGAGTATGCTCGAATACAATGGTGCCAACTACAATAGACACGTCGACGCCCTATCCACCACTAGTCTGGTCTTCTCAGTCGAAGAAGACGGTAATACACTACATAACATCGATAAGTATTTGAGCATATTATACTGTGTATTATGCATGTATACATGTATCCTGATAAGGGTATCCTTAGTATAAGCTAAACATAGTTTCTGGGTATCCCTCCGATTATTATAACTTATATTCTGTAAATAAATTCATTCATTCATTCTTTACTTGTGGTATCCTTTCTTGAAAGAATCTCGCTTTTAAAGCGTTCCTTTTTTAACTATTATATAACTATATTTTATTGTATCCATTTCATGTGTATTAATTATTTATGTATAGTATATGAGTAAAATAAATATTATTCATTCATTCATTACGCATTAAAATCACTTAATATTATAATACGTATCGTTTACGCATATATTTCTTGACCAGAACTCAAATTATAATTATAGTCATTGCACGAATCAATATACAATACACATATATACAAATAGCTCTACATAGCCCCATATACACAATTACCACTAGATGTCTACATAACCGGAGTTTTGATTTACGTGGATATGCAAACTAGTGAAATAATACTACACATTGACGAATATGTTTGTATATATCCATGCTGATAGTTATTACTATTGTTATTGCTAATTACCTATTTATTAAGGAATTCATTCTTTACATATAATCTGATTAATAATACATAATTATTATATATATATATACATATATAGATGAATATATAAATTTATGTTTATAGAACTTTATTTCTGGTTTGGAAAGAATTAAATATAACCATTTTTATAAGATATTTATAGTGCAAAATCACTACACTCATAGTCATAATTCATAATCATGAGTCATATGTATGTACGTTATTCGTGCTATGATAACTAGAATCACAATTATTATTTAATGAAATAGCCTACTAACTTTAATCGATACAAATAAATATGCAATGATATATATGCACATAGACATTATAGGATAGTTTATTTAAAACATTGATACAGTAAAAAATACCTTCGCAGGTGTAAATGATATATTATTACATGTAACCAGTGATATTGATGATGCCATATTAACATACTTCCATTATGATCAGTGTGTTGAAACATCGACTAATGCATCTATTGCGTTAAGTACACGCAAGTATACGAAGAGAACAGCCAACCACGAGGATCTCTTCGTGTTTCAGAACCTGCAATTAAAGGTACGTTTCCCAGCATTAACTCAGAATTACATATTTGAATATCATTCAACTACCTAGTTATATTTTGTATAGTTTATATTGGATAATCATTACACCTTGAACATTTTTTTGTAAATTTATAATTTTATAATCGGTTTTAATATATTTATTTTAATTTAAAAATTCTATAAATATATATATATAATTTGATAGTTAATAGTTTAACTAAAATGAAAATTATTGGCATGTTCATAAGTTTAATATCACATTTCATCGACTTAATTAACTTAGATTGCATCCAATTATTTTACATATCCAAAAGGTACTTTTATTTTACTCATTTCATTTATACATCCATATTTAAATCCACTTTTATTTATGTCAATCTGGCATCATTTGTTAGCGCATAAAATAATCATATATATATATATATATATATATATATATTTGTTATTATATTATTATATACACATACGTATACTAAAATATATATATATATATATATATATTTGTTATTATATTATTATATACACATACGTATACTAAAATATATATATATATATATTATTATATATCACATTACATCAAAACTATGCCTATCCTGCCCCTAATTGCCCCCGCTCACCTCCGCGCCCCGGCTACAGAAGAACGTCCGCTACACGATACGCCGTGTACGTATCGGTGTTGACATCGTCTACGCATCGTCGCGCACTACCGGTGGCGCCCCCGCAGGAGTAGTCACCCGACCCGGTGTAACGTTCTCCTATCACGAGACTGCCGATGCCACCACCACCGCTGTCTCCTCCTCCTCCTCCTCGCGTGCACCACAGTGTAACGTCGTGCAGATATTCTACCAGTGGTAGGTGCCCTCCGCTTTACCATAAGAGCTAGGGGCGCTGGAACGATGGTGTGTATGTAGGGGGGACCAATCAATCAAATAAATGTTGTGGTAAAAGTGGGGAGGACCAATACATAGGAGGTCCCACTAGATTTTAAAGTGGGGGGAGAGACCAATACCTAGGAGGTCCCCCTAGATTTTAAAGTGGGGGGAGAGACAAATACCTAGGAGGTCCCCCTAGATTTTAAAGTGGGGGGAATATATCGCCCCCCTGCCACCCTGTTACAGCGCCCCTAGTAAGATCGTGTATCGTTAGCATTCGCAGTAACTCAACTATATTCGTTAATAGCGACGTAATTACAGTCACATTCTATAACTGGTAGGTGTACTGTGAAATGTCTTCGCGAATGTGTACAACTGCTCATTAAAAATGTGCAATAATCGCTTCTATCGTTTATATATTTGAAATTATTTAATTTCTATAATTTTCGTATGAAATATTTTTTTTTTCTTCAAAATTTATATTTTTTTCCTTGGTCGGGATTTCCCTCGTCCATGTTAAAATGTAATAGATTACTTTTTCCAAAACCTCATTTAAGTATTTATTTCTATTTACATTTAACATTTATTTTTATTTAAACCATAAAAGGTTTATAATTTATTTATTACATCTTCAATTCTAATATCAAATATCTAATTATATTATATTCATTTATTATTATTTAATAATATAAATTGATAATCATTTTGATATGTAATTAAATTATATATATCCTAGTTTACTTATATAACAAATAATAATGTGTACAATTATATTCTATATATATATATCCTATAAATATTTGATCATTAATATATAATGTATCGTTACATCATGCATTATATATAAGATAAACTACTATAAGATAATCTAAATGCTATTTATATATATATAAATATTACTATATATTAATATATATGATGTAATTCTACTAATATTAAATCTAGTAATAATTGTTACTAAGTAATATATAAGTTAGACATGTTTTGTTAAACAAATTAATATATAGCAATATACTACTAGAAGTTAAGCCGGTTCATATTGGTAAATTTTTTATAAATATTGAGGGTTAGCATTTTTATGAATTAGAAAACAATTATGTTTATAATTATAATTAACTGAATAAAATAAAAAAATTAATTATTGTATCTGATTAAAATTTAATTAAAAATTGCTCATTAAAATTTAATATTGAAGAGATAGGAAAACATGGATGAAATATGAGATATTTTGAAACTACAATTTATCTCATTAAGGCCCTGTCGCAATGTATAAATGGTTAAATATCATAAAAATAAAAAATAAATATTATTCCATAAAACTATCATTTACTTGTGTAATTTAGTATCTATGAAAAATTTGCATCCAAAAATGATATATAAATCACATAAAAACATGTTTTTATGACCATACTATATTTAAAAAAGTAGAAATATTTTTAATTTATATATACATTTTTATATAATATGAATAAATAATATTTATTATAGTACATTATTATATTGATACTATTATATATTATATACATCATTATAGTCATTTATACATGTAATGTAATAGATTATAATTATTATAATAAATAAGTTTATAAAAGTTTATTAATAATTATTACAAATATTATGCTATGAAATTTCAAATGCATATTACTCAGTGTTCGATATTTTCACTCTAGGTGTGTATGTTCGTTGCTCTACAGGAAAATCTATTTGATATTTTTTGATAATTTGTATTGCTTTATAAAAAATATATTTATATGGATATAATTACAATAGAATATTATAAAAATTATATTTCAAATAATTTCACAAGTTGATTTATAAATAATAATTTAAAAAAAAAATATTATTAGATATATGTATAAATTTATATATATATATATATATAATGATATATATATTATGAATGTTCTATTGTAATACTGTTGTACTATATAATGTGTATACTATACAATATAGAGTGACTCAATACAGATAATAGTTCTATCTGACAAGTATTCTGAATAGACATATATTTTCTATATCTATATACATTGTATTTTGAAAACATCTGAAAAATCTGGTCAGATCAGCATGTACATTGTACACTGTGATAGGGCCTTAATAATTGTTTGTTAAGATTTATCTTTAACTATAGTATGAATTATATATTTTTCTATGAGAACATATTTATCTAATATTTTATTTCAATTTTCCAGTACATTTCGGGAAATAATTATTCCAATTTTAATTTGAAAACGTTATTCTAAAATTATATATCTATATACATAATAATAATAAGTGTATGAGTATAATATTACCAGATATCTATAAGAATAACATTAATTTATATTATACAAAATTTGAATTTATTCACTATTTTAATGTACAATTGTGAGAAAATTTATATTTAATAAAAAAATGTTTACGAAATACAACATTTTTATTTTATTAATAAAAAATTATATTATATATTATAATAATAGTGTATAATCATTAAATTGAATTTATAGTTAGCTCTATTCAAAAGTATTTGTTTAATAGGTAATTGGCACGTGAATTCAATATATGAAATTGTGGCATTTTATCTATAGTATTCAAAATATGTATAGGCATTTTTAGAAGATCTATCGCAGGTCAAATATTATCTATAGAATTTAAAAAAAGTATACAATAGTGCCCGAAATATACAAAACATTAAACGCTATCTTAACTATCAATATCTGTAAAAGCTGAACTGGCTTAATAGTGGCATATTGTAATAGATAGGACATATATTTATGTAAATAACTGTTGCCATGAAAGTGTAAATATCAATAAAATAGAAAATCTAGAATAAAAAAGTGACATAAATTAATTGAAAATAATTTCTAATATATAAAACCATGTTATCAATAGTTCACACTATATTAAACATAAATAAAGGTGGATATTGTCATAGATATAATATTCAATACGTATGATATGTTGAATTATCATCGTCGATACATTGCATCGTCTTTTTACACAATTCTACGATAATTACAGCTCCGCGATGACTGAACGTAAGAAACCCACTGAACCCGAATACATGGCACATCTAATCCACCTGTGTGACTTGGTATTCTCCTACTGTAAACCATGTTTCCACGCAGATCAGCATCTAAACCTGCTGATCTTGAATAGACTGCTGCCACTATTCATGTTGCTTCTGAATAGAGCGTACGGAAAACATGAGAATGGAAAGGTTGTGTATTGTACGTGTGCATTACGTGTCATAACTGTTCGTGTGGCTCAGTTGGCTAAGGTGTCAGACATGTATGAAGTAGGGCGTGGGTTCGATCCCTGTCCGGACCATTATCTTAAATAATATTTAGGTGTGATTTAATATAAGTTTGTATACAATAATGATTAGCTCTTGTTATATATATTATATTATAAAAACCATATATTATAAGTTGCTTGCATTTCTTAATGAATATATCTCAATATATATCAATTTAGCATTGTGGTATTTTAAGATATGCTTAATATTTACTAACGTTATTGCTTCTGTATATCCTTAGGTATATTATATTCGATATTTGAGAAATAAATTCTATCTATCTAGCTATCTATATTATGTTATTTTGTCAATATGTCATTGTGTTTGTGATTAGAATAGTCATTGAATTTGAAAGTATTAATTTAGTAGAAAGTACAAATTAAGAAATTTATGATGAATATATATTGCTTTATACCTGTATATAATAGCTATTAATTAATTTACCATTACCAATCTGTGATAGTATCCATTATATATATATATATATAGGTTTTTATTACACCTTTTAGTCTATCGAATAAAATTAATTTGATTTATAAATAATATGATAATTTATTTATTTAATTAATTAATGATATATTATTAAGGAATTTATTTTATAATATATTGATTCACGATATATATATATATATATATATATATATATATATATATATATCGTATATATACATTTGTTATATAATATATATTAGTAATTATATATATATATATATATATATATATATATATATATATATATATATATATATTATTTTAAAATGTATATATACATTTTAAAAAATAATAGAATTATGACTGGTTAAATAATTTCACATTAAACCGAATATCAATTAAATGATTCTTTACTCATAGAATTCACTCGCTCTTATGAAATTATGTAAAAAATTTCTTGGATCGTTTAAACAAAATCAAGTGAAATTACAAACTAAATCTAAAGACATCGTTATTAAAATTGAGAGTGAGCATCCATTCCAACGAAGAACCCCATTCTACAAAGAAGTTAGAAGTATTTATATCATATATTCTCTTTAGTTCATGTTATTCTTTGTGATGATCAATTACACTGGTTGACATGCTTTTCGAGGTTTGGGTTTCATAAATTCTAAACTAGTTTTTTGCACTGATTACAAATATGTAATTAGTTTTTTCAGATCAGATCAATTTTTTTTTTATTTCACTTTTAAATTTTTTTTAAATTGTCAAATTTGCCAAATTTTCAGAAATTTAAAAAATATATATACATATTATTATTTAATATAGATATATACACATTATTATATATTCTATATATATTGTATATACTATATATTATATGTAATACACTGTATACACTATATAGTGCATCGTATATACTATATTATATGTATATATATATTATATATATTTTATATATATATATATATATATATATATATATATTTAATAAGTATATTCATTTATGTATAATAAGCATACATTACAAATATTTGAATATTCTGCATTATAACGAGTACCACATAGTAGGTATATGATATTCCAATATAATACCTATTTCATTTAATATCTCAACTTTATTATCGCCATCTGTCTTGCACCATCATCGTGAAAGTATCTTTCACAAATACTTTACTAAGATAGTTTTTCAAGACAGTTCATCGATATATCGCCATAATGTAAATGGAGTAATTGAATTAATGTGTATATCCTATGAACCATAATACTAGAGGTTATAATAGAGGCTATTCATAGACTCATCAAATACAAGTTGAAAATCTGTATTGCTATATAATAGTAATACTGTTGTATTTCTTCACATGGGTTATTCGATACAATTGACTGATGATATAGCAAAATGTCTATTCCACTTGATTCATAAATATACAATGATCATACTTGAAATATATGTGGAGACTTAAATGTTATATCGGTACTTTTGGGATGACAAGAAGGATATACAAAATATCCATGCTTTCTCTATATATAAGATAGTTGAGCATACGCTATTCATTGTTCATAACGTGATTTTTAAGTTACAGAGCATTTATTAATTTAATTTAGCATTGTTCATACAAGGTTTAGTCACAATCGCTTATTAATACAGGCATGTTATATATCTATTAATAATATCCTATTACTTCCAGTACACATTAAACTTAGATTACTGAAGATTAATTTTGTAAAAGTATTGGATAATGAGGTGCACGATTTTACTCATTTACAACAAATATTTCCAAATGTTATTGAAACTAAGTTAATGAGAGAACTTATAATGAATAGTGAGTTAATGAGTAATACTAATGTTGATGTATGTATGAGACATATTGAATTAAGAGCTGACTAGAATTAGAGTCAATTATTAAAAAAAATATAAAATCATAGATGTACAGAATATGTAAATATTGTGGAAGACTTGCTGATAACTTTGTTGACTATAGTGAAGAACAAGGAGGGTGCTTTAATCAGGATATTTTGATAATAGAATATAGATACCAAGAAAATGTAACTATTAATATCTTAGATGATTATTGTTGGAGTCAGAAAGAGATATAAAAGACTTAAAATATAAGAAAATAATTACAATAATCGTTTAATCAATGAATATTATAACATTAACTATGTATATTATTATTTTGTATCATTATTTATTAAAATATACCAAATACTATTGAAATAAAGTCATTACATTTACGTTAATTTTCTTTACTTTTCCTATTTTTATGAATTTTTCATAAATATTCAAACTTAAATAAATAAAAAACTTGATCTAATCTGAAAAAACTAATTACAGATTTGAAATCAATGTGAAAAACTAGTCTAAAATAAATTAACAGAACCCTGACCTCAGAGAATTTTTTTTCAAATGTCGATCAGTGTAATATGCATTCTACATTATTAAGTTGTATCTATAAAGTGTAATTCACATTAAAAACGTATATATTAATATATAGTATATTTAATTTAATTTAATTCTATAGAATAGTATACTAAATATATATAAGTATACTATATATACTAAATACGAATATTAAATATCTATATATATATATATAAATATATATATATCGTAAGATCTATGTGAATAACGATTACATCATTATCATTATCCTCGCCATCATTGAAATAGATAGAGAGATAATTACACCTAGCCGACTATTCCATTTACTGTAATATGCGATTACATCATACAAGTCAATTCTCCAGAACTTTATAAGTAGACTTAACTTAAATAATGATTTATATTATTATTATTATTATATTAATACACATATATATTCAAATTGATTTAAATGTGATTAATTTATTTAATTAAATAATTTATTAAATATATTTCAAAATAAACCGTGAAAGATAGTGACACCTATAGAGTAATTGTTATTGGAAATAGTCGGATGTTTATTTTAATTTTTTTAAAGCATTTCGGGAGTAGTCGCTAATCTACATACAGATAATGATGCCACCTGAAGTGATGTACACTGAAATACTGTTTGATGGCAGGAGCTGCCTCCACGTTAACGACGATAAGACTTTGAGTGACAGCTGTGTAGTCGAGGTATTTGACTACACCAAAGACACTCTACTGCTCATGATAAAAATAACCGATTTCAATCTGCCAATCAAAATATTAAAGAGTTCGTATTCTGTGTAGTTGAAGTATTAGCATTAGTAGTATTAGTAGAAGTAATGATATAGGTAGTGGTAATGGAAGTGGTAGAGGTAGAGGTAGTGGTTGTGGTGGTAGTAGTAGTAGTAGTAGTAGTAGTAGTAGTAGTAGTAGTAGTAGTAGTAGTAGTAGTAGTAGTAGTAGTAGTAGTAGTAGTAGTAGTAGTAGTAGTAGTAGTAGTAGTAGTAGTAGTAGTAGTAGTAGTAGTAGTAGTAGTAGTAGTAGTAGTAGTAGTAGTAGTAGCTTCATATACATGTGATAATAGTATTATCAGCACATGTTATATCTACAACATTTCGCGATGCAGGAGGCAGGATAGTTTTCAAAGTAGAGCTGGGCTTCAAAGAGGATCCAGGCTCTAGGACTGTGTACGGTATCAATGGCTATCTGATCGGAAAAGTTATGTCGCAATCTATTGAATCGGTTTACTTCAATAATACGCATAGTATATTTGATTATGGCTAAATACTAATATTTACCTATATTTATGCATATATATATATATAAATAATAATTATTATAATCATTTGATATATAATATATTAAATCTGTATAGAATATTTTAATCAAATCATACCTACATTATGGCAATACTGAATATAATGTTATATTATAAAATATAAATAAATACATATATACAAATATTCATAAAAAAAAGTCATTTAAAAGTTCAATTGGGTCACCGAAAGATTACAAAATTAAATTAATTTATTCAATATTTTTTTTCAAGCCAAGAGTGAAATTTAATTTATCCCTAAAATGTAACTAGAAATAAAGAGAATGATTTATTGTATCATTATAGTATTATACAGAGCACTTTTACATGTCTATGAATTTATTAATTGATATTCAATTAAAATATGTTAAATATCTTATTTAAATAATTAATAATATATAATTGAACCTTACAGGATATTTCAATTAATTGTATTCATTATAAAAAATAGCAGGAATTAATAGTTTACTAGAATATATATTATTTAGTAATAAACTTTATAGTGAGAATTATTTGAAAAGTAATTATTTGAGTAAATTAAAATTTTAATTTGAAATTAAAACTTTATTTAAAATATTAATAATTGTAATATATTTATTTTTATTAGATATATGTATATTCTATAATATATGTATATTGAAGAAATAAATATATAAATAATTTATCACATTATTAAATTAAAATATTGACCCACAAACATTTGTTAATTATTTATTTATTTATTTACGTTTTAAAATGATTATTTCATATTTTTATATATTCTATATATAATTTTGAAGAAAACTTTAAATTTAAAAAAATATTTTAAATTAATTTATTTCCATCATTTCTGTCGTTCCATTAACCTATATTGCCTAAATTACGTATTTTTTAAACATTATCTATATTTACGAACAAATTATTGGTTAAATAATCAAATATTAATAGTGATTTTGTAAAATGTAATGTTATTTACTGAGGTTATTTATGATCTACATATAATTACCACACCTATCATAAGCATGTGTTTATGTGTATGTAAACGATGAAATAAGATGCCTACCCTATGCAATGTTATGCCTACCTTCGCAATAATACTGACAAATTGTAACGCTTTTCTCCATGTGAACAGATATTCACTACACTCGAAAAGGAGGTTGTGGGCTTGATGTTGAATTCTATGCATTTATTAATGAGTCCGGTACAACTAGAGGCCTACGATGCTCATAACTATAATATTGTTAGTTGTACTACTACTACTAATACTACTACTACTACTACTACTACTACTACTACTACTACTACTACTACTACTACTGCCGCCGCCGCCGCCACCACCACCACCACCACCACCACCACCACCACCAACACCACCACCACCACCACCACCACCACCACCACCACCACCACCACCACTACTACTACTACTACTACTACTACTACTTCTACAATTATTACAGGTATGCCAATACTTTCCTTTTGTGAATAACGCTCCTGCAGTAAAGATGCCAGCCCTCGATAGCTTCATAGAGGATACCTCCGGTCACCTATTGAGAGAAGAGAAATCACCGTTCATCTATGATTTCATATCGGATGTAGAAGGAACTCTAGCTCATCACTTAGTCAGGTTTACGATGTTGTGATAGAGTTAAAGGCCGGCAAAACATATAATTTTTGAAATAAAAATCATATTATATTAACATTTTATTAAAATTCATATTATATAAAAATCAGTAAAATTAATATGTTATCTTTAAAATGATATATGGCTTGATGCATAACAATAACAAAAAAAATCTCCTATCTTCACCGTGTACATATGTTTCACCAGCCCTTAACTTTTAACCATTGCGATGTGGAAGGTTCACCATGAGCCACTCAAACAGTGACTCAGTTTAGATATAGTTGGCTATAGTTGCATACATCCCTAACCTAAGATTAATATATCCATTATATAAGATACAGTGATATATTCGATTGATTACTATATATAAAATATTATACAAAATATATATATGTATATATATATTTTATATATTTCATATCATATTAATATTACATTAATTTTGTAGATATTATATTAATATTTATAATAATTATTTTAGCATTAATATTAAATTGATTATATATATTATATATTCATTTAAATTTTGTATTTATATAGTATTTTTTGTATAGTATTTTATTATATGAAAAAAATATATATATATTTTATTATCTAAACAATGTGATTAGATATATATTATCAGACTAAATATATAATTTATGCGAATTCTCACATATCTACACACATATCTACATACATACATACACACACACATACCTACACACCTAAACACTCACATATAGATGGTTTCATTCTGGATGTGAATACGTCGACCTAAGTAAAAGCTTGATCAGTTTCGCTTCGGAACAGGACAAAGTTAAGATTTCATTAAGACTTCGAAATCAACAAAATGAATTTATCGACAACGTTAAGAGTGTTGAGGTATGTATGCATATTTATATATATATATTCTGTAACATGGTAATATCTATCTATCTATCAATTATAAAATATATAATTATACATGTATGTATATTAAAATATATCTTATAAAATATGTATTTAAGAGGATTCGTGGCACTTGAAATGTGTTGAAAATAATTAATTTGCGTTTTTATACCAACATTATTGAGTTTTTAATTTGTACAACTTTTTCTCATTTTTTAATTTAATTAATATTACTATACTAAAAATTCTTTAATTGTTAATTATATAATATAATTATTGAAATTGTCAGTATATTAAGATAACATATATATGCATAAATATACCATTTTTTTAAATAATAAAAATATTATATAATGTTTCTATCAATATATCAATATATGTGTTCACATTAATAATAATTGTCAATATCTTGTAATATATATTCATATAAATTGTATTATATTTTAATATTTGACAGGTCATATGTATTGCAGTTCCTTTATTGGAGAAAGAACAATCTGTAAGTAATTAATAAGTTTTCTAAATAAAACTTATATACTATTGTTATGCTATTTAATGTATTATATGGATATTTTTACATTTTTAAAGTGTATATTTAATATATTCTGCATTTATTCTTAAATTAATAAATGTAATTATAATACTATGTAATCAATTATATAAAAATATCAAACATATAATACTAACATATATATATATTTCATATTGATATAGACTTTAAAGGTTTCTTATGAAGCTACTCAATCACAAAGCACTAATTTCATGCAGGTATTTAATTATATAATATTTATAACAGTGACATTTATATATTAATTTATTTCTACCGTGTATCGTTAATAAATATGATTATATCATTTTGTTTAAATCACCGGAGATATTATAATTAAAAATGTATAACAAAATTAAAAATTGTATACAAAAATTATAGATATTAAATAATGTCATTAATATGAATAATGGTAGTGAATGCCCTCCTTAACATCCGTTGTCTATCATATTATCCATTCACCATAACGATTGGGAATAAGTAATTATAGTTTTGGTCATCAATATAGTGTAATTTAATATAGTTAACACTAGGAAAGTGCATAAATTATTAATATTATTTACAACATATTTACATATTCTTTTATTTATATTTTCAATTAATATATTAACTATTTAATTCATGACTTTATTTAATATTCATTTGTTAAGGCATACGAAGATACGTCTTATAACGAACTTCGTATGTCCATGGAGAATACATACAAGGAGAATATATTTTTAGACAACTATATAGATAAATATACAAAAATATGGAAACCTAATTATCGTGTGAAGTATGAATTTCATTTCTATGTTGATAAAGTCTCAATTAGTTAGTATGATGGTATTATTATTGATCCCTTTAAAATCTAATTATATAACATAAATACTTACATTATAAATTATAAATAAATTATAAATAAATTATCTATCTATTTCAATGAGCATTCATAGCATTTCATACGAAAATACTATCTAATCTACATGTCATGCTATTAAATTTAATCGAATAGCTTGCACTTCTCTTAAAACTTTTCAATAAACTACTACTCTAACCTAATTACGCTATACGTTCTAATATACAAAATACCCCGTTATCTGTATTATCCTACACATGTTATATTATCTTTAGTCTCAGACTATAATCACTGGCTACAAACTGAACACCATTATTCTTATCATCTCAATATCTATTCATTAATTCTCAATTCATTAAATTAGAAGTCTATGATCTCTCTGATTCTAAACACTTCTCCAAATTTAAACATTTATCTGATTAATTCATTCATTGATTACTTTTAATTTACCTCAACATTTTAATTGCTTTTAAATAGTATTCTATCAATTCTCAGCTATCACCTATAAATGTGGTGAACTTACCATAAATAATGTACCCTTGTAGGTGAACCTATAGTTGTTGATCTCACCGAGTTTACGATATCTTCATTTATAAGTATTGAGGTTATGATATAACATTGTCTTTTATTTATATACTTTTATCAATGTTTAATAATAATAGTTGTATTAAACATCATATATTAAATATGATATAAATTCATGTATATAATACATATAAATAATACCTATATATATATATATACTATCCATACCCTACCAGTCGATTCTCGGTTTTTGATTATTTTCCTATCTATTATATATTAATTATAGCTATTCAATATTCTTTATTGATACAATAACATACATTTATGATACAAATATACAAACAAATTTAGACAAATATTTGTTTTTAATATTTCAAAAATTACTGAAATATATTTCAAAATTATTTCAAAATATATATTAAAAATACAACATATATTTCAAATATTATAAAATATGTTTAAAAAAAATATCGTTAACCTAAACTGTTTTGTACCCGACACGGTGTTAGTCGGTTTTTATTGTTTGCGAATCTATTATTTAATAATTATAGTTATTCCTGTTTCTGCATTGCTAGTATAAGTATACTATATACAATAAAATAAATTATAGCTAATATACAAACTAATAAAGATAAATATTTGTTATAAATATTTCAAAAGTATTTCAATTAATATTTTACAAAAAATATAAAATAATATTACAAAATATTTTTTTTAAATGTCGAAAAATATTTTTTTTGAATATTAAAAAAATATTCAAAAAATTTCAAAAAAATATTTCATAAAAATGTTTAAAACTATTTCAAAAAAACGACGCAAAAGATTTTACTTGACAAAAATCATTTTAAGAAATGAATAAGTATATTTTTCGGGTTATTCTCAGTCATGCTGTACGAAATTCAACAAATTTACGGACCAAGTGAAAATTTATTAATTTTGGGTAATAATATATTTTCACGACATCCCCCAGTTCTCGAGTTATCTCTACACATATACACATATATATGTATACAATTAAATTAACTCTCTTTATATATACTATAGTAGACTAGCTGCACCTGAATTCATGATTCTACATTGCAATATAGTATATAATAAAATATATGTTATCTAAAATAATAACAAATATAGAAAAATATATTTTGTATATTATAAATATTATTCAAAATATTATCATAATAGTGAAAAATGTTTGAAAAATATTTCAAACAAAAGTTAAAAAATACAACAAATATTTCAAAATATAACCAAATATTTTGAAAAAAATTTAAAAAAATATTTTTTCAAATATAATATTTATATATATTACAAATTATTACAAAAATTAATGGAAAATTATAAAATATATTTTTTTTTAAATATCAAAAAATATTTTTTTTAAATATCAAAAAATATTTTTTTTAAATATTTCCAAAATTGTCGATAGAATTTCAAAAAAATGTTAATGAACAAACACACGTTATCACCATTTATTGCCATTTACGAAAGCATTAATTAAAGTAAAGTGAATATAACTACATTTTTACTATACACCTCACCTTAACATTTTATATTAGAAACATTTTCTTCTAAAATATGTCGAAATATGTCGAAAATAGCTCTAAAAGGACAGTTCTACATAATTATGATCGGTGTAGAGATGGAATTCAAAAAAGTCATCCAAACAATGACAATTCTACTGTCCTAGAGAATTAATAGCCAATTAAATTTTGTAAATCCGTCCATCCGTTTTCTTAAACATAAAACTATATATATATATATATATATGAATAAATAAATATTTAATTAAATTAACTTTCTTTTATATTTTTAGATAAATATATATATATATATATATATATATATATATATATATTTACATTTATAGATTCAAGATGTAGAAGATAATTGCATTACAAATGAAGACAATAATACCCAAAATGATGAAATAACATTTCCAGCTTTAGAAAATGGCAAGAAATTAAATATATTATTTATTAATATATTACTATACAATTATTGTTACAATAGTTTAAACATTATATTTTCCAACTAATATAATCCTATTTTATAAATACTTTAGAAATATAAATTTAATATTGGATATAATATAATTTATTATATGTTAAATTTATATATTTTTATTTAATTTTAGGAAACACTTGACTTATGTTCTATTTATAGATATGTTCATGTAAATATATAATACATTGGTGATATTTAAAAAATCAACTAGTTCAATAATTCAATATTTAATATTTTTAATTATTTTTGGTTATAATCTATTCATAATATATTTCCCTGTATAATAGTTATGTAAACAAAATTAAAAATTAATCATACTTATAATAAAATTATAATAAATCAAGAAATAATATTGTTATTAATAAATAACTAATATTTTAATTCAATTGTATGTTTTAGATATTGTATTAATACATTTATTTTAAAGTCTATATATTGGTACATATTTCTAGATATTCTCTGAAAATCGTAAGTAAACCTTTCATTATTTGATGATTTATTTTATGTATTGTATATGTTATTTGTATAGAGTATATTCTAAATAATATATATTTTACATAATTAAAAAGTCATAATATATATTTAAAAATACTAATTTAAAAATATAATATATACTTATTAATTTAGTTGAACATGAAGTCACTTTAGAAAATAACAATGGTTCTGGTGATTGGAATCATAGACATTTACGAATAAAAAATAATTCTTATCAGGTATATTATATAATTAATTATTATCTATAATATTGACTTATATAATTGTGTTAATTATAATAATTTCATATTTAAGGCAATGGGTATTAAGGAAATGCATACATTAAGGGAATCGTTCATCGCGATCGCCTATAGAGAAAATCTCATTGAGTTTCTTGAAAGAGCGGCAAAAATGATAGTTACCATAAAATCCAATGATGTTAGTTAATATCTATTAATGAACTATATATTTAATCTGTTATCGAATATTCAATTTAATCTAGGATTCTAATACATTTGAATTGATAATGAAACCTATAATACATTTGTGGACATTTTTACATTCAAAGATGATTAAAATGTCTGAAATGAATATTTATACTGCGTCATTTAGTTAGTTTTATTTGTTAATTAATTTTTTCTATATATAATGGAAATACATAGTTAGAATATAATGTGTATATATATGTTGTCTCCGGAAAACGGAGAATGATAGTTCTCGACAGGTTATAGATTTATTGAATAGAAACTGGACGTGGATGGGGAATGTGGTGTGGTTCGTGGATGGACGTGGATGGGGTGGGGTGTGGTTCGAGGATGGGGTAGATAGGGAAGGGGTGCGTTCGTGGATGGGGGTATATGGGGAATGGAGGATGGACGTATTGGACGAATCGCGAATGGAGGAAACCTCAAACTAAAACAAATATGAATACATATTAAACATCATAATATCAACAAGCATGATTAAATATGTATCAATCGAGAAGTTCTCACAATTGATATGATATGATTTACTAGCCTTTCAGTGTACGCTGTATGCACTAATAAACCATATCATACCGAACTTCTCGATAATAACGAAATCACGTGATGGGCGTAGTGGGCGTATCTCTAATTAGATAACTAGATTAAACTAGTTAATCTAATTATAAACTACGCTCTCTTTTACAATTTACAAAACAGAAATCAAATTATATAAAAAACAAATAACAAAATATATTTAATCAACATTCATCCAAATTACATAACATTTACATTCGTTCAAGGCACGTCAACTAATTGAAATTTACAAACCAGAAATCAAATTATATAAAAAACACAAATCACAAAATATATTAAATTAACATTTATCTAAATTACATAACACATGTATACTTCATGCACAACATATTTATAAATACCTACACAGTTATACACGTAGTTGCCATACTACATATATATATATATATATATATATATATATATATATATATATTTATATATTATATATTATTACAGATTATGGTCAACCAATAATTAATAATAGTTTGTATATAACTTAAATATATATAGTTAATTGTTTATTTCAAATAAATAATGGTTGTGTTCATTGGATAAGTACATTTAATATATATCAAATATCATATTATAAGCAGTGTACAAATATAAACTATGTTATAATAATTGTATTTGTATTTAAATTTGTAAACATTTTATAGATTCTGAAAACCAAGTTAAGAATTTAGGTTTGTATCGAGTAACTTCATATTTCATATTCTACCTTTCCATCTAATAACTATATAACAATATATTCATTATGATTATATCATTGTAGTGTTATGTGAATTATGCAAAGAAATGACAAATTTCCCAATTGCCAAACATATGTCCTCTGAGCACCCGGGATGTGGAAATAATAATAGTAGGAAGTGCTATAATAGTAATGGTATATATACCCGAAGTTAGTATGCTGCCTCTTCCTATCCATTTATTTAATAATGAATACATTCGTCTTGATTTCAATATCTATCATGACTGACGTTCACCGCAACCTTATTCGTAATAACCGTCTCTATCGATACAACTGTTGAACACTCCGTATCATTTTTATAACTCAGAAGGTGTAGCGAACTACTGGGTAGAAAAAAGGCAAAGCTTATCTAGTTCTACCCGGTTAATTATTCGAGAATGGAAAATAATAATACAAATATATGATAAAAATAATAGGCAATTTGATAACCTTATACCAAACTAAAAAAGAATTAAAAGATGTAACCAGATTTGAAAAATATAATTTAAATAAAAGAATGAGTGATTCAACAAAATAACTATAATTTCATACCAATATATTATTTTCATATATATATATATATATATATATATATATAAATATATATACACATACACATATATATACATACATATACACATACAAAAAGTTCTGGTGTTGGTGATTTTGGCGACATCATAGAAAAGATATTGATCTTTATCTGAAGCCCTTTAGAGGAAATAACAATATAATTAATTTATATACTTCACATGAAAAAAATGTACAACTTTCTTCTAATAAATATTTATTATTATTATTATTATTATATATACACGTGCACATACACACCATACACATTCATATATATATATATATATATATATATATATATATATATATATATATACACATACTTACATATACTACACATGCATACATATACTAATACACATACACTTACACATGCACAATGTGCGTTGCACATACATATATACACGTATACATACATGCATAAACACATAAATATATACACATATGTATAGGAAATTAAATATATTAAATACTATTATCACTATATAAGTTATATGAAATTCATATAAATAAATAGATATTGATGAATAAATATTAAAAAAAATAATTAAAAGTAAAATATAATATATTCTAAAGAGAGTAAATGCCAAATAGAATATTTCTATATAATAGTAAAAGCTCAACTCTTTCAAAAGTGTATATTATAAAGAAAGTAATAAAATAAATAAATAATACAAAATTTCCATTCCTGAGTAATTACTTCATCATGTTTAAAATAAATTAAAGCTAATAAAATATAATAAATATAATTGAGTATAAAGTAACTTAAAATATTAAAAAAATATATATAGTTGGAAAAAATAAGTAAGATATAATATAAAATAAAGAAGAAATAAGTTATATTCAGCATTTACATCGAAATATAATTGTATTTTAATCTTCTAATAAACATATTTATATTATTGAATAATTTATTTTCTAGAAGATTCCATAAAAGGACCATTGTAAGTTAGCCAGAATTTGTTTATATTTAGATAGAAAGAAGTAATAACAAATTTAAAAATGTTCCTTTGTCTATATATACATTGTTTAATAGAGAACATATTTTTAATAATTATTGGTGTAAAATTATTAATAATCCTAAACATAAATTTTAGAGTATTTAATTTTACAATATCATTAACTTAAAAGATATTCAGTATTTTATAATATTTATCTGTATTACATCTATTTGAAATATTGAAAATAGCTCTGATAGCTTTATTTTGTATAATAGTTAATCTATTTAGATTATATATATATGTAGTAGACCATAATTTAGTATTACAGTATTACAATAATTTAGATGAGGTAGAAAAAATATATTATAAATTAGTTTTAATGATTTTAAATGATTTTATAGTAAGCAAATATTTTAATTTATGTATAATTGATACAACTTTAGAAAGCTTAATCGCTATATTATCTATATGTTTTTTCCAATTTAATTTCTCATCTACAGTGATTCCTAAAATTTTATAATACCGTAATCTATTAATTATATTACAATTTATATGTAAAACAAAATTATTTATATATTTGTTATCATTTAACTTATCATGTATTAAAATATAAGATGATTTATCTATGTTAATAGTTAGTTTATTTTCTGATAACCATATATTTAATTTATTAAATTACTAAATTTCATTGTTAATTTAAGAGTATTAGCATATTTATCTTTAAAAATAAAATTATTATCATCACCGAATAAAATAGGAATAGAAGAATTAAAAACAATATGTAAATCATTTAAAAATATTAAAAAGTAAAGGACCCAAAACAGAACCTTGAGGAACACTAATATTTATATTTCTAAAATCAGACTTAGTATCATTATAAATAATACATTGCATTCTATTTTCAAGATAACTTTTAAACAAATCTTTTGCAACACCTCTAAAAACATAATTTTCCATTTTTGTTATCATTAATTTATGATCTACTGTATCGAAGGCTTTACATAGATCGATTGATAAAATAGCTGATAACAATTTACTTTCCAAATTATTAGTAATATTTTCTTTAAGATAATTCAAAGCATAATTGTTACTACTATTTTGCCTATATCCAAATTGAGATTCATTAATCTTAGAAAATGTATTCATGAATTCATTCATTAGATTTTTAATTATCTTTTCAAATATTTTGGAAAATTATGATAGAGAAATTTAATCGCTAAATACACGCCACCCCTTCAACGATTACAACGCGTATGAATTAGTACATGTAAAAGAGGGAATTTATGTGTATACCTGAATACCGATAGATTTTTAGATTGTGTAAACAATTATTTTTTTTTATTACGAATATATCATTCATCTATTACTATTATGCCCCTTATATGTTATTTCAATCACATACATTTTAGATTGGATTTCCGAACCATGCGGTTCCCTAGTCAATGATTTCTGTTACGCGTTGTGCTACGTCTGTAAAAGTAAGCACATCACCAACCACGATTCCACCCCGGTCGACGGTTCTATCCACACCGCGAACAGGATCAATAATAAACCGATAGAGTTAGGAATTTCCAATTCCGAAAATTTCCTTGAAGTGATTGAATGTAACTCAAAATTTATGTTATCGTTGGAAGTGGACAAACTGCCAATAGTTAGTACAAGAAAACACTAATTTTGTCAATTTTATATATATATATATGTATATATATATATATATACGTATTTATTATTTTTTAAATTAATCATCATAATATTCACATATTTAAGAGCCGTTAAATTATCTTATTTCTATAAATTAATTTAATATTAAAATCATATTTCTTATGTGAAAACGTACTATAAAATTAGTATAACCAGTATTTTTTATTAATATATATATATTTGTAGCATTTTTTATAATTAATTAATATTGAAATATATCATTAAACTTAACTTATTTTTTCAAATATTACTTTAAAACACGATGTCATTTGTACTAATTTATTGAAGACATTTTCAATATATGTAGATATATATAAGATTATAGTTACATAGTTGTGATAATATTTAATATATATAATTATAATTAATACGTTACAGTATATTCCTTCATAATTTAACAAACACAAATTATATATTATGTATAAATTTTCTCATATTTTTTAAAAATCTTAAAAAATACATAAAACATTTTCTTTTTCATATTATAGTATTAAACCAATATAATAACAATTTAAGTCAACATATATTATAGTATGTGTTCTATAATATATATATATATATTCTATTCTATAATATATATATTATTCCCTATATATTGAATGTAGATGAGTAAAGTAATACGCCCTTCATTTAATTATTTAAATTTATATAAATAATATACTAATAATTTATGTATAATTGTATCCATTAATATTATAATAATATTTATAGTTTGAAAATGATGATTGGAAGGAGTCAAAAGGTTTAATAAATTACCACTGATAATATAATGAAAACATATATAGTATATACATTACATGTCTTAATCTATTTTATTCATTTATAATACTATTCATTTTACAGATTTACAAATATTTCAAATGAAAGGATTGAAAAATCTGAATTCTATTAAATTTTTATTAATGAAACATTCTTTAAAATCTCTCACTACTTGTAAGCATATCCTATTTAGAAACGTCACATATAGGGTCTATAAATTGAAGGTATATTAATTTATTTTATATATTTTATATGTTTTATATATATATATATATTTAATTTGTATTCAATTCTCAATAATCAAATAGATTACTATATCAATCATTAGTAATGATTCATCATTCATTTTATAATATAACTTTCATAAATATATAATACTAGTAATATTGGTAAAATTTCAAAAAATATCCTTTATAATCTTTCTTTTTAAAAGGTAATATATTACCACGTTTTATATTTTTTAATATTAACTCTCCTAGTTTATGATTAATTAGTAATGTATGGCTAATCGTCACCAATAATTACACTAAATTAGGTTACTAAGTTTTTGAATGCTATGTCATATATAATAATGAAAAAGTCAATTTGTAAAGTTTACATGTTGAAAATATATTAATTAATTTTATCAAACAAATTTCTAATATTATTACAAATATCTATATTTATTTATAATTTTCAGTTTAATATTTTATTTAGTAATATATTTTATATTTTATATGGTAAAATATATATGCCCCCTACTTTATTTACATAATATATCATTATAATAGACGTACAAATGGCTCTTACGTAATGTCAAAATGCAAGATTCCCTATATAAAATTATTAACAATTATCTAATGCAGGTGTGTATTTAATTATTATTATTATATATATATATATATATATATATATATATATATATATATATATATATATATATATAGTTTGTAACAATGGATTTGTACTATATGAATAAGTGTACTATCGATATCATTCATACGTTTTGTAAGAATGTCAATTTTTATAGTGGCATCATTGATAGTCAGTTCTTCTGATTTATTACTGAACTGTTTTAATATAAATCTATAATTAGTTGCGATAAATGCCTTAATACTAGGGATGTCAATTTCCAAATTAATATCCTCTAGAACTTATAGGAAGAATATTAAAAATGTATATCCTTAGTGTTTATGAATGATTTCGATGGTTCCGCGCATTTTGCCAATTTAATTAACTATTAATATCTATAATTTAATAATAATTAGTACTATATCAATAATCTATAATAAATAACTTAAATAATTGTTAAATAGGTTAAAATGAAAAATAATAGTATAAGTAATAATAATAAAGAAAATAATGAAACAAAATATCTACTAAAGAATATATTGAATATATATTCAAATAGAGCTTATGATGAAAAGTTAATTGTTAGTAATATATAAAAATACTAATACTACTCCTACTACTATTTTTACTAGCATTACTACTACTACTACTTCTAGTAGTACTATTACTATAATTAAATTATCAGTACTATAATCTTAAATAAAACTACTACTACTACTTATTAATTATTATATCATTATATTTTCTATTAGCAATATATATATATATATATATATATTTAATATACGTATTACTAATTCAATTAACTAATGAATATATGTGTTAAAGGTTTGTATTCTTGATGTGTTTAAGTTTATACAGCAACATCATATGATAAGCAAAGTTTCCATCTTACAAAATTTACACAAGACACTCTCAAATCCAATATTATATAATACAGAAAATAAATCAATATTGGTAAGTTATAATATATTACAATAATAAATTACCTCACCGTATACTATATAGTTGTTATTGATGTCATATTTAACATCTACCTTATTTATAATAAAAAATCACTTCAAATATCATTATTTATTAAGTTTACAAATACAATAATGGAATTTGTATTATGTCACAATAACTTTATTGTATTAATAATACACAAATATTCATTGATATATAATATATAAAGGGTTTTACACCAACTCGACCGCAATTATTAACTCTAATATTAGTTAATATTTGCGTTCGAGTTGGTATGAAACCCCTTTTATATTACATTTTTTCTATCAACAAAAAAATAGGATTTTTATAATATTAATTTTCAATTAATAATTTATCTTATCATTAAACAATAGTCACAATTATTGTGGTTTATCACGCTATCATTTAACAATGAAGTATATAATCACACATATTTACAGAAGTGCGTTAACAATTTTAAACAAATTGATTCATTTCACCTGGATGTATCGTCTAATGCAGCTATGTGTAAGAATATGATAGGTTAATATCATTAAGGGTTAACCAAATTGTTTACATTAGATACCGTTTAATTTACATTAGTTACCATATTATTAACATTAATTACCATGCTATTTTCATTAGTTACATTATCACTAACTCATTTTCCACTATAAACTATTAAACCATTGATTAAATCTTAACCAATAAAATATATACAAATCATAATTAAATGTATCCAATAGAACTCCTCTATACGATGTGAAAAATTCTTGTTTTTTTGTTAATAAATATTATCCGAATGATTGTCTCTCATTGCCCCCTCTACTCTTTCTCCTGTTATCTCTCTTCCTCCATCTATCCATCCATCTCGTTCTCTAGACCTCTCTCTCCACATACAGATAATAATCTACTGACATTCTGGGAAACGATGTGGACGGTAGATAACGACAAACAATACATTGATATAATAATGGCTGCAGATATATTTCCTGATATACTTATGTTCTTTATCAACTACGATTATGTTAATATACACTTACTTTGTACATATATATATATATATATATATGTTTATATATACTTATCTGTATAAACTATCTGGCTAGCTGAGAAGGCTAAGGTGCCGTACATTAAGAGTGATTTTATTTTCCAGATCATACCACGTTAATGGCATTATTTTATTAATACATATACATTTTGGTTCAATATTGGTGATGTGCTGAAGGTTTTAAAAAAAATAATAATTAAAAAATGTCGTTACCCCTATATAATTGACTTGTTTATTTTTATAAACAAGGACATTTATTTTTATTTTTATAAACAAGGACATTTATTTTTATTTTATTATAATGGGTCTATATAATAATGAGTAATTTTTGTAAATACTATATTCTTTTAATAGATTATCTATTCAATTAGCTTAAATCAGCTTAATATCATTAGAGATAACATTTATATATAGAAAATATTATCTATAGTATCCCTAATTACAATATTAGTTATTAGATAATTAATTTAAACAATAAAATAAAATTTATATATACTTCACAGAAAAATGTTCATATATTGATTATTTTTAACAATATTTAAGAAATTCTATTGTAGTTATAATTTGTTATATATAGTGGTTAATGAATTATTTTTTTAATTATATAAAATATAAATGTATAAAATATAATGATTCTGTAAAACTTATGAGAGGTCAACAAAAATTATAAAAAATACTATAATTTAAAAAAAAATCATAGAAATAAAATTAATTTTTTTTATGATTTTGATATTATTCATAGTAACTATACACATTACACATATTTTGAAAACTGCATGGATTTAGCTTAATTATAAATGTGAAAAATATACATATTAATGTTTTTTTTAGTATTTTCCAATCTATTCCCGTGTTAAATTTTGTTAAATTGGGCTAAATTAATAACAACAATTATTGAGTATTCTCAATACCCATATTTAAATCATCAAAATGTCGAGTCGAATCCACAATCAACACCATGTTTAAAATCACTCTTACCGTATATGCAAGCAGTAGAATGGAGTTCAAGCCCCCTCACCTATAAGATGGGTCTTAAAATAATATTTAGAAATCTTATATAATTAAAATGATCGACTTTCGCTAAAACTTAGATGTCTTAGTATGATAGTGACTATAAACATTTGCACAATTTGGTTATAAGTAAACACTTCATCTAGTATCATGCATACGATATGAAAGGAATCCACTAAAACAACAAAACAATATACACATGCATACTATGTACATAAACTACGCAAATATGCAGATTATGTCTATGTACTATTTACAAGATTAATCTTATGCATATTTTTGTTTTTAAATATTAATTATCATTTTTAATTTCCAAAACTATTATCATATATTATTCATATTTAACATCTATAAGTTAAATTTTAATTTGTATATATATATATATGTATATATGTTTATATAATAAATTAATTATATAATACTATTACATTAAAAAATATATATATATATATAATCATAATATTAAATTACAATACTTTACAATAACTAAGTTTATAACTGCACAGTTTAAGATAGATAACATAGCGCAGATGTATACTTACATACTTACTACATATTAATTATTTACAGACTTCGCACCATGGGTTAATTGATCTCTTTAATACTGATTGCAAACAACATGTACTAAAAATATATATATATATATAATCATAATATTAAATTACAATACTTTACAATAACTAAGTTTATAACTGCACAGTTTAAGATAGATAACATAGCGCAGATGTATACTTACATACTTACTACATATTAATTATTTACAGACTTCGCACCATGGGTTAATTGATCTCTTTAATACTGATTGCAAACAACATGTACTAGTCGATAAGGTTTCACCTAATTCATAATCTTCCATATATTTACACGTATTTACATTATATACATGTATTTGTTTACATATTAGTGACTAATAATGATTTCATGTTATATAGTACGTTTTGAGGTCGAATTTTTCTGGTTATATTTACTTTAATATTACAAAAGGATCCCATTTCCGTATTGTATTCAATGTAATTGGAATAAAAATTAATCAATTAAAGCTTTTAATTCGTGGTTGGTATATATGTTATTTTATTTGATATATGTTTATGTATATTTAATAAAATCATAGTTTATAATTATTATATTTTAATATGTACATTTCAGTTAATTAAAAATAAATATTTGCTTATATTTTAGTTTAAAAAAAAATAAATATTAAATGAACTTTCAATCACTACATAAATTAGTCTAGTTATTAATATTTATATTAAATATTAATATTTATTAATATTTGAAAGTGCACTATTTCATATATTTCTAAAACTATAGTTTTAGAATATATATTAGAATTTAACCGCTAATTATTGTAGGTAAAAATATAAATATAATTATTAATTTAAAGAAATTTATATATATATATATATTTATAGATGAAAACTGTGTTGTTCCCTATCTGGATTACACATATACTATGTCGTTCAATGATTCTCTAATCACCATTATGAAAATATTTCAAAATGTTTGTATCAAAGAATTAATTCTAGAACTAGAATTTTGTTTACAACTTTGTAAATAATTTTAATGGTCATTTATGATATGTATTTTATAATGTATTTTATTACATTTTAAAAATGTATTTAATTCCAGATATATTTCATATGATTTAGTAAAGCGAGGTTACTTTATAATTTATATTTAAAAATAAAATATTATTTACTAATTTGTATGCATTTATTAATGAAATATATATAATTTTGTAGTTATTTCTGAAAGGGGCAAATCTTAAGAGAGATATCTATAATACAGGTATTAATATAGTTGCAAAATAATTGATTATGTAATAGAATTACTGTTATATATTAATTATAAATAACATTGTAATGACTATCCACATATTTATAGATGGTATATCTGTACTGACTCTCAAGGAAAATGTAAGTTAATTTTTTCTATATATTTTATAATTAAGATTTTTTAGTATGTTAATATTTATATTAATGTATTACTACCTAAACTATTCATATTATGATATTATTAAAATAATATTATTTAATATTTGAACCATTATATAATTCCATTAGTATTGAACTAATATAATTTATTTTTAATATTTACGATCACATTCTTTTAATGAATAAATCATTTCATTAACGGTACTATTTAATGGTATTATTTATATATATATAATGTTGATCCTTTATTATCTAAACAATTAATATATGTTACTTATATATATTTAAATATCAATGATATAGTATTCAAATCTATTTTGAAAAATGAATATATATATATATATATATTTATGTACTATAGTATACTCCATAAATAATAAACTATATTTTGAATTATAATTAACATAATCATTAATTTGAAATATATTTGATTAATAATTAAAATATCCTCACTTGTGATTAGTCCAAATTCTTGCATTGAGGGAATACATTTGATAATTTTAACAACTTGATTCTAAATCTTGTATTTTTCATATAAGAAGCTTGGTAAAGTATAAAATTGGATATTACTTATATCATTCAATTTATTTTGATTTTTAAATTATGTAAAATATATCAAATTTGTATGTAATAACATATTTATTCTGAATCTTAATTAGGGAATATTTGAAATACAAATTATTTACTAAAAGTGAATGACTATATATATATATTATTCATATGAAGATACAGTTCTAATATACACTAGTATATAATTTTTTTAGTTGCAATAAAGTGAAACCATTATTATATAATATCAGTACTTTTTTATATCTATAATTATAATATGTTCATTGTGTATATATGTAGTATAATATACATGTGTGTATATAATTTTAAACTTGTATATATATATATATATATATATATATATATATATATATATATATATATATATATATATATATATATATATATATAGTAAAAATAACTTGTATGTGAAATATAAAAATAATTATACAGAAAGTAATAAGTTAATATATTAACTAAATTATTGAGATTTAAAAAAAATAATAATTTCATAAGTTTGAAGAAAATATAAAAAACTCTAAAGTTAATTGGAATCTTATTAATAATTTGATTAATAAAAAAAATAAAAAAAATAATAATAATGAATATATAAAATTATTAGTAAAGAGTTCTATAATTATTAGTAAAGAGAAACTATGAGATTGCAAAAAAAAGTAATATTACCCCAGGTAATATTAGTAAAAAATGTAATGAAAAGTTATGTATTTCTAAAGTAAAAATATTTTAATTATCTATATATTATTTTATTTTTAAATTAAATATTTATAAAAAAATATTTGTATTAAAATTAAACATTTACATTATATAATAGTGATAGGCTAACATATTAACAATATAACATATTTATTATTTAATATAGCTATTATCAATAGTTAAAACTGGATATAATTGTACAATTGTATAATTATTTAATTAAAGTGAATATACTTAAATTAATTACTGGAAAGTTTCCAGTGGAAACATTATTATATTATTATATCATCATTTATAAAATAATTATTTTACATAGTTTGAGGAATATAAGCTGATTAATGATAATAAATTGATGTTTATTTTAGTTAAATCTAAATTTATATTGTTTTCAATTTTCTCCCTATCATTATTCTTCATTCCTATATACATACAGGTCTTGCGTACGATAGTGAAGTATTTCCGCATAGAATGTGCTAAAAAAAGCTTAAGTCTGAGCGATGACTATGTATACTGCCTATTTACTTTGATTAGAACAATGTTAGTTATTCCATCGTATCGCCGCAGTCCACTTCCAATCTACATGTGCATATATATATATATACCATATAACGAAAATAATATATATTTCAATTAATTTAATGCGCTATTATATTATATAATTATGACATTTCATAACTAACTGAGCTTTATCTCGAATAAAGTGAAACATTTATTAACAATACTATATACAGTTTAACTAAAGAGGTAATAAAGAGGGAGCTAATTATATAAAAATATAATTGAAAATTTCAATTTTTTCAATTTGAAATATATAGTGTATATGACTATATTTTACTATATATATATATATATATATATAAAACTTGTGTGTTTATATTGTTTAATATATGCATTTATAAAGTATATTCAAGTAGATATTAAAATTTTAGTAATTTAATAATTTGATACCATCCAAATACCAATACTAATTCTCTTAATTCACAATTTCATATAGTTAAACTCTATGAATTATTACCTTTAGTAAGATGTATACATGGTTATATACGTATAGAAAATCTATATCTTGACTTAAATAATTAAATTATTTCACTCTCATAATTTATAACTTTAAATCCTAATGTAATATAATATTAATTTATGAATTAAAAATAATAATTTCAATTAATTAAATCTGTCTTCAACATATTACTTTGCGTTAAGTATAACTAGCTTATAAGCTTATATGTTGATTTGTGTTTTAATATGTTGAAGACAGATTTAATTAATTGAAATTATTATTTTTAATTCATAAATTAATATTATATTACATAAGGATTTAAAGTTATAAATTATTAGAGTGAAATAATTTTATTATTTAAGTCAAGATATAGATTTTCTATACGTATATAACCATGAATAGAAAGATTTGCATACTTATCGAAATACAATATTGTTAAATTATTAATGAATTCAATTATATACTAATGTAATTACACTTATTTATAAATTGAATAATACTATTAAATATATTTTCGTAGGAACGTAAGCTATATTTTCAAATCAAATATTAATGAATGCCTAATAGTCTACTTATACATGCTTATAGTAAATGGAAGTAAGCGAATAATTGTTGAGGTTTTTATAATTAAAATTAGCTAATTTGTACTTTTAAATATTTTATATATATATATATATATATATATATATATATGTAATTTCAATTATCAAATATTTATTAATGAATATTATTTTTATATCTGAATATATAATTTGTGTAGTAATTATTTGTCCCATGATATATTTAAATCTTTATTTATTAGGTGATTAATTATATAAGTTCTCTACTATCGACCAATCAAGTTAATCACGACATTATGATGCTTAATTATAATATTGATGGAGTAAGTGTTTCAATGTTTGATTATATAATAAAACAAATTGATGATTCAATAAGAATTAGTTTTAAGAGAAATGGACAAATTATATCCACTTCCCCATGTACGAGGTTTGTATTTTATATGTATTTAAATAAGTATCTGTATTATATTAATTGTATTATCATTTTAATATACTGTTTAATTTTTACTATGCATAAAATTTATATACAATTATAATAACAACTGTTACACTTTACATATACTAATTATTTATAAATCATTCGTTTTATTAGTACAAATATCGATCTAACGACAAAGTACCTTGCATTACTTAAAATCAATATCTCAAAAAAAGGGAGTGAGATAATTGGGAATTATATTGATAAAACTTTCGATGAACTCCTAAAAATAAAATATTTAAATACAGAAAACAGTGATACAATGGAAAAGGTTATACCTCAATGTGTTTACTAACTAATAATATATATATATTACATTTGTAATATAAATATATATATATATATATATATATATATATATTATCCTATATTACATTTACACTCACGCAGGTCCGCAAGAGTGTATTGTGTTTATACATTATGAGCGAAATAAATGATAAATTTGATATAACAATGGTTTTTAAATAACATATACAGATGTAACATAAATAATTATAATTAATTATAAATATTTTAATAAATATTATATTTGTGTAAATTATATTATATGAATATTTCTAACTCGATTATAATACTAATACTAAAATTATTATAGATTTTTAAAGATAAATTATTAAACTAAATCTAAGTAATACATTTTACTGATTATTAAAATAATCTTATAAAATGGATATTTATATTTAAATTAATCATTAATTTATTATTTTTCATTTCAATTATTACATATAAATCAATTATAAATATATTAATTAAAAGTTGATCAAATAAAGAAAATTCTTATTACATTTTATAATTTATTATCATCTTATATCTCTTTTATCATATAGTAATATTATACAAAATTATAATTACTGTAAATATTCAATAATAATTAATTATATACATACACACAACGTCAATGTTAATTTGCAGCCATATTGCGTAAATCACAATGATGGAAATGTGAAAGCGAACATAACATGCAATGTTTGCTGCGAGTTGTGCACGCAGTGTGATAAGTTCCTCCACCTTAATAAATCAACGACCACAGAACACACTAGAACAGTTCGTCCTTAGTCCTTAAAAATGTTATATAAATACACTTCATAATTAATAAGTATATAATATATATAATAATGTATATATATATATATATATATATATATATATATATATATATATATATATATATTACTTCTACTATATACATACATGTATATACATATATATATATATATATATATATATATATATATATATATATATATTAGTATATTTCATATATTATGTTGATTATTTTATATAAGATAAGTTAATTTTTTAAATATTGATATTGTTTATTTTAAAACATATAATTATGTAAATAAGAATATATATATATAGTATATTTATAGTTAAATAATAATAACAATGTATATACAAATTAAAAATAATAAATGGAATATTTTGACAGCGAAATCTTACTCCTGGTAACTTCTCTAGGTAATCACCGAAAATAAGAAATCGATACAGATCTTCGCGTCCGACAATCGTAAACGTTTGACGATACAAAACCTGAGGATCTACTGCAATACCGACGACTTCACAGCTATCGTAGAACTGATCGATGTTTCTCAAACGGGTACGGCGCGCGCAACTAAATAATCAACGACCTATCGATTGATTGTTTATGTAAGCAAATATATAGTCTAATGTAGAACATTGACATATTTGCTAACAAATAATATAAATTATATAAATAACAGAGCCAACAATAATCTATTAATGTTAATAAATTCGTAAATGTTGCAGACAACTCTGTCGTAAGTTGTAGATTTTGTCTCGCCGTATCTACGAGTACAATGGACAATGGCAACCTCTGCGCTTCATCGGATTGCAAGGTTCCTGGAGTGTTTACTGCGTAGCTATAGTCTACAGAGCTAATAGTATTGCTATAGCCACTCGGGCCATTATTGTAGTCAAACACATATTTATATCAAGCACCACAATCACACTTTAAACACGAGGGTAGTCGAAGAAATCACTATTACCATATAGTTATCGTTAGTTTACGAACCATCACCGTAACAACACACCATGTAATATGAGATATGAGTTAGAGATAATGTTATTCCTCAGTAATTATAGAATTAGGAGCGAACGCTCTATATCATCCCTAACTTGTCGTATTAATTTATTTTAATAGCTCAATGTCCCAGAGCAATAAAAACAAATACAAAATTGGAATAATAAATTCGAACAATAAAATAGAACATAAACAGAATACAAATAACAATAACTATAAAGAACTACAAGAATAAAATATCGTCAGTCATTCCATGGTGCAAATCCTAATTCGTCGCCAAGTATTATGAGGTGACTATCACTAAGCATACGACCAACACCACCACATCAATGTCTACGCTATAAGCTAATTGTGATCTACGCTACAGTCATCGATTCTTCAAGTTTGTTCTAAAGTCAACGAATGCGGTCATCGGTGCATGGGCATAAAGGGTGAACAGGAGTGCTTCGCATGCCTGGAGTGTTCGAACACTCACTATGATGCTGACGAGTATTGCTATGTCTGTTCCACTGAACACTTGCGCTACAGTCCCGTTATAATGGTTAATGCATGCTGTAACATTGCCAGTGCTTTTTGGAGGTAATTTGTGAGTGATTGCCCCCCACTATTATATTTCACACCCAACTTTTATACTTTTACCTAAAAAAAATCAGTGTTTTTCATAATATATTATATCATTATCCTATTTATTTATTATAAATCAGTAGATGGTTTTATTAGATAGTTTTTCATATATAATTAAAAACAATATAATATAAGATAAAACAAATTAATATATTATAATATGTTTTTGTGAGTTTACCCTCACTTTAAAATCCTTAAAAAATATAATATTATTAAAATATTATCTTTACAATGATATATAGATCATGTTTTTGTATAAAAAAAACTATAAAACACTTTTAAATGTATATCATTTAAATAAATTATAATAATAATTATTAACAAAAATTATTTAATTTAATAATAATCATAATTTAATGAATATTAGATCGTTTTTTTTCAGAATTGAAAACCTAAATAAAGAATATTATATATATACATTTAAATAATCAATATTCATAGGCAGCTATTTATTTATAATAACATACCGTGATCGTTATCGTCTGTAATTTTTATTGTAGAGTACCCTCTTTGTGAGTATAGATTACGAGATAATCTATGTTATTCTCATTTGAGGAGAAATTTTATTTGCTAAATTGTACTTTCTGAACTCAATAAACTATTTTCATTTCATATATATTTCATACATTTTTCATAATTATATTATAAATCTTTAGAATAAATTTACTTATAATAATTATTTTTACTAATTTCACTTATTCAGACACTATTAAGTCCTTCTATAATGCTTCAAATATAATGAAATTTTGAGATAATTTAGAATGTATATAACTACATAATATTAGCATTTTATTTAATTTACTAAATATTAAAATTTAAAATATTCATAATTTTATTTTCTATTATCAAAATAATAATAATTTATTGGTTAAACATAATTTTATATTAATTATTTTCTTTTATATTCTATAAAAATGCATTATATAATTAATATCAATCATTAATAATGATGCATTATGTTAAATATTGTATTAAATAAATAAATATAAAAATACACTTTTGATAAACTATTTTTTCCCATTATATTTAAAACATGTACAAATCATTTACCTATCCTTAAGTGATTTTAGAGTATTTTATTTTTGACTGGGAATACAAACTGCGTTATAAATTCTTAAAGTATTATTTATCAATTATTGAAAGGCAAAATATATCACTGAAAAATATACATAGTTCGGAGTTTAGACACATTTAAATATAGAAAAAATTCAATGATAATGGACATCATATCCTTGCTATGGGCTGGCGATAATATATTATATTATGTATATTAATAATAGAAATTAATAAATTACATATTATTATTAATTTCAATTATATTTCATTAATATTGCTTTATACAGCAAACCTGCGGTCACATGCTGCATTACAAATGTTTAGTTCAATTATTAACTAATCGCTGGAACGGACCTCGAATAAATTTCACCTTTTCGAAATGTCAGATTTGTAAGGTTTATTTTGCATTTATATCGTACATATAATGTATACATTTAGTATGCAGTATACGTAAAGTATAAAAATATCATATGAGTTATATTATTTATTTTAGTTATTATATTATTTTTTAAATCAATTATTTTTAAATTAGTATTAAATTATAAAATAAATATATAATTATTAATATATATATATATGTTAAGATTAAACCTAGAAATAATAGCATTATTATAATATTTAACATACATTGTGTATTGATACTTAATTGAATGTGATATCACAGTTTACCATTGAAATAGATATACATCATATATATGACTATATGGTCTATTAATAGTCTGACACACAGAATTCTATTCATTTAATCAATCTATTTCAATCTATTCATTTATAATATTTATTATACATAGCCTATTGTGTATAAATTACTGTTTTAAATTGTTATTTATTGTCATTTATTCTATATACATTTTATTTTTACTATTACAAAATAATATGTATGAAAGATATATCTATGGGAATATATAAATATATATTATTTATATAATTCCGAAAAAAATAATAATATAGCTATAATAATTTTTATAAGAATATCCTTTAAGGTGCCTTCACACCAAAAAAGTAGCCGGATTATCTGGCAGATATATCGTGCGGATATTTTTGATGATCACAATTGTATGATTCATACCCACATAGAAATAGGTGCACTTATTAACTATCTTAGTTCATGTATTTGTTTGTATATTATATTTATGTATGTAGTTATGTACTACATATTGCGAGTTTGTGTGTATATATATAGACTATAGGCTAATATTTTATATATAATGAATTTTTTCTATAGCCAAATTATATATACAATGAATATATATATCATCGATATAAAGAAAATGGATTTGCAATTGAATGTAGTGTATGGAACTATCCGCTATGGGCGCTGCAGTCAAAACCCACTATCTGGCCAACTACTTTTTATTTTAAATTAATATTTATTTATACATATATATTGATAATTACTACCAATTTTAATGTACATCTATACTAAAAATAAAATTATATATTTAAAATATATTATATCAACAATCCTCGTAATTTTGTGTATTTAAAGTGAAGATATCATACTATTTTGTTGATATTTATAATCTGATCCATTGATATAGATAGAAGTCACTTTAATCTATTTCGACGAAAAGCCTACTGTTTTAATATTTGACATATATAATATGACTAATATCCAATCAAAATCACTGATGCCATTTTGTTAATTTATCGATAAAAGTGTCATTCACGTATCTATCTTTTACATGCAATGCGTGCGTCAATTGCTTATCCACTTTCTTTATATCGATGATATATATATATATATATATATATATATACATATATACGTACAAACATAAATACATATATACATACATAAATACAAACACAGATACATATATGCACTAATATAATTAATAAGTGCACCTATTTTTATGTAGGTATGAATCATACAATGGTAACAAAAACTGGTGTAATTGACTACCCATTATATAATATTAGTATAGGCTACGTAATTAGTTTCGACCATATATTAATACATGTAACATGTAACATGTTTGTTCTAAATTCAAATGGCGCGCTCCAACACTAGCGCAAGTTGAAAATTCACGGATATTCGTCAAACTGCCGGATATTTTAGAACGAGTTCCAATTAAATCCGGCGGATAATATGGCTCATATTTTTTTCTTCACACCGAAATATAATAAAATCCGGCTAAAATCATTCTCGAGGATATCCGTGACGAAATATCCGCCTACTTTTTTGGTGTGAAGGCCCCTATTATATACATACACTATTAGCGTGAATTCATTATTTAGAGAAAACAACATTTGAATATATATGAATACATTATATATTATATATAATAAATATATATAAACCACTTTTTATGTCATTTCTAGACTGTTTTCATGAATAATTTGTTTACATTAAATATTACATTAGATATTAAAAAATATATCATATAATATTATTATTAAATAAAAAAATATGTTAACCAAAACAAGGTGTGTGACATCCCTTAAGGAAATATCGTCATTGATAAATTTATTTGTTATCATAATTGAAGTTTTTTATATAATATTTATATGTTATTAGTGTTGTAGCAAAATTTCAAAACAAAATATCCATCATAAATGTATTTTATATAGATATATAAAATATATTTAATATGATATTATTTATAAATTATAATATTTTTTACATAATTTGTATGTTATAAATACAATATGTATATATTAATTATCTTTATATTATTTTAAGTTATTAGTTATATAAATATATATTTATAATTATAATTTTATATTTATTATTTTGTTAACAAAGTATTTGCTAATTTTTTACTCAAATTTCATATCATTATAATATATCAATCAATAATACCTTTGATAAAATCTATCTATATATGTCCATTGTATAATAGTAACAAAATGTCATCAATTTTTCAAAAATCTTAAAAAGTATTACAAAATATGTTTTACTATATCTCCTATTTTATATGTAATATTTCTCAACTATGATAATCCGCAGATGAATAAAATAACGCTTGAAATATTTAAATTTACCATATCAGGTTCATGATTCATTAACATATAAATGAAATTCTAATTTTATTTCAAAAAAACATTTATTTATTTTACCAATTCTATATCTTACAAAACATATAATCTTATATTATATAGGTTTTATTTGAATATTTTTTTTTATTCAATTCCATTATTTTTGAAAATTAAATCTTTGTGAATATAAATTACCCAAATATTGATATTATTGTCAGCTTCGATACATACAAATATGAACTACCCTAATAGGAGGACATCGAACATCCGTTATTGGAGGACATTTTAAAGCCAATCCGTATGTTAAAAGAAGACGTCAGATGTAAATCACTCATGAAGCTCCAGGCAGATGGGCACGATGTAAAGGATGAGTTAGTACATACCAGATAATATATCAACTAGTGCATTAGATGATATCTAAAGGGATAACTCAATCATAAATATTTAATTTATCAATTATTTGAATAATTTTGTTAATGAGAAATCATTAACTTATATATAATTTACATTATATGAAATTTTCAATTAAAAACTTTCATTATAAATATAAAAACATCATCAGCATAAAAAATATCTCAATACAGGTAAATTTCCGTCGCCAAAGTTTAGGATACATTGAGATTTTAATTATAAACTAATCCACATACCTCACGCGTACGATAATGTTTGATCGCATAACTAAATACATACGCGATGACTGACGCCGTCACCAATGCGTTACGTAACACCTAGTACCCAATGCAGAGCTACTATGCAAACGTACGCATTCTACGAGTGTTTCCAGTGTAAGAAAGCATACTACGGTGGCGACGTCAGCTGTGCTGATCTCATGGAGGTGGACTTCAACAACGAGGAGCTGATCTGCGGCGGTTGTAGTTCTCTGAACAACGATAAGGTTACTGCTCTACAGCAGTGCTTCCCAACCTTTCTTCATCGTGACCCATTATTTGATAATTCTTAATTTAAAAATATTACCATGACCCAATGACAAATTTTATTTTTGTATTATTAAACTTAATTGTAAACGAATAATATAAACTATAATTTATTGGATATAAATAGTATTATAAATATTTTTATAAATTGGCTCATAACCCAAACAAAAAACCCAATGACCCATAGGTTGGGAACCACTGCTCTACAAACACCCACACTCGGCCATATCTACCCAGGCTTCCATATAACCCTTCCTCCGACACACCAATACGATTAGCTATAACAGAGCCTAAGAATCACTCTATCTCTCTCTCTATCTCTTTCTAGATCTATTACATTATGACTTTTACATTTGTCGCATTTAACGTGAGGTATATATGGAAATATACAATCTTCAGTGGTGTATGTTTACTAGTCGGCGAATAAACATCACGATTTCTTTTATTTACAAATTAAATATCTACTCCCATTACAATCTATATTATCAAATCATTCACTAGAACTGTAAATACAGTAGAATAAAAATGTCTGCTAATATTAAGACATGTTGTCAAGTCTTAATAACTATCCACTAACTATTTGTAGCACTATTACTAACACATATACATCACTAACAAGTCCACCCTCCCCTCACAGATCTGTACGTTACACGGCTATACTTTCCTCGAATACAAGTGTCGCTACTGCTGCAGTATGGCGACCTTCTTCTGCTTCGGGAGAACACACTTTTGTATAAGTTGCCACGCCTCCCACAATGTGTTCTTTGATGTCGACCAGTTCCCCGTCTGCCCAACCGGTTACCTTATGCACCCACAAAGTACATCAATCTATGTATACATTGTATACTTAGAACACATACCATAGTAACTATATCTATAAAGTATACATTAATTATATAGCGATTCAAAAAGTGCATACTATGTATTTATGTTTAATTTACATATTAAGGGGACGCGATACCATTGATTTTTTCGAAAAAAAATTGAATTTCAAATTTTGTATTAATGTAAAATTGTAATACTTCACATATTATCTTTTATGTGGTGTTTAAATTATGTTCATTACATTATTCATTTTGTTCATATTATATTATTTGTACCTGTATATTCATATTGTTTATATTCATATATTCTATTTGAAACTTGATTTACTCAGAATAATTATTTGTGACCAATCATGCTTACATAACTGGTATTAACTTTTGTACAATTGAATTGTTTTTCTTCATTTTCAATATAACTAGATAACACCTGTAATATTAAAGTTATTTGTCAAAATTAAAAAATATTTATTTAACAACTTTTAATTAGCAATTTAGTTGGAAAATTAACATTTTTTATCAGATATTTCAATTATTTTTGTTTAGAAACGTATAACATAAAGATGTGTAAACATCTATAAATTTCAACATATGGAATATTATTAATATATTAAAAAAAAAATTAAAAAAAAAAATTGAATATTTTTTGAGTTAATCTAAAAATAGCATTTTTTCGTATCTTTTACATGTAAACCAAACGATGGTATCGCGTCCCCTTAATATATATTTATATATATATATATATATATATAATGATTTGACTATATATTAGATTGATGTAAGATTTATTATAAAGCTAGTTTCTCATTCTCATATGATCGTCTATGTATTCGTAACAAATTAGAGACTAATTAGAGACTATAAAAGACTAGACTATTAGAGACTAACATTAGAATTTATAAAAATTAATTGAAAATAAACCGATAATAATTACTTGAAGAGTAATTTTACAACACGATTCTTTTGCTGTCTAGATTATACTTTTTACAATACGACATGGTAGGGTTAAATTTAATTGAATTAAAAGATGAATTCTCCATATAACTCATGTAATACATTATAACTATACGTTAAGTATTATAATTATATATATATATTGTGATTAATAAAAAAATAGTTTCATTATTAACTATGAACATTAAAATAATTTTTTAATATTTCAGGATCCGTATTAAAACAGCTAACTGGGGAATGTCCCCTAGGTATAAAACACCCACCAACAGGAGTTGAACATCCAATTGGATGTGGACTGTGTAAATCACATTTGTGAATAAAAATGAATAAAGAAATGATATTTTGTGAACGCATTATTTTATTTTTTAAATAAAATATTAATATTATAAAATTAAACTAAAGTTAATATATATAATATACATTATTTAGAATATAGAATATTTAAATTCATCGAATAGTAATGATAAATGTATATTTATAAAAGACTATTTAAGTTTAAATTCTAAAAGAATGTATATTGTGAACAAATTCATCGCTGTATAATGGTAATATAGAAAGATAATAGTTATAAATTAAAATATTAATGAAAGAACATTGATGATTTTATAAAATAAATGCAGTTAAGTTATTGTTTGAAAAGCTGTATGTATTTTAAATTAACAATATTACAAATTATATTTCACTAAATTACTTGATAAATATATAAATATATTTTAAATTAAATGTAAAAGAGCAAAAAAATGTATTATAGGGAATAATCACTTCCATGTGATTAAAGATTATTACTATATAATGATAATATAATTATAATTTTAAATAAAAATTCATTATTATTATTTTATTTATATATTTATGTGAACACAATTGGAAAATTACTTATTTTGTAAACAATTTATCCAGTTTTAATTAAATATTCACTTTTTATAAACAATGTAATGAAATATATATATATATTTATCAGGAATATATTCAAATAAAACCGTAATCATCATTATAATTATAATAACAAAAATATATTTTTATATATATATATCATGAGTATAAATAATAGTACGAAATATATACAAATATATATTATTGAGTATAAATAAATAATCATGTCTCGTTAAAAGCATGTATGAATTAACATTGTTTAGAAAAGGGTGGCTTAGAAGAGACAATAGAGCCATATGTATATAAGTTTAAAACTTAGTCTAAGTTCATGGATGAAAAGACTCCATCAAAAAAAAATGTTTAAGATGATCTGGCATAAATAAGTACCATGTATAAAGAAGGGAAATATTTGAATTAATTAATTTTGATTATGTAACATATATGGGTAACGTATATTTTATCATGAATATTTGACATTTGATATCATTGAAATATTATTTTTAACTTGTAATAAAATATTTTAAAATCATTGCTATTAAGAAGACATTTATAGAATAATTTTGTTGATAAACTTTTTTAATTCAAAGAGTAAATTGCCACCCATGATTTAATAGCGAGATGTAATAAAGTTTTAAAGTAAATCTTAATTATTCTTCATAAGGTAACTTTCCAATTTATGATATACATTTTATGCAAACTATATTAGACTAGTACATGTGTTATCGGGTTAATATGAGTATTAAATAAAAGAATAATTTTATAGATTTATTATATAATTGTCCTACATTGAATTGTATTTAATTCCCAAATATATATATATATATATATATGAATTGCATTTAATATATGTGACTCATATTTCATGTATAACAATTTGATATTAATATATATATATATAGAGTTTATCAGATTACTTATTGTAAGTGTTACATTTTTGTAGAAGAAGTAAGATTATAGGAGTCTGTGTAATATTGCTTGAAACTAATTAAACCAATTTATATTGAACAATTTTAATATATTCAAATATTTATAATATAAATAAAGATTTATCAGCTTATAGTGATGCAATATAAATAGTTTATAAGATAAATAAAAATTAAGTTTATAAATATTTATTTTTAAAAGCAATACACTATAAATCTAAGATAATCTTTTTTTGTTTATTTCCTCTTCTAAAGCCTTTTGTTTACTCGCTATGACTTCTATATTCCGTATTTCTATATCCATATCTCTTCTTACTTCTAAAGCTTTTTGTTCGAACTTTAGGATTTCAAATTCCTGCTTTTTCAATACTCTCTGTGTGTCTTTTTGCTGATTTGTTAATGTATTTTGTTTAATCTGTATGAAATCATTTTTCTGCTTTTTTAGTTCAACCTCCAATTCTAACAATTTAATTTTATCTGTTAATAACTTTTCGTCTTTATTTAACATTATAAACTGTTCCATATTAATGTCATCCATATATTCATTTTGAGATTTGGAGTTATTTTTATTTTGTTTATTTTTAAGGGGGTTTATTATTTCTGTAACTGTTATATTGTTCTTATGTGATGGGATATTAGGTAAAGTAGTGGTACATATTTTCACATTAGAAGTAGGGGAGTTATATGTAGAAGAATTAATATAATTTTTATACATTTTTTCTGATGACATATTATTTGGAATCAATGTTTTTTTCTCATTCTGACTTCCACTGGTTGGTCCAACTAAAAAGAATTATAATATATATTTACTAGGCTCGTTATGATTAAATTACTTTGAAAATAATATTTTTCATCAATATTTTGTTTTCTTTAATAAATAAATTTAAAATACTTTCTATCACCTATTAAAATGTCATGATTCAAAATGATATTAAAATATGATTTATATAATAATTTTAATAATCCACTATCAAAATATTTATAATATTTATATAAATATTAAGAATTTTATAAAAATATACTATTAGAATAAAAATAAATTATATTAGAATAAATATACTTTATTAGTCAAGTTTTGAACCAAACTTAATATATAGATACTATATTGTAAACATTATATTAATTATGATATATAACTGCATAATATGACATACCTTGGTTACAATAGAGAAGTTCAGCTTTAACCATGGTATCATATATGCTGGTACTACTGTTCCACGTATTTATCAGCGAGCCTCCTTGCCCTACTCCATCAGTTCCCTCCTCTTCATCAGTTTCCTCATCATCATCAGTGTAATTTATAGGCTGTTTAATGTATAACACTTTATTATATGTTTAGAACTAAACAATATAACTATAATTCTACTATTAGCATTGACTATACAGTGTACTAGTGGAGCCCGTTTTTGAAAGTTTTCTATCTCGCTCACAGTAGGTCATAAATGTCATAATAAACATATGTATTAAGTTTCATGAAGAAATATTTGCCTTTATTTTACAATGTAAATTTCTATAAATAGAATTTTTTTCTTATGTATTTTATATATTTGTGCAAGTGCGCGTTGTCATAAAAATAAAATATTTGGCAAATACATGTATAAATATATTATAATATTAATAAAGTAAAAAATTATTTAAAAATTTCAAATTAATTTAAATTTTTTTTATTTTTTAATTAATATAATTTATTCGACTATTTTGTTGATAACTTATTTTAATTAAGGATCAAACTTTGTTGTGAGCCTATAATTGATATCTACGAGGTATAATTAAAAAAAAATATTTATTTTTCTAACAAAAAAATGTTTACGACTAGTTTACCCCAACATTTATTTTTTGTTAAAATGCTCAATAAAAGTCATTTTTTGAATAAATATATGTTATTTTTGTATCAATACTTATAATTTTATATTCATATAATGATGATAGACATATATAATATATTTTTTTTTTATTATTCCATTGATGATTTTTTTTTTTCGATTTAGAAAAAATTTAAAAATTAAAATTAAAATTTATGTAGCTCGATTTAATTATTTTATAATATTTATTAAGGAGGTTGCTATATACAACATATGCTAATATGCAATTTTTACTTGTAAACAAATTTTTCTTTCATATATCTATAATATAAATTTGTTCATAAATTTTCAATGTAAATTTCTATCTATTTTTGAATATGGTTTCGCTTTCTGAATTTTTATCAGTTTTCAATTATTATTTTTTATTATATCTGATATGATTATAAGGAGTTATTCCGAGCGAGATGGCAATTTTTTATAAAGGGAACTAACAAATTTACCAAAACGGGCTCTCCTACTGTACAGTGTACACATTCCCAATTATTATGTTGACGATATAATTACTGTTAAATTATATAATACAATATTATTTATACATATCATTAAATAAAATTAGTGACTTCACAATATTAATTCAATATGATTATAAAACAATAATTGATTGCCTTTTTGTGTACTTGACTTATTTTATAAAATATTATTTGAAAACACTTAAAATGTCATTTGATATTAAAAAATGTAATATAAAGTATATATATATATATATATATATATATATATATATATATATATATATATATATATATAATATATATAGTATATAGATAGATAGATAGATAGAATTATAGTTTATTTTATTAATATGAACATATGTTTAAGATGAACATACAATTATAAAATAAAATAATATGCAGACAAATTATGAAACAAAAATGTAATAAATAACTAAATTATATAATTAACAATTATATTATACGTGCCTTAGTAGAAGAGGTAGCAGATTTATCCTCGACTTTGATAAATAATAGATGTTTATATAAATAATATACGTCGGAAGTCTTTTATAAGACATTATCTCGGGTTTGAACATATCATTAGATGGTTTTGTAGTACGTGAATTCATATTAATACTGAATAATAATATTATTTATAAATAAAATATTTAAATTAAAAATAAAATATAAACCGTGCGTATTAGTAGATTAAATTAGAAAATATTTGCCTATAATATTTTTCTGGATAATTTGTTTATCAGTCTGTCGCGTTGTCAATGTTAGCTCAAATTGAATAATTTGTTTTGCATGTGTCTTAAAACATCTTCCTTTACCTTAGAATAACTTCACCAACAAGATGTTATACAATGATCACTCTTATTGTACATTGTACAATGTACATATGTACATATGATTTCTATATCTGCATATGTAACTTTGTTGTACTATGAAATATATACTTTTCAATGTTATATTTACTTATATTTCAATAATATAAAAAATAAGATATATATTTATTTTTAGATAAAAATACTTTCTTTTATTATTTTTATTACTATATAAATATATTATTAAAAGAAAGAATAATAAAATTGTAGACCGGAAATTATAATATTATGTTTTCTAAATCGAAAAAAAAATGTATTAATAGTATTATTTAATTTATTTAATGTTTATTATATATGTCTATCATAATTATATAAATATCAAATTATATCAATTGATATAAAAATTCATATACTTGTTCAAAAAGTGAGTTTAATTTTAATTTTAACAACATTATCTTTTGGTCGGAACAATTATTTTTTTTTAAATTTTGACACCCCGAAAATATTTTTTATAAACTTACAACAAAGTATGATGCTTAATTAAAATATATCAAAGATAAATTTGATGTTTAATTTTTTTTTAAATATTAATTTTATTTTTATTTTTTAAATTTAATTTTTTAATTTATTATATTATAAAGCAGTGTTAAAACGGTTTAAACCTCCATGGCAAAAACTACAATTTATTAAATAAATGGATAATAAATAATCTATATTCAATGAATAAATTCTTATTGATATCTTAAAAATAAATAGTTATCTTATATCTAACAAAGCTATAAGATTACTTACTTATTTATATATATATATTTTTTCAATAAATTCAATTTATTTGATCTCATAAATAATATTCTGAATAATGTTTATTCAATAAGAATTATCTATATTATATTATTATTTATAAATACAATAATTTTGTAATCATATATCTCTGAATATGTAGTATTATTAATAAAGAATTATTAAAAATAATATTCCATAAAAAAACATTTTATTTTTTTGATTTTCTAAAGAAATAATTTTTTTTAAATTAAAATCTATAAAAATGATATCATCTGGTTTGCTGAATCAATTATGTATTTATAATATAAATATATGAATTTTATATATTTATAATAAATAAATTTGATTTGAATTAATAATAACAATGTATATGTTAATAATATAAATTATTTCTAAATCTATCTATCGAATAATGAATGGTGGAATACCAAAGCACCAGATATGGGATCAATTTATTAGAATTTAATGAAAATTCTAAGATTAAGGCTAAATGTAAAAAAGTCATCAAATATATTGTGATAAGGTTGCAAGCTGTGTAATGCACATTTGATAATGCACTATGATACATGCAAAATAGAAAACACAGAAATATCAATAAATGATTTGTATTCAGTGTATTCTACTTATATAAGTTTTCTATTATTATTCTAATAAATGTATTCTTCATATATATATATATATATTAAAAATATTAATAGTTTTATTCTTCTATTATAATTCTAATATATGAATTAATAAATAAATGAAATAAAATTATTTCATTATCTATGAGGATTTTGCCATTTTTATGAGGTTTTACCATAGAATTACATGGAAGATACATGTTTTAACCACAATTTTCACTATAATATAAAGTAATCTGAAAAGCATAAATAAATATGAATTTACATTAAATTATAAATGCAAATATATCTACATTAAATTCTTAATAATTTATGAATATTGAATATTTTGTGATAAACTACACAAATATCTATATTATAACATTTATGATCTACTATGAGCAAGATAGCAAAAAGGACTACACTAATGTACACACACACACACACACACATATATATATATATATATATTAATATATTATCTGCCTGTGTGGCTCAGTGGCTAAGGCATCAGACACACAAGCAGTACGACACGGGTTCGAGCCTCGTCCGGACTATTAATTAATTTTATAAAATGGGTTTTAAAATATTATTTAGAAGTGATCTTATATAATTGTGTATAAATAAATGATCGGCTCTCGTTAAAACCATGGATGCCTCAACATGAGAGCGGCTTCGAAGGGACATTAGAGCCATATATGGTTATAAGTGAAAACTTCATTTAAGTTCCTGGATGGGATGAAAGGACTCCACCAAATAAAAATAACAAATAACAATAATAATTTATAATAACCTCTGATTTCATAGATGTAATTTCTTTTTTAATATTTGCTTTAGTTCTATTTTCTTTTGTTTTAATATTCATTATGTTAGCCATTTCTATACACTTGTTAATTTCACCAATCTGTGTTACCTTTTAAAATATAAAACCAGTTTAAATAATAATTATCATAATTTGTTATAAAAGAAACACAATTTTAAAATATATAATTTCATGTTATATTTATAGTAAAATATAATATTATTAAATTAGTGAATATTATTAATTTAATTAAACTATTTATAACATACACTATTATATGTATTATAATATTTGTAATTTATGTATATGATAGATATACTAATACATTTGCATATATTATCAGTAAAAGAGATGTGTACACTATTAGAATGTTAGGTGAATGTCCTACTATAGTATCTATTATATATTATAATGTAAACTTGGGTAAAATGTTATTTATTTTTATGTTTAGTTTATTGTGAATATTTGTTTACTAAAAAAGGTTCATAGTAATTATAGTTTATAGACATTATAGTAACTTAACATTTATAACACTATACATTAGTAATACGATTATCACCGATATGATAAATAAAAAATGCTCAACTGATTTTTAATATAATATATTTTAAGGTATATCAAAATGGCCGTAATAATTAACAAAACCTCTGACATATGCATACAATTGCTTATTCAGCCACTACTGACTAAGCACTCTCTTGAGTATATTTGATAATGCCACCGGCTCTCACAGGATGCATAGCTATATCACAGGGTCATCAAACAAAATAATATTCAAAGCATGTTTACAAATAATATTCTCCATGTTTGTTTTGCATATGATTTCATTATAATCTACCCTCATCATTACTTAGATATTGAAGAATAGAACTTTATTATCATCAATTCTCCAACCAGATAATATATCTTATAATTAAAAACAACTCCGCCTACTCAAATATATGAACTTTTTATTAATTATTCTTATACCAACATATGCAAAGCACATATTAATTGAATCAAATTGTGATAACTTTTAATATGATTATTTCTAGTGTAGATTGTATAATTTAGAACCCAGTTATATAATACTATCACCAAAATACTAAACCATATAATTATATATATATACTTTATATTATTATTTTAAAAATCATAGAACTATAAATACAAATAATTAATATTTATTATATATATGCAAATATATGGGCTATTTTCTAGTTCTCAAAATACGTTACATGAAATAAATGAAGTTAAATAAATTTATAAATTAAATATTATATGTATCGAGAAATGTTAAGAAATCTACATTGCTGATATTATTTTATAATCGAATTCTACTTATGTATTATTTGTTTATTCGTGTAAGGGACCCTAAAATAGCATCCCATCCATTCTTAGACCTCGTATGCGATACTATTATTATCTCACTAATATATTTATTATATTATATATAAAATATTATAATAATAATTAATATAATGGTAGGCTCGATAGACATATGGTAAATATGTCCCATTGGTTTGGTTGAAATACATGCGTATTAAATGATTAGTCATGTAAGGCAAGAATTCATATAGTTAAATTATAGGTGATTCTAGTCGATATTAAATTACTATATTACTAAAAGCGTAATATATACTTGAGTATACTTTTTATATAAATATATTCGTTATTATAATTCCCGTGCGGAATTCATACTTTTTATTAAACTATAGTCGTTTATTATATATTCTTGCATGTTAATAGGTTATATTTCAGCCTCTTAAAAACAGTTTAAACAATATTTAAATGTTTTAACATTTAAACAAAATGATTTTATGATAGATAATTATTAATTATATGATACCTACCGATAGATAATATGTGCTTTCTGTAGTAGCTATACATAATTTAAAATGCTAGTAGCATGTCAATTTATTCTAAATCATCGAATACAAATAGAAATAGTGGAATAGTGATTGCACTGCAAGATATTACCATTGGTAATTTACCAATATAAAATATAGGTAATGCATTTGTGATAAAAAATAATTTAAGGAAAGCTGCAGAAATGATGCATCGAGGTATTGCCAATTTAAAAAATAAATATATGGTGATATTTATAATAAATATATATATGTGTATATTTATATGATATATAGATGAATAAATATATGTGCATTTCTTATTTTCGATAATAATGGATCAAGGCATATTTTTAATGGGAAGGACGTGGGGAAGATGTTATTTTTTATATACAATTCGTTATTAGTTTTAAATCTATCGGGATGGTTGTGGATTTGTTATGCCTTTACATAATTGTTCAGATATACTATATATTTATACGATATATTATGTGTATAATATATATTAGACTGTTTCAAAATTGTAACATTATAGCTATCATGATTCAGATTTTAGATAATTTGGCACTGAATACAATATAAAAACCATTTGTATATTTTAGAACCCGAAGTTCCGCAAATAATTTGTATTATTACCATACACATGTTTCAAATGTAACTGGAATAATCAGTCATAACATTATCTAAATTATAGCATTAATGAATACTTATACACTATAAAAGTATAAATACTTTTTCAAATTGTACAATTTTTATTTTATTATACATATTATTATTAAGTTTAGATTTTAAAATCAAATAATTATTTTGTAATTACCATTATAAAAAATATATTTTGTACTATTTTAGTCTGATTTAACTTCTCAATTAATAGAGGTCACTATATTATTATGGGCATAAATGCAACAGAGGGTGTGTACTTATTTAATTTGTACAAATTACTATAAAAGTTTTTGAATTATTTTACTAAATTTTAGTCAGTTATATAAATAAGAATTATGAAGTATTAAAATTTACTAAAATAAAATAAAATATTATTATGATTAAGATTGTTAAAAATATTTGTTGATTAATATAATATGAGAATAGGAAACAATGACTTTATATTTTAACTTCGGGGGGGCCATGGATACTAAATTGTATGGAATTGAAATACTCTATTGTAATTCATTAATAAAATATAAAAAAAGTGGACTCTGGAAACCAAACTCAAAATACCAATCCGTATTATATATATATATATATATATATATATATATATATATATATATATATATATATATTTGTACATATATACACACTTAATATATAATAATAGACTTTCAATCAACATGTCCATTTATAAAAATACGGATGTACATATTATTATTATTATAATTATAATCAGATTAGGTATAAGTACCTGGTTAATTATAGAAGCATTTCTGCCTGTCGAATCAATTATCCTCATACAATGTATAAGTTATACATATAACATTTACATTAAACGGGTATTTCTGATGACTTATTTAGAGGGGTAACCAAATTCGTTGGCAATCATTGAATATGAAGAAGATTACAATTACTACTTGTAAAAAGATTATGTGTTTGCCGTCAAATATATAATATTAATAATACTAATAATAATATTTAATTATTGAAATTTCATATATATATATATATTGAATACAATACAAATAGTAGATACAAATTATTATTATAAACTATCTCCTTATATTAACTATTAATATTATTTATTAAATTAAAATATATTTAATTAAATTTGTATTTGCCCCACTGAGAATTCCTTAAAACATACACTGCTATACATACCAATATTATTTCGATATCATTAGCAACATCTATAGTTAAAATATGCATACTATTGTTTATAAATGTTTGCATTTAGTCACCATACTATATGACCAGAGATGGGCACCGATACTTATTTTCCTGGATTGGCGATCCCGATCCTCTATTTATTCCCTATGCGATCCTTTTCCCGATCCCGATCCCGATCCTCAATTCTTTACCCGATCCCGATCACGATATTATTTATATATTTAATTAATACGATTTTATTTCATACATCGAAACAATATATATGTAGGTATAATACCTATTTAATATAAATTGTTAATAATTGTAAATAATATTTAATATTAATATATTGTATTATAATTCAATTGAACTAATGCATATATTAATGTATATCATATAGACTATATAATATAGTGAATTAAATATAATTTATGTATATAAATTCATTGAATTGTATACAAATATATACTCAATGTACGACATACAATGTACGTTGAGTCAAAGTCGGTGGTTTACTTATGATATCAATTGATTAAATTATATTATTGTAAATATAACAATTATTATTTAAATATTACATATGTTTTACCTATTCTTGCAATACCTTGGAAAACATTACAAAATAATGATCAATACAATATCATATCAATGTATTAATATCATATCAATGTAATATTAAAATGTTGTGAATATTCTTATATATGATTTATATAATATATATAAATTATATAATTTATATAATATATAATACTATTTATATAAATAAATATAATAATATTAGAATATCGTATATGCAATACTGGGCATCTATCCCTATCCTTTTCCCGAGCATCCATTCATTACCCAATCCCGATCCTCTCTTTCTGACCCAATCCCAATCCGGATCGCCGATCAATGATCGCGATCCTGCCCATTACTGTATATCGTATACAGTGTATATGAGTCATATACTATATTACTATATACTATATGATTCATATAATATAAGTCATATAGTTACTATATGATATAGTACCATACTAATTAGTTTACTAATACTACTATAAGTATGGTTACCCACAGTTAACTTTAGTAGTTAGTACCCTGTATAGTCTGGTATATTATACACTGTATGATTCATACAGTTTATTAATTCAAGTAAAAACAATATTATATTGAATATAACATTATATAAACCAGGGTTGGCGGTTTTTTTGGTTTTTTTGGTTTTTTTGGTTTATTTGGTTTTTTTGGTTTTTTTATAATTAAATGTTAAGATTATTAATTAGAAAATATTATATATACCTAGATCGATTATTAAATGTCTGTGCAAAACATACATATATAGAGTAAGTATAAAATATACAACACTAATGAATATTATTTATATATATTAATTATATATATATATATATATATATTATTAAATTTTCAATAATATATTATTATTAATAATTTATTAATATTAAATGTTAATAAAATTATTTTATTAAAATATATTTATCATAAAAATAAAGTAAAATATAATAAAAAAAATAGTTAAAAATTGTAACAAAATAATAATTTAAAAAAATAACAATACAGTAATTAGAAATATAATCAATATAATTCTCGCAATAAAATAACAAGTTACAAATTGTAACAATATAATCATTTAAAAAAAAAAATAATAATAATTAGATGATTTCTAATAGTTTATTTATGTTTTATATTTTGTATTCTTTTGTAATTTATTTTAAATGCCTGGTAATAGAATATATTCAATAGATGTATCAATTATATTGAGAACGTAATACAGTTCTAAATGTTACAGCATTAGTATAGGATATATAATTGTATATGGCAGGAAAAAGTAATTACATATCCAATAGATATTAGCCATATAACACTATATTAATGAAATAATGCTTTTATAATGTTAACAAAACCAAAAAAAACCAAATAAACTATACAAACCGACCAACCCTGGTTTTTACCGAGCAGAATAACCTACTACCAAGATATAGGTGGTAATATCCTATGTATCCCAGACAGGGTTGGCGGTTTTTTTGGTTTTTTTATAATTAAATGTTAAGATTATTAATTAGAAAATATTATATATACCTAGATCGATTATTAAATGTATGTGCAAAACATACATATATAGAGTAAGTATAAAATATACAACACTAATGAATATTATTTATATGTTAATAAAATGATTTTATTAAAATATATTTATTAAAAATAAAGTAAAATATAATAAAAAAAATAGTTACAAATTGTAACAAAATAATAATTTAAAAAATAATAATAATAATAATTAGATGATTTCTAATAGAAATATAATCAATATAATTCTCGCAATATATTAACAAGTTACAAATTGTATATAATAATAATTAGATGATTTCTAATTGAAATATAATCAATTTAATTCTCGAAATAAAAAAAAGTTTTACAGCCTTATCATTGCCTAATCGATTCCTTATTTTTGATTGAACAAGGCCAAATGTCGAAAATATCCTTTCTACAAAAGAATACAATTAATTAAAATATAAAACAAATAATAAATAGTATTTAGTAAATACTATTTACTAAAAACTATTTCAAATTAGTTTTATATTTTGTATTCTTTTGTAATTTATTTTAAATGCCTGGTAATAGAATATATTCAATAGATGTATCAATTATTTTGAGAACGTAATACAGTTATAAATGTTACAGCATTAGTATAGGATATATAATTTTATATGGCAGGAAAAAGTAATTACATATCCAATAGATATTAGCCATATACAGGGATGGCAAAAACCCCAAAAATCCAAAATATATTGCTGTGGTTTTTGGGTTTTACTGTGGTTTTTGGTGTTTTTCATAAAAAATTAAAAGGTATAAAATAATTTTATACCTTTTTAATTTAAAAAATGATTAATAACAGTATAGTTTATTATTAATGTATTGTATAATACACAATAATGAAGTATATTAATTTAATATATAAAAACAGTGATTACCTTATAAAAATAAAAATACCTTATTTGTTCATATAATTTTTTAATATTTTCTATTGTATTATTTTTTATATAATTTTATTCTATAGAATTGTAATACAATATTTTTTTATTGAATCAATTTCTATGAAATTGTATTTTTATTGAATTTTAATTATTTTCTATTAAATTAAAATGTCATGAAAAATAATATATTTATTCTATAGAATTTGATTTTTATGATAGATAATAGTATATAGTATATATTACATTATATAACTAATTCTATATTTTAAGAAAATATATAAATAATGTTATAAAATTTATATAATATTAAAATATGAATATAATAAATAATATTACCTCCCTTTCTATAGAATTAAAATTATTAAATGTATAATTTATTAATATAAAAAATCGAAAAACCACAAAAACCACAAAAAATATCACTAGTTTTAAACCCAAAAACCCAAAAACACAATCTCGGCCAACCCTGGCCATATAACACCATATTAATGAAATAATGATTTTATAATGTTAAAAAAACCAAAAAAAACGTTAAAAAACCGAACCAAAAAAACCGACCAACCCTGATATAAACGTAATGGTCCAAGCCCTACAGCTCAGCCGTTTTCGCGTACGAATTGTTGATAAACAAAAAGGTAAACAAACCGGGATTAGTGTTGCAGAAATTGATTCATTTTTATAAAAATTCTCCTTTTACATACATCATTTACTTTACATTACATTACATTACTATTGATAATTGTATACTATTATATTAGACTAATATATTTATATTATAATATATATTATATTAAAATATATAATTGAAGATATGAATGATAATTTTTTTAAATAAGCTGATACAATATGCGCTGCAGTTAACATCACACATATTCAAATTTGACAAAATATACATATAAAAGTTTCCTAAAAGATATAAAAAGGTAGTTATATCTTATTATAAATAATATATTTTATAAGGCAATAATAAATAATATATCTCATTATTTTATTATTTAAATTTGAGCTGAAAACTTAACAGAAATGTGTATTTTGCATGAAAATTATTAATTTTTAAAATGAATTAAATTATATATCTTATTTTCATTATATATTATATGGTATAACAACTATTGTATAATTTATAATATAATAGAGTAATACAAAATATTTCTAACTATATAATATAATAAATAATTATAATATTAATATCATTTTAAATAAAATTTAGCCTAACTATTATTATTAAAAGTATTATTAATATTACATGGGTCTATACATGATGATTATATGATTAGTAATACAATATATATATATATATATATATATATATTAATTTTTTTATAGACTACTGCATTCTTTATTATACTATAATAAAAGTATATAATAATGTATGACTACAATAAAGAAACATCATATTTGTACAGGTGTAAACTTTTTGGAGAGCTGATTTTGATAAAATAAAAAGAATAGGATGCTATTTTCTATATAAACATGAGAATGTACAGACTTTGCAAATCACTTTGACTATCAAGAATATATTAAACTTATATATATATATATATATATATATATATATATATATATTATTATTTGGTGGAGTCCATTTATCCCATCCAGGAACTTAGATGATGTTTCCACTTATAACCATATGGCTCAAATTTCCCTTATAATATGATCTTGTGTTAAGGCATCCATGGTTTTAACGAAAGCTGATCATTTATTTATATACAATTATATAAGATCACTTTTAATTATTATATGGATACATTTTAATGTTTAGAATCCATGTCCTACTGCTTAGCCAACTGAGCCAGCATTTTTATGTATATGTATATATTCCTCCCTTACCTCCTCTTTCTCCTCCTCCCCTCCTCCTACTCATACTCCTCCCCTCCTCCTTCTCTTCCTCTTATTATTTCCCTACTCCTACTCCTACCCCCATCCTCCTTCTCCTCCCTCTCCACTCTCCCTTCCCCCTCTCTTACTCACTCTCTCTCCCTCCCTCTCCCTCTCTCACTCCCTCTACCTCTCCTCCTCTCTCACTCACTCTCTCTCTCCCTCTCTCACTCACTCTCCCTCTCCCTCTACCTCTCTCACTCACTCTCTATCTCCCTCTCTCACTCCCTCTCCATCTCTCCCTCTCCCCCTCCTACTCACTCCCTCTCCCTCTCCCCCTCTCTCACGCACTACCTCTCCATCTCCCTCCCCCTCTCTCACTCACTCTCCCTCTCTCACTCCCTCTCCCCTCCCCTCCCCCTCTCTTACTCACTCTCTCTCCCTCCCTCTGCCTCTCCCCCTCCCCTCTCTCACTCACTATCCCTCTCCCTCTCTCACTCACTCTCTCCCTCTCCCTCTCTCACTCTCTCTCCATCTCTCCCTCTCCCTCTCACCCTCTCTCACTCACTCCCTCTCCCTCTCCATCCCCCCTCTCCCTCTCCATCCCCCCTCCCCTCTCTCACTCCCTCTCCCTCTCTCACTCCCTCTCCATATCCCTCTCCCTCTCTCACTCACTATCCCTCCCCCTCTCTCACTCACTCTCTCTCTCCCTCTCTCACTCCCCTCCCCTCTCCCTCTCCCCCTCTCTCACTCACTCTCCCTCTCCCTCTCTCACTCCCTCTCCATCTCCCTCTCCCTCTCCATCTCCCCCTCCCCCTCTCTCACTCACTCTCCCTCTCCCTCTCTCACTCCCTCTCCATCTCCCCCTCTCTCACTCACTCTCCCTCTCCCAATACATTAGATACAATGTTTATTCATAGTGTAATTAGTATATAAAATTGATTTATGTTAATTTTGTACGATTACTATCTAATTATAATTTTGTTTTTAAATATTGTGATATTTGTAATGTTAATTAGTTTATTATTTTATTTCAAATTAATTATCTTTTACTTACAGAAAACATTTAATTTAAAAGAAAAACTAATGATAAATGAACTAATTGGTTTCATTTCTTTTCTTAAGAGTAAAAAATATGTCATCAATAAAATTATTATAATTATTATATGTATATCAAATAATTTATTTATTATTTTATCAATGCATATATTATGCAATACTAGTATATATATAATTATTCAATATATAATAATAATGTTAACAACAATATAATTAATATGTATACAGATATATATATATTAACATTTATATATCACTTATAATTTAATAGATTTCTATAATAAAATCTCAAAAAAACATATTTTTACCTTTTTTATTATTATTAAATGATAAATTACATATTGATTAATATTAATATAGTTTATTTTTTTAATATTATTAATGTAATTCATGGATAATAATAAATTAACTTTAAAATAACAGTTATATGTTAAGTTTATATGTAACTATTAGTTTATTACTTTGAATACAGTATAATCAAAGATTTTCCGAAGGATTTCGCAAGATCTTTGGTATAATACTGTATAATACTGAGTATTATATTTATCTTTAAATACAATATTTATGATGATTAAAGATATGATTTAACACTTTTATATATAATATATTTATATCCTATTATATACTATATATACAATATAGTGATTATTAATATAATTAAAATATTTATTTAATGTATAATTACATTAAATAAAATATAGTATAATGCAAGTATGTGAAGTTTATAAAATAATTATTTATGCATATTTCAGATAAATTCTGCAACACTATTCTCATGTTTGTTTGCATTTTGCGTATCTAGGTCAAATAAATAACGTATGCAGGCTATATAGGAAGCTGTACCGCTTGGGTAATGGTATTAACTGTTAATACTAACAAACAAATCGGATTTTCTAGTTTGATACTTACATTTTCCTTATTTGTTATTCTTGTAACACTGTTAAAATGTAACAGTCACAAATTCTACTTCATAAAACGTGTACCTTATTTAGTTTATTATTAATAAATGTATAGAGCATATAAGGATCCCTATATCATATGAGTATAAATGGTATTGATATATGTATTTATAAATTATGAAAACAAATTTCGAATTTACATTGAAAATAACAAACAAATAAATGTCACCGCACATCTTTGTATTAAATATATAGAACTATAGAAATATAGAAACTTTCTCTCTAGCTCTGTGATAATATTCATTCCACCATCTTATTATCTTATGATGTTTACATTTAAAATAAAAATATTTAAAATTAATTATGTATTAGTATTATAGGAGTATTATAGGAGTATTATAGGAGTATTATATTTAATGAATTAATATACTTATTATATTATATATTATAATAATATATAACATTATTTATATTTATTATTAATATAATATCTATATTTCATTTTTATATATACAAATTACTAATATTATTAATATCGGTTTAATGTTAAATGTTTAGTTAATTTTTTTTAAATTAATTACCATTAATTTAATGTCTCCTAAAACTCGAGAAAATACATCATTTTATAAAGTAATTTTTTTCAAAATAATTAATTTAAAATAATTAATATATATAATTATACTTTACATACATTTGAGTGATCATATTTTATTGAATTTTGGATATAAGTTAGATATAAATTTCCTTTATTTAAATTAAATTAATAAAATTAAAAAATATGCACAAATATTTTGTATTTCCCATTTCACATAAAAATCCAAACAAAATTACAAATGATGTTAATTTATTTTCTACAAATAATTTTTAATAATTAATTTCAATTTTATTATTATATATAAATTTTATATTTTAATTTTTTAAATTAAATATTAATCATTTATTTATATCAAACTATACGATTTTTAGATAATTTTTGTTACTAAAATTGTTTTATAAAATTCGAGCATCTAGATCTAGATCTATCTACAATCGATTGTTTTGAAAAAATATTTGTTATTGTTAATACCCATAGATTTAGAGTACCACTAAATATATATTTATACCATATGGTACTCTAAATCTATGTTAATACCACTTGTTATATATTTTCCTAGGATATATTCATAGTTGGCTTGACAAAAATTATTCAATTTGATAAAAATTGAATACAACTTATTTCGGATCATAACAAGAATTCGACAGCAAGGACATGAACACATACTTGCGGGAGTTATATCCCCGGTTATATTTATATTGCGGGAGTTGAAATATTCAAATAAATATACATACGCGTGAAAGTAGATCCGAATGAAAGTAGATCCTAGCATATAGTAATTATATATAATATATATTATATAAATATTATATATATAGGGGAAATATGGGTAATGTGGCCATGCGGGTAATGTGGCCACTTGGCGTATCTCATAAACTATAAGTCCAATCAAAAAAAAATATATACATGAAATATGTGCATTAGTAAGCATTATTCAAATAAGTAAAAATAATTTGTATATCTATTAATACAAAAAAATGATGTAAAAAATACAAAAAAATCGATTTACTTTTTAAAAAATTGAAATAAAAGTTTAGTAAAACATTTATTAAATCACTACTATATAATATAAATTGAAAATTAATGTTGGGTGTTAAGAACTATTTAATTTTAACAAAGTGTGTAAGCAATTTATTTTAGTAAGTAATATTCATTATTATTATATAGGGTAAATAGCGTGATACCTCGAAGCGGGTAAGTTGGCCACCTTTTAGAGGGTAATGTGGCCACTTCAATATGATGTAAGCCAATCTGATTTAAGCCAATCATATGATCAGAAATAAATATTTTTATATTTTTATAAAATTGCGTGCGTCATTATATGAAAACGTTGATAGAATCAACATCTACTATATCCTAACCATACAAATATATTTTCATACATATTATAATCGTGGTATAAACTTTTAAATTTAAGTTAGTATATTTATCATCTATTAACACAATTATAAAGAAATATAGATATATATATATATATATATATTTATATTATTTATTACATATATATTATATTATTTAATATATATATATATGATATATGTGTATAAAACTTTACGTATACATATGTTTATATATATATATATAGTTGTAGTAGTGAGTAAAGTAATTGTAGTACGTGTAAATTATTAAGTATATAGTATAGTATTAATTATATATAATCAGGGAGCCTCCCTGATATAATATAATACATAAATATATATATATATATATATATATATATATGTATTATATTATATTATATTTATATATGTATTATATTATATATACTTAATACTATATAGTATACTATATATTAATACGTTACACGTACTACAAAATATATGTTTAAATATAAATACATAGGTACTGAATAACAATTATGATATGACAACCTATATAGACAAACATATATATATATATATATATATATATATATATATATATATATATATATATATATATATATATATGTATACAACATATGCGTATAAACTTATTTATACATAAAGTTTTATTTGTATTTGTATATATGTATATGTATTATACTAATATATTTATCATGAGATATATTAAACTAGATTTAAAAATAAATAAATCATTTTCATGTTAATACATTATATAATACATTTTACTTTCGATATTGATTTTCTAAAGAATTTAATAAACTTAATTTAATTTTATGTATGTAATTTAACTGTGATTTATAAATTTCAGTTATACTTGTTTATTGGCTTATTTGTATATTACATTTCACTTTTTTTACTTCATATTATGTAATTATAAAAATAATTTGTATTAATGTTGATATGATATTATTTTAATATATGTTGGTGTAATATATTTAATATATGTATAAAATTATATATATATATATATATATATATATATATATATATAAATGGTTCTATATATTATGGTATATATATATTATATATATATATAAATATATATATATACAAATGGTTCTATATATATATATATATATATATATAAATCAGATAATATAAATTAGTTATCATTCTTATTCTTCTACTATTTCATCTAAGTATTATATCGCCATATTGTTATGACATACAGTCATTTACTGATGAAATTACTTTGTCCATATTAATAACATAATAATTAAGTTTAATGGTATACTAGGATATAGCCTATTAATGAATATAGTAATTTATAAAGTTACAATGAAAAGCATTAATTTATCACAATTGCGTGTGATTTGTAAATGTTACTTACTGTGATATCATTGGTCTAAACTTGATATAAAGTATCTCCATCTAGTGGAATAATTCCATATTTTCAGGTGGCCACTTTACCCGCATTAGGTGGCAACCTTACCCTCCATGGAGGGTAATGTGGCCACCTTAATCATTACAATTATATATGCTAAAATGAAAAACTGATTCGGCAGTTCTCTTGCATATCATAAGATGTATCTATTTTGAAAAAAGTATCGTATTAGATCTAATATTTATAAAGTTATACAACATTATCTAAAAGTGGCCACATTACCCATCTTTCCCCTATGTATGTATGTGTGTGTGTGATAAAAATAAATCTAGCTCCAGCTAGATTCGCATCATTTATAGCACTGAGCCACAACCCATGTTATATATTATGCTATTCATTTTCCTATTTAAAAAACATTTATATATATATATATATATAAATTATATAGTATATATATTATAAATAAATAATTTAAAAAAAAAATTACAATTACAATTATTACTATCCGAAATTACTCGATTATAATTCGAATATATTACGTACGCATGAGATCGATATAGTTTTAGAATGTCCATTTAATTTCAAGTAGAATCAATATATTATATATGTATAATACTATACGTCATAAATATGCTATCCGTTATAGTAACTGTACAATGAAGTATTTGTTAATAAATTTTATTTTTAATTAAATTTAAATTATTAAATGGACATTCTAAAACTATATCGATCTCATGCGTACGTAATATATCGAATTATAATCGAGTAATTTCTGATAGTAATAATTTAAATTTAATTAAAAATCAAATTTATTAACAAATACTTCATTGTAAAGTTACTATAACGGATAGCATATTTATGACGTATAGTATTATACATATATAATATATCGATTCTACTTGAAATTAAATGGACATTCTAAAACTATATCGATCTCATTCGTACGTAACATATTCGAATTATAATCGAGTAATTTCTGATAGTAATAATTTAAATTTAATTAAAAATCAAATTTATTAACAAATACTTCATTGTAAAGTTACTATAACGGATAGCATATGTATGCCGTATAGTATTATACATATATAATATATCGATTCTACTTGAAATTAAATGGACATTCTAAAACTATATCGATCTCATTCGTACGTAACATATTCGAATTATAATCGAGTAATTTCTGATAGTAATAATTTAAATTTAGTTTAAAAAAAATTATTTATGTATAATATATATATATATTATATTTATATATATATATATATATATATATATATATATATATATATATATATATATATATATATATATTATATACATGTATGCGTATTATATCTGAATAATCGCGTATGAATATAAATTATATTGCAAATCATTTAAATGCATAACTCATCACTGAATGTAACGAGCCTATAGCAAACTATGTTGCGCGCGCGAAGTATATTTAAAGTTCATTTCCTTGCATTGCAGTGTTGCTGTTGGATTCTTGTGATCATCCCTTATTTCTATATCTCGCCCATGTTAAAATATAAAGGTCTCGTGACCTAAATCTATTTAAGAAATAGCCTACAGCGGAGAAATAGGTCTACAATTTTAAACACTTATTCATCATAATTATAAATTGTTATAGATGTGAAGGTTTATAAAATTATGAAAAAAAAGTACGAACCGGTCTAATGTATATTGTACAATTGTACATATGTACAATTGACATTTCAGATTACATTAATTAAAATGATTATTTAGTGTACTCCAAATTATTTGGAAAATATATGTTTTGGAGTATATTCTTGTATATATATACATATATCCTATAGGATATATTCCTACTTATATATTTTAATAAACTTTATTAGGTATATATAAGTATATAAGTATTATATTTAAGTATACTTATATAACTTATATATAAATTATATATAATTTATTATATATGGGAGAGTGTTCGAATATCGACATGCACGTAATATCGACACCCTAGATATCTCCTAAAATATAATTACCTTAAATAACCAAACACAAGTTACTTAAACATCTACAATTTTTAAATACACTCAAAGATACTACAAATCCAAAGCTACAAAGTAAAAAATCATAGAGCTAGAGAGAAAGCTTTCTCTCTAGCTCTATGTACAAAATCATCGGACGATCTTTGATACACTACTATCATCTTAGTACTGATTGGTTCATTCGAAAATATGAATATCTAGTAAGTAAAATATAAACTGTAAATAAATTAGATTTATTTTAATGTGAATTTGAAAACAATCTACAAAGGTATCATTTATCAGTGAAATAAACTATTTTCATTTTATATATTTATTATAGTAGATATATAATATATTCTTTAATTTAAAGTGTACTCGATACGTATGTATAACATTACAATTAATGGGTGACTGGAGAAGCTGGCCGCCACAGAGGTACCTGGTCAAAAGCTTTGCGATTGGTGCGCGATTTGAACGCCCGCAAACTTGTGTATTCAAATTAATGATTTAATTATAGCGTATTATTAACTATAGCGTATGATTGGCCACTATAATTAGCGTACGTCTATTTATAGGCTTTAGTGCCTTTAAATGTTATGCCTTTTTATTAACAAGTTAGTTTTTAACGATTTAGTGTTTTATGTAAAATTATTATGCATACAATTGTTTAATTAAAAATTAATTTAATTTAATTATATGTATATATAAATTATAAATATTGATAACATTAATATTATAAAAACAGATACAAATAATGGATCATCAAATAACGTATACACCTACGGCTTCTACTACGGACATGAACTTGACAAATTCTGCTAAAATTAGGTATAATTATTAATTACTTATAATTTTTATTTATTCTTATTTATTTATATATTATTTTGTTTACATTATTTTATCATTTTAAATAGATTAATACATTAATATATATTAATATTAATTAAAAAAAATTAAAAGTTATTAAATAAAAATTACATATTACAGTCAAATATTATACATAATACAGTATTAATACAGCCCATATTTCAGACATGGGAACATTGACATTTTTGTTTTATATCTATTCACATGTTTATATCCAAGCGATACAGCTCCCTATCTATCCTGCATACGGTATTTAGTTGACCTAGATACGCAAAATATAAACAAAAAAGAGATTAGTGTTTAAGAATTTATTTAAAATATACATAAAGAATGATTTTATAAACTTAAAATTCTTGAATTATATTAAATCTTATTGATTATAATTATACATTAAATAAACATTATAGGTAATAAACCTACTTATAGTATTAATCGTAATTAATATGATATTAATATATTATACATAAAAGGATTAAGTTATACCCTTAACCGAAATATAAATATTGTATTTAAAGATAAATATAATATTGTATTAAAAGTAATAAGTTAATAGTTACATACTAACTTAATATTTAACTGTTATTTTAATGTTAATTTATTCTTATCTATGTATTACAAGAGTAATATTATAAAAATAAACTATATTAAAATTAATCAACATGTAATTTATCATTTAATAATAATTAAAAAGGTAAAATGTGTTTTTTTTAGATTTTAATATAGAAATATATTAAATTATTTTAAAGTGATATATAAATGTTTATAGATATCTGTATACATATTAATAATATTGTTATTAACATTATTATTGTATATTGAATAATTATAGATATTAGTATTGAATAGTGTTGGAAACGGTTTCGAATATCGAATCGAATATTCGAATATTTGAATATTCGATTCTTTCAAATAGTAAATTATCAAATTTGACAGATATTCGAAAATGTCGAATACCTAAATCTAATTATTCGAAAATTTCGAATACCTAAATCTAATTATTCGAAAATATCGAATACCTAAATCTACTTATTCGAAAATTTCGAATGTTTAATTTAACTATTAAAAAAAACGATAAAAGGCATGCATATATAATAAAATACAATAAACAAATAAGTTAATACTATTTACCTTATGCTATTTACTTCCGTTTTAACATGTTTAACCTAGCTCTCGAATTCTGAAGAATATTCTATATGGCTTCAAATATTTTAACAAAAAAAACGTCCAAAATTATGTCTAGAGAAATTAGACTTATTGATAATTATCAATGATTATAATCATTAATCAAAATTCATAACCCTTTTTAAATATATTTACTATTTGAAACCTTCAAAGTGTATTTATTTACTATTTTTAACCTTTATAATGAATAATTTAACTATTAGAAAACTTTGTATACTTAATTTAATACAAATAGTATTATTTTCAACCTTCAAAGTGTATTTATTTACTATTTTACACTTTAGAAATGAATAATTTAACTATTTGAAAACTTTGAATACTTGGTTTAATATAAATAATACTATTTAAACCTTTGAAGTGTATTTATTTACTATTTTAAACTTTCGAAATGAATAATTTTACTATTAGAAAACTTTTTATACTTAATTTAATACAAATAAATCTATTTTAAACCTTCGAAGTGTATCTATTTACTATTTTACACCTTAGAAATGAATAATTTTACTATTAGAAAACATTGTATACTTAATTTAATACAAATAATACTATTTGAAACCTTCGAAGTGTATTTATTTACTATTCGAAACCTTTGAATACTTAATTTAATACAAATAATACTATTTAAAACCTTCAAAGTGTATCTATTTACTATTTTACACCTTAGAAATGAATAATTTTACTATTAGAAACATTTGTATACTTAATTTAATACAAATAACACTATTTGAAACCTTCAAAGTGTATTTATTTACTATTTGAAACCTTCGAATACTTAATTTAATAAAAAAAATACTATTTGAAACCTTCGAAGTGTATTTATTTACTATTCGAAATCTTCGAATACTTAATTTAATAAAAATAATACTATTTGAAACCTTCGAAGTGTATTTATTTACTATTCGAAACCTTCGAATGAGTGACAAATCTTAAAATTTCCAACACTAGTATTGAATAATACATTGATGAAATAATAAATAAATTATTTGATATATATATAATTTTATTGATGAAATATTTTAAATACTTTCTATTTTTTAATCTTAATAGTAAGAAACCAATTGGTTCATTTACCAATTTTCTTTTAAATTGAATGTTATCTTTAAGTAAAAGATAATTAATTTGATATAAAAATAATAAACTAATAACATATTCATTAACATTACAAATATCACAATATATAAAAACAAAATTATAATTAGATAGTAATCGTACAAAATTAATATAAATTTCACTTTTATATAAAATATTCATAATATTATCATTAATTGATTGATTGATAATTTATTTAAGCAAATACATAGCCGAAAATATAATCGAAAGTATAAAGTATAGATATTTGCTAACGATAACATACGTTATAGAAATAAACAAAGAATAATACGAAATTAAAAAATTAAAGAAATTAAAACGTTTTACAGTTACCGTAAAAATAAACGAAAAACAATCGAAAGTAGAAATAAATCATATAGTAAAAAGAAATAAAATACATTATTTTGTAAGTGGCATCGAAATATTCAATTTCTACTTTAAATTAGTAGAAATCTTCTTACCTTTGTACCCTGTTTTAGTAATAAATTATTAGTTATATAGTTTAATATGTAAATGTTAAATTTTAAATATATTATAAACAGAACATGTTTAAAATCAATTAAACCAATACTAGAATGAAACAAATACTTGAATGAAACAAACAAATAATGTAATACTTACAAAAATCTGTATAATAATAGGTAGTACTTTATTAATTTTATATTTTAATTGTATAATAAATTTGAAACATATATATATATATATACAAATAGAACAAGTTACAAATAAAATAAACCAATATACCTATACAAAAACAGTTAATAACAAAACATACCAATAATATTACGAAACAAACAATATAATACTTATCACTATAATCTGAAATAATAGAAAATTATTAATATTGTAGTTTAGTAATATAATACATTTGAATAATACATTTGAAACATATTTACAAAATATATATAAAACAAACATATAATACCGAACAAACAAAAATAAAATAATACTTTCCACTTTATATGTAATAATAATGAATTATTAATTTTATATTATAGTATATTTGAAATATAGATATAAAAACCCGAATTTTCTACAATAAAAATAAATTTATAACAAAATATAATACAGAACAAACAAAAATAAAATAATACTTCCCACTTTATCTGTAATAATGAATTATTAATTTTATATTATAATATATTTGAAATATATATATAAAAACCCAAATTTTCTATAACAAAAACACATTAATAAAAAAACCCGAAGAGATAATGCAATAAATAAGATACAAAATTAAACATAAATCAATATAAAATTATAAATTTCTGTTAAAAAAAAGTTGTTTGTCAAAACAGATTTTGTTAATTTTATTTTTAAAAGATGAAACAGATACAGATTTTATTATATCATTATATAATGAATTCCATAAATTAACTGATCTATTATTAATTATATTTTTAATTGTATTATCATAATTATGTATTACATTTAATTTTTTACAATTACCTCTAGTTCTACAATTATTCGAAATGTTAAGAATATCAGATATATTTATATCTGTATAATTATTTGAAATTTTAAAAATTGTAGTTAGATCTATTTTTAATCTTCTAAGTTCAAGTGATTCTAATTTAAAATATACCAATCTCTCTATATATGATTTATAATTAATATTTGATGAATTTGTATATCCTACGAATCTTGTAATTAATCTTCTAGTAAATAATCTTTGCACTTTTCAATTGGGTCTATGAGACTACGAAATTTACTAACCTTTGAAAAAGGTGACCAAATTTTGGATGCATATTCTAAAATTGGTCTGCAATAAATTTTATATGCATTTAATATGCTCTAGGGGATTTTGTAGTAATGCATCTAAAAATTGAATTCAAAGAAAAATAACTTTTTTACAAATATAATCAATATGTTTATATATAATTATTATGTTTAAATAAAAGGTATTTTCAAATATTATTCCTAAATATTTATGAAAAGTAACGGTATCATTAAAACAGGTTATTAAATTAGTAATATAATTATTTAATAGATCAAACGGAGTATAATGAAATTACTCTAACACTAATCTAACACTGCCAGGTGGAAACACACTAGACGATGTCTTTGTTAATAGAAATAAACAATCTTTACATTTAAATTTTTATTATATATTTTTAATAATATTGTTACTGAGAATATGAAGATAATTAGCATATATATTGCTAATATGAATGCTGTGACCTTCTTAGAATCATTGTTTTAGTACTTAATGATATATCCATATTTAGCTCATCTGCATATATATAAATATGTGAGTTATATTATAAAATACATATTAAAAAAATATATCAATATTAAAATATAACTTCAATTTTAGTATTAATCAGTAAATATTCAAATATTAGTTACAATAAATATCATTATATAGAAATTCTATATGAATAAACATTGCATCTAATGTATTTTCAAAATAGAGTAAATAGAGTAAGTAGGTATTATGTGGTATACCTAGTACTATTTGGAAAATATACGGTATATATGGTTGTACCTATCTGAAAGAGATCAAGCATATTAAGGTATTACGTTAGAGCAGTATGGTTAGATTTGTAGTTAGAGGAGGAGGAGGATGAGGAGAATGAGGAGTATGAGGATATGGAGGAGGAAAAGGAAGATATAAATATACATACAAATTCTGTGTGGCTCAGTTGGCTAAGGCGTCAAACACACAAGCAGTAGGACTTGGATTCAAACGTTGTTCGAACTATAAAATTATGTCCACACAATATTTAGATGTGATATTATATAATTAGGTATATAAATGATCAGCTTTCGTTAAAACTATGGATGCCTTAACACGAGTGCGTCTTCGAAGGGAAATTAGAGCCATATGGTTATAAGTGGAAACTTCATCTAAGTTCCTGGATGGGATAAATGGACTCCACCAAATAATAATATATATGTACAAGTTTAATATATTCTTGATAGTCAAAGTAATTTGCAAAGTCTGCACAATCTCATGTTTTTATAAAAAATAGCATCCATCTCTTTTATTTTAGCATCCAAATCAGCTCTCAGTATATTATGTACCCAAAGTTTACACCTGTACAAATATGATGTTTATTTAATGTAGTCATAAATTATTATATAATTTTATTATAGTATAATAAAGAATGCAGTAGCCTATACAAAATTAATATATATATATATATATATATATATACACATATATATCAAAGCTTTTGCGAAGCCTTCGGAAAATCTTTGTATATATTATATTCATAATATAGACCCATTCAATATTAATAATAATTATAATAATAATAGTTAAATGTTTTTTTAAATGATATTAATATTATAATTATTTGTTATATTATATAGTTAGAAATATTTTTTATTACTCTATTATATAATAAATTATACCATAGTTATACCATATAATTAAAATTCCATAAGATATATAATTTAATTCATTTTAAAAATTAATAATTGTCATACAAAATACACATTTCTGTTAAGTTTTCAGCTCAAATTTAAATTATAAAAAATTATATATATTATTTGATTATTGCCTTTTAAAATATATTATTTATAATAAGATATAACTACCTTTTTATGTCTTTTGGAAATCTTTTATATGTATACTTTGTCAAATTTGAATATTCATGATGTTAACTGCATCGAACATTGTATCAGATTATTTAAAAAAATTATCATTCATATCTTCAATTATATATTTTAATAGTATATATATTATAAAGTGTTAGTCTAATATAAAAGTATACAATTATCAATATTAATGTAATGTAAATGATGTATGTAAAATGAGAATTTTTATAAAAATGAATCAATTTCTTCAACACTAATCTCTATTTGTTTATCAACAATTCGCTCGCATCTCGTACGATAAAACGGCTGAGCTGTAGGCCCTACAGTGTAGGGCTTTGGTTTATATAATAATTATGATATCTCAGAATCTCAATATCTCAGATACATTTCTTCGATCCCTTGAATTCTTATATATGTATTAATTTTAAACTATTATTTACTTATATATTATGTAATCGGTAACCAATATTGGATAGGACCTATTTATTATATCTAAACGTATAATATACGTAAATATACATTTATATAAATATATAGGTATTTTTTATAGGTTTAAATTTATAGATACAATATAAATATATATATATATATATATTATAGATTATTACTGTAGAACCTGTGTAGGTAATACCTACTAGGTATGCCTATTCATAAGTTGTCAGGTTTGGTTATTCATGTTTTATGAATCATTTGGTTTCTTTTTTAATTGTTATGGGTTCTAATTTGTTTAGAAATAATAGTGTTCAATAATTTTAGTTATTTTTCAGCTAACTTTATATCAATTTATCATTAATTTATTAACATAATAGAATGTTAATATATAATTATATAACTTTAAAAATTAGGACTCATTTTAGATATTTTATAAAATTAATTATTTTTTGTTATGCTTAACTGAAAACCCAATCACTACTATATTAAAATGAAGTAAAATCATAAAAATCATTTATAAAAAGGAAAATAAAATAAATTTTTTTTTACAATTTATCATAGGTGACATAATTTAACATTTGTAAGTTATTAGTTGAATTTTGTATTAATTTTCCAGGATATCGAAAACTGAATTATTCATAAAAGTCTGTACAATTATAATAGTCCTATATATACAACTTAGTAGAATCACACGTTTTCTAACTTAATAGTATAAAACAGTGAGTATTATATATTTTAATATATAAATACACATATCTTAATTTGTTATATATAAATAATACGATATTTTAGATTTAATAATGTTTGGTATTTAAAATGTAAATATTATTAATATATTTAATTAGTTCTTAATTACATGTATCTTATATATTTATAAATTATCTCGTTTAAGGGCACATGTTTTTCATTTAAATGTAAAAGATACAAAAAAATACCTACTTTCAAAACTTAATTCACTAAGTAATATTTATTAAAATTATAAAAAAAAATTATTTGTTTAATAATTAATCTGAGAATTATAGCCCACGTGTTTTTTTTATAAAATAATCTATTGTGTATGCATATTTATTTAGATGACCTATAAAATATCAAAAAAAAATTACAAAAATACTATTTTTAAAATAATTAAAAATTCTTATCAATAAAAATAAACTTTATTAATAATGTTACATATGTTATAGATATATTGTAAACAAAATAAATAAATTTTAAATAAAATAAAGCAATATTATTTAATTTATTGGAATTATAGTGAAGGTACTTGGTCAAAATAATTATTTTGTGTAAATCAAGTTTAACGTTTTAAAGTAATGTATATGAGTATATTTTGAGTATATATATGAATATATGAGTATATTTATATTTGTTTTAAAATGCTTCTTTTATCAGTTTTAATTTACGTAAACAAACCATGTTTATATGTACTATTTTAAAGATATAATTTCAAATTTTATAAATTAATCATATTACAATAATACAAAAATAACTTTTTTTTCATTATTTGTACCCGTGTAAGCTAAAGTTTTAAGCCTCATTTTAGCCCCATTTAAGCAAAGTAGATGACATAAATGTACTGTTTTCAATAATATTAAAAGAAATAGTGTTATTTAACTTCCTAATACTGTATATATTGTATTTTATTATAATTGAAATATTTGTTTTTTTATTAATTTACATATATGAAATGTAAATATATTATTTAAAATATTTATATTTATAATAAAATATTTAAAAAGGATACCTACATAGGATACCTATAATAGGATAAAAAGGATACCTAAATATATATTTTTAATATAATTTAATAATTGTAAATTAAATATGCAATAATGAATTTATTTTATTCTATAAAATTATATTTATATTTAATTATATTATTAGAGACAAGTAAATTTAGTTTATTGAACTTACTATAATGCACTATGTAAAAATTAAAACAAAAATTTAATAATTACATTTCCTTATGTTCAAAAATATGCAATTGACTAAAGTAAATATACTGAGTTAATATTAAGCTCTCATATAAATAGAGTGATTTTTATATATTGTATCTCCACCTAGATTTTTTAGATATATTTATATTTATATATTATATTGCCACCTATATTTAAATAAACTATCATTCATATAAATTCACCATTAAGTTATTTTATTAACAATGTAGTGATACCTATTTTTATAAAAATGATGTATTTTCATCCGTCAATTTATTTACTAGTCCATCAAAATAGGTTATCAATGAGTTCCGAAGATAAAACTAAGGAGAAGAAGCCTAATGCTACTATTTCTAAATGCACTACACGACTTAGTATAATTCGCCCTAAACCAGGAATTATGCATTCTAAAAATGAAGTTGGTTATCGAATGTTGATCATTATTAATCAATACTAAATACATATTATACATACAGATGGTGTGGCTGAATGTTGAAAAAATTCAAAATATCAATAAAAATGAAAATAATTTAGAATTTGACATGTAATTATGGTAAGAACTGTATAAAGCCTCTAATACCAATGATCCTAAATGTATGTTTTATTTTAATTATATATGTATATATATATACAACTTTCTTTATTTATTATATATATTTAAAAATATTACGTTTCTAGAAAATGTTTGTAATTTATTTACTAATTTTGAAAATTAGAGTAAATAATTTACAAAGTTTGCAAATTTCTGTATATTTTTTGAAAATGAAACCTAAAGTTTGTAAAATATTAAAAAATAAATTATGTAAATAATACGAAAATGATTTTTGAAAATTTTACAAAAATAATTTACAAATAATATGCAAAGTTTGTAACTTTTTTGAAAATAAAACATGAAGATTGTAAAATATTTGAAAATAATATACAGAAATATATTAAAATGATTTTGAAAATGTTTGCAAATATTGAAAATTATTTTCAAATTTGGTTTACTTAATTATTAATATTATCATTATTACATTTCCAGAAAGAAAAATTAAATTTGATATCATATATATATATATATATATATATATATTAAACAATAATAATTTTAGATTTTCTATACATTTTATGATTATGCAAATTAACTTAGCTTTGTTTTTCACTAACTCTTTGATATGTCCTAGAGAGATTGCGATATGCGCTACTTCTCATGTAAGAAATATTATAAGATAAAGGTAAAGCTTAATCAATATCATTGGTTATGTAATAATTAATTAAACAATTCTATTATTTTGTTATAACATATTTAATTGTATTATAAATTTTAAACTTTTCCTAACAATTTTATTAAAATTATAATATGTTAGATTGAAGGTATCATTTTAACCTTAGAGTCTAGTTTAGACTAGTGATGTAAACGGTTTAGTTTTACGGTTCGAATATTGCATAATCAAACTATTATGAATATGTCAAATGGTTTTTTTTATTCGGTTTTTTTGATTTTTGTATACAAAATTATTGATAAATTAATTAATTTCAATATTATATCATTTAAAATTAATATAAATATTAATAATAATAGTATATATTATGTATATTATATAAAGTATACCTTATAATTTTAAATTATATAAAGCAGTGTTGTTGGTTTTTAACGTTTTAAAAAAAACCAAAAAATCACAAAAACAAAAAAAAAAAAAACAAAAATTAACAACCCTATAAATATTATTAATAATTGTATAAATGATGTGTATTATATAAATTTATACAAGCCTATTCGAAAGAAAAATATAATTTGAAACAATTTACTGAATCCTTGTATAAATTATACTACAATACTTTTTAATATAATATACACGAAATATCTAAAAGTAATCATATTACTTTATAAGTATTTATTACAAATAACATTCAATGTAACAATATATTAATAATAATTTTTTTATAAATAAAAAAACCAATAAAACCAACAACCCTGATTACAACTATAATAAAAAAGGAAAATTTGAACGATCAAGTGCCAAACTATGTGAGCTTGATGTAGTGTGGCGGGTGGTAAGGGTGATCATAGGAACTGAAATTTGTAAAATTTGTAAGTATACAAAACGCTCTAGAAAATATCTTATAGAGAATATATAGAGAATAAAACAAAAAGTAAGTTACAAAAAAAATTGACGCAATTTGAACAATTTTTGATATGTCCCCCGCGATTTTAAGATTACGTATAATTTGCATTGAAAAATATACGATTTTCATTGTTTTTTACCAAAATATATAAATATTGGAATTAAAACACAAATAATTAATATATGTTGATGAAATATTGGAAAATTGTCATATAAAATATATAATAAAATATTAGAAAATTTTATTTGTAAGAAAAAAATCCTAGAAATTGTGAAGATTTTCCTAGAAAGGCAAAAATACTTGTTTTTTCCAATTAAATATTTAAAAAATTTAAAACATATAAATACAATTCAAATATGATATAAAAACTGAATAAATACTTTATTTACAAAAAAAATTAATCAGTTTTTCTTAATAATCATTTTTGCAAAAAAAATGGTTTTTTCCCTAGCAATTTTGATAAATTTTAAATTATTTTTTTTAAATTTTATATCGATATTATTCATAAATATATATTGCTTACATTTCCAATTGATGGAACAATTTTATACTTTTTTTTTTACTATTTACTAGTGTTGGAAACGGTTTCGAATAACGAATCGAATATTTGAATATTCGATTATTTCAAATAGTAAATTTTCGAATTTGACAGATATTCGAAAATGTCGAATACCTAAATCTAATTATTCGAAAATTTCGAATACCTAAATCTAATTATTCGAAAATATTGAATACCTAAATCTACTTATTCGAAAATTTCTAATGTTTAATTTAACTATTCGAAAAAAACGATAAAAGGCATGCATATATAATAAAATACAATAAACAAATAATTTAATACTATTTACCCTATGCTATTTACCTCCGTTTTAACCTCGATGGTTTAACCTTGCTCTCGAATTCTGAAGAATATTCTATATGGCTTCAAATATTTTAACAAAAAAAACGTCCAAAATTATGTCTAGAGAAATTAGACTTATTGATAATTATCAATGATTATAATCATTAATCAAAATTCATAACCCTTTTTAAATATATTTACTATTTGAAACCTTCAAAATGTATTTATTTACTATTTTAAACCTTCGACATGAATAATTTAACTATTAGAAAACTTTGTATACTTAATTTAATACAAATAATACTATTTAAAACCTTCAAAATGTATTTATTTACTATTTTAAACTTTCGAAATGAATAATTTTACTATTAGAAAACTTTTTATACTTAATTTAATACAAATAATACTATTTGAAACCTTCAAAGTGTATCTATTTACTATTTTACACCTTAGAAATGAATAATTGTACTATTAGAAAACTTTGTATACTTCATTTAATACAAATAATACTATTTGAAACCTTTGAAGTGTATTTATTTACTATTCGAAACCTTTGAATACTTAATTTAATAAAAATAATACTATTTAAAACCTTCAAAGTGTATTTATTTACTATTTTAAACCTTCGAAATGAATAATTTTACTATTAGAAAACTTTTTATACTTAATTTAATACAAATAATACTATTTTAAACCTTAGAGATGTATCTATTTACTATTTTACACCTTAGAAATGAATAATTTTACTATTAGAAACCTTTGTATACTTAAGTTAATACAAATAACACTATTTGAAACCTTCAAAGTGTATTTATTTACTATTCGAAACCTTCTAATACTTAATTTAATAAAAAAAATACTATTTGAAACCTTCGAAGTGTATTTATTTACTATTCGAAACCTTCGAATACTTAATTTAATAAAAATAATACTATTTGAAACCTTCGAAGTGTATTTATTTACTATTCGAAACCTTCGAATACTTAATTTAATGAAAATAATACTATTTGAAACCTTCGAAGTGTATTTATTTACTATTTGAAACCTTCGAATAAGTGAAAAATCTGAAAATTTCCAACACTACTATTTACACAATATTTATTAAATATTTTTTTTTGGTTATAAATTTTATGTATTCCAAATATTTTAATATAAAATAAATATTTAAATAGAAAATATTATTGAATTGATGTATTTAATTTAATTTATATACAATATATTTATTATATATTATAGTATAATGTTATTATAAATTACCAACATTTCCTTTAAATTCACATAATATGTATAAGTAAAATATAGAGAAATATAAAGAATAGTATTTGTTTTTTTAAATCTTTTTAGATTTTAGATTTATATGAATGAATTATCTGACGTTTAATTAGTGTAATATGGATCAGTCCATCTCGCTCAATTGGTTCAGAAAGACACTTATATGTGTTTGATACTATTTATATGGTTCTTTTAACCGTTTGAGTATGGCTGTAGCCAATAGGATATTCCGGAAATCTAATATAACAATATTGTTCATATTGATTATATAATAATTAGTAATAGGTTGATATACAGATGAACAATTAAAAATAAGAAATATAAATGTTCAAAATAAAATAATAACAATAAATCTACGTAATCGTAGAGTCAAGGGTAAAATTGGTAAAATGGGAAATATTTATTTCTGAAAAATCTATTTTGAAATTTTTACGAAACTTTGAATGTGCGCAGTATCTAAAACTAAATAAAAATAAAATCCAAGAATTGTATTGTTCTTAGAATTCAAATCTCTATGAGATAAAAACTTTCATTGGGTGGTGATGCTCAGCGCGTGACGCACACACTATTTGAATTTTTAAACACACGTGTATTAATTGAAACCATATACCTAAACTATGATTATATAATACTCACTAATTGATGTTTGTATGATTCATAACTCTATGTATAGAAATAGGTGCACTTATTAACTGTCTTGATGCATGTATATATTTGTTTTATATATATATATATATATTAGAAGTCTTTTGAGAGACTGTTTGAAAAATATAATATTAATCAACTACACATTTATACATCATTAAAATGTTGAAACCATCCGAATTTATGTATTTGTGATTTGTAAATATATGTTTGAATAACAACAAAACTTCTTCCTATTTATGTAATCTAACATATGTCTAATAACTAATGAATGAGAACCCTTTTAACTCATATACATTACAATAACCTTATTCCTCTCATTTTCCTAATCTACAATTAAATTCTCTATAAATAATAATAGTAAGGTGTATATTACTTATATGTTTTATAACTATACGTAATATGTGTACAACCCATATGAATTTATGGAGATCATTTATTTCTAACCATGGTATGAGGCATCAATCTCTAGCTGTTATGATATATGAATTTACATTTATAATAGTTATTAATTATTCATCAGATTTGTTAGTTAGTATATATATAATTATCCGTTATCTATAATTATTGTAACTTTTTATATTGAGTGTTAACCTGTGATCTGGGTATGTTGTTGGAGGTGTACTAATTTATATTCTAATAGTATGTACAATGTACATTGTACATTCTAAATATTGCTTCTTACAACATATAATTATATAGTTCAGGAATTATGTAATTATATATAATAATTTCATTTTATTTTATTAACCCACAAATTATTAATATTCATATGACATTATAACATGATATTAAATAAGTATGTATATATTTATTATTATTACATAATAACTATATATATATATATCCAAATCCTCCAAGTTTATACATCTTTATCGAGTTTAATTTGCAATCAGGATAAAGTATTCGAGATAGATTTTTTTATAACTATTTGTATTACTGATATCTTAGATAGAAATTTTATAGTCAAATATTTTATATAATATTATTTTAATTTGATATCTGATTTTCCCTCCCAAAACAACATTGGGTGAACAATAAGCTCTGCTCTTTCGTTCATTCATGCTAATACATAAACTCTGATTATATTATATTATATATATATATATTTAATTAATTATAAATAAATAAATAAAATGTATATATATACATTTTATAATAATTTTTTCAAACTATATAATTATTACTGAATAATTATAGGAACTGAATAGCAATATGACCGTCGAAATTGTCGAATTTATTTCGATGAGTATGCATGAGTATTTTCTGAAGAGAGGTAATGTTGAATATGAAAAAATAATAGGAAAAAGGAAAAATTATTCGATTTCATATTGTTATAAAATATTATACAAATTATATAATATAATGCATTTTAATATTCACAATTATCTGTATTGTTCTTAAATTAAATTATTAAAAAACTATTTCACTTATTTAATTTTATAAATTTCATTATCTACATATATATATATTCATATATTTAATAGATTATATTATCAACTTCTATAATTTATTCGCAAATCATATTATAAAAATATCATCAAATCATTATAAATATTAGTTAATTATAAGGGAAGATTGATATATGACTATGTAGCAATTATTAAATAGATGTACCAATAGAGTATATATGAAAATATATAATGCCCCACTAACCTATTTATATGGAATGAGTTTGTTTAGTATATATTAGGTGATGTTAGAATGTACATAATTGTCAGAATATACGTATATGTTGAATGGTAGTAGGCTTATTTAATTTAGTTAGGTCAATTAATGTTAATATGCTTAATATTCCATTATATTTATACACACTTAAAATCATACACAAACACATATACATACACACATACATATACACGTACACATATACACACATACATACACACATACACTTATGAATATATATACTCACTCACACACACTCAAATACACATACATATACACATATATACACACAAATACACACACATATATACACACATGCACACACACAAATATGAACACACATACACACATACATTAAATAAATTCAAATACATACCTATAATATATACATAAACACACACACATATATATATATATATATATATATATATATTATAATGAAATTTAATTTAAATGAATATATAATATAATACAATATCTCACAAATATATCTCATAATATTAATTTAATAATAATACATATATGAATAATATAGTATTCATATATTAAGGTATGTAATATAGGTTACTTATATAATAATGATGGTATTTTTATATTTGTGTTGTGCCTAGAACATTTTTCTGCTTACATATGTTTCATTTAAAAGATTTTTTGGTGGAGTCCTTTCATCCCCTCCATAAACTTAGATGATGCTTTTACTTGTAACCATATAGCTCTAATATCCCTTCGAAGGCGTTCTCGTGTTAAGGTATCCATGGTTTTAACGAGAGAAAATCACTTAATTTATATATTAATTATATAATATCACTTCTAATAATTATGTTAAGACCTATTTTAATGTTCCAGATGAGGCTCGCGTACTACTTTGTGTGTGTCTACAACGACTCATGCAGCCGACTGAGCCACATAGGCAGCTATTACATAATAATTTAAATATCATAATCATATATTGATACTACTTATGCAAAAAGTAATATAGGATTATTAAAAGAAAAATAGGAATAAAAGTTATGATTCGTATATATATATATACCACACACTTTGGAATATATTTTAAATTAGTAATTATGTATTAAAGTATATATTAAAAAATATAAATGAGTAGTTTAATTTATAATTTATTATAAAATTCATATTATCATAAATATTATAAAATAATTATTAAAATATTGAAAAAATGTAAATATATTTTGTATAATGAAAAACTTTACAACAATTATTATGTATATATCATCTATATATAGATATTAAATTATTATATTTTTAATATATACAATATATACCAAATTTTCATTAATTAGTTTCCAAACAAAATTAATCCATAGTAACATACCTATCCACAATACACATAAATACACATACACACATATACAAACACACACATACATATCCACACATTAACACATACATATACACATGAGTATTGATATATTTACACATATACATACATGCATATTGGTGTATACATTGATCTCTAACTTTTATCATCACACCTCAAATCTTCTACCCCATAAAAAAAAGTCATCTTCATTATTTCGTCATCTCTTTAAATGCATTTACAATCTTGCCTCCTATTTCTTCTTACCTATTTTTGATTACAGTTATCTTTCCCTCACTATAATATTAAAAAAATTAAAATACGTTAGTACGGTTAATTTTTAAAAGTAATTTTTTTCTTGAAAAAATAATTCTCCATACCGAAAGAGATTGGTTCCAATTAAACATCTAATAATATGTAAGTTCTTCTTATAACTCACTACTCTCTTCACAATAACATTTCAGAATACCTAACTTCCTTAACCATTTATGCCCCAGCGTAAATAAATGAAACTGCATGTAATGCCAACGCATTATGTATATTTATAAAAATAATACATGTGTTTTAAAAAAAAAACTATTTAGGTTACCTATAATAAATATTGAAATTTGTCTATTATAGGTTACTAAGTTACATTTTTTTTAAAGTATATAATATTTTATCCCAAACAAAATATTGAATATAACCATTATTCACAATATTATACTTAATTAATTATAGTAATAATTATTATTATTTTCTTCAAAATAGATAATAACTTCAAATAATAAATAATATATAAAATATATACATATAGGTTTCTATTTCCTACATTTCTATTTAAAAATGTTGATTACATATTAATAAATTATATACTGAAAAATCTACTAACTTAATTAAAATAATGAATAAATGCAATATAATTAGGTAAAATTATATAAAAATAATATAATTTTTTTTTAATTTATATTTAAAATAATAAAAAAAATAAATATTATTCTTCTTAAAAATGAATATTTGTATTAAACTATTGAAATTTGTATAATATATATATTACAATTTAACTTTTTTATAATAAGTATATAGTAATTTATATTAATCTGAAAAAAAAATTATGAATATAATCAATATTCACAATATTATACAGTATAATTTATATTTAATTAATTATTATTATTTTCTTCAAAATAGATTATAACTTCAAATTAGAAATAATATATAAATTATTATTTGTATACTATTTATATCAAACTTACTATGTTTCTTATAATAAGTATATACTATATAGTAATTAAGTATAATATAGGTATATACTATATATACTAAGTATATACTATATACTATATAGTAATTTATATTAATCTGAAAAAAAAATTATGAATATAATCACTATTCACAATATTATACCTACAGTATAATTTATAATTAATTAATTATTATTATTTTCTTCAAAATAGATTATAACTTTAAATTAGAAATAATATATAAATTATTATTTGTATACTATTTATATCAAACGTACTATGTTTTTTTCATCATAAAATTTAATATTTACAAGTTATTCTATTGTATTCAATCCTATATATTATTACATTATAAACAAGTAAATTATTAATATTTTACTGATTATAAATTAATCTTGGTATAAATCTATAATTAATTCATATATCCTACAATAAAAGAATCAATTCTTGTTACAATATATTTATCATTTCATATTATATAATTTTAAATCATATAAAATATAATGAATAGGTTTATACCTATATACAAATAGAATATTTATAATAGAAAATATACACATAAATACAAAAAATATGTATAATACAATTTATATTTTTATATTATAAACAGTATAATCAAGACCTTCTATAACCTCGGGGGGTTATAGGAGGTCTTGATATATATAGGTATAATATTAATAACCTATTGGTATAATATATACCTATATATAATAACATATAGCTAAAGAGAAATTTCTCTCTAGTTCTATGCGTACAAGTAGCCTACATATTTAAGATATAATAAAAATATATATAATGTTAACAATACTTAATGTTAATAAAATTCACATTTGACCTATATGCATATACTGGTCCAAAGTTAACTTTATTATACTATAGGTATAGTATACAATGTATACTAAACATGTATACATATATATATATACTAATATCAAATCCCAACAAATGGGTTTTGGTAATATTATATAACTTTAACCATGGCCTCCTTTAGCTTCAGGCTAACTTAACCCTAACTTTAACCCCCCAGCAAATAGTAATAGCCTCATAATAGCAGCATAACAGAATATATTAGCCTCAAATGTTTACATTATGCTATTATGCTGCTATTAATTTCAAATGTATATTATTCTGCTGTTATATAACATATGTTGATATTTAAAGTATATAATGCTATTATTATGCTGCTATTATGCTACTATTCTAATAATAGCAACATAATAGCAGCATAATATACGTTTAAAATTAATAGCAGCATAATAATAGCATAATAGACTTTAAATAATAACATGTCAGAAGCATAATAGCATGACAAATTAATAGCAGCATAATAGACATTTAATGGCAACACAATAGCAGCATAATAGTACAATGTAAACATTTGAGGCTATTAAATATGTTGTTATGCTGCTATTATGATGCTATTACTTTTTTCCGGGCCTTAGAGTAGGGGAGCTCCCCCTGATCATAGATATAATGTATAGTATACACTGTATACCCTAAATATATGGTAAAATCATAGATGCATAAGTAAAATACAAATATTTCTCTCTAGCTTTATGGTAAAATCATATAGAAATTTTCTCTCTAGCTAGGGTAAAATATATATAGGGTTTATAAATATAGGTAATATCTACGGGTGGTAAAATCCCTGGGTATACCTATATTTATACCTATACCTATTTATACCTACATATATTATAATATCTATGGTAAAAAAATAAGAATTCTGGACTTTGTGGTATTGTATAATCATGGACATGTCCTTGGTATAATTACATTTTTTTAGTTGATATTTTATTCAATAGGATAAATTTAATAACATTTAATATAATTTTCCGCAAAACTTATATTCCAAAGTACTATTTTATATAATCATAAATACATATACTATATTGTATCTTATATGTACTGTAGTATACAATATTAATACAATGGCATCATTACCAATACCGAAGCAAGATAATATGTTATCAGCGTTTAAGAGAATCATTAAACATAAAATAAACATTAATTTGCAGAAAAGGTTTAATATCGACACACGTTTATTTATTGATTTAATATTTCAAAATAATTTGAAACAAATATTTATAAAATTATTACGTTATCATAAAATAAATAAACAACATTAGTGAATGTTATTTCTTATTAATTTAATATGATGAGAATAGTTGATGAACTATGATACGATCCTCGTATTACGAGGCAACGGTTTAACCGGGGAGGGGTGTAGGAACTCGCTATTTTATAATTGATATATGCCTAGTGTAGCGTCAGTGGAGTCATCATTTAATTTTCCATATTCAATATGATATTGATGAATTAAACATATATATATATATATATTAGGATCAAGATAACTTTACGATCAGCGGAAAAATTTGACGGACATCGATCGTAAAGTTAATTTGATATGATATATTATGGAAATCGATATCCATCGATCATTAACTTCACTTGATTATATTGTATTATGTGTATATATGTCCGCCTATCGTACAGTTAATCTTATATGATAAACTACAATACAATTAACTTTTCGATCGACGGACATCACTGTCCGTCGAATTTTTCCGGTGATCGTAAAGTTCATTTGATCCATATATTATATATATATATATATATTATATATATATATATATATATATATATATATATATATATATATATACTATATAATATAGTATTGTAAATTATTATAATATGTTATTATTATTATTCCGTATATATTATATAATATAACAGTAGAAATAATAATAATAACATATTTAATAAGGAATTATTATATTTTATATTTCCAACTAATATTAAAATATCATATTTAAACGGCAGATATAACCTATACCATGGCCTCCTTTAGCTAAAGGAGGCCATGCCTATACCGTTATAAATATGTTAAAATCTAAGTTATTATATTGTATTATTATAACACATGTAGGTATAATAAATATACAATAATTGATTGATTGATAACTTATTTAAAAATGCAAATACATAGTCGAAAATATAATCGAAAGTATAAAGTATAAATATTTGCTAACGATAAAATACATTATAGAAATAAACAAAGAAAATTACAAAATTAAAGAAATTAAAACGTTTTACAGTTACCGTAAAAATAAACGAAAAACAATCGAAAGAGAAATAAATCATATAATAAACGAAAAATGATTAAAATAGAAATAAAATATAGCGTAAAAATAAGCGAATATAGAAATGAAATGCATTATTTTGTAAGTGGCATCGAAATATTCAATTTCTACTTTAACTTTATAGAATTATTCTTATCTTTGTACCCTGTAATAGTAATACATAATTAGTTATATAGTTTAATATTTAAATGATAAATTTTAAATATAAACCAATACTAGAATGAAACAACCAAATAATGATATACTTACCAAAATCTGTAATAATATTAGGTAGGTTATTACCATGGTAGTACTAGCTAGTACATTATTAATTTCATATTTTAATTGTATAATAAATTTGAAACATATATATACAAACAGAACACATAAATAAAATAAAAAAAACCAATATACCTATACACAAACTGAACACGTTAATAACAAAACAATAATATTACGAAACAAACAATATAATACCTATCACTGAAATAATCTGAAATAATAGTAATATATTAATATTGTATTTTAGTAATATAATATATTTTAAACATATACAAAATATATATAAAACAAAAATATAATACAGAACAAACAAAAATAAAATAATACTTCCCACTTTATCTGTAATAATAATGAATTATTAATTTTATACTATAATATATTTGAAATATAGATATAAAAACCCACATTTTCTATAACAAAAACAAACTTTTTAAAAAAACCAGGAAGAGATAATGTAATAATTAAGATACAAAATGAAACATAAATCAATATAAAATTATAAATTTCTGTTAAAAAAAAGTTGTTTGTCAAAACAGATTCTGTTTATTTTATTTTTAAAAGATGAAATAGATACAGATTTTATTATATCATTATTTAATGAATTCCATATATTAACTGATCTATTATTAATTATATTTAAATTGTATTATCATAAAATTATAATTGTATTACAATTAATTTTGTACAATTACCTCTAGTTCTACAATAATTCGAAATGTTAAGGATATCAGATATATTTATATTTGTATTTATACATAATTATAATTATTGGAAATTTTAAAAATTGTGGTTAGATCTATTTTTAATCTTCTAAGTGATTATAATTTAAAATATTCCAACTTCTCTATACATGATTTATAATTAATATTTGATGAATTTGTATATCTTACGTATCTTGTAATTAATCTTCTAGTAAATAATCGTTGCACTCTTTCAATTTGGTCTTTGAGACTATATAATTTACTAACCTTTGAAAAAGGTGACCAAATTATGGATGCATATTCTAAAATTGGTCTGCAATAAATTTTATATGCATTTAATAATGCTCTAAGGGTTTTTTTAGTAATTCATCTACAAATTTAATTCAAAGAAAAATAACTTGTTTACAAATATAATCAATATGTTTAAATAAAAGGTATTTTCAAATATTATTCCTAAATATTTATAAAAAGTAACGTTTTCTAATTAAATATTATTTATAAAATATTTTGATGGAGCTACTTCCCTAAAGTCATAACTGCACATTTTGATAATGAAATATTTAATTGCCATTTATTTGCCCATTGTGAAAATAAATTTAAATTATTTTGTAAAAGAAATCTTTCACCATCAGATGCGTAAGAAAAATATATTTTTGTATCATCAGCAAATAAATCAATATGAATTTTTGAAGAGAATATACTAGGAAGATCATTAATATATAATAAAAATAAAATTGGACCTAACACCGATCCTTGTGGTACTCCAGATTTTACAATAGAACTATTTGAAAAAGAATTTTCAACACGTGTAATTTGAGATCTATTCGATACAAATTATAAAACCATTTTATTATTTTATTAGATATTCCGTATGATTTTAATTTATATAATAGTTTTTCATGAGAAACAAAATCAAAAGCTTTTGCAAAATCTACATATGTATTATATCTACACATTTGTTATCATTCAATACATTATACCAACATTTTGAACATTTTGTTAATTATAATTTTGTTGATTTTCCACTTATAAAACCATATTGATTTTTTGTTAATAAATTATTAGATTTTAAATACAAAATTAATTGTTTATAAATAATACGTTATAATACTCTACACATTACATATGTTATTGAAATAGGCCTATAGTTATTTGAATTTGATGGCTCACCCTTTATAAAAATTGGTGTTATTATAGATTTTTCCTTCATTGTAACCATTGATAATACTTTACATAATTTAGTGTATTAATATATTTATAGAATATAATTAATTAATAATAATATATTTAATATTAAAATAATATAGTTTAAATTAAATTACAGTATTCTACTGAGTAGATATTATAAAATAATTAATTTTCGTAATTTATATTATGATATACTAAATATATTTTAATTATTAGATATATTATATAGTATATATTATCTTGTGTTATACTCAATATTATTTATAATTATATTATATGTATATAATGTTTATCATTATATTACAAAATTCATAATCATATGTAGGGATCCTAAAGAAATTAAATTAATATTCTGAATAGTAAATACAAGTGAAATGGTATAGAATATTCTATAATATAAATCAGGAAAATTGATGATTATCATGTATTTTAATCTGACATATATTATGTAAACTCTACATCTGTGCACTATACAATATTATCTAATGGTAAATAATGAATAAGATAATAATAATAATAATAATAATAATGCATTTATATTTATGATACTTTATACTTGTATATATTGTTATACATATATTAAATATGATATTTATACACATATATGTGTATATATTGTATATTGTATATGTTGTTGTTGTTGTTTAAGTATTTATTTTAAGCACATCATTAATAATTATAATTCTATAATGTGGATCTAACAATATATATCACATATAGATAAAAATAGCAAATGTATACATTATATATATATATATAATATTATATATGTATAATTCTCACGATAATATTACGAATAAACGAACATCAATGTTTGGCGATAAGACATTTTTTTAATTTCTTTTTAAAGATATTAATTGATAAATTTTTATTTCTAAGTTGCGGGGGTAGTTTATTCCATCTAATTGTTGATGAAGAGCTGAATTTTCTCCTTTCGTATTTGATGCAATGGGTAATAGGTTGGTGTAGTATAGTGGAATTGTTATTACATAAAAGTCTAGTTTTTGGTTTATGTTTTATTTTGTTTCGTAAATTATAGGGTAAGTTATATGTAATAGTGTTTTTAAGTATTGTAAGTATTTTGTAGTTGATAGAGTCTTCAGTGTTTAGCTAGTTAAGTTTTTTAAGTAAGTCAGTAATGCTAGTTGTATATCAGTCTTCTGTAGTCTGTATATATTTCTAATTGAGCGGTTAATTATTTTGTCTAGTTTGTCTATTTTCAGTTTTTCAGTTCCTGTGAATAGTGAGTTGCAGTATGTAATATATAAATTGATTATCAAATTTAAGATGTATAGATTCTATTAATATTATAAACTATAAAGCTAGTAATATAATTTACAATATTGAGAACAACATATGTGTAAACTATGTACATTTTATATCAAAAGAATATATTTATGATTTTACCTAATGGTTAGTCATATATTAGCAATTCATATTGATGTATTGGAGAAAATATTTAAAAGATATCATGAAATCACTTTATGACATATGTATTTTTAAACTAAAAAAATAAATGAAATATCAATATATTATTAAATACAAATATGAAATGTAAAATAATATATATTAAGTATAATTAATTACACCATTTTTGTAATCAAAATTAGGATAACATATAAAATTACTGAGTGCACAAACAATTTTGAAATAAAAAAATAGTAATAGAAAAACCAGGTAATATAAATCATATAAGAACAACCGTATAATATATAAACTGTACAAGAACAACCATAACATATACAAACCATGAAATACCAAAAGTATTAGAACAACCGTAAAATACAAACACTACAATAACAACTGTGAAATATATAAATCGTTCAAAAAAACTGTGAAATATAAACTGTATAATAAAAACTGAAATATACAAACCGTACAAGAACAACCATGTAAGAACAACCATGAAATATACAAACTGTAAAATATACAAACCATGAAATATAAACCATACAAAAACAACCGTGAAATATAAAGCGTATAAGAAAAACTTTGATATATACAAACCGTATTAGAACAACCATAAAATATATAAATCGTACAAGAACACATTTGTATATTTCACTGTTGTTCTTAAAGAATATATGTTTATATATTATAATAGAGATATATTTCATAATTATTATTTTCTAATAATAGTAAACATACAATTTATATAGAATAAATGACAATAATTTAAAATAGTAATTTATATATATATATAATAGGCTATATATATTAAATATTATAAATATCAATATGTAATGTACAGTACAGTAAATAAATTACAATTTCTGCAGGTATACATGCATTATGCATGATGCATATATTTATAATATATATTTATAATATATGCATGATGCATATATTATAAATACAATACAAAAAAAACATTGATTTAATGAATAGAATTCTACATGCCAAACTATTAATAGACCATATGTTGCTTATTTATTTACATGTTAAATTATGAAATGTGTGAGCTGTTACATTCCCTTAATGGTGTAAAATTTTATATTGAATAATATAAATTTAAACAATCCAAATCTCACAACAAAATTAAGTGTTATTATGTTTTTACTAATCATATAGACTATGTTATTTAGTATAAAATATAAATATATATAATATATATAAACAATATATATATATATATATGTATATATAGGTTTGGATATTTATGTTGTTGTGCTTATATATCTTATATTTTCAATATAATATACATCCTAGGAATCACAAGTTAGGATATACTCTATAACAAACACAATGTTACTTCAAGTCTCTGGTATGTGACCGAATCTTAATGCATGTTTAGAATCTAATGCCAAGATGTTTATTAATATTATACACAAAGTTGTACATTAAAATTTACGAATATTCGTAAAAGATCGTATAATCAGATAGTTGAAGTAAAATGAGAATATATGAACAGATTTTTCATGTGATGTTAATTTGAATCGATTGTTACATAAATTCACATAGATTGAATACGAATATAAACATGAATATACATCTGTAGTTTATTATGTATTAAGAGAATTTTGTGTAATATTTATAAATTGGTACGACATATATAATAAATAAATTACACGTGATTTTTAAATTAGATACACCCGGTATATATATATATATATAAAAACTGCCTATGTGGCTCAGTGGCTAAGGCGTCAGACACACAAGCAGTAGGACACGGATTCGAACCTCATCCGGACCATTAATTAATTTTATAAAATGGGTCTTAAAATATTATTTAGAAGTGATCTTATATAATTGTGTATAAATAAATGATCGGCTCTCATTAAAACCATGGATGCCTTAACATGAGAGCGGCTTCGAAGGGACATTAGAGCCATATATGGTTATAAGTGAAAACTTCATCTAAGTTCCTGGATGGGATGAAAGGATTCCACCAAATAAAAAAATAAAAAAAAATAACAAATATATATATCAGTATTAGAGTCATATATATTGTTTCAAGGGTTATCACAAATGGATATTACATATATCTCTAAATATATAAAAACACCGATGTTAAGAGGTACCCAACTCACTAGCGCACATTTATATAAAGTATATGGCGAAGCAAAGATATAACACTCCCTATCTAATCAGCATAATTAATAGTACTCCCACTGCTACTGGTAGTTGTGTCGAAATCACTGAAATATATATAGATTTGGTGAGGTTTCTATACAACAATGTTTTTATTGTTCTATTAAATTGCATGCAATATAAGATAGTTTTTACTCTCCACAGCATTTAAAATCAACATATCCTATTTTTTTGATTAGTAATGAATAATTAGTTTTCATCATATAAATTAAATTTTATTTTACATTTTAAAATATAATTTGATACAAATTTACATTATAAACAACACATTTCACGAAAATTGACCCTATATAAGCGGAACTGTTCATTTTTATGTATAAAATCAAATTACATGATTTCGTTTAAGTATAATATCTTTCCTCAAAAACAATCTTTGTTATTTCTATGAAATAATGATGAATGATAAACAAATATAATAAAAACATATTGTATATGTAATTTTGTATATGTTGCATTGCAAATAAATATTTATATATTTATTGAGTATTATATAATATTTATAATTAAATAAATGAGTACAGTTAAGTATTAGCGTATTATTAATATGGTAGATTAAGGTATAGTTTAATTATGGTATTTTTTAGTAAGCTCTTATATAGCTTCTTTTTAAATATATAATTTACACACATGCAAAATGTACATATTTTTAATGTTGTTATCATTTTGTTAATTTTTGTCAATTGATCAAAAAAATGTATTATATCTAACATGATTACGAGGAATTATTCTAGATTAGATGACACTTTTCTACGATGGGAACTATACACGTAGCTAAATAATCTCTCCTAATACACATATCCCACATGCAATGTAGAAAGTCTCCTCCTCTATACTAGAGTACATTTAACTGACGCTCGCCCACCTAAACCAGTAGCAGAGGAGACGACGGCGACAGAAATAAGATTGAGTACCAGCAGAATTTTGATCTAATGACCCAAGGTAGGAATCAGAAGTGCGTGAAAAAGTCCACCAATAGCAAGGAGAAGGGAAATGTCCTATTCGTAGCGAAGCGATATGAAGACGCCTTAGCATTCTACAACGAGGTTAGGCGGGCTCCGGGTGGTTGAGGTTTGTACTCATGGAGGGGTGTAGGACCCCATCCATCTCTTCTCTCACTCTCATGTGGGTAGGTGGAGACAGGGGTTGCCGGTACCCGTGCTGAAGACATGGGTATCAGTGCCCCATTATTTCCCCGATAACTTCTAATTACTTCCCGTCCTCCCTATTTCTTTTTATAATAATGAGCTGTTCTATTTAAAATCATGGATGCCTTAACATGTGAATGGCTTAGATAGAAATTAGAGCCATATAAATAAGTGAAAATTTCATCTAATTTCCTAAATGGGAAGAAAGAACTCCACCTAAATAATAATACAGATTTTATTATTTATTATTTCAATTAACAATTATTAAAATGATATTAATTTCCATTAAAATCACCTGCTACTAGATGATACCGATGTACAAATACACTAGTAGTAGATATCACACCTACACGTATACTAATAGTACACCTATCTCCAACTACCAGGCAGCGTGCTACGCTCCCTTCGGCTCCTTCGAGTATGCCGTCTCTTTTTCGAATAGATCTGCTATTATGCACCGTCTCGGAAAATATACCGTAAGTAACCTTTTCGAAATCTCATCTTCCCAGCCTATCTCAGCGTATTTTATCCTATCTTAACTTATCTTATCTTATATTATCATACCTTATCTTACTTTATATTACATTATCTTACATTATGTCACCTATTCACACCTCATACTATCATATTATGTATTATACCGTCTTATCTTATATTATCATCTATATCTTATCTTATCTTATGTTTTCATACCTTATCATAAACTTCCTCCGTTACTCGTTGCATTCTAGTAGATTGTTAATATATTAAGGGGTACATCTGTCATCGCTACATTGCAATTATTTACATTTAAGTTAATAGTCAATACTTACTACTACTATAAATTCAATTTTTGAAACAATAGTTGGAATATTGCCAACATTCATCAACTATAATAAACTATACACATATATCTGTACAGAATAAATTATTAATAAAATTGTATTATATAATATATGTAATACCTATTTGAAATTTAATATTTATTTATTTTGTTAATCTTAAAAGTCTAGCATTCGAAATTCACATAATAATAATATTATTCATTTATTTGATAAATTCTATTGTAACATAATATTAATATATAACAATATATATATATATATTAATTAACATATATCGTATAATATCAAAATCAGTCTGTTTCGGTATGAAGAGTAAGAATTACAGACCAATATCAACGCACGTATTATGCATGCATTTATATATAAATTACATATTATCAAATCTTAAATATTTGATTTGCTCGCTATTTAGTAGTGATAATATTTAAGGGTGTAAGCTGGGGTTGGGGTTTACCATGTTAATTCTAGCTCTATCTAAAATGCTAAGGATACTGAACTAATAAAGATAATGAAGTAATTTTTTTAATTCAATATATATTATTCTACTAATTAAAAATATTGACTTTTCATAAATATAATTTATTTAAAATGATGTAAAAAAAAATTGTTTAAAATAGTTGAAATATTTTTTATATTTTGTTATTAAAAATGTGAAGTTTATTATAATTTATTTAAAAAATATAAAGTATAATACAATATTAATATAGTATTACATGTTATTTATATACAGTACAAATTGTAGATAATAATATTAATAATCAAATAAGTAGTAGGCATTTACGTATACTTACTAAGTACAAAAAGTAAAAAATTGAGAAAATGATATTCAAAGTTTATTTTAAATAATTAGTCTTGTCAAATTCATATGATTTTTAATTCGATTGATCTCATAAAACAATTTATATTGATAGAAATACTAAAAAATAATTAAAATATTTTATAATGTGATAAATAAGATACTGAACATGGATAATACGTAATAAAAAAATAAAATATTATACATATTTTAACGTCAGCTTAACCCTTATATATGACACATTCTAAATACATATAGAACATGTACACACACACACACACATACACGTATGCCCTATTATTATAATTTTAATCATTGAAGTTACTGACTGATTGCTTCAGCTATTATCTACACTAAATCATCACTATTCAAACTCTAAACCATACACCCATTTACACCTACACCCTATTCATACTCACACACTATATACAATAACCACTATCCTATACCCTGCACCCTATACACATCTACACATACACCTACACACTACTCCATACCAATACAGGAATGCCTTAGGGATATAGAGAAGGCGATCAATCTCGAGCATATGTTTCCTAAGTCTATTCATAAACTGATGCATCGAAGACTGAAATGTCAGGTATCCTTGAATCTAGTACAGGAATCTAATCAAAGTAGGTGTTATCCTCCTTCCATATCATCTCCCTCACATCAGAGTCAATAGATATATTCATCACCTCCCTTTAGTACCTTTTTAAGTGGTATTTATGTGCAATTACTCTCTTACTTTAGAATTTTTCCAACATAAAAAAATCAGATTTTTCATAAATAATTATATCATAATCAGCAGATGTTTTTTATTTGATAGTTTTTCATATACAATCAAAAACAAAATAATTATTTTTTGAAATACTACCCCCACTTTCAAATACTTAAACAAAGCACTTTAAACATCTATCAGAGTAATTAGTTAACCCTTAGTTACTGATCAGTGATTAGTCATATATATAGTCATATATATATAACATACACCTTAATGAAAATCCAAGGGGTGTCACTTCCTATCTTACAATGTTAATATGTAAATCTGAGTTTATTTCGTCAAAAATGTAAACAAACTCCATCTCGGCAGAGATTTAATTATTTAAATAATTGTTACGTTTTTATAATAAAGATTTAATTATTTGAATAATTGTTATGTTTTTATAATACACTATATTGTAAATAATTCAATGTTATTTAATATACTTTTATATATTATTTGATCTAATAAACTATTATATGTATATACTTAAATTAATATATTTATTAAATATCTAAATATTGCTTACTAATAGATTTTCCAGCATTTAAAATTAGTTTTTAAATATTATTTATATATTATAAATTATATTTTACGCCAAAGTATTAGACCTTTTTGTTAATACATAATACATAACTAATACAATTATATAATTAAACTATTATTGTATATCAATTAACTCTTATATTATATTTATATATTGTATGGTTACTGAATCAGTAACTTACTGATGACGAGAATTAATTCAAAATATTACTACACTACGACATAGTTTATTGACTATGAGGCGGGCGCCAAGCGCGCAATGCGCGTATCGTAGTAAGTTAAAAATAGATTACATGTTTATATTCAGTGAATACGTCACGCATCATTGCTTACCGTTATTGATAACTCCCTTTTAATACATATTTAGTCTCATATTATATATAAAGATATTAGTATTATATTTATAGATAATAATATAAGTATTATATTTAGAGATAATAATGTAAGTATTATATTTAATTTAAATAATGTATATTTCATATTTAAATGTTTATTCTTATATTTACAAAATAATATCTACAAATAATTCAAGAAGTAATTTAATTTAATAATTTTATTGAAATTTAACAATATATATATATATATATACATATATACTATGTTATACATAGATTAGTTTGAATATTTAACAGTTTTAGATATATATATATATATATATATAATTTTTAATGTTATAAATGCTTTAGTTTTAGTAACTTACGGGATTTGGTGATACCAGTTTTAGATACTATATCTATAGAATCTAAATTTTCTTTTGATAAAACTGGTATCAACTTGCGCCGTACAAAATAATTAATAACATTATTATGAATAAAACATGTATCGCAATAATCAAAATTAATATTATTTACAGATACAATATGAATAAATACTTTACAAATATTTTCTTTATATATAATATCACTTATATAAGAATTAAATAAAATAGATAATAAATTAATATAATGTAAGAATTTAGTTGTCGGATGAATACGATTATCTACATTTTTAGATTTATCCATGCTATATAAAAGATTATTAGTAAAACAAGATGATACAGGCAAGCAAACGAGATTATAACAAGAATTACAATATTTAGTACGTATAAAATCACATATATTAATTGTTAGTTCTACGATAGAATTATCTAATAAAATAGAAGAAGGTAAAGTTATATTTACAATGTTAGGTAGGAATAATGTGGGTGAAATACTAGTAGGTATGCATTCTTGTAATTGGGTTAGCTTAAGTAAAAACTCACCTGCGTCTAATTTACAATTACTACCGCGTACTTGATCAAATAGTGAATCTACAGTAATTTTCCTATATTCGGCAAGAAACTCACCGGCTGAAGGATTGTCGCGGTTACCACCACCAGACCTCATTCTAGAAAAAAAGTTTTCTACGCAATCCTGACTTCAATTATGCATATCTATCGAATGTACATTATATGTAGAGCGAAGATGTTTAGACAAACTTAACAAACATTTGACATTATTTCTCCATCCTATGAGACAAGGTAGAGAGTTGCTGAATTGCTTGCTCTGATATCGCATCGAATTAAGTATGCAGATTGCATTTTCCAGAAATTGTTCCGACTTACTATCTTCTTTTAGCGAACACTTGTACTGATTTATATTTGTTCCTGTTATGAGAAATTTTATATTATTTAACATATATTTATGAATAAATATATGGAAATATAGATTATAATTAATAGTATAATTATAATTTGTCTATTAAATATAAATATATTTATTAATAATTGTATTACGGTATTTACCTTTACTATTAAATATGTCGAATATATTGTTGAAAAATTCACAGAAATCTGCAGTATGTAGAGCGTCCGGGTGAAGGTTTCCCTTTAGATGGACAACACATCTTATTCCAGAGGCGACCGACTGAGATAGAGCTTGAACGGCCAGATTTACTTTCATTCTCGCGAATGAATTCAAATTAATGTGTTTTTCACTCAGTTTTCCTGCAATATCAATATTTAACTCTTTTTTTAATTCATATAGTTCACGAATATGTTTAAAAGATACATCATTCCCATTGAATATGAAGCCATTATTCAATAGTCCATTTCGAATGCTTTTAAGTAAATGTGGAGGATCATATAGAAAGTATATTTTATCATTTCCAATGATGAAATATTGACCATCCGTTACATTTAGTAAACGGTTGCAACCACGATTATTTGGTCCTTGATCGCATATTATAATTTGTGGATTTAGTCCGCATTCTTTGACTTTAGTTATGCATTCTATAAGTTTATTTACGATTACCTCAGATTTCATTGGTCCTGATGTCAAGAAATAGCCGACTGGTTGTTTCCAACTACCTAACATACTTCGTACCATAAATACTGTTGCATAACTAGCAATTTTATTTGATTTTAGGCTACAACCAAGATCTTCATATCCAATAACACTGTCCGTCTGTTCATCATATTGAAGAAATGTCTTGATAGACATCTCATCGAATGCTATTACTACTAGAGATTCCTGCAAGGTATATGTAGTTGCCTTTTCCTTTATACCGTCTAAAACTCGTTGATGGAATCCAGGTTTCATATCAATCATACGTATTGATCTTCTAAGTGTCGTGATCGATGGAAGAGAGAACGTAGTCTTGAGGAGCCGGTAACATTTCGGACTTGAATGCCATAGAGATAGAGAGAACATCTTTTCATTGACATTATATCGATTACCCCTTGGATTCTTAGATACCTCTAACTGTCGTATCATGAAGTCTTTTAGATTCCCTTCAGTAATAGAAGCAACATTCTTATTTGTAGGTTTACTTTGTTTAGATTTCATCCGAAATGATTTTGAATGGAGTTTGCGGTTGATCGAACGCAGTAATAAAATAGTACTATTCTGACGTTTAATTATGCATTTCAAATTTTTAATTTCAATATGCAATAGATCCGTTGTCATCTCAACTATAACTGGAGAATGGATATCTGATGGGGAAGGGTCGACATCGTTTGTCTCATCGTTTGTCTCATCAGCTGTATCGGTATCCGAATTAACTAAAATTGATAGGAAATTTTAATAAGTTGTATATGTATTTTATAATAATATAATACATTGTAATATTTTAAAATTATCTACGAAAATACGGTATAATTTAATTTTTTATAAAATTTCTAATAGATAATCAGATTAAGAATCAGATATATTAATTATTTAATATATATATATATATATATATATATATATATATATATGTATATATATAATAATTTATATATATATATATATATATATATATATAATAAATTATATAACATATACCAATTGATCATGTATTAGGTACATTTAAATAAATATGTTATGTTAATGTTTAATTACACCAAGTTAAATTTGAATTAATATATTAAATGTTGATATATATAAATTATTAATGTAACCTTGCACTTTCCGTTTAATTAGATAATGTCGTACAATTTTCCTTCTACATTTGATCTGTACTGGCGGGTTAGATACAGGTATCAGGGTTGGAAGTGCCATATATTTCAATCTTTTCCTAAGAAATGATATAATTTTAAAATATATAAGTATATTTAATATTATAGACACAGTGTATATAAATATCCTTGGATAAATACAAATAATATGTAACTGTACTAGAATGTAAAATGTAATATATATGTCAAATATATTTACAACACAATAGTGTGTATACACTATTAATATACATATTAAATATATATATAATTGTTATTTATATTTAGATGTTTTATGAAAACTTAATTTCTATAATAATAAACATAACAATAGCAATTTCATTTATTATAAGATATTACAAGATGTTATTAACCTGTCTTTATTGTTGTACATGCTATCTTCAAAGTGGCGGCCGCATATACGATAGTTTTGTAAACCATGAACTCCCTCATTCTTTATAATAGTCATTAAAGTTTCGTTGCGTGAATTTATTGCCCACTTTTTACAACTAGAATTACAATAAATAAATATAATATAGAGTAGTGAAAATTTTGGATACTTATATAAAATTAAATATAGCTTATATAGGCGGCGTAATGCGTGCGTCTTCAGATCGGTACAATGCGTGCGTATTTATATAATCGAGCTCACTGAAGTGTATATAGTTAAGTTATATTTAGACTGGTTAGTTACAAATATAATAGCGCCTATTGTGAATTTCGCCGTATTCATTAATTATTAATTTAATATCTGATTATCATAAGGATAAATATATGTAATAATTATTATTATAATGCATAATTTTTACATTAATTAGATTTATTTAATATTATATAATATTATATGTAATAAATGCATACTTTTAATCGGCTTTTAATTAGATTTATATAATATTATTTGAAAAATATTTTAAAAAAATAATTAAATACAATTATTATATTTAATATAATATTATAATACTATGGATAATAACTAACAGTTCTTCATTAGTATGAGGATAACGATGGTGAGTAAATGTATCCCTGTGAGAGTATACATCACAATTGATGACAGAACATCTTGTACCCTTTTTAAGTACTTTAATAGACATAATAATTGTAATAATTTAAATTTAAATTTAAAATTTAATATAATTGTAAATATCTGCTAAGATGGCGAAATGAAATTTTTTGTTTACATTTCAACTATTCTCAAATAGCAGGGAGTGACAGCCCTTGGATGAAAATGACTGTAGCTTTATTGCTTCACTAACTTCCAATCCCACAGCCGCCATACGTTTGAGTATCTATTTGGACAAGAACATGTATAGAATCCCTAAAGAAAAGATGGGTTAGCACCATTTCTTATTAGCCCATTACACTTCACTGTGTTAGAATTATTTATCTATTATTTTATTGATTGTTTAGTGTATGGATAATTTATTTAAACTTATATATATTTAAAATATAAGTATAAAGTATAAATATTTGCTAACGATAACATACGTTATTTAATGTAATTTGTAGTTGTTTATTTAAGGGAATAAATTATCAGAAATTATATGGAATTGATATGGCTGAAATATGTGCTTATCGTATATTATTGAAATAACCATTGATCAAAAAATAAAACAATTTACAATTATCGTAATAAAAAAGTATCAACAAATAATAAACATATACAAGATAAAATACATTGTTTGATACATTTCAGTATCAAAATATATGGAAAATTCATTTGCATTTTAAATAAATTAAACACTTTAATTTTATAACTGTAAATAGAGTGATATATTATATATTTTAATATTTATGTAATGAATTTAAAAAAATATATAACAACCAAGTATGTATTAAAAGAAAACTATTACGATTATTAATATTAATATAATAATTAATATTATTAACTATTATTATTATTAATATTATTACTATTAATATGATGATTATTTTGAGAAACAACAGTATACGTACGACCTATACCTCTCCCCCACGGAACGTATTTACTACTAATGTTTAACCTTCAACAGATGTCATCCGTACACAACTCCAGGAGTTCCAACCCACGCAAATTAAGTCAACCACGAATTTGTAAGTAAATTAACGTATTGCGTAGCGTCTATTAGGATGTTCGCGTGATACCTGTCACATGATTGTCGTGTAACGTTTGCTGTATGAAACTTACCTCGCGGAAATGGCGCACACAATAAAACGTAGATAGCCTATGTTTTACAACTTAGATAATATATTACATCAATTTTTGGCGCGCGAAATAATTGTTAACATCCTATTACGTAACACCTGTAGTGTAGATAGAATAATAGCGTGAGTGTAATAAGGACGGGGCATATTCGTGTTGTAAAAATAGACGTTTTCAGTTTGAAAGTTATTTAAAACTATTTTCTTAAATCCTAATTTATTAACTCGCCGATAAAATGACATTAATATGTAACATTCAATGTATTTATAAAAATAAATATCTATCTTAATATAATATAAACATCTATCTATACTACACAACTGTTACGGGTTAGGTGCTACTATAATCGTATGGCATTGAACGCACACTTAGGTACTTGTTCAATGTTGGATTATAAAGTCACTGTCACACCGACATAAAGTAGTATATTAGTAGCGTGTAAAGTATTTCTATTAGTTCGTAAAGTATGGGTGTAATTTTTGTAGTATAGCAACTTGAATAGATGGACAAACTACAGTTATTTCTATGTAATGTGTCATAACCAATCTGACCTACTTTCCCTGCTACAAATATCACACTATTAATTAATTAATCATTAGATATACAATACACATAATAATACACTCCATTATATCAGTTTGACGACGAATTTATAATCGATCATTAATCAATTACTGAAATATATTACTGAAAAATACATATATCGGAGTAGGTAACAAAGAAGTAAGCGCAGAGATAAATTCTAAGTCGCCACTATTATAGAGTGGATCTATTATTCACTACTACTATACTAACACAACCCCATCTTATATATAAATACTACTAACACTCCCCCACCCCCTTATTTAACTGTACTATTACAACTACTACTACCCTACCCTACCCCCTTACTATTCATCAGTACAAAGGTAACACCGCAAAACCCTGTTAAGAAGGCCTTGCTTAATAATCTCAGAGAGTCTGGAAATAAAAGACTGCCATTATGTAGCAAAGGCATATCTATGATTTATAGTCCTATATTTGGAAGGAGTCTTAAGGTTTAGTAATATATATATATATATATATATATATATATATATATATATATATATATATCTATATACTATATATATATAGTAATAATTTGTTGTATACATACAAAACATAAATGTTTGAATTTAACATTTAAAACGCGTATATCTGTATTATAGTTCTGCATGGTCACACTTACAATAGTTAAGGACGGGTAAAATATAGTGTATCCACGCTATCTCAATATCATTAGGTGATGGTAACTATTTGTATCCACTGTGAAGTATACTCTGTGTATTAAATATAGACACACAGGTATTATGTGGGTTAACGACCCCTCCGCACCATTATTATAGGTCTTAAAATAATATTTAGAAGTGATCTTATATAATTGTATATAAAATAATAATCGATTCTCTTTTTTTTTTCTCTTTTGTTAAAACCACGGATGCCTGATTATGAACATAATACGTTACTAAATATATGAAAGCTCTTATAATTTAAATAAATAAATATATTCTATATATATTCTTAACACCGATCGTTATTATGTATGGAGTAGTCATTAAAATAACAAAAAGTATTATATTCTATAATGATAATACAACGTTTACCGTAGATACCACTACTAGTAAAATCACTAATAATATCACCACCACCTCCACAGTGGTGGTGAAACCACCAAAAAATGTTATTATTTTTAAAAGAACGGAAATTATTGAGTTTTTCTGTTTTTCTAAAAAAAATTATATTTAATATAATTATAAGGTTTATATCAAATTTTAAATTTTTTATAATTTTGTATATTCAGAAGTGCTTCTATTATGCTCATATATTTATACTTAATGAAATTATTGCCTATCTTGTCCATGTTAAATTTCCAATATCACCATGTTAAATTTAAGCGGCTTGTGTTCCCAATAATTAATATTTCATATAAAAAAAAATATATTAATCTACTTATCCAAGTCTTACAATTTTTATTTGTCACCATGTAATAATATTAATCCATGCAATGATATTAATCCACCTTACCCCACACCTGCACAGGCTACCGAGCAGTTCCAACCCACCGATGTACTGATAGCAGACGAGCCTTTCTGTAGAGTTTTGAATCCGACCAGCATGGATAAACGCTGCAACTACTGCTGCAGTATCATTCAGAGTTTCATACCGTAAGTAGGCCGTAAGGCAGTCATCGTGATATCATTAGATTTAAATGTATTTAAATTATTGTTGTGATTAAACATTTATTAAATTATACATATTCTATTCATCATTATATATATATACTAGTTACATTGCATATGCATTATACTAATTTGTTCATAGCAACCGTCATATGTATTTATATTAATATATACTTGAAAATATAGTATTCTATAATAAATACGCAAATGTATATTAAAATATATATATAAATACTATAATAATCTGCTTGGGTGAGAGCTAGTAACTAGTCGTAAGCGTATCATCATTAACAGCACTGCCTATATGTATGATAACCGCCCGGTGTTTAATAGCTCCCCCTATCGACTACGTATCAACCTCACTCGTCCACTAGGTGTCGTCAGTGCGTTATCGCTCGTTACTGCGACGAAACCTGCGAGCAGTCTGCCTGGAACAAGTTCCATTACGTCGAGTGCGGCTACCATGAACTCAGCGAACAGGTGCGCATTGACCCCTGTATGTATCTATCTCTATTTATACCATTATCTCCATTTCCACAATCAGGTAACATTGACCTATGTATGACCTTACAATCATAACACCGTTAATCCCTTTCAACTCTGTGTATGTTTCTCTCTCTATCACCCCATTCCAACCTTCCCTCGTATTTGACCTCTATCTCTCATAAGTATCTCCCTTAATATCATCATCACATTACCCAACACCCCTACCCTATCTCTCTCCCCCATTACTATCACTCCTACCCCTCCCCATATCTCCCCCATAACTATCACCCTTAATCCATCCCTCACCCTTAATCCCCCAATCACCACATTTAGTTTGGTAGCGGTACTTTGGCTCTGCGTATCATATTGGTGACCTCGAAGGAAGAACTTGTAGGTTTGTTATCAGTATTGTTATCAATGCTGTTATCAATGCTGTTATCTGTTATTATTGCTGTTATCATTATTGCATCATTAGTCATTATTGTTATCATTCAATATGATAATTAATATAATTATTATTACTTTTTTATCACTTTATATACCTTTGAAATTAACCATAAATCCCATGCTTAAGGGTGAAGACGCGAATTAAAATATTATTAATATTTTTATTTTAACAAAACAAATGTAGGTCCTATTAAAAATTTTCCACTTTTAATATCTAATTTATAAATTTGTAAAATTCTCTATTTATTTATTGAGTATTTATATCAATATAGGGTGTTATTATATAATAATTATTTTAAATTGATAGGACATTGTATTTATTATATTTATTTAAATATTATTTATAAAACTTTGAATGTCATTTTCTTATTTTTACTTTTTCAACTACATGCATACTACTTTTTTGATATATATGATTTTATCTGAAATTTGTACTGTAAATGTATAACATATACATCTATATGAATCCTGTTGGATTTATTATTATATTTTATATTAATTAAATAAATGATAATAAACTTGCATTTTAATGAAAAAAATTAAAAATAAATATTTAACTAATTGAGACTATTTTACACCATTTTAATTAACTACATTTATATAAATATAGATAATATATGGTAGAGAAAAGTAACTGTTGAATAACAAAAAAATAAGTAGTTATCTTCATTAGTTATTTATCCTTAGCGTTTTTAGAGCTAAAATAGCCATGTTGAGATGAACGGGAGCCTCCCCCTTAATATATCCATCTTGTTTCGTATTAGAATACAATTAGCTGCGCCTCAATAATTTACTATTGAACTCAATAAATAGTTTACTCCTTTTACTAACAATAACTGTTTATTTCTACTATAACCTGACTGACCTCTAACTTCAGCGCTAATTTCACCTGATCTCTAGCATTCAAGCAAGTCCTGATGTCGGGTTCATTCGACCGCGAGACCAACGCCCATAACATCGTAAGCCGCATCTACCTGAACAACCACACTACTGTCTGTCTTATGTGCCGCCACAATGACTCCTACATCGAAATGTATTCACCTGTTAGTGTGGCGCCACCCGTCAGCAGAAAGTAGTAGTAGTAGTAGTAGTAGTAGTGGTAGTAGTAGTAGTAGCAGTAGCAGTAGAAGTAGCAGTAGTAGTAGTAGTAGTAGTAGTAGTAGTAGTAGTAGTAGTAGTAGTAGTAGTAGTAGTAGTAGTAGTAGTAGTAGTAGTAGTAGTAGTAGTAGTAGTAGTAGTAGTAGTAGTAGTAGTAGTAGTAGTAGTAGTAGTAGTAATAGTAGCAGTAGCAGTAGCAGTAGCAGTAGCAGTAGTAGTAGTAGGAGTAGTAGTGATAAACATGTCTTCATGTATGCACACAATAATTCCAATATATATGTATAGTAATATATACTTGTATTTACATAATAATATTGATAATCATAACTATCTGTATATTCATTTGTATACTCATAGTCTTCATAATTTAGAAGACTTGTATAGGCAAGGAAGCATGAAGATAATTTTACAGTTTATTGAAAAACAAAAAAAAAACCTGTTATCGATTAACAGTGGTTAATAATATAATTTAATAATAATAAGAACATAATAATCATTTAGAGTTACCTTTTACTACGTTACTAATCTATGATTGTTATTTAATTTAGATAAACATGATGGTAACCAGTACATAATATGAAAACAAAAAGGGTTCTTGACCTAACGGACGTTTTAGTTAACGCCCCTATTTAGCGGGCATCTATAATGCGAACAGGTACAAAAACTGATAGTATGAGCTTCATTACGGTTCGACGAGGTAGGCGACCTCTTTAGCAGCTTGGAACGGTAGGCAACCTCTTTAGCAGCTTGGAACGGTAGGTGACCTCTTTAGCAGCTTGGAACGGTAGGCGACCTCTTTAGCAGCTTGGAAAGGCAGGTGACCTCTTTAGCAGCTTGGAACGGCAGGTGATATCTTTAGCAGCTTGGAACGGTAGGCGACCTCTTTAGCAGCTTGGAACGGTAGGCGACCTCTTTAGCAGCTTGGAACGGTAGGTGACCTCTTTAGCAGCTTGGAAAGGCAGGTGACCTCTTTAGCAGCTTGGAACGGTAGGTGACCTCTTTAGCAGCTTGGAATGGTAGGCGACCTCTTTAGCAGCTTGGAATGGTAGGCGACCTCTTTAGCAGCTTGGAATGGTAGGCGACCTCTTTAGCAGCTTGGAACGGCAGGCGACCTCTTTAGCAGCTTGGAAAGGCAGGTGACCTCTTTAGTAGCTTGGAACGGCAGGTGATCTCTTTAGCAGCTTGGAACGGCAGGTGACCTCTTTAGCAGCTTGGAACGGTAGGCGACCTCTTTAGCAGCTTGGAACGGCAGGCGACCTCTTTAGCAGCTTGGAAAGGCAGGTGACCTCTTTAGCAGCTTGGAACGGCAGGTGACCTCTTTAGCAGCTTGGAAAGGCAGGTGACCTCTTTAGCAGCTTGGAACAACAGGTGACCTCTTTAGCAGCTTGGAACGGCAGGTGACCTCTTTATCAGCTTGGAACGGCAGGCGACCTCTTTAGCAGTTCAAACTACATATAGCTGTAACACGCGAAGAACACAAATCTATTTATAGGAATCCCTTAAATTACACTTCATTACTATTAATTACTCAACATTATTCTCACCTAATATTCACTACTACTAAGTATGCCTCCTCCGCAAACAGATTGCGCTCAACATTTGCGAAATGTTGCCGAAGTCTTTCTTCACCCAAACCATAACTATGGACTACATCTACGGCATGCTAGTGTTTCACATGCTACAAATATCACAGAACGCCCATGTCCTCACTAATACAGGTATGCCACCTGTTTGTGTGTAGGTGTATGTGTATGTGAGCGTGCATGTACATGTGTATATACATGTATACAATATTGTTATTCATGTTTTCATGTCTCATTAACGGGCTTCAAAATAAGATTATAATAAGAATATCACCTATTGTTAAAGCCCAATAAATAATAATATTGATAATGTTTGCACTCGCGCCTTATTAGCAACATTGTTAGTTAGTATAATACGAAGTTAATAATACAACTCACTGTATTAATAACTAGAGGAGTATATATGAATATGCCCGCTCACAATATATATATAGGGTGGTGTTACCATTCTACTATGCACCTAAATGCAATGCGATATAACTCGTATTTAAATATAGATGAATGTAATTTTTTTTTTAATTTGTATTTTATTAATTCATAAATGGTTATCACTCTACAAACTCATCGGTGACATAGGAATATCATTAGTGATTATTATCTAGAAAATTTGCCAATCACATTAGTGCATAAGTAACATTGATGAAATTATAGTACCAAAATAAATTTACGTAAATTCTATATATATTGATATGTCTATTTAATAAATCAATTTATTTTAATATTTAAATTAAAATATTTATTTAATTTGCCCAACACATTTTAAAATTATTTATTACTTTTACTTAAATTGTAAAATCGCTCTTTTGTATAGATATGTTTTAAGGATAAATCTTATATTTTAATAATTAGCAAAAAAAACATATTTTATAATTATTAAAAACATAATTTTGTTAATTGTTTCAAACGTCGCTTAAATTACACGATAATTAGAAATTTATACCGATTTGGGTAAATATTTAATGTCGATTATACACCTCTCTAATCCATCAATTTAAAGCTATTACTAGAATAGTGCTGCGACCCCATGTTATCAATCACAGTGACCTCTGACATCGTAGTTTACGATGACACTAACCCCCCACAAGAGTAATTCTACAATGAGAAGTCTACTAACCTCTGACCCCACCGCTAGTTTACGACGATGCTAACCCGCAATCGGAGAACTTCTACAATAATACATACGCTACTGGTATATACACCACGACGAGTCTGATGAATCATTCCTGCAACCCTAATGCTGTATATGTGTTAGTAGTATGTGGGGGTAGGTGTGCTGATGGGTATATTTAGGGGTATCTACAGGTAAATAGGTATACTTGTTAGTAGGGGGTAGGTGTACTGGGGGTATATGTAGATGTATCTACAATGCATAGGTATTCTTGTGGATAGGGGTAGGTGTGCTGATGGGTATATTTAGAGGTATCTACAAGTGAATATGTATACTTGTTAGTAGGGGGTAGGTCTTTACATTATATTATTGTTAATATAAATTAATTTATATAGTAATTAAATTAATAATAAACACATATATATATATATATATATATATCTTTTAAATTTGTATATAATTAAATATTCTAGTTTAATTTCATCATGTGATATTGAAGTTTTAAAAAAATAATATTCAGCTTATATATAATATTATAAATATATAATTTATCTTTATTTATCATTATTATGATTTATCCTTTAAACCAATATTTCTCGGTTTAATTTTTTTCTTCAAATTCTAAATATTTAAAATACTACTCTCGTTTTAATTATAATTATTTAAACTACATTTATTTAAACTACTTGCTTGTTTAATTATTTATTTATGTCTGTAGTACAATTAAACATAAATTGACATAATTTATTTAAAAAATTCTATTATCTCCTTATATTATGATTATCAAAAAATTCGAAGTTAGTTTTAATGTATTGCTAATATATTTGAATACCAATTTTTTTTATTTAAAAAAAAATATATATTTTTTTAATATATTAAATATTAAAGTAGTAGTAATCTTTTTAGTAGACCCATTTTTAACTATCTATTACATTACAATTAAAAATTGTCTATAAAGTATATTTATATTTACATTAGAATAAAATTACATGAATATTTATATTTATATTTGTATTTGATAATTTTTGAAAACATTATTTTATTTATTTTCATTTGATAAAAGTATTTGACACCAGCCCTGATGTATGTATATGAAATAAATACATATATGTGTGATATTGATGTTCTACACTGATTCTAAACCACAACAACCCTATACAACTACAACACCCCTACACTACCAAGACATCCCTACACAACAACAACACCCCTACACAACCACAATAGTTCTGACGGCGATAAGATGATCACTAGGGCCATACGAGTGATTAAACCGGGGGAACAGATACTCGTCTCTTATGGTTTGTGCGTTAATATTCTATGTATATATATACAACTGTGTATGTGGCTCAGTTGACCTAGTCATCAGCCACACATGCATTATGACACAGGTTCAAGCCCATCCGCACTATTAAAATAGGTCTTAAAATAATATTTAGAAGTGATATTATATGATTGTGTATAAATAAATTATCGGCTCTCATTAAAACCACTTAATAAGATAGCGGCTTCGCAGGGACATTAGAGCCATATGGTTATAAGTTAAACTTCATCTAAGTTCCTGGACAAGATGATAAGACTCCACCAAAATAACAATAAAAATATATATAATATATATATTTAATTTCTCTACCTATTTAATTAAATTTTTATACTCATTTTTCGTATAGTTTGATTCTCTGTATTTATTAATTATTATTATTTTATTTCATATTTATCATTATTATCACTACGAAAACAGATATCATAATAATAATATTATGGCGTTTCGATATTCGTATTATATTTTAGTCATTGAATATATTTATATATTTATATATTCCATTTTTATATGTTTTATTATCATATCCCTCAAACCATTCTATTGGCTATATGTAATCAGTGTATACCTTCAGTGCGAACACATTGCCTCTAATACCATATACCACCCTATTCCCTTCACTAGGTCCTAACTTCAGAACGTCAGAGATAGAGAAACGGATTAACTACCTGTGCAGTCACTACAGCTTTATATGTTCCTGCGAGATTTGTTCGAACCCCCCCAAATATCACGTTAGTGTTACCCTCCTCGCCCCCCACCCCTAATTTAGTAAGTCATCGGAGAGACTACTTCCGAGTACACTTCCATGACTATCTTGTTCCTGAGATATACAATGTACCTAAGAGATATTTATTGTCTGTTTGTATGCCAGGTCATTAATGAATCTATATCATCTCCCTCTTAAACCTATGCTGCTGCTGATATCATCCACATTAACATTGCTGCCACCTCACCCTCCCATTCCTATTATCATCTCTCTCACTATACTTCATTCAAATTCCTATTGTCATTATCCCCCTCATCCCAATTAACACTACCTGTCTAATTTCTATTACCCCATCACCTCACCTTCCCCTCACTCCTATTACCCCTCTCATTCCTATTACCCCCCTAACTTCCCTTTCCCCTTCAGGATCATATTGATGCCACATCAGAGCAGTTGGATGTTCTAATGAACCTTAAGATGAGGTTGGCTATGATGAACATGTTAGCAGGAGACATCGAAGGTTATCTAGATAACATCTCCAAGGTCGCGCATCATCCAATCATATAACTATAGATACGTAATCAGTTACACCCTTATCGTCAATCTTATCAAATCATTAATACATCGTTAACATTTATAATATCACTTTGATGTCACCAATGTTCACGATCATCGAATCATTATATAAGTTTTATATTTGTTGAGTTAATCCAACATACAGTATATATTAAATCGTGTAATAAAACATTAAATATATATATATATATATATATATATATATATAATATATATTATATATATATATATAATATTGTATATGTAGCTTATTAAATATCACATACTAATGTGAATTCTTCTAATGTTTGCGATATGTAACGCACGCTAGTAATCATAACCACACCCCCACTAAAATACGCCCCTTCCTCCTACCCCACAGAAGCTAAATACATCCTTAAGATTCGGGAGGATATACTGCCCTTTCACCATATTGATGTTGGCATAATAAGCGACGTAATTGCATTGATGTACGTCAATAAAGGTTCGTAAGTTGCACTTTAGCGATCTCTGAAATTGAGAAACACAAATAGTGTTTCAAAATTTTTTATATAATATTGAAATATAAAATATTATCTTTAAAATGATATATGAATCATGTTCTTACATAAATATAACTATAAAATAAACACTTTTAAAAGTATATCACTTAAAAAGTCATAATTTAATAAATAAAAGATCTTTTTTAGAATATTAAAAGCTAAAATAAATAATATAATAAATACATTTAAATAATCAATATCAATTAGTGGCTCTTTTTTATAATGACATAATGTAATAAGTTATCGTCAGATTTAAATTTCGACATTTTTCATAATTATATTGTAAATCTTTAGAATAAATTTACTCAGAATAATTATTTGTATAATTATTCTTAATCCACTCGTACCCCTTAGTCCACTCGCACATCATAGCCCACTTACCCACTCGCCCAGGTAAACCTGAAGAGGCGATCGAGTATGCCGTAAAATCTATCGAAGTACTCGAGGACAAGATGGGCCGCTACAGTAAGGAGTACGGGCTGGAGCTGGAGAAACTGGGTGGAATATTCTGTGAGACAGGTTACTACGACCAGGTATCACTAGTAGACATTACTAGCACCAGGTGTCATTATAAGGCGGTATAACTATAATGTATATCTACCATCACAATCACCACCACAACCTCAATCTCATATCTACGCAAGGACTGCTCGACAAAGACTGGATAACAAGTCGTTACATTGCGTAGATACAATGATACCCTGTCCTCTAACTGTTCATACTACAAATATCACTTCTACTAAAGGGGGCATTCAAACTATCCATAACATGCTCTTTGTGTCACTGTGTTGCTGTATGTAACTAGGTTGCGTACATCAATAATAGAACGTGTTCTAATAGTACCTGTACGGCATGTGGTGTATCACGTGAACACCCCTTTAGGATGTGATGTTATAAACATCGAACTATTAGTCACGCCGAACTCTCGTATAACTTTTTTATCATTAAATTCAATTAAATTATTAATTTACGTATAGTCGCATATGAAATTGTATTTATGTTTCTAATTACAGTTATTTTATTATAGTTACATGCCTATATTAAGTGTCAATCATATTATAAATATATAATTATTTATTGAAATAATTTAATTAAATCAATATATATATATATATAAAAATTGTAATATATATATATATATATAAATAACTTAATCAATATATTCGTTGATTGCGCATCGCTGACCTGCCTATAACGATACGTCTACCTCTATCTCTTCCGCACACAGCCGATCTTCAGCCGGCTATTGAGTGCTATAAAGCGGCCATCAGAATACATATAATATACTACGGCCTAAATTCAAACAAGGTGAATAGATTGAGAAAAGAAACACGATTCTACATGAATCAAGTCGCTGATGTCGATGCTAAGTTTTATACACTCTACGTACCTACTTAGCCGTCCACTTAATAGTAGTGGTAGTGGTAATTCCACTCTACCTTAATAGAACATACACCATTTGTGTTTACGATACGGTATCTTTTAATAAAGAAATATCCGATTTTAATATCCTAATAAAATTGTTCATAAATAATGTGTCCATTCCTTGGTAATATATAATGATTCAGTGAATGTGTTACTGTAGAAGAGATACTTTATCAGTGTAGACATACAAGCCTGTTCATTGTGCGGTGCAACAGATTTCACTCAATGCAGCATAATTCTCACCATTTCATACGTCTACATATTAATAGATAGGAAATATATACTTCAATTAAACATTAATGTTAGATACAAATGAATTGAACTAATTTTTATTTTAATATATAAATATATATTATTCTACAAATATTTTCTAGCTTTTATTAGTATAGTGTATATTTCATATATAAAAATAAACATAAAATTCACATTAACTTTTTATAAGTATTTCTGTAGATATGGTTTTATATAAATATTTCTCAGCATATAAAATCATGTTTTTATTTATACATATGTTCAAATGCAAAACAAATTAGCAAGATATCTATAAGAGTTTTATCAATCTAGATATACGTTTATATGCACATAGGTATTGTACAATAATTAATCCGATTGATAAAAGATACTTTTTAATTATATTATTCATATTAGTTTATCATGTACACTAGTGTAAAATACCAAAACAATTATTTTTAATTTTACCTCATAAATCCTAATCAAAACAAATGGTGACCATGTTAACTATAGGGAATTTATTCTCTCAGTTATAGAAATTACGCGGGTCTTAAATAAAGTGTTAACCTATTGCCCGTATCTTAATGGAAACTATATGATAAATAATTTGGTAATAACGGAGGGCACGGGTTCACGTCACGCCCGGACTATTAAAATAGGTCTTAAAATAATATTTAGAATCGTATAAAATTATTTATACACAATATATATACAATATATTATTATATACAGTATATATATATATAGATAATTATAATTATCGGTTCTTCTTAAAACCATGGAAGCCTTAACTAAGTTCCTGGTGAAAGGACTCCATTGAAATAAAATAATTTTAAATATTACAATATAAACATATTATATTTATTGAATATAAGCAAGGTTAACGTGAAGACGTCGGGTACTGTTGATGCGGATAGAATGTTGACTGCGAATAGCTGGTTTCAATCCGTCTACTATATTTGAGATATTAAGTAGACATTTATATATGTCTACTACGTCGGGGGTAGTAAGTAGACAATTATCCATCTACTACGTCGGTGGTAGTAAGTAGACATTTCAGAACCGCATAGCGAGTATACATAATGTTGACTACTTCATACAGTATATATACTTATACAGATGCATCATTTAGGTTATAGAATTCATATCAGTAACAAGCACTCTCGCAGATTAACTCTTCCGGTAGTAGACATATGTCCGGTGTAGTACAGTGATCCAGTGGGTCAGTAGTCCGGTTGTCCAGTAGTTCAGTTTGGTCCACAAGTTGCGTAGTTTATTATGATCGAGTGGTCCAGTAATCAAGTGACCCAGTAGTCCGGTGCGGTTGAGGTAGTCAACTATACGATGACATGCGTGTATACGTAGTTGTTTGAGAGAGTGTCTTCATTTTGCTGAATTAATGGAATACCAGTTATTATACGTGTAGTGGTAATGTAATTATTGGGGTAGAATTAACATGATATTAGTACAAATAACACATTGAATACATAGAATAGATATATAGATAGATATTTATATTTAAAATGATATATATGTATATTTTTGTAAAATCATTTTCGAAAATTAAATTTAAAAATACGATTACGGAACATATTTTCACAACTTTCGAACTGCAACATATATAATAAGAAATTAATACGGAATATAACTTAATCTATTTCCATGTCCCGCGAATTACGTTACTGAAATATGACCACAATCTCCGGCTAGTAGCAACATATCATATATTGTCTCCAATTATATACGAAAACACCGCATGTATCTTTATAGTAAATAACTATAAATATTTATGTTGATCAAGTCATTGAATGCCAATAGGCTATAGCTATGATTAAATTCCCAGCTAGCATGCCAGCCATATCACTAGACATAGTTATTTAAGATTCTTATATTAAAATAATAAACAAAATAATGTAAAAGATAACTCTAAACCAATATGATATATTATATAAGATTAATAATAAAGTATCATATTTAATAACAAAATGTTGTCTCGTATAAATGAATCTATGAAATAAAGTAACAGGAAAAAAAATAATAAAACAAAATAATAAGAAAAAAATAATTAAACCCAAAATATCAATCCGTAATATCAAGAAATTTCTATTATACATGTCCAACATTTATATAATGTGCAACATTATTCTAATATTTGTTTAAAACTAATATCAGAATTAATTATTTCAGAAAACCTAATAATTTTGTATTATTGATTGAATTAATTTTTTTATATGTAATGTTATTTTTTTTCATTACTATTTTTTTTCCTGTTATATTTTTCCTGTGTTTTTTCCTTTATTTTTTTTCTGTTATTTTTGTCCTGTTATTTTTTTACTGTTATTTTTTTCTGTTTTTTTTTCTGTCACAGTTATAAACATATAAAACTGTTTATTCGAAAAATAAATATATATATATTTATAAAACTTACAAAATTGTATTATAAAAACTCAATGAAATAATCATAATTTGAATAAAAATATAATTTTGGAAAATTTATCATCAAATTTAATCAAATAAATATTTTGTTATAAATTGCCTCTATATTAAATATACTTTGTGTTTTAAATATATATCGTATATCTTATATTAATATTATTTGCAATATAAATATTTTAATATGTATAACGTAATATTTTGAACTTATAGGTTTAGTTATACTCTAAATCTGTGGTTGAACCCCATGACGCATTACAATTTGTATATAAATATTTTATTCGATACAATTTACAAGGTCGAATTTATTTTGTCAGTAATAAAGTTGTATTATTATCTTTTTATAATTATACAAGTAGGTATAGTATAGCATGATCTGCATAATATATAGTAGGACCTAGATAATTAGTGGATATATATTTTTAAAATCATAATTATACAGCATGTAAAGTAGGGTACTAATAACAGTTGCCACTGGTACATAACAGTTCACTTTAGGAGGTCATATCTACTATTTATAATGTCCTACACTATCTATAAGGTAAACCTCTATTCACAATAGCAATTATTTACGGGTAGTGCTGCACTACTAGTGCATGGTATGGTAATAATCAATTATAATATGTATGTCTATCCATCGTATAGTTTGACCTAAATATATGTTTAAAAAACTATATAGTTTATAATTAATGTATGGTAATTGGAAAAAAAACAGAAAAAAAAGTAACAGTATATAAATACAAGGACATATTTATATAGTGATATGTATTATAAATATTATTATAAGGGAGTTAATATTAAATATAATATATATATATATATATATACAAACTTAATTTGTAATGTGAGATTACTCAATTCGTAATGTAAGGCGATATGTTCTTGATTTCCCCCATACTTACACAATATATTCACACTAAACGTATTGGTATATGCATATATATAAATATATATATATATATATATATATATATATATATATAATATACGAATGTATTATATGATTACGTTTGATATATCACCAAATCTAGTGACTTTAAATCAAACGTTACATTATTTATACTATCATATAGGTAATATAGGTAATATATACCTACACTATGTCCGAAGTCAGGCTTAACTTACACGATGAGTCATACTTAACTTACACGATGAGTCATACTTAACTCACACGATGAGTTATGCTTAACTAACACGATGAGTCATGCTTAACTTACACGAGGAGTCATACTTAACTTACACGATGAGTAATGGTTAACTTACACGATGAGTCATACATAACTTACACGCTGAGTCATGATTAACTCACACGATGAGTCATACTTAACTAACACGATGAGTCATGATTAACTCACACGATGAGTCATGCTTAACTCACACGATGAGTCATGCTTAACTTACACGATGAGTCATGATTAACTCACACGATGAGTAATGCTTAACTCACACGATGAGTCATGCTTAACTTACACGGTGAGTCATACTTAACTTACACGATGAGTCATACTTAACTCACACGATAAGTCATGCTTAACTCACACGATGAGTCATGCTTAAATCACACGATGAGTCATGCTTAACTTACACGATGAGTCATGCATAACTTACACGGTGAGTCATACTTAACTTACACGATGAGTCATACTTAACTAACACGATGAGTCATACTTAACTTACACGATGAGTCATGCTTAACTCACACGATGAGTCATGCTTAAATCACACGATGAGTCATGCTTACATCACACGATGAGTCATGCATAACTTACACGGTGAGTCATACTTAACTTACACGATGAGTCATACTTAACTCACACGATGAGTCATGCTTAACTAACACGATGAGTCATACTTAACTTACACGATGAGTCATACTTAATTTACACGATGAGTCATGCTTAACTAACACGATGAGTCATGCTTAAATCACACGATGAGTCATGCTTAACTTACACGATGATTCACTGGTGTTACGTACGCATTACGTAACATATCGTACACAGTTAGATATGTTTAGTTTAGATAAACACGTTCGGGTAAATCTAAAATGTATTTCCAATGATTCCTATATTAGTTCAAACTAAATGTAGATACAACCTAAATAATAACTAATCTTGTACTTCTGTATACTTAAAATCTGTATATAGTAGGAAAACATTATATAGTAATATATCCATAGGAATACCTATATAGTATATACCCTATATGCAGAGCTGGGCACGATACTCAAAAAATGTATAATAGATACAATTACAATTACACACTTTTTTCTTATAATAGATACAAATACAATTACTTTAAAAAAAATAATAGTACAATTATAAATACAGAATTTTCTTAGTAGATACAAATACATTATAATTATATAAAATATATATAAACATATAGATTTATAAATTATATAGATATATATATATATATATATATATTATATAATTATATTAATATAATATATATGTATATATATATATATATATATTCATCGATGTCGAATTTGATAGTACATAGCAAGGTACATTACATGGAATAATATCCCGAAATGTTTTCTAGAAAGTGATTTTCTAGCAAGTTGTAGTGGGACCCCTTTTAAGTTACTATATTTCCCGAAAATTGTCGGAAAGTAATGGGATAACTCACTACATTCTCCTTAATTTATCAGCTTCCTTCTATACCCTTGACCATAATATCCTTATAAATGGACTATCCTCTATCGGAATATGTGGTACTTCACTCGATTTGTTCATCTCATACCTAACTGGTCATTTTTTTACCAAATTAGCATAAATTCACTAATTTCTAAACCTCGTAAAGTTACTCAAGGAGTACCTCAAGGTCTGTTCTTGGTCCACTCCTATTCAATATCAATCTACTTCCCTTATTTAAAATTATTGAAAAATACCCCCACTATAGATCTATAGTAGACTATCACTCGTATACAGATGACATATTACACTGTAGATTGATAGACCCTAACAATGCAATACATTTACTTAACAACTGTATTACTGATATACATAACAGGCTCACCAACAACTCCTTATCACTAAACTATCTTAAAACTGAATCATTGCATATTAAAACATCTACTACTATATTCCTTCCACCACAAATTACCATTAACAATTTGAGTATTTATTATGCTAATAAAGTAAAAACTCTTGGTATATTAATCGACCCAACACTAAAATTTCACATTCCGACTAAATCACTATCACAGTCAATTAACTACATACTACAAAACTTACGAATAATAATACCCTTCATTAATTTGAATACTGCAATCTTCTCGATACATCCCTCATTCTACCCCACATTGATTACTATAATTACTATCCCTATAGGCCCTATAGTATAGGGACATATATGCCTCCTCACAATCTAATAAATAAACGCCTCCAATAAATAAAATATATTATCAAAATAATGTCTTTGTTTTCAATAAATGTATATAATGGTTTTTGAGAATAAATCATTATCATTGATATATCATAATTGTTAACAATGAATTAATTTCAATATTAACAAAAGATATTTTATTAAAAAATATATATATTAAAATTAATTTATAAAATGATATTATAAAATATTGATATAAAATAAATATACGTACAATCGTATACGACCTAGATCGAAAATACATTCTACTGATGCCCGTTAACGCGCCTTCTCGTCACAAGCACCGATAGCCTGGAACTCACTACCTGCAACACTCCGTGCTGAAAGAAACTCAGAAAAGTTCAAAAAGAATTTAAAAACATATTTATTTACACTATAACTTTCTTATTATTTCATTATACATTATTGTTAACTTAATTGTTTAAACGATGTCTAAATAAAATGTCTTCTTCTTCTTCTTAACTAATTAATATTCCAAAACCCTCGCCAAATATTCAACATTATTCAACCTTATGAGATTAAGTAAAGTTAATCGTTCGGATGTTCCTGATAAATGGTTATGCTCTCAAACTCAATTAAATTAGAATAATAGGTAGGTAGGTACTAATATTGTATTGACTGAATTATATTAACACATATATTACCTACTACCATATTACCTTTACAATCGTCCTATGCACAGGGATATATACTATGTCATATGTTATTTATATATACTTATCATCTTCATACATAATTAAATAATGTATTATTTATATATCAGATAAAATATGTTTCAATGTGTTAAAATAATGTGTCTTTTATATTTTAATTTACTTCATTGTTTTCATTCTTCTTATTGACATTTATATAAAAATTAACTTTATGTATACATCTATTTAGTCGTGTGGATTTCGTGTAAAGGTATACTCATACTAATTAAACTCGTTGATAACAATGGCTGAATGAGAACATATGTGTTACTCAATCATGCACACATGTATACAATGTACATTGTACATCCCCGATATTCTGTAAGTACCTATAGGGTAGGTATACCTACTTATAGGTGTATATACCTACCTACAGGTATACCTACCTATAGGTATACCTACCTATAGGTGTATATACCTACCTACAGGTATACCTACCTACAGGTGTATATACCTACAGGTATACCTACCTATAGGTATACCTACCTACAGGTATACCTACCTACAGGTATACCTACCTACAGGTGTATATACCTACCTACAGGTATACCTACCTACATGTATACCTACCTACAGGTATACCTACCTACAGGTATACCTACCTACAGGTATACCTACCTACAGGTATACCTACCTATAGGTGTACCTACCTACAGGTGTATATACCTACCTACAGGTATACCTACCTACAGGTATACCTACCTACAGGTATACCTACCTACAGGTATACCTACCTACAGGTGTATATACCTACCTACAGGTATACCTACCTACAGGTATACCTACCTACAGGTGTACCTACCTACAGGTATACCTACCTACCTACAGGTATACCTACCTACAGGTATAACTACATACAGGTATACCTACCTACAGGTGTACCTACCTACAGGTATACCTACCTACCTACAGGTATACCTACCTACAGGTATACCTACATACAGGTATACCTACCTACAGGTATACCTACCTATAGGTATACCTACCTACAGGTATACCTACCTACAGGTGTATATACCTACAGGTATACCTACATACAGGTATACCTACCTACAGGTGTACCTACCTACAGGTATACCTACCTACCTACAGGTATACCTACCTACAGGTATACCTACATACAGGTATACCTACCTACAGGTATACCTACCTATAGGTATACCTACCTATAGGTATACCTACCTACAGGTATATATACCTACCTACAGGTATACCTACCTACAGGTGTATATACCTACCTACAGGTATACCTACCTACAGGTGTATATACCTACCTATAGGTATACCTACCTACAGGTATACCTACCTACAGGTATACCTACCTACAGGTATACCTACCTACAGGTATACCTACCTACAGGTGTATATACCTACCTACAGGTATACCTACCTACAGGTATACCTACCTACAGGTGTACCTACCTACAGGTATACCTACCTACCTACAGGTATACCTACCTACAGGTATACCTACATACAGGTATACCTACCTACAGGTATACCTACCTATAGGTATACCTACCTACAGGTATACCTACCTACAGGTGTATATACCTACCTACAGGTATACCTACCTACAGGTATACCTACCTACAGGTATACCTACCTATAGGTATACCTACCTACAGGTGTACCTACCTACAGGTGTACCTACCTACAGGTATACCTACCTACAGGTATACCTACCTACAGGTGTATATACCTACCTACAGGTATACCTACCTATAGGTGTATATACCTACCTACAGGTATACCTACCTACAGGTATACCTACCTACAGGTATACCTACCTACAGGTATACCTACCTACAGGTATACCTGTAGGTATCTACTAGATAGTATCTATGACTAATAGATACGATTACAAATACTTTTGTAATTTTTATAATAGATACAAATACAAATACAAATGTATCTACGATACTGATTTGTTGCCTTAATATATACTGTATCGGCGATACTGCCCAGCTCTGCCTATATGGTATATAGTATATACTATATACTTAGTTTGATTCATTATTTATTATTAATTACAAAATTAATTTTTCTTGTTTCAAATTCCACTCTTTTCTCGGCTACTGGATGACCTCCTCATACGTTTGCATCAGAGATATCTGATATCGATATGCTAACTTGTACTAGTCGTACTACAATACTATATATATACTATATATATAATATATATTATAAATAATATATACTATATATAATATATAGGTTACCTACTATAATAAAATGTATATATAGTATTGTATATACATTTTATTTGTCACCTATATCTGCTAATGATATTTTGATTCTTATTGGGGATTGTAAATCTAAATCTTCATTAAATTTTAGTAAAATTGACATGAATATAATCAAAATTGTTTTTAATTTTTTTTAGATCCACTTACTTACATTTTTAACTTAATAATTTGTGACTACTATTCCAGATAACATGAAAATATCACTAATAACCCCTTTTTAAGAAAGTAAAACCAGATGATATAAATAACTATAGACCGATTGCCTGATTATCTAAATTTTCAAAGATGTTAGAGAAAATAATTTCTACATTTATTGACAAACATAATTTATTACATGCTAAACAATATGGTTTTATTAGAAATTCTTCAACTTCGCACGCTCTCTATGATCACTATAATTTTATTGAATCAAACTTAGAAAGAAATAATAAATTAGCCTCATTATTTCTAGATCTAAAAAAAGCATTCGAGCTTGTAGGTAGATCATAAGATTCTATTAAACAAATTTAAATATTATGGTTTTAGGGGCAGTACTAATCGTTTAATTGAAATCTATCTACAATATCGAATGTTATCAACAATAATAGATAACTAACTTTCTGGAAAGAGTATCATCAATGTTGGGGTACCTCAGGGATCCATTTTGAGTCCCTTACTTTTTATTTTAATTAGATATTATAAATGATATTCATATGGCCTTACATAATTTAAATATAAATTGTAATCCTATACTTTTTGCTGACGATACTTCGGTTAGCATTAGTGAACCAAGTAATAAGACTCTATGCAAAAGTTTAAATTTAGTTATTTTAAATGTATATGAATGGTTCACTAATAATAGATTAATATTAAATATTGATAAAACAAAAGTGCTACCTTATAATGATGCAAATATTATTAATATTATATCAATTAATTCAACTGAAATATGCTTAGTATAAGGTTATACTTTTCTTGGAGTTATTTTAGATAATAATTTAAATTTTAAAGAATATATATGTTTAGGATTACACCTATATCTTATATATATATAAGAAAAATAAAATTGAAATTATCACATGTTATATATAGGATAATATATATTAAGAAAGCTGAGCTATTTACTAATATATATTTTAAAGCTGTTTACAATTCTTTGTTTTTGCCTCATATCATGTATTATTTAGAAATTTAGGGAAATATTTTAATAATAACCTTCAATGAATTTCAACTCTACAAAAAAGGCTGTTCGAATTGTAAATAAAAATATCTTTAAAATTGTAAATAATATTTGTATTTGGACTAATAGGTAATCCAACTAACAATTTATTTTTATGTCCTAATATATTAAAATTTAAAGATTTAATAACTTATAAAAATATGTTATTCATGCACAATGTACATTTAAAGAAATGCCCAAGCAGAATATTATTAGTATTTCCGGATATATATTTTCAGATATAATAATGTATGCAAAAATACTTTTCATAATTTCAAATTAACTTATATAAAATCAAGCCATCATCATAAATCATTATCATTTAAATGGCCGGAATCAGCCTAAATCATGGAATAATTTATGTCTAAATAAATTATTATTTACACAAATTTATATAAAAAACTTAAAAATAATATTAAAAAAACATCTTTTATAAAAATATGAAAATCAATTAAACAATTGATTATCTAATTTTATTTTTTACTGGTATTATTTATTAAACCTTCATCTTATTTGTTTTAGTTTTTATTTTTGTCATTTGTATTGTTTAGCTATTCTATTCCTTTTATAGTTCGACATTCTAAATTCAACTTGTTTCTGTGATTTGTTATATAACTTTACATCTTTTATTTTTAAACTTGACTTATTGATAGGACTTATTGATACCTACATATTTTTATTCTTTAAATAATTTATTTTTAACTTGACTTATTGATACATATTTTTATTCTTTACATTTTATTTATTTATATTTACATTTGTTTACTCATGAGAATCTAACTTATCTAGAATATGATGATTGGGGAAGTTCTCTCAAAAAACAAATACATTTATTTTTTAACTTCTCCGTTATTTCATGCATAAAACTGATTTATTTATTTATTATATACCGTGTAGCCTACGCACTGCATATATGCATTATAGTATGCAATGTATTATTTTTATTTTATTATTTTATTTCAAATGTTTTATTAACTACACAATCATGTGGTGGTTATGGGCATCATGCATATATGCTAGCATAGAGCTAAAGAGAAACTTTCTCTTTAGCTCTATGGCATCATGAGAAGGAAACAAAAATAAAAAAATGGAGTACAATAAAAATGAAGGAAAAGGGAGGATAGGTTAAATGTAAATAGGTGCGCGGAGAGTTTACATTTAAATAGTGACAGGAATTTCAAACACCTAATGTCATATGGTAGATCATTCCAGTATTTTGGAGATACCGCAAGGGGTGTATTCTATATAGTATAGGGCTATAGTGTATACGATTATATCAGAATTGAAGCTATTGCATGGCTTTACTTTTCATTCAGTGATATCAATTAGGATGTTTCTACTAGTGAGAATATAGCACATACCGCGGCCAACTTGTGTGGCACGGTGATATGGCAATAGTTATATAGTATAAGTAAAATGTATATACCTACATATAAATTGTATACTATATTATATTAATATATAGGTTATATATATTATTTATTCTTGGTATATTTATAATAGTTATATAATCTAACTTTTCCTGGAACTCCGCGTCACTGTAATATATATATATATAATATAATTATGATATTATAATTATGTAATATATATCACCTATATATATAATATAATTAATAACATATTAATGACATACTTGGGTTAAATATAAAACTACATTCTCAATACTTCTCACATATATAGCATACTATATTTGATCAATACATAAAACAATGGAAGGTATTACCTACAATATATATTATATATATATATATATATATATATATATATATATATATATATGTGTGTGTGTGTATATGTGTATGTGTAGGTTATACATATATTACATATTATTAATAATTATTATTATAATACGATATTAATTTTTGTAACCTATAACTTATTAATATTACAATTGTATAATAATGCTAATAATAATAGAAATAATAACTTAGTATGTATGTTAATATCTAAGATAATTCTTAACATTATTTTTATTCATTTATCATTTACAATGGTATACCTATATGCATTATATTAATATATATATATATATATATATTAATTTATTTTTTGTATTGTTTGTATATTGTGGGTATACTCTCTATATACCCATATACCCATATATTTTTATATATATATATATATATATATATATATATATATATATATATATATGCATCTGGTGTGTGCTGTATTTCTTTATTCGTTTTAATAGTAATTTTCTATTTATAGATATAAAATATATGACTCATCACTTGCTGAGTTTATAATCACCATTTAGGATACCTATCCTCGTTTACCAGAAAAAAATGTACTCAATAACATATACTATGAAACACAGGCCATTATTTGAACTATTGAACAATTGCATAGGAAATACAAGTTTTGTCTTAAGAAATGTTAAAAATCAGTCAAAATAAAAAATATTTTGTTGTTGTTGATAAATGTAATAAATTATATATTACTCTATAACATATCCAAATATTATAGCATAAAACGATCACTAAATCATACAAATCAAACTTTTACAATTATTTTAAATTTAAACATCACCTTTTTTGTATATAAATATTGTACATGTCATTTTTTCAAACCTGATTATCTCAGAATAATTATTTTAGCCTAATTTTAAATCTTAAAAAGTCTATTTCTCTAAAAATAATGCTCGTAACTTGATGACATTTTCAGAACATATCACTTTTTATGTCTATATTATAAAAATAAAGGCTTATTCAATTATTTTCATTATATAATATATATAAATAGTTTCAAATAAAAATAAATACAAATATTTTTGTCACTATTACTAGATGTCTTGTATTTCTGAAAATAAATAATTATATATTATGATCAATATAATTTCTTGTAACTAACACTCCACACTACAATATGCCGTTTAAAGAATTAAAATAACTTAATTATTTTCAGACTAATAGACTTTTTAAAAAACAACAAAATTCTATATTTTTACATTGAGTTCTCAGGTCAATCGTATACCCTTAATGTATTTAAAATGTATTTAAACATATATGTTTATAAATATTATATATATATATATAATACATAATATATATTTATATATGTGTGTATTTGAAATACCTCATATATCCTATTATAAGGGTTATATAAGGTATAGGTATGTGCGTGTGTATGTTCGACGCTCATTGTACAATGTAAATCTACATGTATTGCATGCATGCTGGCATAGTAAGCATGAATGTACTGCAGTATCCTATACTGAAATATGTATTATACTAACGTAAAGTATTTGCTAGTAAAACAGATGACAAAGATACATATAATAACTGTAAATAATATGAATATTAACGTATATTATATTATTAAGATAATTATAAAATTATATATATATATAATTATTTTTTATTTTATAAATGAATATGTTTACTTATTATAGTTCGCTAGATAGGTTACTAATTAATATTAGTTAAATATGTATGATATATAGGGTAAATATGGGTAATGTGGCCACTTTTATATTATTTTGTATAACTTTATAAATATTAGTTATAATTCGATACATTTTTCAATGTAGATACATCTAATGAAATAAAAGAGGACATCCGAATCATTTTTTCATGTTAGCGTATCCAATTGTAATTATTAAGGTGGCCACATCACCTTCCATCATAGAGATAAAGATAAAATTATATCTAGCTGTATGTCGGATAAGGTGGATAATGTGTGACCTTTTGCGGATAATGTGGCCAGGATTAATCCACTAGGTGTTACTTTACATCGAGTTTAGTCCAATGATATCACAAATAACATAAGCAATTTTTATATAGTAATGCTTTTTAATTTAATTTTATAAATTACTATATAGTATACTATTAAACTTACTTATCATGTTATTAATATGGAGAAAGTATTTCATTAGTAAATGACTATATGTCATAACAATATGGCGATAAAATACCTAGATAAAATAGTAATTTAGAAAGATAACTAATTTATTTTATCTGATTTCTGTATATATATATATATATATATATATATATATTAAAGTAAGAAAGGCTCTAGCATAGAACGCACTACATAGCATACATATTATATGGAAGTCTAAGATAAACTTACCACTTAAAAGAAGACTCTTTGTAGCAACTGTATAAAGTGTACTAGTATATGGGTCTGAGTCATGGACACTTAAAGTTCAACAGTAGAAATCACTGAATGGAACATACACGAGAATGCTTCGTAAAGGCTTTACGGTAAAGCCCTTTGTCTTAGAAGGAACACTTCACAAACAAAAATATGTATGGTAAATTAACTCTTGTTAAATCTCTTCCAAAATTAAATCCAGAAGGATGAATATGACTGTATGGTAAATTAACTCTTGTTAAATCTCTTCCAAAATTAAATCCAGAAGGAATAATATGGCTGTATGGTAAATTAACTCTTGTTAAATCTCTTCCAAAATTAAATCCAGAAGGATGAAAATGGCTGGATACTGTATACGGCATCCTGAACTATCAGCTCACTCGCTCATTCTATGGGAACCTACACAAGGCAAAGCTAACAACGGTCGCATGCGTTTAAACTATGCGGTTATGTTATGAAAAGACACTGGTCTTCTAGAGAAGCCAATGATAAGAACCAGCTTTCTAGATATAAATGTCAACAAGAGCATCCCCTAAATTAAGCAATCAAGCAATATATATATATATATATAGATTCTAGATTTAACGATTTTCCTATATCACAGGAAATAGTAATGAAATTTCTTTGTAAATTACCCAACAAATTTAATTTATCACCCAAAGGTATGCTTAAGTTATTATCTTAAGAACTTCCTCATCCATTATCTATTGTTTTCAACGTATTCTAGATGAAGGTCAAAGCCCTACTATACGGAAGTAAGTTAATATTATTCCAATATTTTAAATTGATCATCATTATCGATGATCATCTAACTATCGTCAAAAGTTTATTGATTATTAGTTTATTATCAGTTTATTGCCATTTACTCTCATTATTGTTGATAAAATATTATCTTATTATCTATTATATTATTTAATAACTTTATTTGGACAACTATTATTTTTATAAAGTTTTTTAGCCGGTAGATCCACTTAACTACCTACAACATGTTCATACAATGACGCACGCAATATAACAATATAATTATATAACAATATGTATCTCATTAAAGCATCGTGAATTGTTCACATTACCCGCTAAAAGATGGTCAAATTACCGGCTTCTAGGTATCACACTATAGTATATATATAGGGGAGAGCGGGGCATGTTGATCCATCTCAATTATTTCTGCTATTAATAAATATCTTAATGTAATTTTTAATACATGTATACACACCTATATTTAGCATTATTATAACAACTCAGAAATTATTTATTTAACTATTTAAAATATTATTTAATTATTAATATTTTATGAAAAACTCGTTGGTTGGACATTAAGTTTAAACTTGATATTATTAATATATTTTGTAATAATATAGCATTATTAATGGTATATAAATAAAGTGTATTTACTATACTATATATTATAAAATAAAAAATTCAAAAATTATCATTTACAAATTAATTAGATTACTATTATATATAGGTTATATATACCTACTAGTGATATGTGGCAGGTTGACAATAGCAAAACGGGGCAGGTTGACCATAGGGTCAATCTGTCCCTTTTATGAATACCAGTAAATTCGGACCAGGTAAATTCGGACCAGGTAAACTCGGACCACTTTTGAGGTAAACTCGGACCACTTTTAAAGTAAACTCGGACCACTTTTTAAAAACATAAAGTAAACTCGGACCACTTATTAAAAACATAAAGAAGATTCGGACCACTTTTAAAATAACTATATTTTGTATATTTCTATAATATAATATGCTTTAACTTAACTTACCTTATATAATTATATTATATCTGTTAAATAAATTATAAAAAGAGTCATTTAATATGATATTTTTGTGGAATTATATACTTAAATAGGTAAACATTTAATTTGAACTCGCACCACTTTTGAAGTAAACTCGGACCACTTGTGAAGTAAACTCGGACCACTTGTGAAGTAAACTCGGACCACTTATTAAAATAACTTATATATTGTATACGTCTATCATAATAAATATAGCTTCTATCGTGGGTCTCGTCGGTGATATACATAGAGCTAGAGAGAAATTTCTCTCTAGCTCTGTGGTGATATACGACAATTTAAATTATGTTAAGTTATTAAATGTTATTAAAGTTATTAAATGATAAATTATGTATGTGTAGTAATATCGGAATACTCGCAATTATATACAGTGAAATTATACTTTTAACTTATAAGTTAAAGCATATTATATGTTAGAAATATACAATATATAGTTTATACAGTTGGTCCGAATCTTCTTTATGTTTTTATTAAGTGGTCCGAGTTTACTTCACAAGTGGTCCGAGTTTACTTCACAAGTGGTCCGAGTTTACTTCACAAGTGGTCCGAGTTTACTTCAAAAGTGGTGCGAGTTCAAATTAAATGTTTACCTATTTAAATATACAATTCCACAAAATATCATATTAAATGACTCTTTTTATAATTTATTTAACAGATATAATATAATTATATAAAGTAAGTTAAAGCATATTATATTATAGAAATATACAAAATATAGTTATTTTAATAAGTGGTCCGAGTTTACTTTATGTTTTTAAAAAGTGGTCCGAGTTTACTTTAAAAGTGGTCCGAGTTTACCTCAAAAGTGGTCCGAGTTTACCTGGTCCGAGTTTACTGGTACTCCCTTTTATCATTACACATATTTATTTATTAATTAATTTAATTAATTAATGACTTATTTAAATAATAATAATAATCTAATTAATTAAATATATAATTGAGTAATTATTTTAAATAATTAAATAATTTGTTTATGCTGGATTAAAAAATAGAGCACCTCTCTCCTAATCTAACCTCTCGCCTTAAAAGTGTCATTAGTTTTGATATTAATATTGGTGAATATATTTGTTAATAACTAATACATATAAATATATGACTTTAACTATGTTTGTTTTTTAAATATATCTTTAATTTTATATTTTTTCTACCTGGATCAACCTGCCCTATTAGACGGGGCAGGTTGAGCCAAATTAAAAAATAATAATAATGTAATTATATAATTAATTATTTATTATTACACTGATTTATGAATGTTTTAATAAACTATATTTATCTTATGGACTTTATTTTATTAAAATATATTCATAATATTATTAGATAAATGTGTTTTTATAAAAACCGGCTCAACCTGCCCCGCTCTCCCCTACACTATATTACTCAATACAATAATTAGATTACAGACTTTGTTGCAATTAAATAGTTATTTACTATCCAACTTTAATTGTTAATGTATATTATATATTAGTGATTTAATATACGTTTTAATAAATTGTATTTCAATTTTAAGAAATTAAATCGATTTTTTTATTTTTTACTTAATTTTTTTTATTAATAGATATACACATTATTTTTACATATTTTAACAATGCTTACCTATAAATTTGAACCAGCTGGCCACATTACCAATATTTCCCCTAATATATATATATATATATATATATATATATATATAATAATATGTTGTCGTTATCATATCGTCTATTTAATACGTTATATTAATCACATGACTGGTATATTTGTCTGTGCATTTGTCTGATCTCCTCTTAAAATATTCATTATATTGTTGTTATTTTTATTCGGTGGAATCCTTTCATCCCATTCAGGAGCTTAGATGAAGTTATTAACTTATAACGATATGGCTATAATGTCCCTTTGATATATTAGCACATTAACATCAATGACTTGCTAATTAACACTATATTTACTAATGAAAGTATCACGATAACCAAGTGATTATGAAATAAGCATAGGATAATTTAATTAATCACATTCGTGTTTATAGATAATAACTAATACCTACTACAAATATATTTCAAATATTAGATACAATTTAATTTAATTTATTAATAATTTTTAAATAGTTAACTAACCGATGAATATTTGAATCACTATGTTTACATAGCTAATAATACCTGATAAAATAGCCTATTAGAATATATATATATATATATATATATATATATACTATATAATATATAACCTATTATATCATAAACATATAAAATAAATTTACATATAATAAAATCCTGTATTTATATTACTCATTTTTAATTATTTGATTAATTATTTTAATTATTTATTTTACCTACACTTAAATATATAAAGAATCTCAAAAATAGTAAAACATATAGGAAACAATCACTAATACAAAATCATTATTATTGCAAAAACGAAACAACAATACATTTATTAATTAGAAATGAAATTAGAGTCGGGGCCAAAACTATTTTAGTTTACTACGAACAGTTAACAATACACCTGTAGGTAGGTATACCTGTAGGTAGGTATACCTGTAGGTAGGTATACCTCTAGGTAGGTATACCTGTAGGTATATACACCTATAGGTAGGTATACCTGTAGGTAGGTATACCTGTAGGTAGGTATACCTGTAGGTATATACACCTATAGGTAGGTATACCTGTAGGTAGGTATACCTGTAGGTAGGTATACCTGTAGGTAGGTACACCTGTAGGTAGGTATACCTGTAGGTATATACACCTATAGGTAGGTATACCTGTAGGTAGGTATACCTGTAGGTAGGTATACCTGTAGGTAGGTATACCTGTAGGTAGGTATACCTGTAGGTAGGTATATACACCTATAGGTAGGTATACCTGTAAGTAGGTATACCTGTAGGTAGGTATACCTGTAGGTAGGTATACCTGTAGGTAGGTATACCTGTAGGTATATACACCTATAGGTAGGTATACCTGTAGGTAGGTATACCTGTAGGTAGGTACACCTGTAGGTATATACACCTATAGGTAGGTATACCTGTAGGTAGGTATACCTGTAGGTAGGTATACCTGTAGGTAGGTATACCTATAGGTAGGTATACCTGTAGGTAGGTATACCTGTAGGTAGGTATACATGTAGGTAGGTATACCTGTAGGTAGGTATACCTGTAGGTAGGTATACCTGTAGGTAGGTATACCTGTAGGTAGGTATACCTGTATGTATGTATACCTGTAGGTATACCTGTAGGTAGGTATACCTGTAGGTAGGTATACCTGTAGGTAGGTATACCTATAGGTAGGTATACCTGTAGGTAGGTATACCTGTAGGTAGGTACACCTGTAGGTATATACACCTATAGGTAGGTATACCTGTAGGTAGGTATACCTGTAGGTAGGTATACCTGTAGGTAGGTATATATACCTGTAGGTATATACACCTATAGGTAGGTATACCTGTAGGTAGGTATACCTGTAGGTAGGTAGGTATACCTGTAGGTAGGTATACCTGTAGGTAGGTATACCTGTAGGTAGGTATATACACCTATAGGTAGGTATACCTGTAGGTAGGTATACCTGTATGTATGTATACCTGTAGGTAGGTATACCTGTAGGTAGGTATACCTGTAGGTAGGTATACCTGTATGTAGGTATACCTGTAGGTAGATATACCTGTAGGTAGGTATACCTGTAGGTAGGTATACCTGTAGGTAGGTATACCTGTAGGTAGGTATACCTGTAGGTAGGTATACCTGTAGGTAGGTATACCTGTAGGTAGGTATACCTGTAGGTAGGTATACCTGTAGGTAGGTATACCTGTAGGTAGGTATACCTGTAGGTAGGTATACCTGTAGGTAGGTATACCTGTAGGTAGGTATACCTGTAGGTAGGTATACCTATAGGTAGGTATACCTGTAGGTAGGTATACCTGTAGGTAGGTATACCTGTAGGTAGGTATACCTATAGGTAGGTATACCTGTAGGTAGGTATACCTGTAGGTAGGTATACCTGTAGGTAGGTATACCTGTAGGTAGGTATACCTGTAGGTAGGTATACCTGTATGTATGTATACCTGTAGGTAGGTATACCTGTAGGTAGGTATACCTGTAGGTAGGTATACCTGTAGGTAGGTACACCTGTAGGTAGGTATACCTGTAGGTAGGTATACCTGTAGGTAGGTACACCTGTAGGTAGGTATACCTGTAGGTAGGTATACCTGTAGGTAGGTATACCTGTAGGTAGGTATACCTGTAGGTAGGTATACCTGTAGGTAGGTATACCTGTAGGTAGGTATACCTGTAGGTAGGTACACCTGTAGGTAGGTATACCTGTAGGTAGGTATACCTGTAGGTAGGTATACCTGTAGGTAGGTATACCTGTAGGTAGGTATACCTGTAGGTAGGTATACCTATAGGTAGGTATACCTGTAGGTAGGTATACCTGTAGGTAGGTATACCTGTAGGTAGGTATACCTGTAGGTAGGTATACCTATAGGTAGGTATACCTGTAGGTAGGTATACCTGTAGGTAGGTATACCTGTAGGTAGGTATACCTGTAGGTAGGTATACCTGTATGTATGTATACCTGTAGGTAGGTATACCTGTAGGTAGGTATACCTGTAGGTAGGTATACCTGTAGGTAGGTATACCTATAGGTAGGTATACCTGTAGGTAGGTATACCTGTAGGTAGGTATACCTGTAGGTAGGTATACCTGTAGGTAGGTATACCTGTAGGTAGGTATACCTGTAGGTAGGTATACCTGTAGGTAGGTATACCTGTAGGTAGGTATACCTGTAGGTAGGTATACCTGTAGGTAGGTATACCTGTAGGTAGGTATACCTGTAGGTAGGTACACCTGTAGGTAGGTATACCTGTAGGTAGGTATACCTGTAGGTAGGTATACCTGTAGGTAGGTATACCTGTAGGTAGGTACACCTGTAGGTAGGTATACCTGTAGGTAGGTATACCTGTAGGTAGGTATACCTGTAGGTAGGTATACCTGTAGGTAGGTATACCTGTAGGTAGGTATACCTGTATGTATGTATACCTGTAGGTAGGTATACCTGTAGGTAGGTATACCTGTAGGTAGGTATACCTGTAGGTAGGTATACCTATAGGTAGGTATACCTGTAGGTAGGTATACCTGTAGGTAGGTATACCTGTAGGTAGGTATACCTGTAGGTAGGTATACCTGTAGGTAGGTATACCTGTAGGTAGGTATACCTGTAGGTAGGTATACCTGTAGGTAGGTATACCTGTAGGTAGGTATACCTGTAGGTAGGTATACCTGTAGGTAGGTATACCTGTAGGTAGGTATACCTGTAGGTAGGTATACCTGTAGGTAGGTATACCTGTAGGTAGGTATACCTGTAGGTAGGTATACCTGTAGGTAGGTATACCTGTAGGTAGGTATACCTGTAGGTAGGTATACCTGTATGTAGGTATATACACCTATAGGTATGTATACCTGTAGGTAGGTACACCTGTAGGTAGGTATACCTGTAGGTAGGTATACCTGTAGGTAGGTATACATGTAGGTAGGTATACCTGTATGTAGGTATACCTGTAGGTAGGTATACCTGTAGGTAGGTATACCTGTAGGTAGGTATACCTGTAGGTAGGTATACCTGTAGGTAGGTATACCTGTAGGTAGGTATACCTGTATGTATGTATACCTGTAGGTAGGTATACCTGTAGGTAGGTATACCTGTAGGTAGGTATACCTGTAGGTAGGTATACCTGTAGGTAGGTATACCTGTAGGTAGGTATACCTGTAGGTAGGTATACCTGTAGGTAGGTATACCTGTATGTATGTATACCTGTAGGTAGGTATACCTGTAGGTAGGTATACCTGTAGGTAGGTATACCTATAGGTAGGTATACCTATAGGTAGGTATACCTGTAGGTAGGTATACCTGTAGGTAGGTATACCTGTAGGTAGGTATACCTGTAGGTAGGTATACCTGTAGGTAGGTATACCTGTAGGTAGGTATACCTGTAGGTAGGTATACCTGTAGGTAGGTATACCTGTAGGTAGGTATACCTGTAGGTAGGTATACCTGTATGTATGTATACCTGTAGGTAGGTATACCTGTAGGTAGGTATACCTGTAGGTAGGTATACCTGTAGGTAGGTATACCTGTAGGTAGGTATACCTGTAGGTATACCTGTAGGTAGGTATACCTATAGGTAGGTATACCTATAGGTAGGTATACCTGTAGGTAGGTATACCTGTAGGTAGGTATACCTGTAGGTAGGTATACCTGTAGGTAGGTATACCTGTAGGTAGGTATACCTGTAGGTAGGTATACCTGTAGGTAGGTATACCTGTAGGTAGGTATACCTGTAGGTAGGTATACCTGTAGGTAGGTATAACTGTAGGTAGGTATACCTGTAGGTAGGTATACCTGTATGTATGTATACCTGTAGGTAGGTATACCTGTAGGTAGGTATACCTGTAGGTAGGTATACCTGTAGGTAGGTATACCTGTAGGTAGGTATACCTGCAGGTAGGTATACCTGTAGGTAGGTATACCTGTAGGTAGGTATACCTGTAGGTAGGTATACCTGTAGGTAGGTATACCTGTAGGTAGGTATACCTGTAGGTAGGTATACCTGTAGGTAGGTATACCTGTAGGTAGGTATACCTGTAGGTAGGTATACCTGTAGGTATACCTGTAGGTAGGTATACCTATAGGTAGGTATACCTATAGGTAGGTATACCTGTAGGTAGGTATACCTGTAGGTAGGTATACCTGTAGGTAGGTATACCTGTAGGTAGGTATACCTGTAGGTAGGTATACCTGTAGGTAGGTATACCTGTAGGTAGGTATACCTGTAGGTAGGTATACCTGTAGGTAGGTATACCTGTAGGTAGGTATACCTGTATGTATGTATACCTGTATGTATGTATACCTGTAGGTAGGTATACCTGTAGGTAGGTATACCTGTAGGTAGGTATACCTGTAGGTAGGTATACCTGTAGGTAGGTATACCTGTAGGTAGGTATACCTGTAGGTAGGTATACCTGTAGGTAGGTATACCTGTAGGTAGGTATACCTGTAGGTAGGTATACCTGTAGGTAGGTATACCTGTAGGTAGGTATACCTGTAGGTAGGTATACCTGTAGGTAGGTATACCTGTATGTAGGTATATACACCTATAGGTATGTATACCTGTAGGTAGGTACACCTGTAGGTAGGTATACCTGTAGGTAGGTATACCTGTAGGTAGGTATATATACCTGTAGGTAGATATACCTGTAGGTAGGTATATATACCTGTAGGTAGGTATACCTGTAGGTAGGTATACCTGTAGGTAGGTATACCTGTAGGTAGGTATACCTGTAGGTAGGTACACCTGTAGGTAGGTATACCTGTAGGTAGGTACACCTGTAGGTAGGTATACCTGTAGGTAGGTATACCTGTAGGTAGGTACACCTGTAGGTAGGTATACCTGTAGGTAGGTATACCTGTAGGTAGGTATACCTGTAGGTAGGTATATACACCTGTAGGTAGGTACACCTGTAGGTAGGTATACCTGTAGGTAGGTATATACACCTGTATGTAGGTATACCTGTAGGTAGGTATACCTGTAGGTAGGTACACCTGTAGGTAGGTATACCTGTAGGTAGGTATACCTGTAGGTAGGTACACCTGTAGGTAGGTATACCTGTAGGTAGGTATACCTGTAGGTAGGTATACCTGTAGGTAGGTATATACACCTGTAGGTAGGTTTACCTGTAGGTAGGTATACCTGTAGGTAGGTATATACACCTGTAGGTAGGTATACCTGTAGGTAGGTACACCTGTAGGTAGGTATACCTGTAGGTAGGTATATACACCTGTAGGTAGGTACACCTGTAGGTAGGTATACCTGTAGGTAGGTACACCTGTAGGTAGGTATACCTGTAGGTAGGTATATACACCTGTAGGTAGGTACACCTGTAGGTAGGTACACCTGTAGGTAGGTATACCTGTAGGTAGGTATACATGTAGGTAGGTATACCTGTAGGTAGGTATACCTGTAGGTAGGTATACCTGTATGTAGGTATACCTGTAGGTAGGTATACCTGTAGGTAGGTATACCTGTAGGTAGGTATACATGTAGGTAGGTATACCTGTATGTAGGTATACCTGTAGGTAGGTATACCTGTAGGTAGGTATACCTGTAGGTAGGTATACCTGTAGGTAGGTATACCTGTAGGTAGGTATACCTGTAGGTAGGTATACCTGTAGGTAGGTATACCTGTAGGTAGGTATACCTGTAGGTAGGTATACCTGTAGGTAGGTATACCTGTAGGTAGGTATACCTGTAGGTAGGTATACCTGTAGGTAGGTATACCTGTAGGTAGGTATACCTGTAGGTAGGTATACCTGTAGGTAGGTATACCTGTAGGTAGGTATACCTGTTGGTAGGTATACCTGTAGGTAGGTATACCTGTAGGTAGGTATACCTGTAGGTAGGTATACCTGTATGTAGGTATACCTGTAGGTAGGTATACCTGTAGGTAGGTATACCTATAGGTAGGTATACCTGTAGGTAGGTATACCTGTAGGTAGGTATACCTGTAGGTAGGTATACCTGTAGGTAGGTATACCTGTATGTATGTATACCTGTAGGTAGGTATACCTGTAGGTAGGTATACCTGTAGGTAGGTATACCTGTAGGTAGGTATACCTATAGGTAGGTATACCTGTAGGTAGGTATACCTGTAGGTAGGTATACCTGTAGGTAGGTATACCTGTAGGTAGGTATACCTGTAGGTAGGTATACCTGTAGGTAGGTATACCTGTAGGTAGGTATACCTGTAGGTAGGTATACCTGTAGGTAGGTATACCTGTAGGTAGGTATACCTGTAGGTAGGTATACCTGTAGGTAGGTATACATGTAGGTAGGTATACCTGTATGTAGGTATACCTGTAGGTAGGTATACCTGTAGGTAGGTATACCTGTAGGTAGGTATACCTGTAGGTAGGTATACCTGTAGGTAGGTATACCTGTAGGTAGGTATACCTGTATGTATGTATACCTGTAGGTAGGTATACCTGTAGGTAGGTATACCTGTAGGTAGGTATACCTGTAGGTAGGTATACCTGTAGGTAGGTATACCTGTAGGTAGGTATACATGTAGGTAGGTATACCTGTATGTATGTATACCTGTAGGTAGGTATACCTGTAGGTAGGTATACCTGTAGGTAGGTATACCTGTAGGTAGGTATACCTGTAGGTATACCTGTAGGTAGGTATACCTATAGGTAGGTATACCTATAGGTAGGTATACCTGTAGGTAGGTATACCTGTAGGTAGGTATACCTGTAGGTAGGTATACCTGTAGGTAGGTATACCTGTAGGTAGGTATACCTGTAGGTAGGTATACCTGTAGGTAGGTATACCTGTAGGTAGGTATACCTGTAGGTAGGTATACCTGTAGGTAGGTATACCTGTATGTATGTATACCTGTAGGTAGGTATACCTGTAGGTAGGTATACCTGTAGGTAGGTATACCTGTAGGTAGGTATACCTGTAGGTAGGTATACCTGTAGGTAGGTATACCTTTAGGTAGGTATACCTGTAGGTAGGTATACCTGTAGGTAGGTATACCTGTAGGTAGGTATACCTGTAGGTAGGTATACCTGTAGGTAGGTATACCTGTAGGTAGGTATACCTGTAGGTAGGTATACCTGTAGGTAGGTATACCTGTAGGTAGGTATACCTGTATGTAGGTATATACACCTATAGGTATGTATACCTGTAGGTAGGTACACCTGTAGGTAGGTATACCTGTAGGTAGGTATACCTGTAGGTAGGTATATATACCTGTAGGTAGGTATACCTGTAGGTAGGTATATATACCTGTAGGTAGGTATACCTGTAGGTAGGTATACCTGTAGGTAGGTATACCTGTAGGTAGGTATACCTGTAGGTAGGTACACCTGTAGGTAGGTATACCTGTAGGTAGGTATACCTGTAGGTAGGTACACCTGTAGGTAGGTATACCTGTAGGTAGGTATATACACCTGTAGGTAGGTACACCTGTAGGTAGGTATATACACCTGTAGGTAGGTATACCTGTAGGTAGGTACACCTGTAGGTAGGTATACCTGTAGGTAGGTATATACACCTGTAGGTAGGTACACCTGTAGGTAGGTATACCTGTAGGTAGGTATACCTATAGGTAGGTATACCTGTAGGTAGGTATACCTGTAGGTAGGTATACATGTAGGTAGGTATACCTGTAGGTAGGTATACCTGTAGGTAGGTATACCTGTATGTAGGTATACCTGTAGGTAGGTATACCTGTAGGTAGGTATACCTGTAGGTAGGTATACATGTAGGTAGGTATACCTGTATGTAGGTATACCTGTAGGTAGGTATACCTGTAGGTAGGTATACCTGTAGGTAGGTATACCTGTAGGTAGGTATACCTGTAGGTAGGTATACCTGTAGGTAGGTATACCTGTAGGTAGGTATACCTGTAGGTAGGTATACCTGTAGGTAGGTATACCTGTAGGTAGGTATACCTGTAGGTAGGTATACCTGTATGTAGGTATACCTGTAGGTAGGTATACCTGTAGGTAGGTATACCTGTAGGTAGGTATACCTGTAGGTAGGTATACCTGTAGGTAGGTATACCTGTAGGTAGGTATACCTGTAGGTAGGTATACCTGTATGTATGTATACCTGTAGGTAGGTATACCTGTAGGTAGGTATACCTGTAGGTAGGTATACCTGTAGGTAGGTATACCTATAGGTAGGTATACCTGTAGGTAGGTATACCTGTAGGTAGGTATACCTGTAGGTAGGTATACCTGTAGGTAGGTATACCTGTAGGTAGGTATACCTGTAGGTAGGTATACCTGTAGGTAGGTATACCTTTAGGTAGGTATACCTGTAGGTAGGTATACCTGTAGGTAGGTATACATGTAGGTAGGTATACCTGTATGTAGGTATACCTGTAGGTAGGTATACCTGTAGGTAGGTATACCTGTAGGTAGGTATACCTGTAGGTAGGTATACCTGTAGGTAGGTATACCTGTAGGTAGGTATACCTGTATGTATGTATACCTGTAGGTAGGTATACCTGTAGGTAGGTATACCTGTAGGTAGGTATACCTGTAGGTAGGTATACCTGTAGGTAGGTATACCTGTAGGTAGGTATACCTGTAGGTAGGTATACCTGTAGGTAGGTATACCTGTAGGTAGGTATACCTGTAGGTAGGTATACCTGTAGGTAAGTATACCTGTAGGTAGGTACACCTGTAGGTAGGTATATACACCTATAGGTAGGTATACCTGTAGGTAGGTATACCTGTAGGTAGGTATACCTGTAGGTAGGTATACCTATAGGTAGGTATACCTGTAGGTAGGTATACCTATAGGTAGGTATACCTGTAGGTAGGTATACCTGTAGGTAGGTATACCTGTAGGTAGGTATACCTGTAGGTAGGTATACCTGTATGTATGTATACCTGTAGGTAGGTATACCTGTAGGTAGGTATACCTGTAGGTAGGTATACCTGTAGGTAGGTATACCTGTAGGTAGGTATATACACCTGTAGGTAGGTACACCTGTAGGTAGGTATACCTGTAGGTAGGTATACCTATAGGTAGGTATACCTGTAGGTAGGTATACCTGTAGGTAGGTATACATGTAGGTAGGTATACCTGTAGGTAGGTATACCTGTAGGTAGGTATACCTGTATGTAGGTATACCTGTAGGTAGGTATACCTGTAGGTAGGTATACCTGTAGGTAGGTATACATGTAGGTAGGTATACCTGTATGTAGGTATACCTGTAGGTAGGTATACCTGTAGGTAGGTATACCTGTAGGTAGGTATACCTGTAGGTAGGTATACCTGTAGGTAGGTATACCTGTAGGTAGGTATACCTGTAGGTAGGTATACCTGTAGGTAGGTATACCTGTAGGTAGGTATACCTATAGGTAGGTATACCTGTAGGTAGGTATACCTGTAGGTAGGTATACCTGTAGGTAGGTATACCTGTAGGTAGGTATACCTGTATGTATGTATACCTGTAGGTAGGTATACCTGTAGGTAGGTATACCTGTAGGTAGGTATACCTGTAGGTAGGTATACCTATAGGTAGGTATACCTGTAGGTAGGTATACCTGTAGGTAGGTATACCTGTAGGTAGGTATACCTGTAGGTAGGTATACCTGTAGGTAGGTATACCTGTAGGTAGGTATACCTGTAGGTAGGTATACCTGTAGGTAGGTATACCTGTAGGTAGGTATACCTGTAGGTAGGTATACCTGTAGGTAGGTATACATGTAGGTAGGTATACCTGTATGTAGGTATACCTGTAGGTAGGTATACCTGTAGGTAGGTATACCTGTAGGTAGGTATACCTGTAGGTAGGTATACCTGTAGGTAGGTATACCTGTAGGTAGGTATACCTGTAGGTAGGTATACCTGTATGTATGTATACCTGTAGGTAGGTATACCTGTAGGTAGGTATACCTGTAGGTAGGTATACCTGTAGGTAGGTATACCTGTAGGTAGGTATACCTGTAGGTAGGTATACCTGTAGGTAGGTATACCTGTAGGTAGGTATACCTGTATGTAGGTATACCTGTAGGTAGGTATACCTGTAGGTAGGTATACCTATAGGTAGGTATACCTGTAGGTAGGTATACCTGTAGGTAGGTATACCTGTAGGTAGGTATACCTGTAGGTAGGTACACCTGTAGGTAGGTATATACACCTATAGGTAGGTATACCTGTAGGTAGGTATACCTGTAGGTAGGTATACCTGTAGGTAGGTATACCTGTATGTAGGTATACCTGTAGGTAGGTATACCTGTAGGTAGGTATACCTGTAGGTAGGTATACCTGTAGGTAGGTATACCTGTAGGTAGGTATACCTGTAGGTAGGTATACCTGTAGGTAGGTATACCTGTAGGTAGGTATACCTGTAGGTAGGTATACCTGTAGGTAGGTATACATGTAGGTAGGTATACCTGTATGTAGGTATACCTGTAGGTAGGTATACCTGTAGGTAGGTATACCTATAGGTAGGTATACCTGTAGGTAGGTATACCTGTAGGTAGGTATACCTGTAGGTAGGTATACCTGTAGGTAGGTATACCTGTATGTATGTATACCTGTAGGTAGGTATACCTGTAGGTAGGTATACCTGTAGGTAGGTATATCTGTAGGTAGGTATACCTGTAGGTAGGTATACCTGTAGGTAGGTATACCTATATGTAGGTATACCTGTAGGTAGGTATACCTGTAGGTAGATATACCTGTAGGTAGATATACCTGTAGGTAGGTATACCTGTAGGTAGGTATACCTGTAGGTAGGTATACCTGTAGGTAGGTATACCTGTAGGTAGGTATACCTGTAGGTAGGTATACCTGTAGGTAGGTATACCTGTAGGTAGGTATACCTGTAGGTAGGTATACCTGTAGGTAGGTATATATGTAGGTAGGTATACCTGTATGTAGGTATACCTGTAGGTAGGTATACCTGTAGGTAGGTATACCTGTAGGTAGGTATACCTGTAGGTAGGTATACCTATAGGTAGGTATACCTGTAGGTAGGTATACCTGTAGGTAGATATACCTGTAGGTAGGTATACCTGTAGGTAGGTATACCTGTAGGTAGGTATACCTGTAGGTAGGTATACCTGTAGGTAGGTATACCTGTAGGTAGGTATACCTGTAGGTAGGTATACCTGTAGGTAGGTATACCTATAGGTAGGTATACCTGTAGGTAGGTATACCTGTAGGTAGGTATACCTGTAGGTAGGTATACCTGTAGGTAGGTATACCTGTAGGTAGGTATACCTGTAGGTAGGTATATACACCTATAGGTAGGTATACCTGTAGGTAGGTATACCTGTAGGTAGATATACCTGTAGGTAGGTATACCTGTAGGTAGGTATACCTGTAGGTAGGTATACCTGTAGGTAGGTATACCTGTAGGTAGGTATACCTGTAGGTAGGTATACCTGTAGGTAGGTATACCTGTAGGTAGGTATACCTATAGGTAGGCATACCTGTAGGTAGGTATACCTGTAGGTAGGTATACCTGTAGGTAGGTATACCTGTAGGTAGGTATACCTGTAGGTAGGTATACCTGTAGGTAGGTATATACACCTATAGGTAGGTATACCTACCCTATAAGTACTTACAGAATATCGGGGATCTACATCGTACACATGTGTGCATGATTGAGTAACACATATGTTCTCATTCAGCCATTGTTATCAACGAGTTTAATTAGTACGATTATACCTTTACACGAACTACATACGACTAAATAGATGTATACATAAAGTTAATTTTTATATAAATGTCAATAAGAAGAATGAAAACAATGAAGTAAATTAAAATATAAAAGACACATTATTTTAACACATTGAAACATATTTTATCTGATATATAAATAATACATTATTTAATTATGTATGAAGATGATAAGTATATATAAATAACATATGACATAGTATATATCCCTGTGCATAGGACGATTGTAAAGGTAATATGGTAGTAGGTAATATATGTGTTAATATAATTCAGTCAATACAATATTAGTACCTACCTACCTATTATTCTAATTTAATTGAGTTTGAGAGCATAACCAATTATCAGGAACATCCGAACGATTAACTTTACTTAATCTCATAAGGTTGAATAATGTTGAATATTTGGCGAGGGTTTTGAAATATGAATTAGTTTTATTAAAATAATTTACCATCTATGAAAAGGTAACGTACATTTATATAACGATCGGACATCTGTATATGTACAGATTGTATACGATATGCATTTAATACAAAATCGTTATTAGTATTCTAGGTGGTTGATAGATAACTATTATATTGACGGCGGTAGAGAACTATGATAACCTATTATACCAAATGTAGTTGGAATATGGTATACTTATCTCGTATATTTGTGATACGTTTATTTAATAATGAATATTAAAAGGAGTTAACGAATGGAGCAATAAAGGCCGGAGAAAAAAGTGTTGTGATTTATATCTACAAGTTTTCTAATAAATATAACACCTTTATAATATGGGTTTAGTGAATAATTTATAGTTATAAAGAATGTGCCACTAGTCAATACATAGGTGAAAGGTAATAAGAAGGTACTAATCGTAGGTAAAGATAAATCCTAAGATAAATCCTACATATGAAGTAGTAATTATGTATCTAGTATTACCAGACAATAACTAATATGCAGTAATTAAATATTTAGGATTTAAATAACCGATAACTAGATTATAAGAACCCATATTTGAAAGACGAAATTATCCAGTTTACAAATATTATTAACAATAAGTTAATACAATTCGTAGTATAATATATTATAATATATATAGTATAGTTTATTATAATATGATATAATGTTACGCATGCTATAGTACATTGCCTATATGTATTATTTCCACGTTGTACTACGAACCGTATTGACAATCGACTCCCTTGAAGTCTTCCGAGCAGATGCACCTGTACCCTCCGTCGTCATTGATGCACTCCCCTCCGTTACATCTGTTCTCCGTCTCGTCGCATTCGTTGATGTCTGGTGACGTAATAAAGCTAGTATTACGATTACGCAATAAACGCGACCTTTTCATTCTTACGCGTGTTATTCTTTGTTTATTTCTATAACGTATGTTATCGTTAGAAAACATATTTATAATTTATACTTTCATTCATATATTTAGACTATATATTTTCTTAAAATAATTATCAATCAATCAATTATTATTCGATTTATTGATTATTATCGTATGAAACTATATATCTATAGGTCATGGGGTATCATCATCATGGTAATGATGATGGTGATGATTATGATGATACAACTTATGATGGTGATGATTATGATTATAATTCGCTTTGATTTGATTGTTTATTTATACACCGTAAAAATATAAAACGAATTACATTACTCAACAGTGTATGATAAAAATGAAACAAATGAAAATAAATTAATATTTTTACAGACTTTGCAGATCTAAAGGAAGAGAGATGTCATTAAATAATAGGAAATCCTTTCGGATAATATATTATGTGTATTTTAATAGATACGATTATGGACTAATGAAACATATTTAAGGAATGCTCTGTATTTTAAAGAAAGTATTTATAATTTATGCTGGAGAGAGCTAATGGATATATGATTATTGAATTTAATATTATGAATAGTACGGATAGATGAACTAATAATGTTATCAATTTGTTTAGTCCTACATTTAGGGTGTAACCGATTGCTAACGAAGTAATATCTGAAGAACGAGCCGGATTCAGGGCTGGAAAAAGGACAAATTAACATATTCTCAATTTAAGAATAATATCAGAGACATATACCGAATACCAAAAACAACTCTACCATGTATTCATTGACTTTAAAAAGAGTTCGATAGAATATGGTATTCAGCACTCTGGGGTACGATGACAAGATTCAATATCAACGCTAAACTTATAAAAGTTATACTAAGCCTTTAAGTGAAAGTAATAAGCACAATATACTCCGAATGTAAAGTTGGTGATTTATTTGCCACGAAAACTGGTGTATTCCATGTTTACTATCTCCAACCGTATTAAATATCATGCTAAGGAAGATAATAAATGAAGCCCTACTAGAACACGAGGGTACCATATCCATACAAGGAAGATACATTACAAATTTAAGGTTTGTTGGTGACATATGGATTAGTAGGGGATTAAAATGAACTCAGTAATCTGATCAACAACATAGATGCTACCTTAAGAACTTATGGCAAGGAGATTAATACAGGGAAAACACAAGTTATGACAAATTGTGAAACACAATTGGTACCACGACTGGTATATTATTGCATGTAGAAGAATTAAAATAGGTGAAACTTTTAAATACTTAGGTTTATTATAGATGATAAAGGCTCAATGAAAGAATTTATTTCAATAATAATACAAACCACATCGGTATTAATAAAGCTTAAAGGTGATTTGGAACGTCAGGAATATAATGTTGGAATCCAAAATCCGACTGCTACGTTCATTCGTTAGTTAGGTATTCATATACGCATGTGATACATGGACAATCACTAAAGAACTACAAAAACGAATATCAGCGATGGACTATAGATGCATTAGAGGAAATATAAGGATCAAATATTAAGATAGAATTACCAATAGTGTAGTAAGAAACATAATACTCCAAGCTATCGGACCACATAAGGACCTACTAACGAAACGTTAAGGATAAGAAGTTATGGTGGAATGGACATGCACGTCGCAACTTCAATTCAATGTTGAAAGTCATATTTCAATATCAGGTACCGTATATCTCACAAGAAGAATAGGACGTCAACAATGATAACCGATGAAATCTTCCGACAACATACAAGGCTGGATCAGCTTCAATCCTTGTGAATAAATGCGAGCTAAAAACGAAAGAGTAAAGTGGAGAAATATTGAGAGATATTCATCACCGCCCCTACTGCTCAACTCTACGGGATAGGTAATCAGGTATATATATATATGATATTTTATGGATTTATGGATGTTATATATCATATATATCCTATATATAATTGATAACTCTATAATATATGATTCATTATAAACCAGTCACCATTTGCCGTCTAAATCTGATTGCAATATAAATATATATATATATATATATATATATATATATATATTATCATTATCATCATCATCAACACCATCATCATCATCACCATCATCATTACCATCATCAGCATCAACATCAGCATCATCATCAACATTATTAATTAAAACCAATCATTATTAATTACGATGGCTATAATTATGATGCGGGAGCCGATAAATAGCATATTTGCGATAAGAAGTATATCAATATATTATTATAATAATGATAATAATAATATAATGTATAGTTTCAATGAAATACGATAATATCGCAATGAATAAAGACCCCAGTCGCAATGGTTTCCGGTGTAGCCTTTGAAACATTCGCACTCCCAGGTCGAATTACGCGTGTAGCAGTGTCCGTGAACACAAGGTTCCGTCAGGCATTTGTCAGCGTCTATATCACGTGATCACGATGAGGTGTGCGGCTCGGTGTGCGGCTCGATGTGCGTTGTATAGGAAACAGTAGTCCGTGATTGGTATTATATAATAGATAATGTATGCAGCATTACAGTTGTATAGGAAACAGTGGTCGATGATGGGTATTATATAATAGATAATGTATGCAGCATTAAAGTTGTATAGGAAACAGTGGTCGGAGATGGGCATTATATAATAGATGAATTAGTGACATTATGTATTATCTACGTATAACGTTAAATCACTATCGCGAGTCATAACCATATCACCATATTTATTTCAAATTTCACTCCAACCTAATATATATATATATATATATATATATATATATATTGATATATACGTATGTAGTACATACTATATAGGCTGCCTATCTATACTTATCACATATGTATGTAAAACCTACATTCTAGGGTGTATTACTTATCAGTTTGATAGAATTATGTGTAAGTTGATACATAAATTGTTATTGAAGTCATACGAGTTAATTATATATACATATATATATATATATATATATATATATATATATATATATTTATATTGAATATAGATTATATGTATTATAATACCAAGATATCATATAATACATATTATATAATCGTATTATAAATATAGTTATGAATATGTCCTAATACCATTGGTACATATAGGTACATTGTATATAATGTAGGTACTTCATAATTACTAATATTCTATTAGTTATTTAACAATAAATAATATATAATAATGTGTAGTGCACTATTTTAACGCTATTTTCAGAATATACTCCATAGAGTATATACATGCTCTGTATACTCTATATGCCACATATGGTTTTACGTAGGTTTTACGTAGATTATGCATGGGGGTTATACGTAGATTATACATATATGTAGATTATACATATATAACCTATAGATTATACGTAGGTTATAAATCATACACACTACTAATTCTAGCATATTGTAGGGACATTCAATTATCGACCGTGTCAATTCGACCCCCCTAACTAACTATTTGCAATAACGCATTCAATATTCATTATATTTATTTTAATTTTAAAATTAGATATAAAATATATATGGAATAATTAGAATAATAATAATAGTGGGGAATTATAAAAAAAAATATTATTAATATATCAAATTAAAATAAATATAATTAAGAGTTAAAAGAGTTAAAGTATGACCAGGTCATTAGTTAATAATAATAATATATACATATATATATATAGTAAAATTACGTGTATTGCATAATCTGCCATCAAACATTTCGTGGCAACTACATGTAAATGTATATAGGTATTGATGACAACTTCCGCCATTTTCACAGGGATTACTTTTACAATTAGCTATACCTGACATTATTGAATATAATATATTTTAATGATTGTATGTGTCTTTAAAAATTACTATATCTAATTAAATATATCAGAATTGTATTATAAAAATTACATTTTCTTGAATATGTTATTAAATAGTATTACTATTCTGATGTAATATGTAATATGTAATATTACATTGAATTTTAATTAATAACATATTCACGAAAATTTATATTTTTATGATACAATTCTGATATATTTAATTAGATATAGTAATATACTATGTATACTATATTAACATTTATATTATATTATTTATATTATAATTATGCAATTAAGTGTTAATATAATATATATTATCATATACTACATACACATATATTATATATGATATATATATATATATATATATATATATATAAGATAGATTAACTAATTGATTTATATATATATATATTATATGTATATAATCGATATATTTGTAGGTTAATAATTAACTAAAATAAACTATAGTTTATATTATACATAGATTTATAGTGTACAGTGTAAACTATAAATCTACGATATTATATAATATATACTATACACTATGGTACCTTGTATACATAAATATATATATATTTTAACTGATCAAAAATATTGTCGTATACTTATTTATTTTAAATATAAACATCTGAATAATTATATTTATATATCGAATGGAATAGATATTTTTCAAAAAATATATATTAAAATTAAAAATATATAAAGTTAAATTATATTAATTATATATTTATATATATTTATGTATAATATTTTAACATCGCTTTTAAATATGTCCTTTAATATATCTCATAATAATTGTTTAAACTTACTTCACCTGCCATTATAACATATAACATATAATATATATATATATATACATAAATAATAGTAACACTTTTTTCACAATTATGTCCATAATACTTATTATTACATTTACAAGTATAATTCCCATATATATTCGTGCAGGATAAAGAATTATGACCGCATATTAATTTTTCACATTCGTTTACGTCTAAATTATATACATTTCTATAATATAAATATAATATTTCTATAAATAAGTATATTTATTTATACCCATAATATATATTATATATACTATAGTATTAAAAAGGTGACGTTAAATTACCAATAAACTTTTAATTTAGTAAACAAGAAAAGTAATTTTGTATTATTTAATTTAGTTTAGGCTTTAATTTCCTATATATATATATATATATATATATATATATAAAACAGATGAGTAAAATAATAGAACCGTTAATTATATTATGTATTATCCTATAGTATATATTTAAATGCAAGAAATAGGAAATCTTACTAGATAGAAATATGTCGGGAAAATATAATATTTAGATAATAGTGAAATAATACTTACATCATCTACTGAATGTGATAATACCAATAAGTATACTCATTAGCCTATAGGTAACTAATATATAATATAATATATGTTATATACTATAGTTACAATAGTATATATATATATATATATTTTAAGATTTATACTATAGATATATCTTAAGGGTTACTATATTAAAATATATACATATGTATGCATCATTAAGATTATGTTGATATGATAAACATGTTTACATATAAACATATATATATATATATATATATATATATATATATATATATATATATATATATATTATAATACCTACTTTTATATGACAATAATGTTGAAAACTGAGTGTGACACATAAGTATTGTTATTATAAATGTATTATCTCTTACACATGTAGTGTATATATAGCGTCGATAATATTGAAAAAAATACAGAGAATTTACTAGAGGATTAATTATTATATGTGTGTACAAATTAATCTCATATCAATTAAAAATCACATCAAGATGTATTTATATATATATATATATTCCACTACTCGAAATAAAGCTAGACTACTTTCGCTATCGGGAGATCATGCAGGTGCATAGTTACTAGCCGTCCCAAATACCTCAATCGGACTGTATTTTAATTCTACTGAATTTAGAGTACTCCTTAGACACATGTTGGGCCTACCTCTCTATAGCATATCTCGTACATGTCCAGCTTGCAACAAAGCACTACTTGATATTTATGGAAACCATAGTCTGATATATGGAGCTGGGAGCGAACGAACGAACTAATAGACATAATTATGTACGAGATACTCTATAGTAAACACTGTTAAAAATAAGGGTATAACATTATGAAATATATGGTATAACATATGGAAATACGAGTTATACCATACAATTACGTTAAATGGTATAAGATCACATATTATATGGTATAACATTTGATTTTTTTAGTTATACCATATAGTTTAATTGAAATGGTATAAGATCACAAATTATATAGTATAACATTTGTTTTTTTTAGTTATACCATATAGCTTACTTTAAATGGTATAAGATTACGAAATATATGGTATAACATTTGTAATTTGTAGTTATACCATTAGCTATTAAATATAATGGTATAACTTTATGAATTATATGGTATACAATATGGAAATACCAGTTATACCATAACATTTTAAAATTAAGTTTATATTTGATTGAAAATAAAATGTATAAGAATATAATTCATAATAGTATCCTTCATAATATCCTTAATATAACAGTTTACTTATTGTTGTGTTAAATTATTATATACATAGCATGTATTGCTTCTAATTGCAATTAAACTGGTTTTCAGAAACTATATAGATTAAACTATATAACTTTATAGATCCCATAGGGAAATATGTATACATATACATATTTCCTATATTTCATATACAAATACTTATAATTATTCGAGTATATGTATATATATATATATATATATATATATACATGTATATACATGTATATAAATACTTCCATTTTAACATATTCTATTTCCATTCTACACTCAACATGAGAAGCATCTATTTGTCAACACATTACAATATACATAAGGTATTTATACTACATTATATATATAGAAATTATATCATATTATATATAATAATATAAAAGTTTATATAATATATAATTTTATAATATATTTATATATTATTTATAATATATAATTAATTTGTTAGAATATAATTATATAATTATATATATATATATATATATATATATATGTTATAAAGTCAAAGTTGTAGATAGGTATATCGATTAATGTAATATACATTTAAATGCATTTAGCATTACGTAAATGTTAGCATTAAAGAAATCGATATATCTACATACAACTTTAAACTAGATTTCGGTGTCTCGATCTGTGTTAAATGCATATATGTCTATAGCCATAGCCATGTAAATGTTTATTTTTCTGGTATTTTATATTGTTATCGTCTGTAAAGTATATTTCGTTATTTGTCTATAGAATAAATTCCACTCGGTGAGATTGCATCATTCTTCGGTTTGCATCTCATTGGGTAGGTACTATTATTATTATTATAATTATTATTATGTTATATTATTATTATATTCAACAGGTCTTTGCTTTGATTAATAAACTGTATTAGAACATTCACATTATTACATACATATATATTATAAAATTATGATAACTATATGCCAATCATTAATATGCAGGAAACTGTAGAATTATTTGCAGAATTTCAAATTTCATTTAAAATATTAGAAAAACTGCCGGAGAGGAATAGTGAGTTGATGGGGATGATAAAGCATATAACGTATATACACAAATATATAGACGAATATATTGATGTACTAGGTATCGCTACTACGCAAACTGATCAAACAGGTAATTTAGTTATCTAATTAATAACATTAGTTAAATATCTATATAAAATAAATATGCAATTATATGTTATTAGTCCATGGATAGTATACTATATATCCATATATGGTCAATTATTTATTTTATTTTTAGTTCACAATGTAATTAAATTTAAATAATATTACTAATAGGTATATATAAATAATGTTAACTGTTGTACAAATATTATCAATATCCTTCTTTCCTCAAATATAGATTATAAAGTGTATAATTAAATATATAATATAATATTTCCTAAAATAGATGCGGGAATCATATATTTTATGATGGGAGTTTGCGAATTATTGAAAAATGAATTTACAATGAAAATAAAGACAAGGTTACTTAATAATTACTTAATAACTATAGATTTAATATTATAGTTATTTTATGATTTTTCGTATGCTAATTAAAAAGTATAGTATACTCTATTATATATATAACTGCAGTAATTAATATAATATATTGGATTTTTCTAATTACAATTCTAACGTATATAAAGTATACAATTATAAAGTATACTTTATATAGTATTATCATATATGATATTAACTGTATAAAGTTTCTTATAAGATACATATTTATACTATTATATAATATACAATATTATTATTAATACTCTAGTATACTATATATATATATATATATATATATATATATATATATATATATATATATATATATATATATATATATATATATATAACTTATATAAATATTTTAATTTCAATTGCAGGAAATAATGACTCCATGGATACATGGATATATGCATATATCAGAAAAGATGATGCTTATTATGTGTGTCGATAATTGTTTGGTTTTCGTTCAAAATAATTTATTTCGTATTTTATTAAGTGGTATTGTTAATTTTATTTGTTTCACGTAACATGTCCTACAAACATTAATTGTTTATGTAATTTTGTATCACGTTATTTATTTAAAAATGTATCTGTTAATAAACAATATTGTTACACCAAAATATGTGGTTTTTAGAAAATAAATTATCATTATAAATGTCGATTCCATATATAAATTAATAATATAGAATAGTAAGTTATTATAAACACTGATATAAATTTAAATAAAATATAGTATAACTTTTAATAAATTATGATATAACTTTATATAATATACATTTTAATAAATTATGGTATAACTTTAAATAAAATATAGTATAACTTTTAATAAATTATGGTATAACTTTATATAATATATGGTATACATTTTAATAAATTATGGTATAACTTTATATCAAATATGGTATAACTTTTTATAAATTATGGTATAACTTTATATAATATATGGTATAAATTTTAATAAATGATGGTATAACTTTATATCAAATATGGTATAACTTTTTTATAAAATATGGTATAACTTTATATAATATATGGTATAAATTATGGTATAACTTTATATCAAATATGGTATAACTTTTTATAAAATATGGTATAACTTTATATAATATATGGTATAAACTATGGTATAACTTTATATCAAATATGGTATAACTTTTTATAAAATATGGTATAACTTTTTTAATTAGTTATACCGTAAATGGTATACCAGGGCGCCACGGGGTTATACCATTTTTTAATCAATGTTATACCATTTATTTCTAACAGTGTATAGTAGTGATGTAAATGATGCTCAAATCTAAAGCATGGTGCAATCTCAGTCTCAGTTACCTAAAGTCTCAACTCGACTCGGGCTCGTTTTGTTAGTGTCGGCTCGGCTCGAGCTCGTTTTTTTCGCGATAATGAAAGTCTCGGCTCGGCATCAATAACCAAAAGTCTCGGCTCGGCATCAAAAAGCTCGGTATTATTTATACCACTAGATAACATTTACATTATTATTCACTGAATCGCGAAGTTGGCGCAGATTATTTTTTTTAAATTGATGTAAATGTGAAATATATAAAAATTAGTATTAAAATGTAATTTCAAAAAAGCATCATTTCGACTCGGTAATGTTTTGTAAAAGTCTCAACTCGGCTAGGGCTCGATTGGCTAGATTCTCGGTTCGGCTCGGGCTCGTTTGGCTAGAGTCTCGGCTCGGCCTGGGCTCGTTTTTGTTCCCGAAAATGATAGTCTCGGCTCGGCATCAAAAACCAATAGTCTCGGCTCTGCATCAAAAGCTCGGCATCATTTACATCCCTAGTATAAACCATATAATGAATTCAGCAGGTTTATCCCCATCTTTAGAAACAGTAATTTGATCCCATGTACTATTCGTAGACCTGGAGATGTATCAGTAACTAACTGTTTTACTTTAGGAAAATCATCCGCCATCGATGTAATAATCACCTCTCCGCTGCAGAACACTACTATTTTAAGTGCGGCAATTGAGGCTGGTTTTGCAGCTGGTGAGCGTGAAAAATCTAAAGATGAGAACAATGTTAATAATTGTCATGATGCCGGTATTATTTTTCTCCCTTTCCTTGCTGAAACATTTGGTACTTGGGGTCAAATTTCTAAATATATAATTAGCTATATTTCTAAACGATGGGCTGATAAGCATATGGAAAATAGAGATAAATCGATAAACTGGATTTATCAAAAGATTTCTGTAGCCATGCACCGAGGAAATGCCAATATGATTATTTCAAGAAGCCCGATAGTTGAATTTTATAGTTAATTTATTTTATTGTTTTTATTAGTTTTATTTTAATATTTTAATATTTTAATATTTTATTCATTTTTTTAATATTATTTTGCGTTTATTATATTGTATTCAGTTTTATTTTAATATTTTATTCATATTTTTATTATTAGTTTGCGTTTATTATATATTTTATTTAGTTTGGCTCAATACGATGATGAAGAGGTCGACAAATTCATTTTTAATATTCCATATATTTTTTTATTTTTACACCCTTCTGAGTTATATGTATATATATATATATATATATATATATATATATATTGAATATTTATTTATATATTAACAAGATATAGTGATAACCTTCATTACAATTCTCACCTCTATAACCATCATTACAAATACATCTTAATTCGGTTTCTACTTTTCCCCTACGTTTTATTTCCGCACACATTCCGTGCAAACATCTATCGCTACTGCACAGGTCTAGTATGTTAATAATTACAATATATATATATATATATATATATATATATATATATATATATATATATATAGATATATATATAGATATATATATATAAAAATATGATAGATGATGATGATGATTATGATATTGATGATGATGATGATTATGATTTATTTAAACATGTTTAGTGCACTAATTAAATTAATTTAATTATTATAGTTAAACAATAATACATACAATACAATAATAAAAGTAAAACATATATAATAAATATATAATATATGCATAGTTTATTCGCACATAAATATGCTTTCGGAGAAAGTTGTGGTGCAAGAATTAAACATATTAAAAAATAATATATAACATAATAATAAATTTAAAAAACAAAACGTATTATGGAGATAGGATTATTTAAATTATATATTCTATAATATCTACAATAATATATACATTTATATATGGACAACTTTTTATATTTTCGAAACTTAGATTAATTAGTTAAGGTATGTTCATTATATTGAAATTAAGCTATTATTCATATTGTTATATATTAGTTAATATATAATATAACATACTAATCATATTTTAATAATGTTATTTTTATTAGGTCATATATTCTATTTCTACAAATAATTTGTATATTGTATATTTGTATTACTAAATAATTTACCTATTTTTCATAATAAAATATATCATTTAATTTTAATTTGATATATACATTTTATTAGCAGATATCTATTATACCAACAAATCAATTGTATTAATTTATATATTTAAAGTATGTTTTATAAATACCGTTATATAATATCATATATGATAGATTATATCTCATATAAATGTTAAATATTTAGAAATTAAATAGACGTAAAAAATAGAAATTTATGAATTTAAAATAATATATTCATAATTCATATATTTTATTTAAATTCTATTAATAATATTAAAATGGTTAGTGATATTTCGAAAGATGATAAATTATTATTAAAACTCATATAGTATTTTTAGTTCAACTTAAATTATATTATTGAACTGACTTCTTGAACTTAACTTATTAAAACTATATTAATAACTATGATATTAATAACTATATATATATATATATATATATATATATATATATATATATATATATATATATACATAAATTTATAATATAAATTATATTAAATTGAATTGAATTGTTTATTTATTCCAATATAGCGGATGCCCTCTTGTGTATAATAACAACGAAAAATAATAAAAATAAAAAAACAGAAAATAAAAAATAATTCAAATTAAATTAAATTAGATATAAAGATTACATATAGCGTATACACAAATAAATTAAGTATTTAGATAATTTTTTAGTTTCGTCCTGAAACAATACAAGTATATGTATAATAAGTTTGTATAAAATAATATTTAGTATTTTGAAATGCGCGCTCGAATATATATGTCACGTGTGAGTATGCATATTAACAATGTTCGCAGTGACTTCCGCTATAGCCTATGTTACAGATGCACTTGTGTTCCGTAGTCCCGTTCTGGTAGAGGTCAAACGTGCAGTTACCGTACACACATTCAGACCGCACGCACCTGCCTATTTAGTATGAACATTACGATGATGAGTAATGCTGTATTAGCACTACGATTATAGTATACCTAGGTACATTATGGTATACTAATATAGGTATTATAGTCTACTCTATAGTATAACTAGAACCTTATAGTTTTTGTATAACCACCTACAAGGCGTATCGGGGAAAGTAACCTAATACGGATACTTTAATAATAAATGGTCTTAACATTTTATGACTCATTATTTTTATTCAAAAATTACACTATATTAATATTATATGATTATAGATATTATTGTGATTTGAAATTTTTATTTAAATTTTTAATTCAATAGATAACGGGTGTGTCCGTATTCGGTACCCATGTCCGAATATGGATACTCTGTGTTATAATAAACCCTATATACCACTAGATAAACTATATATTATTGTTGAATCAATCAGACAAATTACAATTACATTATTTATAATTAATTTTATGAATAATTTATTCTAATTTAATTAGTTAATAATTTATTTATTTGTATTATTTGTTAATTGATAATACAATTTAAGTACCTAAATAATAAAAATTTTAAATTTAGCTTTGTTGGTGGTATTAATATTATAACGCAAGCGATTTTTATGAAAATCAGAATAGTAGTAGTAGTAGTAATAGTATTTATTTATACACAAATATTAATATAAAATTCTACAATGTGTTTTACTGTTTGTCGAACAGTTTACAGGTGTGGGTTCCCGGATGATTTAACGATCATCCGTAAAAAAATAATATAATAAAATAACATTCTTAAATATAATAATATAATAATAATATAATAACACGATTACATTTCAAAGAGGGTTAGATAAGTAGTATTTTAGTGGGTAACTTTTAAATAGCTCCTTGAGTTTATATTTGAAAGTTGTTATTGACATGTCTTCTTTGCGTATGGATTGGGGAAGTTTATTCCAGAGAGTTGCACCTCTCCAGCTAAATCGTTTGTTACCGTACTTTCGTAATCGTGTAGTCGGTATGTCAAGTCTATATGTGTGTCTCGGTTGTCTGTTAGTGGTTTGTTTGTGAAGTAAAGTATGTAAATTATGAGGTTGAGTTGTTTTTGTAGTTTTGTAAAGTATAGTTAGTAGTTTAATGTTGATGTTGTCAATTGTAGGTAGCCAGTTTAGTGATTTCCGTAAGTTCGTAATGCTAGTAGTGTAATCTGTGTTTTTTAGATTAAAAATAATTCTAGTAGTTCTATTTACTAATCGGTCAATATTGTTAGTAACTGTTTTGTTTTCTCCGGCTAGTAAAGAGTTACAGTATAGAAATCTAGACATTATCAGTGAATTTGATAGAATTATAGCTGTTTGTTTGGTTAAGTATGGTCTTAGTTTTTTTAAATTATATATATGAAAGGAAGAAGTTTGTTTCATTTTACTGATATGTTTAGTAAAGTCGAGTTTGTTAGTAAAGTGGAAACCTAAGTATTTTGTATTTTCAGTCGGTATTATATTTATGTTATTTATATTTATTAGTGGAACTGTAGTATTGGTCGTGGAATTGGTTATAAAGTTGATGAGTTCAGTTTTTGTTGCATTTAGTAATACATTATTTTTTGTAAGCCAAATTTGCAGTGAGGTCAAACATGATTGTAAGTTAATTGAGTGAATGAATTGGGCGTGTAATTCTATGTCGTCAGCGTAAAGATTATAGTTCACGTGTGGGAAGTTAGTCGTTAGTAGTTTGTTGAGTGGAAGTAAATAAATGGACAATAGTATGGGAGAAAGAGTGGAACCCTATGGGACTCCATATTTAATAGCATAAGGTTGTGACAATGTTTCGTTTATTTTAATAGAAAAACTCCGACCCCGGATAAAATTTGAAAACCATTTGATAGGTATCTTCCCTATACCGATAGATCTAAGTCTTTCTATTAAAATGTCAAAGTCGATAGTGTCAAAAGCGGCAGATAAGTCCAGTAGTATCAGTTGTATCGGTAAGTTGCTGTCTAGTGATTTGTATAAGTCGTAAAAGAGTGATAGTAGTGTCGTTTCTGTACTGTGATTCTTGCGGAATGCATTTTGTCTTCTGTCTAGTAAGTCGTAAGTATTTAAATATGATATTATTTGTTTGTTTACAATTTTTTCTAGAATTTTGGAAAGTAATGGAAGTTGGGATACTGGTCTATAATTACTCAGTACTTCAACATCTAAATTTGGTTTTTTTTAAGTAAGGATTGATAATTGCGTATTTTAAATTGTTGGGTATTTCACCAGTCATTAATGAAGTATCAATTATCTGTTTATAAATGGGAGCTAGTGTAGAAGCCAGTATTTTAGTCATTTTCAGTGGAATAGGGTCAGAAGGAGATGTTGTATTTGCTGTAACAATTAAGTTATAGATATCAGTTATAGTAGGTCGTTCAAATTCTTTAAATGTGTGTTTGCAGGTTGTAGTTAGGATTGTCGTATCAGTTGGTAGTAATTGTCGTTGTAAATCTAGATTATAGCAACAATTTTCTACTTTTTCAGAGAAAAAATCACCAAATCTAGTGCAGAGTGTTTTATCTAGATTTGTAGTGGGAAGACTTATTTTATTTTTCTTGCCTAAAAGTGTTTTGGTAATGTTGAATAGTGTTTTGTAGTCATGTTGTGAATGGTTTATTTTGTTTTTAATGTAGTCTGTTTTGGTTTGATTTAAAAGTGTTCTGTAAGTGTATCTGGATTTCTGCAGTTGAGTTCGGTTAATTATTGTTGGGTGTTTTAAATATTTCTTATTTTGAGTTCATCGTTCATAGTTCATACGCTGCGCGCTGATTGGTTATAGGGTGTCCGTATTAAGATATCTAGAGTGTCCGTATTAGGGACTTATATGATATCTAGATATATGCTTATAACTTAATTAATATTTTATAACAAATATAGAAATTATATATATATAATTTTTAGAATGCGTTATTTTTTAATAATGTAATGTTATTTTTTATATCGGTACATTTGTATTTTCTTCAGTTGACATTTTTTTTCATAAAATTAAAAACGTAATAAAAAAACAGTTTATTGGATATATCAGCACTATTTTGAATACTTAAAAAATACAAAATAAATTATTTATACTATTTATATAATTATGAATATTTTATTCATTAACATTTTTTTGTAGGATTTATGGTTTCTAAGATACCGAGAGTGTCCGTATTCGGTTACATTACCCTATGTACCAATGATGCCTATATGTCGTTTGCTCTCTATTTCGGTGAACATAACTCTGCATAATCTACATAGTATTTCGTATACACCGTATTAAGTATACCGTAAGTCGTACGTTCGTTATATCAATTATTTCAAAGATAACATTGATTTTTTTATTTGTAAATTAAATTTATTATATTTGTCCTATTCTTTGTATATTATAATTATATATATATTGTATACATATTGGTATAGCATAATATAAGGCAATATATATATATATATAACTATAGTTATAACTGTATACATTTAACATAGTATAGGTATACGTATACGCGTAGACTTAAAGTTACCCATGGGTATTGCAATATGTGTACTAAAACGAATTATTCGTGTATATATTCAGGTTTGAGTCTATGAAGAGGGTTTTTTGGTTATATCATCTATATTTTGTTGAGTAATTTTTAATTATATTTTCATTTATAATTATAGAATACTTTACGTGTACATTAACTATATTAAACTCACCTACTACGAATACTTAATTATAATGTAATTAATACTCTATAATATAGCGAACTCGGTAATCAATGACGTGTTATTAATCGCTCGTCGAACGACGTTCATTAAATATATAACATTTACATGATGTATTGATGCATTGAATGTATAGGGAATATAAGGCAATATATAGAATGTAAACCTATCGTCAGTTATCTTGATACGTATTGATCACGACTAGATTCAAATACAAATAAGCTATCGAATATACATACTTATAATAAAACATCACATACTTTATAGTTATATTATCTGTTGATATATTTCAAATATAAAATATAAATATTTGTTTTTAAATACTATTTATTTTTTAAATTCATAATTAGTAGCCTAATAATTTCGTTGAAATGGAATATTAATAAAGTATTAAATAACGGTGTATGGTCAATTAATGAAGCAGGTTTAACAGCTTAATTTAATTTAATAGTACTGCATTATAGGAAATAGTATTGATTATATACGAGTACTTAATTGGGTAATGAGATAAATTAGTAAATAAGTATTTTAAGGTGTAATGTTAGTTAGATATTACATATAATATATATATATATATAATATGCATATTACATACGTAGTATATAAAATAAGTTCTACCATGTATAATGTAACGACCTACCGATTAGATACAACTTAAGACTAACTTACATTGTATTTTATTTCGTAACAATAATTGTTAATAAAGTATGAATTTATTATAACATATATATATATATATATATATTAATTACGTGAATTGCAAAATATTCCATCAAACATATTGGCGCAGCTGCAATTAAATGTATTTATATCTTGAATACAAGTCCCATCATTTTCACAGGGATTACTTTCACAGTTGACTATACCTGGAATTATTGATTGTAGATAAATTAAAAATTTTCAATATTTATTTCAAAATTCTTAAAATTAATTAAATATATCAGAATATTATTATAAAAATATAATTATTCCTACTTATATTATTCAATACAAATAAAAAATATAATTTGTAATTCAATTCGACCAAATACATTTCAATTATATATGTTAAATGCACATAAAATAATACAAATTAATAAAATAATACAAATTAATAAATTAATTAAATACAAATTAACTAATAAATTATATTAAATTATTCATAAAATTAATTATAATTATGTAATTTTAATTTGTCTTATTGGTTCATCAATAATATATAGTGTATTCTATGGTGTCCGTATTTAACATTTTCCTACAAATATAAATAATAGTTTTATGAGGAGAGATACTAAGTAGGGTTGTAGTAATATATTTATACTTTTTATTTAAGAATATTTATTATTTTTTACTAGCAATTTTTGTTTGTTTACAGCGTATGTTCATGTAAACAGTATTATAATTGAATACATATCTCTACTTGTAATTATATTATATATAATAATTATGAATTATACATAATAATAATAATAATAATAATAATAATAATAATAATAATAATAATAATAATAATAATAATAATAATAATAATAATAATAATAATAATAATAATAATAATAATAATAATAATAATAATAATAATAATAATAATAATAATAATAATAATAATAATAATAATAATAATAATAATAATAATAATAATAATAATAATAATAATAATAATAATAATAATAATAATAATAATATTATTAATAACATTATTAATAAAAATAAAACTACAGGTTCTAGATGACTAACCGGCAATAAAGATGAAAATATTAAAAATAACAATTTAAATATATATTATGCTAATGCTCGTAGTATTAGAAAAAAAATGAATTTTTTGGAATTTTTACTTTCATCTGATAAATATGACATTATATGTTTAGTTGAAACATTCTTAACTGTAGATGATAGAGATTCTCAATATTTAATCGGTGGAAAAAATTATACACTATTTAGATACGATAAATTAATTCATAGAGGAGGTGTTGCGATATTTTGTAAATCTAGTTTATATCCTGTAAGAAATTTTATTTCACACATAGATGTTCAATATATACATTTAAAAATTAATTCAAAAATTCCATTTAATATTATATGTGTTTATAGACCTCCAAATTATAATGAAGTATCTCATGAACAGATATGTAAATTATTTGATATAACCCAACACAATTATAATTCATCTATAATTATAGGAGATTTTAATTTACCAAATTTTAATTGGAAAGATTATACATTTCCTAGTTACCCAAAAAGTTATGCATTACTTTTCGATTTGATTATTAAAAATTCATTTTCACAATTAATAAATAAGCCAACTCGTAATAATAATATAATTGATTTACTTTTTACTAATGAAAAACAATTACTATCTAATATAAATATTGGAGACTATTTCGGATTATACCAAAATATAAGTGACCACTATTCTGTTTCATTTAATGTAAATATTGAAAAATACCCATGTAAACAGATTTTAAAATCAAACAATTTTGATTTCAATAATGCTAATATAAAATTGATTAAATATCATCTTTCTAGATTTAATTGGGAATATCTAAATTCAAATGATTATAATATCGATCAAAAAGTAGAATATTTTAATAATGTTCTAAATAAATTATTTATATCACATATTCCTAATATAAATAATACAATAAAACAGGTACTTCCGAAGAATATATTGAAATTGAAGAAGCAAGTAAAAAAATTATTTAGAAAATCTAAAACTAATTTACAATATAAATATAATTGGATAGAAGCAAAAAAAAAATTATCCAAAGAATTAGAATCTTTAAATTTTAAGAGAGAGATTAATGCAATTAATTCAAAAAATAAATTAAAGTTTTATAAATTTATGAAAAAAAGACAAAATTTAAAATCTGGAGTATCTCCTCTAATTGATATATCAAATAATAATATTTTATTTTCAGATCTCGACAAAGCAAATACGTTAAATTCATATTTTAGTTCAATTCAACAAAATGATAATGGAAATTTACCCGAATTTTATAATTTAACTAAACAAAAATTTGATAATATTGATTTAAATCTTGAAATAATTAAAATATTTTTAAATAGATTAAAAATTACACATACTTTCGGAATTGATGGGATACCATCTTCTATGTTAAAATTATTATCTAATGAATTATGTAAGCCTTTATATATTATTTTTAATTCATCTTTATTATCGGGTAATATACCGAAAATTTGGAAAAAATCTATAATATCACCAATTTTTAAAAAGGGTGAACCATCAAATTCAAATAATTATAGGCCTATTTCAATAACATGTGTAATGTGTAGAGTATTAGAACGTATTATTTCTAAACAATTAATTTTTTATTTAAAATCTAATAATTATTAACAAAATATCAATATGGTTTTATAAGTGGAAAATCCACAGAATTACAATTAACAAAATGTTTAAAATTTTGGTATAATGAATTGAATAATAAACAATGTGTAGATATAATATATATTGATTTTTCAAAAGCTTTTGATGTTGTTTCTCGTGAAAAACTATTATTTAAATTAAAATCATACGGTATATCTAATAAAATAATAAAATGGTTTTATAATTTTTTATCGAATAGATCTCAAATTACACGGGTTGAAAATTCTTTTTCAAATAGTTCTATTGTAAAATCTGGAGTACCACAAGGATCGGTTTTAGGTCCAATTTTATTTGTATTATATATTAATGATCTTCCTAGTATATTCTCTTCAACAATTCATATGGATTTATTTGCCGATGATACAAAATTATATTTTTCTTACGCATCTGAGAGTGAAAGATTTCTTTTACAAAATAATTTAAATTTATTTTCACAATGGGCAAATAAATGGCAATTAAATATTTCATTATCAAAATGTACAGTTATGACTTTAGGTAAGTAGCTCCATCAAAATATTTTATAAATAATATTTAATTAGAAAACGTTACTTTTTATAAATATTTAGGAATAATATTTGAAAATACCTTTTATTTAACATTAAACATATTGATTATATTTGTAAAAAAGTTATTTTTCTTTGAATTAAATTTGTAGATGCATTACTAAAAAAACACCTAGAGCATTATTAAATGCATATAACATTTATTGCAGACCAATTTTAGAATATGCATCCATAATTTGGTCACCTTTTTCAAAGGTTAGTAAATTTCGTAGTCTCATAGACCAAATTGAAAGGGTGCACAGATTATTTACTAGACGATTAATTGCAAGCTTGCATCTAGATACGTAGGATATACAAATTCATCAAATATTAATTATAAAACATATATAGAGAGATTGATATATTTTAAATTAGAATCACTTGAACTTAGAAGATTAAAAATAGATCTAACTACAATTTTTAAATTTCAAATAATTATACAGATATAAATATATCTGATATTCTTAACATTTCGAATACTTGTAGAACTAGAGGTAATTGTAAAAAATTAAATGTAATACATAATTATGATAATACAATTAAAATATAATTAATAATAGATCAGTTAATTTATGGAATTCATTAAATAATGATATAATAAAATCTGTATCTGTTTCATTTTTTAAAAATAAAATAAACAAAATCTGTTTTGACAAACAACTTTTTTTTAACAGAAATTTATAATTTTATATTGATTTATATTTCATTTTGTATCATAATTATTGCATTATCTCTTCTGGTTTTTTTTAATGTGTTTTTGTTAAAGAAAATTTTGGTTTTTTATATCTATATTTCAAATATACTATAATATAAAATTAAGAATTCATTATTATTACAGATAAAGTGGGAAGTATTATTTTATTTTTGTTTGTTCGGTATTATATGTTTGTTTTATATATATTTTGTAAATATGTTTCAAATGTATTATATTACTAAACTACAATATTAATAATTTTCTATTATTTCAGATCATAGTGATAAGTATTATATTGTTTGTTTCGTAATATTATTGGTATGTTTTGTTATTAACTGTTTTTGTATAGGTATATTGGTTTATTTGTAACTTGTTTTGTTTATAAATATATATGTTTCAAATTTATTATAGGTAGGTAAGCCTACTTATAATTAAAATATAAAATTAATAAAGTACTACCTACTATTATTACAGATTTTGGTAAGTATTACATTATTTGTTTGTTTCATTCTAGTATTTGTTTTATTCTAGTATTGGTTTATTTGATTTGTAACATGTTCTGTTTATAATATATTTAAAATTTAACATTTAAATATTAAACTATATAACTAATAATGTATTACTAAAACAGGGTAACAAGATAAGAAGAGTTCTATAAAGTTAAAGTAGAAATTGAATATTTCGATGCCACTTATAAAATAATGTATTTTATTTCTATTTTCGATTATTTTTACGCTATCTTTTATTTCTATTTTGATCATTTTTCGTTTATTTTTACTATATGATTTATTTCTACTTTCGATTGTTTTTCGTTTATTTTTACGGTAACTGTAAAACGTTTTAATTTCTTTAATTTTTTAATTTCGTATTATTCTTTGTTTATTTCTATAACGTATGTTATCGTTAGCAAATATTTATACTTTATACTTTCGATTATATTTTCGGCTATGTATTTGCTTAAATAAATTATCAATCAATAATAATAATAATAATAATAATAATAATAATAATAATAATAATAATAATAATAATAATAATAATAATAATAATAATAATAATAATAATAATAATAATAATAATAATAATAATAATAATAATAATAATAATAATAATAATAATAATAATAATAATAATAATAATAATAATAATAATAATAATAATAATAATAATAATAATAATAATAATAATAAAGTGTATTTACACACTTAAATAATAGTAGAAACCATTTTCTAAAGTGTAATCAAATAATGTTAACAATAAAAATAAATTATAATAAAAGATGTATCTTCAATTTTTTTGATAAACGGAGCACTTATTTACTTATACCACATCGAAGCAGCATACATCATGAAGACCTATTTGTGATTAATAATCGACATCGAGACTCTTCAAGCTTCTTGGGATAGGCATCGAGTATCCAGTTCATTTCTCTGGTAATAGCGTTAATAAATAGGAAGGTACTCCAGAAATAATTAATTTTTTAATTAAACACAACAATCTGTAATTATTCCTGGAAGATACCCCTATCAATTTTAATTAGTGTAAATAACAACTAGTCGAAAATCTATTTGAATATGGAATATTAAATATAAGTTGTATACATCTACGAATAACTCGTTTAATGTTTTTTTAAATATATATATATATTGGAGTTCCTATAATATAATATTCCCATAATATAATCTCGATAGAACCAAACTTTCTATAAGTGGGTTTTATTGATAAATATTTACGAATAATATTTATATCATGTAGATATATATATATATATATATATATATATATATATAAAATAATCATTCTCTTCAATTTATTTCTTTATAAATATGTATATAATTTATTTAATAATAAATAATTTTTTAATTTTTTAAACTTATACATGGTCTATTCTATTTTTACACTGTATTATTATCATTCATTACGGTAATACACTTATAACAAAATATATAAATTCGGAAAAATATCTGTTCGTCAGTAAGGAAATATCGGTTTCTATTGTTATTATAATACATATATACTTATATACCTATACTTATAATACATAATACTTATATAACATATATATATATATATATATGTTCATTGTTATAATTATAACGTGCGGATGGTGGAGATTTTGGGTATGTACACAAATTTAAAATTGTTTAAATTGTTTTATTTTGACGAAGCCTTCCACCACACCCCGATACTTTAATTAAAGTTACTTTAAATCAAGATACATTAAAAAAAACTGCATTAATAAATTGTCTTAACTTATACACAAACGGTCCTCAGAAACTGCTTCCGAGTTTAAGGCTTAAGGCATCCATGGTTTTTGAGAGCCGATAATTTTGTTATGCACAATTATCTTTTAAATATTATTTTAAGACATATTGTAATGCTCCTGGCAAGTATTAAACCCACGTTAAGTGGAAGTGTATGTAATTTGTATTATCTATAATGTCTCTTTATTTGTAATTATAATTATATATATATATATAATTATTTATATTCCATATATTTAAAAAATTGGTCAACGTGAGTACTACAACAAGCCCCTAGATATTTAACATGGGGGAAATATAAATTCTATAATGAAGTAAATATATATATATATATATATATATATATATTTAATAATAATTGTGTTTATTTGTATAGTGTATACTATATATATATATATATATACGTATACGTGTATATTATTAGTATACAAAATCATTAGTATTATACAATGAATCACAATTGTTATTAAATACATATTGTATTTGAATATTCCATTATTAATATTTATATTTTTTAAATTTCTTGGAATTTTTATTTCTTGAAAATTTGTATTTAAAAAATAAATTTTATGGTACGATTTTTTATATTATTAATAAAATCTATTTATTATGTAACAAATAAATATATTGAAAACATAATATACAAATTAAATACTAATAATAATAATAATAAAATATTAAAAATATGGAAATATAGGTTAATTTTTGAAACTGGTTACAGAAGAAAATAGTGCCTACTAAGAAATGCATACCTGTTAAATATTATATGTTATCATTAATTTTATGATTTTATCTAAATGCTTGATTTTGAATACTTCGAAGTGATCACTCTATATTAACCCGCATACTATAGGATACTACATTCGTGTCTTATATATATATATATATATATGAATATAATATAATATATATCAGTAATTATATTTAAATATAGTTTTAATCACCGAAATATATTTCTATATATATATTATAGTAACACTTTTTTCGCAGTCATATCCATAAAATAAATTGTTGCATTCACAAGTATAATTTCCAACTGAGTTTACACAGGATACTGAATTATGGCCACATTTTAATTCTTCGCATTCGTTTACGTCTACATATATTTATATAAATTATAATATATATATATATATATATATATATATATATATATTACTTTATCGTACGGTGCTCATATCAATGCAATCTCTAAATCCCATAATCTCTATTTGAGACAAATTCGCCACATTAAAAACTATTGTTCACCCAACATCACTAAGTGCCTCCTCAACGCCCTAGTACCAAAGCCCTAGTATCAAAGGGCTTTGCCAGTACTATCTCGAATAGACTATTGTTGTTCTCTATTATACGGCATTAAGAACTCTGCAGTTATAAAAGTTGACCGAATTATTCGCTTATCCGTAATATTGATTAATAGGCTTAATCGATGCGATCATGCTTTAACTGATATCTAATGCAATATGAAATGGCTATCGTTTAGAAAACGGTGTCAATTTAGGCTTCTCTACTTAATACAGAACATACTATACATAGGCAGACCTACATACTTATGTAGATTTCTCACTCATCACAACATCCTCCCACATCTGCTCTCGTCTGATGCCACACTATAGTATATACTTGATCAAGTATACTGATTTACCTGTTACTTATATTATGGTGCGTTATTGCTCCTTTAAAGCATGGCTCCTACTGCATGGAATTTGTTGCCTTACTTCCTACGTAGATTGAAGTTGCCTCACGTCTTTGTTAATAATCTCATAAACTATTTAAATTTAAACGTAACCCTTTCCTTGATGTTGATCTGGTTCCATCTCTATTCTTATATATTATATTACTACATTATTTATTGTCATTGCTTCGTTTTGTTTGTTCGTTCCCAACACCAGTGAGGGTAATCTTCTTTTTTGTTTACCATATTTGGTGTATAAATAAACTATCCTATCCTATCCTATCCTATCCTATCCTATCCTATCCTATATATATATATATATATATATATATATATATACATATATATATATATATATATATATATATATACATATATATATATATTTATATATATATATGTATAAGATGATTATAAACGATTTGTTAAGCACTAAAATAGGAAAATGTAGACCCCATGACTCGTGCGGGAATAAAATAATAATAAGATAATAATAATAATAATAATACAATAGCAATTAGATAATAATACTATATAGGTATAAATATACCTAGTATACGTATAGGTAAAACGTTGAAGATAAAACGAGACAAAAATACCGAATATAAAAATAATATATATATATATGATATGAATTATTACTTTAGTAATTTGTGATAATAAATCATAAATCTTTTCCAGTTTTAAAATTCTATTTGACCGTATCAAAGTTGAATAGCTCGTATCTTGGAATGGCCTTACTACATAATGCATAACGATACTGTCGTGGTTTGAGAAGAGGTGGTATGAGATATCGGAGTCGATGGAGAGTTAGTTTGGGTATAAATGAATTATAATTTAACGTAAACGGTTCAGTTATTATAAAATAGAACGGGAGTTTTATAGTAAATAGTCTGCAGTCTATACCTATGGGAGATGGTATACTAATAGCCTATTGGACAGGTTTTACATAAGTTTAGTGGGGGCAATTATAATGTATTATATAATAAGTTTAGTAGTGGGTAAGTCTATACATATATGGTATTATTTTTCGTATAATATATTATATTAATAGTATGACATGTATATGTTGTAGTATTATATAATCAGTTGAAACAGGGGAATAGTTTATTTTGAAGATACTTTACTTTTATGGGGATAAGATTTTAATTTGAATTTAAATTATTATAAATTAGGAGCGTCCTTTATAGAAAGTATGTTACGTAGGTAGTTCTGCTAGTTCTGCTAGTTCTTCTTATCCTAGTTTAGTAATATATGGTTGAGGGTTAATCAACTTTATATTGATTTTGAGCGCATTTGTAATTATATTGAATTAGTTATATTAGCATGGAGTTCTATATCATCAGCGTACAATGTATACAGTGTACACTGTATATAAACATATTCTACGCTTTATGTATATATATTGTTATTGTTTGTTATTAGTATTTTTATTTGGCGGATTTCATCCAATTTTGGAAGATTTGATGACATTTTCACTTATAACCATATATGGATCTAATGCCCCTTCGAAGCCTTTATATATATACTCTATAAAAATTATAATTATACTATATTTAATCTAGATTATATATATATATATTATCAGCGAATATAAAATATTCCTTATTTAATTATACTTACGTAATAATCCATATTTTTCTAAGGAATGCATCGCAAAATCTTTGATAATATCACATAACAGCAACATTAAATATAGGTATATATACATACTATACATTATGCAATATTAGTTATAACCTCCATCACATTGTTTACCACTGTATCCTTCGTTGCAAAGACATTTAGATTCTGTTTCGTTATTTCTTCTATTCACTATTTCTCCACATTTTCCATTAAAACATATGTCTTTACTGCACACATCTTGAATAGTTATATATCACGTAATATTTACATATAAATAGTAAATAAGTATTACACCATATCTATATATTACCTAAATAATAATATATATATATATATATATATATAGTCTGTAGTATATAACACTTCTCTATATCACTTATTATTGTTGTCTGTATTATATTCAATGTATATTATTATTAAATTGATATTGTATTACTGTTATATTATTATTATTTTCTTCCCGCATGAGCGAAGGGGTGTATTTTGTAAATGGCCCTATTGTAGTGCATAATAAACCGAATATCATCATCATCATCATCATCATATATATATATATATACATTCTCAAATAATACCCTAAATACAACAATTATTCAAAAAAAACCTTAAGAATAATAAATAAAAGAAAATTTCGAGATCATACAAAATAATTATTCACATCAAATAAAATACTTAGATTAGATAAGCTAACATATTATAATACACTAATATATATGCATAAACAATATTATAATCAATTACCAACAAATTTAACTAAAATACACACACAAAATAATAATAAATATACTCTACGAACAAATAAAACGTATACTATACCAATTTCAAAATCAACAAGAACAATAAATAGTTTACTAATAAAAGGTCCAAAACTTTGGAACTTACTTCCAACAAATATACAAAATATAAAAAATGAAAATTTGTTCAAGAAAAGAGTAAAAAATATGTTAATCAATGATGAATTATATTATAGATAAATTAAAAAATTAATGAATTTAAAATTAATTTAATAAAATTAACATATTAAAAAAAACTAAATAAAAAAAAATAAAATAAAATAAAAAATCTATATCAAATATATATGTATGTATGGATTATTTTTGTTATTATTATTTTGATTTTGATTTTTGTTAATGTCAAATTGTGTCTATCTACTGTATTTTATTTATTTATTATTATCTTTTATGTAAATACGAAATATATAGCTAACTATTATGATTAAACAATCACTGTTCCTGTCCCATGTATGAATAAATCACTGGCAACAACCCGAAAAGATCAAGGTCTTATTTTGAAGCCATTTGGAAACGAAGAAAGAAACTAAAAAGAATAATAAATGAAAAAAAAAGAACGAAATTAATGAATCCAATAAAATATATCTATCTATCTATCTATCTATATATTATTAGTTTATAAGAATACATTATTTTAATTATAAATAATTGTGTTTTAGATATCAATGTATCACAATTTAAACTTTTGTTTACAATACACATATTAATATTTGTATATAACATCTTGATCTCAAAAATTATCATTTCATACCAGTCAACAATTCCTACTGAAGTATCATACTGAAAATCTTCTAAAGGAAAGAATAATACACACATATGTTTACGTATTTATTTGATTTATTATGTTCTTTCATGTATTATCTGATTGAGTATTTCTAATGATTATTTATACTGATTATTATCTATCTAGATTATGTATCTATCTTATGCGAGTAGGAATATTACGAACCGATGCATATAGTTTAATATATATATATATATATATATATATATATAGATTTATTATGTCCGATGATATTCGTGCGGGGACAGTTGTGGTATAGATTTCTTATCTTGTGTTTCCTGTTGCAATACTCTTCATTATGGTTGTATTCACGCTGCTGTTATTTTAACATATTCATGGAATACTAGTAAACCTATACCAAAATAAGCTATTTATATATGTGGGTTAGTGATCTATATGAGCAAACATTTCCTGCTTCGAAACAACTGAAAAATCCAAAATTTATGTTTCGAAAATCTGAAACATCTGAAATATCCTAAATTGTAGCTTCGAAAAACATCACAAAATATATTTCGTAACATATATAAGCCAATTATTCAATTTCGATATATCGTACTAGATTGTCAAATTTGTTTATAGGATTATATTTTTGAAAGTGAATGCAAACTAGATTTGTATACTTGATTTGATTTTTGTACTTGATTACAAACTTAAATTGTCTTAGTAGGTATATACTTCATACCTGATTGTCATACTAGATTAGATTTTCTTATGGAATTAATTTATAGTAGGTAAACCTACTTGATTGTCGAATTTGTTTATCGCATTATATTTTCATACTTGAAGGCAAACTAGGTTTTCATACTCGATTCGAATCGTCGTACTCGATTGTCGAAATTGATTGTAAAATTAGATCATCATACTTGATTTCAAACTATGTTATGTGATTTGATTTAGATTATGAGTGTGACTAGATTTGTATTTATAATAATATCAATTATAATAATTGTATTTTTAAATTAAATAAGATATTTTTTTATTACAACATTATAATATCGTCCATTCAATTTTAATTTAAAATATTTAGTTTAAAAACAATTGTTAATAACATTTAACTAATATATTATTATAAAACGAAATTGTATTGCTAAACAAGTTATACATATAAGCGATTATTTAATTACCCTCTTCATAATAATAATTAGTACATATGAAATATATTTTATTTTTTTTAATTTAACATTTTTTTAAAAAGAGAAATATTTAAATTACAAAGAAAATAAACTACATCGATCCATGTGACCGGCTCAACTCGTTCGAACAGTTTAATAACCCGGTACGTCTCGATCAACTCGTTTTAGATCACTAATGTGAGTGTTATAATTGTCTTGTACATGTAAATCATGCAATGTCACTACACAAATCTATATCACTTACTTCGTTATCTAAACAAAGTGAAGACATTAATGATTTTTTAATTAATAATTCTTTATCTATAAAACTTGAATAAATAAATAATAAATTTGATATTAGAAATGAATAATTTACTAATATTGTTAAACAACAACAACTAAATTATTCTCAATTAAATTTATTAAATAATTCTAGCTCATTTAATTCTTCTAGTTGTAATGGAATAAACAAAACTATTATATCTGATTCTAAGATTGATACTAATGTAATGACTGTGATTGAAAATCTACCGAATTCTTTTAATTATTATCGTTATTTAAAATCTATTTTTAGTTATATATTACTCTATTAATAACATAAACACATTATTTATTTCTGGCATAAAACATACATTTATAAAGACAAATTAGAAATGATAGAAAATCGTTTTGTATTTCAATTATTGGCCCAACATTGTTGAATTATTATTATATTATGATAACATTTTAAAAAATATTATCACTTTTAAAAAAGACGTCAACAAATATTTTTAAAGTTTTACTAATTGTTGTATATTGTTTTATTTATCACTCTTATTTTATTGACTATTTTTATATTTATATTATATTTTTATATTTATACTATTTTATATTATTATTTCTATCAATTACTATTTTATATGTTATTTAATAATGATGACATTTGAATATGAAATTATGAGTATACTGTATAGAGTAAAATGTACATTAATGACATTATACTGAAATTACTTCAATACATCATTTACGAAATGTGGTTATTTAAATTTAATAGTGTGCTTCAATACAATTATATCGATTTTAAATTTTGAGTCATATAATGTTGACAATTAGTCAGTCTTGTATTCAATCGATGAGAGTATTTGACTTAGTGGATATAACTCGGCTTTTTTTAGTTTGCATGGGTAGGTCCTATTAACAAAATTATTTTATTTAAAAAAGTTATTATTGTTTTTATTTTTTTTTCAACGGATGATCATAAGCTTTACTTCAATATCTATCCGGGTTCTTATACCAAATTCTGAATTATATATATATATATATATATATATATATATATATATATGATTATAAGTAATAACAATTGTCACATGTATTTCCAGTATACTCTTCCGAACAAACGCATATATTTTCTATCGTTACATTATCAATTTGTACAAAAGTGCAATGACCGTGAACACATGTATCATCGTTACATATACCTTTGTGTAGAACAATGTTATAGTTGATATATATTGTGTAATATAATATTATTCAGTAATATATATATATATATATATATATATATATATATATTGGTGCATAATATAAAGTAAGCAATATATATATATATATATATATATATGTTATATGTAGTTATAACTACATTTATACATAGTGATTTAAAAGTAACATAATACGGATAATTTAATAGTAAATGGTCCTAACATTTTATGACTTCATATTTTTATTAAAAAATTACAATATATTAATATTTTATGATTATAGATATTATTGTGATTTTAAAATTGTATTTAATATTTGTATTCAATAGACAGCGGGGGTGTCCATCGGACCACTATATACCACTAGATAACCTATATATTATTGATGAACCAATCAGATCAATTACAATTACATTATTTATACTTAATTTTATGAATAATTTAATATTATTTAATTAGTAATTAATTTATTAATTAATTAATGGTCTTAACTTTTTATGACACGTTATTTGTATTCATAATATATTAATATATTATTTCATTTGTATTACAATATATAAATATTATATGATTATGGATATTATTGTGCCTTTAAAATGTTATTTAATCTTGTAATTCCATAGATATCGGGGGTGTATGTATTCTGTACCCATGTCCGAATACGGACATCATACATAACACTTGATAAACTATATATTATTGATGAATCAATCAGACAAATTAAAATTACATTATTTATAATTAATTTTACGAATAATTTATTCTAATTTAATTAGTTAATAATTTATTTATTTTTTTAATTAATAATACAATTTAAGTATCTATATAATAAGAATGTTAGATTTAGCTTTATTGATATATATTTATTATATATAATATAAATATTCTATAGAATAGTTATTCTATTACAGAATTGTTCATACTCTATAGCGTATACACACTAATTGGTTATATTATGTCCTTATTAAGACATCTAGTGTGTCCGTTTTAGGGATTTATATGACCTCTAGATATATGCTTAAAACTTAATTAATATTTGATACAAATTTGTTTAATATAATTAATTATAGAAATTATGTATATAATGTTTAGAATGCTTTATTTTGTTATATATTGTTGTTTTATATCAATTCATTTGTATATTCTTGAGAAGGTTTTAAGTTTTTTTATAAATTTAAAAAATTAGTTTATTAGATAATTTGTTATCATGACTATTTAAATAACTAAAAAAAATATTTGTTTAAACTATTTATATAATTATGAATATGTTATTCATTAAACATTTTGTTGAGGATTTATGGTTTCTGAGATACCGAGAGTGTACGTATTCGGGCACTATCTGTATTCGGTTACTTTCCCCTAGTATATATATACCAGTATACTTGTCGAGATTATGTGAGCCCATGGGTCTTAAAAAACATCTGTATGTTTATAATTTAATTGTAATACACTCATTTTAAAAGTTACACAATTAACTCTATATAGTATAACACGCCCTATATATCGAGTTATATTCATTTTGAACTGTTATAGAAATATTAACATATATATATATATATATATATATATATATATATATATATTAAGAACATAATATTCATATGAATATTAACGAAATCACTTATTTGAAGTTTGAGTTATTATTTTTTTTTTATAAAACTATTTATGAATACAATTACAAATTAATACATAAGTAAATAATATTGAAATATATCTCTATAGTGCATTTTAATCTATCGATGACAAATAAATTACTGAACATTATGTAAGTATATAAAGCACATATTGAAACCGATAAATAAATGTCCTGTGATTATAATCATTATAGTGATAGACTATAGTCTATAACTATATCACTACTAGTGATATAGTGATTCACTTGTCTATATTCAACGGCTCCTCGTATAATCAAATGTTTTATTTTGATTTTACTTATCCGTTTATTTCTTGTTTTTTGTATCGTATCATTTTGTCTTACTGTTAACACATTTATATATTTTGTTTATATATGTAATATAATTATATGTTTATATATAATTATATCTTTATTTATATATAACCAGTAATTCAATAAACGTTTGATTTATCTATCAACCTATATATATATATACATATATATATATATATATATATATATATATATATATATATATATATATATAACATGTATGTAGCAATATTGTATTAATTTTATTATGATTATTTAAAAAAATCATCTACGTAATCCTGTCTCATCATATTTAATTAAATTAAAATTGTTGAATTTATATTAACTGTGTACATATAGGCTATTATGTATATCTACATAAGGTGGTCTAAATACACCGTCATACTTATATATTATATCGATACTAAGAATGCCTACTAGACAACTGAGATTATCAGGTCCCCTTTTTAATATTCCTCGAGTGAATACATATATAGGTTCCAGAGCGTTCTCTGTAGATCTCCTGTCTGTGCCTACAAACTTCCTTGTAAGATTAGGACGATTCCTAATCATAAGATATTTAAAAATACGTTAACAAATATGTATTATTAAACACTGTGTAAACTTATCATTGTTATAAATATTATTGTACTATTTTTATTTATTCACTTTTCTTTAATTATATAACTATAATTATTTAATTTTATTCTCATATTCACGTTTGAGTATATTTTAAAGACGTATTTCTATCGTTAAATAAAATCATTATTATCATCATAACCATCATATATATATATATATATTTTTATATTACGTTTTTTGCACGATTTTCCATGAAAACTTAAGGCGCATGTACATATAAATGTATACAGATCTTGAATACAAGTTCCATCATTTTCACAAGGATTACTTTCGCAGTTAACAATACCTTGAATTATTTATTTCAGATGTAATTTATTGTTTTTATGTATATTTATACATTTAATGTATTATTATATCAAGTTAAATATATTATATTAAAATTTCCCTTTTCGTAAATGTATTAATAAATAATACCAATACACACACTTATATATAAGCTTAAATTATGCTTAAATTGAATACACACTATATCATATAACAACTTGATACTAAACTCGACCAACATAGAGTTAATCAGCATACTATCTAATTACAACGTCCACAATGTCCAATACTTTACATTTACATTTAAATGACTCAAATTGGGTAATTATTAATGATTCATTACAATGACCCAATTATCCCTATACATTAAATACACTGGCTTTGCGATAAATTCATCCTTTGACTCGACTGAACACTATTTAAAAATTAATCCCAAACCATAAATATAGTATACGGAAAATAGACCATATATAGATTTCACATTATTAAACTCTTCACAGAATCACTTATAGTTTCCCGTCTCAACTATTGAAACTCTTCACTAATCGGTACAATACTATTCATATATTATATACACACACACACACATATATATATATATATATATATATATATATATATATATATATATATATATATAATAGTAATACTTTTTTCACAATTATTTCCATGAAATTCGTTGTTGCATTTACAAGTATAATTTCCATGTGTATTTGTACAGGATATTGAATTATTTCCACATATTAACATATCACATTCGTTTACGTCTATATTAAAGTTATACCTACCTATAATATATATATATATATATATATATATATATATATATATATATATATTAATATAAATATGTATACATTTATATGTAACGTTACAAATAAAATATTATAAATCATATAAAGACGAACATGATAATTTACTTTAACATTACTTAAAGCTAAGTTAAAATATACATTTTTAATAAGTATATATTTAAAATAAAAAATAATAATATAGCTATAAATTAATAATTATTAATTCTGATATCAAAAGTATTATTATTAATATTAGTCTGATGAAGAGTTGGTTAAATTTGAAATATTAATTGGGTTATTTATTCGATGAACCTAGTAATACACCTACTATAAATTTAAATATAATTATAATTATAAGTTATAAGTATAGATATCGTTAGTTGCTTCCTTAGGGGGGTATCCCACTACATGTATTTCAACTTGCCGGAAATATTGTAACTTTATAACGATTTTCAATCAAGTTAACTATAATAGTATTTGGATAACCCTTACTTTCCGGCAACTTGCCTGAAATATAGTATCTTTATATGGAGTATGCCATTAAAACTTGATAGAAAATAGTTACTAAGTTACTATATTTGCGGCAAGTTGCTGAAATAATTGTAGTGGGATACCCCCTTACAATGAAAGCATCACATTTCTGAAGATTTATCAATCGATTGTCCATCCCTACATTATTTTATGTCCAGCATCTATTAATTAATATATGGGGCACTATTGTACTATAGGTGGATAATATGGACGTATCCAGGAGAAGTATTAATACTTCTCACCTGAATATATCCATATTATCTAGGATCCATAATATACATAATATCCATAATACCTACTTATTACTTAGAAATATGATATGATAGTATGATCAAGAGTTGTGGACTTTACCTTCATATATAAAAAAACATCAGTTAGAGGATTCAGAGTCAGAACTTCTGACACCTATTTCGCCCATCAAAAAATTTCCATACGGGTTTACGATTACAAAATAAAGCCGATTAAAATACAGAAGACATTAATAATAATATAATATTTATTAGAAGAATTGTAGTTTTTTCCTGTTAGTTTTCTAGTTTATATATAGTATACTAGAGTTATTTAATTTGTACTCTAAAGGAATTCAAAATAATATATTATTTGTCTGGTGTAGACGTCCAATAAAATAAGAATATATAGGTACAATATGAATACTCATGTTTACACTTCAGTGTTGTGTGTATTTTATACTAGGATACACATCAATAAGCATATATAGTATATATATATATATATATATATATATATATCAAGACCTCCTATAACCGAGGTTATAGGAGGTCTTGTATATATAGTATATATTATATACTGTATATATATGCCTATATATACTATATATTATATAGTATTTACATATCAGTATAATATAGCACGCTAACCTGCCTATAGACTACTATTACTATAGTAATAATGTTATAAGTATATTATCTCGAACTATTATTGTACTTTATTAGTAAGTGATAGTACGCATATTGTACTTATACACTATAGAATACATGCTCTTTTATAATATAATTAAAATTAATTTCTTTAAATATTAAATAAGAATTAATATTTTATTAATAATGAAAATAATATAGTAACGAGTATCATAGTATTGTGCGTTTGTTTTTCATAATTATTTCTTTATTTCATATATAACATAAGTATATTGAAATCGTATAATACGTAAGTTTGTAATATACACTGTTTATATATGGTGATGATGATGATGATATACGGTTTAGTATGTACTAAAATATATCCTAATGTAGGCCCCTTCATCAGTGTGGGAAGACAATAATAATTATTTGATACTAATAATACTATTAATATCTATTAGATAAAATGAGACACAAATAACGAATATAAAAATAATATGTTTGATGATTAATGATTAAAGGTAGATAGAAAAGAAGAAGTAAGATTTATACATCTTTTGTGTGATCTAATAGAGCAAATGGTAGGAGGGATATATATATATATATATATATATATATATATAAATATACATATTTATAACCTTCTTCGCATGCATAACCTCTATAACCATCATTACAAAAACATTCTGTGTACGTTTCCCCATAATTTGTTATTTCTCTACACTCTCCATATAAACATATACTTGTATCGCATATATCTTATAATGATTTCATTTTATTTATATATTAATAGAAAATAGATAGTACAACCTATTTAAATATTACATACAGAAAATATTGATTTAATTGATAAATTATATTTAATAATGTAAGTATATATTTTAAAATATATAATTATTTATATTTATTTATATTCAACTTAAGTTGATTGATCTATTTCTATGATCTGCTTTATATCTCTAAGTTGTAGATATATAAAGAACTATTATCTATTATCAAAATATAGTTATAATTAAATTTAAGTTTTAAAACAATTTAAAGTAATGTTCAGTAAATGTAGCCATGATATTTTTCATATTATGTTTTATATTATGTAATATATAATATAATATAATAATATTGTAATAATATTTACGAAACTTTAAAAAATTAAATTATAGGTTTTCATGTATATATATATATAATACCATTGAATCCCTTAGATTTATTAATTTATTAATCTATTATGTAAATACCATATAAATAATACCATATAGTTATACCTAATACATATAGTTTAGCCCGTTATACTATCTCTGGTAACATTACATAATCTATTTATATTTAATCGGTGTACTACTTGAAATAATACCATGACAGGGTAATGTTAAACTAAACAAATCCGATTATACTGATTGTGATTTAGTTTTAACATAAATTATTTTGTAAATAATAATATATATGTAGCTATATCTATCTATAGTTATCTAAAGATAGCTCCACGGCTACCTAGCTTTCTCCATAGACTGGATAATTATATGTTACCATGCGTAGGTTTTTGTAAAGTAACAAATAGTTTAAATGTGATCTATGTGATTGAAAATGTAATGATCGAAAACTTGCTAATTTTGTTTAATACAGATAATGGTCAGAATAAAGTATACATTACTTTCAAATTATATGAAGTAGATATGCTGATGTAAATGGGGTGGTCAAACTTAATGATGCACATTATTATTCAATTAATAATATTATCATTATTTATTATCTTTAGTATTTGCACGCGAATGACGAATGATGAGAAATGTCAACGTATCTTAGGACATGAATGTAAGACATTATCGACAATGAGTATTATGGCTTAATATCGAACAGTTATTCGATATATTTGATAATAGGAATACTTACATGAAATTATGTATATACAATTTTAGATATTTATGAATTTAAATTATTTCAAGATTTATTATATTTTTTTTAAATGTTATGTATAATATTAAAATATTTTAATATAATATAATAACAATATTACTTTCAATATTTTGAAATATTGTCATTTATATTAATACATTCACTAATTTGTCTAGACTTAATTATTTTATATATACAATGTACAATATACAATGTATACATATATCTATTATTTATAGAATGTATGTACAGTGATCAGTATTTAACCTATTACGCGACTTTCAATTGACGCTTTATTAAAAATTAATAGAAGTGACCATGTATTATTGTCGGTCATCATGCGATAAATGCTATGCTTAAAATTCAGATAAAAACCTAAATATGGAGTATTGTGCCTTTCTGGCAAATATATGTATATGAATATGTATACGGCTTAATACTTGGCCGCTATTGATAATATTATACATATAGGTATTATAATAAGCATACACGACGTGGGAAATATATAATGGTATCGAGCATAAACAGTCAGTTTATGCTTATGGTGACATTATTGTCGATATTGTGATACAACAAATATGGAACGCTTTATTAGTTGATATTGTTATTTTATTTGTTATTTTATTTTAATTGAATCCTTTCATCTCATCCAGGAACTTAGTAGAAGTTTTCCCTTATAACCATATGACTATAATGTCTTTTTGAATCAGTTCTCATGTTAAGGCATCCATGGTTTTAACGAGAGACAATTATTTATTTGTATACAATTATATAAGATCACTTCTAAATATTATTTTAAGACCTATTTTAATGGCCCATAAGGGGCTTGAACCAGGGTCGTACTTCTTGTGTGTCTGGCGCCTTAGCCAACTGAGCAACATACATAGTTATATTATATTTACTAATAAAGTTACTACCAGGAAGGGACCTCCTTCGCATAATTGCATGTAAATATATATGAAAACCAATATTTTTTTACTCTCCTACTTTAAATATTTTAAATATATATAGGGATTATTTACTTGGATGTAAATAATGTGTTCACAAATATAAGAATAATACGTTAAGACCGCTTTTTAATGTAGGGGAAAGTAACCTAATACGGACACTTTAACAATAAATGGTCTTAACTTTTTATGACTCATTATTTTTATTCAACAATTACAACATATTAATATTATATGATTATAGATATTATTGTGATTTTAAAATTTTATTTAATCTTTTAATTCCATAGATAACGGGGGTGTCCGTATTCGGTACCCATGTCCGAATACGGACACCCTGTGTTATAATACGGACACCCTATATACCTATAGATAAAATATATATTATTGATGAATCAATCAGATAAATTACAATTACGTTATTTAAAATTAATTTTATACAAAATATATTGTAATTTAATTAGTTAATAATTTATTTATTTTTATTATATTTTAATTAATAATACAATTTAAGTATCTAAATAATAATTTTTTTAGAATTAGTTTTATAGGTGGTATTAATATTATAACGCACGCAATTTTTATGAAAATCAGAATTGTTCATACGCTGCGCGCTGATTGGTTATAGGGTGTCCGTATTAAGACATATAGAGTGTCCGTATTAGGAACTTATATGACCTCTAGATATATGCATATAACTTAATGAATATTTGATAAAAATATAGAAATTAAAAATACAATTTTTAGAATGCTTTATTTGTTGATAATATATTGTTATATTTTATATCGATAAATTTGTATAATCTTGAGAAGGTTTTAAGTTGACATTTTTTTTCATAAATTTAAATACGTAATAAAAAAATCAGTTTATTGGATATATTAGCAATATTTTGTAGAATTCAAAAATAAAAAATACTTTTTTAGACTATTATTATAATTATGAATATTTTATTCATCAAACATTTTTTTGTAGGATTTATGGTTTCTGAGATACCGATAGTGTCTGTATTCGGGCACTGTCCGTATTCGGTTACTTTCCCCTATATATTATATATTACTTGTAAAATAAAAGTAATTTAAAATTATCCTTTTTTATAAAGTTAATAAGTTAAAACTTATAATCAATAAGATATAATATTTTAATTATTAAATTATATTATTTTAAAAATTGTAATTATTTGCATAATAAACATTTTAAGATTTCAACAATTTATATTAAAGAATATAAAAGTTCTGAACTTTTTAGTAGAGTTCCATCAAATTAAAATACTGAGAAAGTAGCTGTTAAAGTTTAGTAACTTATTTTTATTAAACTATAATGAATATATATATTTAATAGTAATGGTTATAAAACTAATTTAAACTTATTAGACATGATTGTTACATGAAATGATAGATACATATTATATAAGTTTTCATCTGAAACGCTGAATGTTCAACTAGCATAGTCAACTCTAACAACATACGTTTCGTTTTTCTTTTAATTTTTCTTTATTAACAAAAAGTTTTTTGTTTAAATTTTATGACGTATAAAATATATAAATTATATTGAGTTAAACAATACTTTAAGTTAATACTTTAAAATGACACTCACTTTTTATTTATGTTAATTATATGTTCAGTCTCCCTACATATATATATTTAGGATATATTAGGATACACATATTTATTTAACTCTTAATATATAATTAACAATATATTAGTTAAGTATAATATAATAATTAGTTGTTGACATAATATATAAATAACAACTTTGTAGAATTATCGTGTATATGATTATGTATAAATACATCTATATATATAGATAGATATATTAAGTATAAGTGATAACCATAGTTACATCGACTTCCGGTATATCCTTCATTACAAACACACCTAACTCCCGTAACACTATCATCATGTTCTAACAAATAGCATGTACCGTGCATACATGTATTGTCGGTGCAATTGAATTGTATATCATTATATATACCTTTAATTATGAAAATGTTATTGTTATTATATTATATAATATAATGGTATAATATATATATATATATGAAACTACGTTTAACAAACAGTATACGGGTAGAGATAAAGCAAACCCACATGCAGATATGAACCAATACGTTCGTAGTGTTCGTGTATCGACTCGAGTATACCAATAGACTCTATTGAATAGAGGTTATGTTATCCATAATAGACGGAGGTTTATTATTTTGATTGACACTTGATTGACACACGATTGAGTGTACCCATTGGTAATTGTAAAGCCTCGTTATTAACTCCCTACTGGTATAGTGTGCAATGCAATTAAACTACGTGAACTGTATATCGAGTTATATATATATCGAATTAAACTCATGTTTCTGGTGTATACCAAGGACACGACAACGTATTCTGCTGGAATAGAATTGAAACCATTATTTTAAGTTTAAATAAGTGTATTTGTTATATTACGATTTAGTAGTACACTTTCAAATTAATAAACGGGTTAATAATAAGTTAATATATCCTTAAGGATTGGTTATTTAATAACGTATTGCTAACATAAATTACTGACATTTATGTATGTATAAAAAAATATTGCAACTAATAAAATATTATAATGATATATCAAATATAACGCAGTCTCTATAGATTAAGAACAATATATATATATATATATATATATATATTGTTTAAACCATAGTATGTCATAATGTATGTAATACGTATTATAATCATATATGATATAATACTATAATATTATTACATATTATAGTTTATATATATATATATATATATATATATATATATATATATACTATAGTATTATGACGTATTATAGTATATCATTGTATTAGTTGTAATTAAATATTACAACTCTGATTTTATTATTTTGTTATCGTTGAATATGAATATGAACTCCACTGCATGTTTGCTATATTAGCTAGTAGATATCCACCTTTAGGCAACGTGTATATTCACTACATTAGTATATTATCTGGTATTGGTCTCGTTTTGAATAAGGTATGACGCGTCTTTAAGATATAAGATATTATATGTGTAAGCTGATCGATCGCGGTATACTATATGCAGTAAAACCTATATGTTTTACTTAATTACGCTTTACAATACTGAGGGGATGTTGAGATACGATATAGTATAGTGAATGTTATTTATTATTTATACAATTAATTTGTACTATATATATATACACTATATATAGTTACCTATAGGTAATCATTATATCCCTTAATTGTAGTGCAGTAAAATCACCAACCAATCATAATATGAACTTAGTATTTATAATTCACTAATTAAATCAATAGAATGCGCTAGCATATATGCATAATTAGAAATAAATATTATAAATACCTGATATCTTTTGTATTTTAATTAAAATTAGTATAATCGTTGTAATATATTTTATCATTATTTAATAATATTAATCATATTTTTTGGTTCTAAGAAAACATTTTAATTGATTTTTCCTAATTAATATATTTAAAAAATATAATTTTTTTGAATCAAGTCAATTTGGAAATATCCAAATTAAATAAATAATAAAATCAAATCATGATAAATATAATAAACAGTGAAAATACATTAGTATAGATAATTACAAATTATGAAATATTTTTAATGTTTACATAACATTTATTTATTTGTTTACATACGATAATTGTTAACGTAATTATTCTAAATAATAATATAATAAAATCACGAATACCATATGGTATATATTATATAATTATATATATTATATAATACGTATTGTATTTATCCTGCTATTAGGCATCCGAGTATAATGACTACTATTTTAATCAAAATGTACGCTTATCGCTAATCCTACGCCTTAAGTTACAATATAAATATGTTCAAGATTGAACTCAATGCTTAGTATTAACTATACTACTATATATATATGATTCTTTCTGTGCCATTGGTCTATGTATGGCGATGTTACTTTAACTGTTGCAACTCTCAAGTATTAGAACAGACTTCCGGTTTATTTACGGACTATAGTCGTTTGATATATATATATCACATTTATATACTTTCAACTGCGACTTTATTCCTACATGTTATCATTATAATTTGTTCTTTTAAAATATATTATTATTCGTTTATTTTGTTTATATCAATACAGCGCCTATATACGTCTATCGATTCCTTCATTCAATAAACCGTTAAATTATATAAATCAATTTTGTATTTATTATTATGAAATTTTTTTTTATTTCATTTGCGTCATTTTGTTTTTTAATCTATACAATTGTAACATTACAGATTAATGGTCTAATTAGTAAATTAAAATGTGGATTTGAATTAAACCATCGGGTATCATGATACACATGTGTTGCATTGCAATGGTATACTTCCCACCTCATGTACCTATCCTTATCATATTCATATTCTAGATCGTCATTAACTGAAAGAATATATCTATCCTTGAAATCTTCATCTTCTAGAGCTTCATTCATTGAGAAACGTAAGGTCTACAAGTTAGACATTCCTATGCCAAATCTAGTTATTATACTCGGATTATAAACGATGTTGCTTCTAATAACCGAAGACTTTTCAGAATGGTTAATAAGTTGTTATCTCCCCAAATATCAGTATTACTATAGTATGGTATACCATCTATAACTAACATTTCTTCATTACAATTAGGCTGTCTCTTCTCCAACACATTTTATAATAAGATTGACTCCATCATAATACAGATAAAAAACCATAACCCTTTTGCCAACTATCCTTCAATCACAGTTACCCCACCTATATCTAATTTCTTAAGTTTTTTTCGTCCGCCACATATATCTCTCATATCTAAACTACTACATGCGTCCACTTCGATATCTCCCTCCGATCCTGTTCCACTATCTATTTTTAAACTTTACTCCGATTATCTATGTCCAACTATCTGTAAGATCATATCATATTCCCTAAAGTTCCCGTACTGTCCCTTCAGTTTTTAAACAAGTTATAATCACTCCTATTCTTAAAAAACCTTCACTCGATCCAGAATCACTTCTCAATTATCGCCCAATTTCTCAGCTACCTTTGGTGAGTAAAATGTTGGAAAGAGTTGCCTTTCGTCAATTAATCTAGTATTTAACCGCCAATAATTATTAAAGATTATAATCTCCATATTCCTCAACAAAGTGGTTTTCGACAAGGACACTCCATAGAAACAGCATTACTAAACGTAATTGATTTCAACACTTCTACCCTTAATACCCTAAATACTAAAACTTTCTGTCACCTAATGCTGGATATATCCAGTGCTTCAGATACGCTTGATCATAAAATGCTACTGTCCCATCTACATCTGATTGGAGTTAGAGACCTTACCCTCTCATGGTTTACTTCATATCTATCTGACCGTAGTAGCAGTGTAAAAATATATAATTATGTTTCTTCCCCTTCTCCTATGAAATATGGTGTTCCCCAGGGATCAGTACTCGGTCCTTCAATTTTCTCTATTTATTTATATCCTCTACCATCCATAATATCTAAATATCCAAATGTCTATTACCATCTATATGCAGATGACAAACAACTATGTATGTTTCTTCCAACTAATTCATCACCAAGCCTCAATAAGCAACTCTCCAATTATTCTAATGATATTAAAGAATGGCTTATTTCTAATAATCTTCTCATTAATACCTCCAAAACTACGTTGTTGAATCTTTCTCCATCACCAACTTACTTCCCTCCTTTTCTTATTGATAACATTGTAATATCTCCTTCTCCTACTGCATCCAACATAGGTGTACTTTTTGATTCTACTCTTTCCTTCATTCCTCATATTACTGCAATCACTAAATCTACAAATTATCATCTATTTAGAATTAGGAAAATACGAAAATCAATTACTGCCTCTTATTAAAACTCTAGTTAATTCCCTTTTCCTCTCACGTATAGATTAATGTTCCTCCATCCTTATAAATCTTATATTATCCTCTATGTCTGCCCTAAATCGAGTTATTCGTTCATCAATCAGTATAACATATAACCTACGTATTCGAGATCATTCCTCTACTTCTTCATACCAACACTTACCACCATGGTTTCCATTTAACAAACGCTCTGCTTATCGCATACTATCTATTGTTCATTCCTCAATATACTCTTCGAATTTCCCCTCCTATATTTCTGATTCTCTAGTACAACGATATTCCCTTCCATCTCTTAGAAACCATGCATCTCATCTTCGAACATATTCGCCATCCCTCAAAGTGAATACTCGGGCACTGAGTTATATTGTTTCAAAAATATGGAATTCACTCCCACCCAATATTATATCCATAAAATCGCATAAAACATTCATGAAATATATTCAATAATTTATATCAGGTGGCAACCTGTAATACTAATATTGTTTGTAATTATTATTTTATTTATTAATTTCCGTACGGTTTATTCTATTTTATTTTATTATTATTAATGGTATTTATTGTTTTACCTAATGTATTATTTGTATTCTTTTGAGAATTCATCTATGATTTATTTAAGTGTTTAAATAAACTTTCAATCAATCAATCAATTGAACAACGTAATATTTACAAGTTAACAATTTACTATATCAAATCTAGCTACTATAATCGGGTTATAAACGATATTACTTCTGAAAACCGACACCTATTCAGGTTGGCTAATAAGATGTTAACCCAACATTCGTGTTACTACCATCTATGATTATAAGTTATCCATTACAATTAATAATGTCTCTTCTCCACAACATTTTCTAATATGATTGAATACATCATAATAACGTTCAAAGGTTATGGTTCTTAAAGTATAATTCCAACTATCCTTCAAGTATTGTTACCCCAATATCTGTTTTCTTAAGAGTGTTTCGTCTACCACACACATATATATATATATATATATATATATATATATATATATATATATATATGATATATATATCTCATATCTAGACTCCTACTAACTTCAAATTCGACATAACATTCCGATCCTGTTCTACTATATATTTTTAAACTTGGATCCAATATCTATGTCCCGTCAATTGTAATATCATCTCATATTATCTAAATTCTGGTATTATAACATCTATTTTTACACAATAAATATCTCCCCAAACTTCACTTGATCCCGAATTAATAATTATCGTCCAATTTTGCAGCTATATTTAGTGAATACAATTTTAGAAAGAGTTGCCTCTCATCAACTAATCTCCAGAAATACTTAACCATGGTTATAACTTTATAACTTATAACATTATAACTTGTAAGTAAGATTGATGCATCAATAATCTCAATCGTCTACTGCAAAACGCTGAGGGACCTCCACAGAAACAGCACTTCTAAACGTCATTGATGTCATCATTTCTACCCTTAATTATAACACTAATAATTCTGTCAACTAGTTAACTAGTTGTAACTAGTTCATAATTATGCTCGACATATTCAGTACCTTCGATAAGCTAGAGCACAATATCATACTTTCCTATGTATACCTACTATAGTAGGAATTTCTATAGAAATTAAAGACTTTGTATTTTCCTGATTTAGTGCATATATTTCCGATCGTAGCAGTAGTGTCAAAATATATAATTATTTGTCTTCCCACTCTCATATGAAATATGGTGTTCCCTATAGATCAATACAAGGATCTTCACTTTTCATTATATATTTATATCCACTACTTTATATAATAACAAAATATCCTAATATCTATAATCATATCTATATAGGCAATATATTTACAACGCCTGTGTGGCTCAGTGGTTTAGGCGTCGGACACACAAGCAGTAGGACACGGGTTCGAGCCTCGTCCGGACCATTAAAATTGGTCTTAAAATATTATTTAGAAGTGATCTTATATAATTGTGTATAAATAAATGATTGTCTCTCGTTAAACCCATGGATGCCTTAACATGAGAGCGGCTTCGAAGGGACATTAGAGCCATATATGGTTATAAGTGAAAACTTCATCTAAGTTCCTGGATGGGATGAAATGACTCCACCAAATAAAAATAAAAATAACAATAACAATATATATATATATATTCCCATTAATTCAATACCAGGTATCAATAACCAACTATACTACTTATCTCTCTATTTTTCTTATTAATAACATTATAATCTCTCCTTCCCCTACTCCAATACGGTAAACTTTTTGATTCGTAGTCTTTCCTTCATTCCTCATATTACTGCCATTACTAAATCTGCAAATTATAATTTTGTTAGAACTATAAAAAAATAGCAATTATAATTACAGTATACTGTATCTCTTACTACACTTCTAGATACTGTTATTGTTCTCTCAATTATAGATTATTGTTTCTCACTTCTCTATCAGTATGATATATGGAGCGACAATCAATAGTAACAGAGTAGTGGCTATTATGATAAACCAAAATTATACAGACCAAAACCACTTATATCCCTATCAATAATTAGGGGAATGTAACCATACTTCGTGCGTTTTTGTAAGTTAAATAAATATGAAGATATTGAATAATATGAAATTGTTAACATATTAATATACACAGCATTTATATTTACTATATAGCTATCTTATTTTATAAATAAAATAAATTTTATAGAATATTTGATCAATAAAAGTGTAAAAAAGGCCATATTTCGGTGATTTCCCAAACTTCGCAGTGTTCCAATAACGTCCGATTTGTGGCGATACCTTAAATATTGAACCCGTTATTCTAAAATGCAATATATACTTAGACAACATGTAAAACTATTTTATTTAATATTAAAATATAATAATTTTTCTTTAATCAATTATTTTCTAATCATAATTCTACCTTATAATCGCGAAAAACGTAATAAATACGACAACCCTATAAATCAATCAATAATGCAAAAGTTATTAATTTATTAAAATTAAATTTATCTTAATATTTTTTAATTCTCTATAATTTTCATATGTAAAGCTTTTATAGTATCAATAGATATTGGATATAAACACCCGCGGAGTTTGGGGTTCTCCGCGAAGTAGGAAATAGTACTATGGGTACTTTCCCCTAACCCCATAATAAAATAATAATGAGATATGATACATAATATGTTTGATTAATTGTTGATATTATATTATCGGATTATATAGTTTATTTTTATTTATTATTATTTTCCTAAATATTAGAAATAACAAGTATTTTATACGTCCTATCATAGGATTCATATAGGAGTTAAATATATATAAATCCGTGGATAGGATATGAGGATATAAATATAATGAATATTACACATTCAATATTAAATGAATTAATCATTTACCGAATTAAAATTTAAAATAAATAATTACCGAATTTAGATTATTTAGATTATTTTTTATGTTATTTCCGGTTGATTATTATTTATTTTATTATTTACGAAAAAATAGCGTCGGTAGTTCACGTATATTTTAAGTTAGTAAATTAATTGTTAGTTAATTGTTTTAAAGTTCTGTTAAATTACACTTCGATACTATTCTGATTATTTAATTACATAGTTACTATAACGTGTAATTGGTGTAACGTATATAATAGTATATAACGTTTTAAATTAATATAACTTTCTAATGTAATATTGTTACAATTATTTCGTTTTAGGTCCCGCCGTTATTATCAAATACCGACTACTGGTGATATCTTACCACAACATGAGCAGGAACATAAGGAAAGATGTGTTGTGTACCTGAACACCTTTATTACACAAACATTAGTATATAATAGATAATCTATTATATGTGATTTATATATAGGGATTAGATAATTAATAATTATATTATATATATATATATATTATTTATATTAATAATTATTATTAATATAATATAATTATTATATATTATAATTATATTATATTAATAATAATATTTATTATTAAAAATACTATTTTTATATACTTTTAAATACTATTTTAAATAGTATAATATATATATATATATATATATTATATTATATAGAATAATATATATATATAATTTATATATATATATAATATATTATATATTATATATTTTTTTTTCAATTTCAACTTAATTTGCAATACAACTGTATTAAAGGAATGATATATTTATATATTATATATTTTTTATAATATTTATTAATATTATATTATTATAATATATTATAATATATTTTATTATAATATATAATTTAAAATAATATAATATATACTATTAGATATATATATTATTATTTATTTGAGTCAGACATAAACAGTCCATAGATAAACAAAACAAAAAAAAAATTAAATACAACTATACAACACATATCTATATATATAAGTATATAATTACAAATAATATATAGTTAAAAAAACAATGATGTACACCATGTTTTAAATATTGACGACGGGCGAGAAACATTATATAAATATATCATTTTAATAATAGAATTGTCAGATAATTTAACACGATTATATAGTGAGTAATACGACTTACGTAATTTTATAATAATATTATCGACATTATCATATAGGTACATTTCGGATGCACTGCATCTAGGTTTATAGCCTAGGGATATGCGATATGCATTATTATATGCTATTTGAATTTTTTTAAAGTAAGCATTATCTGTATCCCATAGACTACAAAGATACATATTAGAGCAGAATGTTTTAAAAAGCAATATACATACATATTTCGAGCAGTTTCTAAATCTATTAGATAGAGAATAGCTAGTTGTGTAAAGACGTTTAATATTACAGTTTATATCCATCTCATCAGATAAATTATCAGAAATCCAGTGTCCAAGATACTTATAAGCTTTTACTACTCTCAAGCATGTATTTCCAATACGTAGCTTAATTGGATTATGATGAGATTTGTTATAATAAATTGGTAGGATAACAGATTTTTCAATATTATATGTTATTTTATTACTATTTGCAAACTTCTGACAACAATCAATCAACAGCTGCAAACCAGATAGCGAGGGTGAGAATAAGGTTGTGTCATCCGCATAACACAAATTATTTATTATATTTCCATTAATACAATACCCAGTTTTAATAGAGTTCAGATTACCTATCATTGGATCAGTATAAATATTATATAGTAAAGGTGATAATATCCCACCTTGACGCACTCCATTAGCAACACTAAACGTATCAGAATTATAGCTTCCCCATTTAATATATATACGCTGATTTCGATAACAATAATTTAGAAAATTAATTAAGTATATAGGAACATTTTTATTCCTTAATCTTTCGAATAGTATATTGTGACTTATATTATCAAATGCTTTGGATGCATCTAAAAATGCAATAAACATATTTGTGTTGTTATTTTGATAATCATTGATCAACTGTTTTAGGGAAAAGACACACATTTCCGTGCCAAGCTTTGCTTTAAAACCAAATTGATTATCATGAGTAGATATATATATATATATATATATATATATTATTATTTTTTATCAATTTCAACTTAATTTGTAATAATTATTAATCATAAGTTAGTTATAACTAATATAATTTTTATAATATGTATTAATATAATATTATTAAATATTTAATATATATATATTATAATATATTATTTAAAATATTATAATATATACTATTTGATATAGAATAATATATTTAGATATATATATTATATATTTTTTTAATTTTTCAATATTTGTTCAACATATATATATATATATATATATCTATTATATAAAAGAAAGTCTATTTAATTATATATATATATATGTGTGTGTGTGTGTGTATCTGGTGAGGTAACTCGAGAACCGGGGTACGTCGCGAAAATCTGTTATACCCGATCTTAATAAATTTTCAACAGTATGGTCTTGGTCCGGAAATTTTTTTGAATTTTTTACCGTGTACCCCAGAAAAACCTGAAAAATTGACTTTTTGCCATTAAAATGATTTTTTGTCATCTAAAATCTTCGGCGTCGCTTTTTTGAAATATTTTTTTTACATTTTTTCGAAGTATTTTTTTGAAATTTTTTGGAATTTTTTTTGAAAATTTTTGAAATTTTTTGAAATTTTTTTGAAATTTTTTGAAATATTTTTGAAATTTTTTGAAATAATTTTAAAAATTTTTTTGAAATATTTTTAAACATTTTTGTGGACATTTTTTGACATTTTTTTAAAATATATTTTATAATATTATTATTTTAAGATATAATTAAAATATTATAATTATATAATAAATATATAAATATTATAAGATATAAATATTATACTTTTTAAAATATTCGTAGAACATTTATAAAAAATATATTTTGTAATATTTGGAAATATTTGTTGTATTTTTTATATTATTTTTTGAAATATTTTTGAATAGTTTTTTTAAATATTTTTGTAAATTTTGTAGATATTTTTATGAAATTTTGTTAACATTTATACATATTTTTGTAATATTTTTAAACATTTTTTTTGAAATATTTTTAAACATTTTTTTAAATATTATTGTACATTTTTTTCGACATTTTTTTAAATATATTTTGTAATATTTTAATATTTGTATTTTTTAAAATATTATTTGAATATTATTTGAAATATTTTTTATATTTTAACTAATTGTTGAAATATTATTATTTTAAGATATAATTAAAAGATTGAAATATATAAATATTTTTAGAACATTTAAAAAAAATATATTTTGATATATTTAAATAAACATATATTAAAATAAACAATTGTTGTATACTAGATATGAAACAGCTAACATTAATAAATAATATATAGGCAAACAATATATATATAATAATTAATATTATAATTTAATAGTATAATTAAAAATATTTATTTGGTTATGTTAAACATTTACAAATTTGATATATATATATATATATATATATATATATATATATATATATATAATAATAATAATATCAGATTGGCAAAAGCCTGGATATATATATATATATATATATATATATATATATATATATATATATATATATATATATATATATATATTATATATATCAACTATATACTTAATGTATATATATAATATATTAAATTATTATATTTAAATGTAACTACTAAATTCTAATATATACTTAACGTAAATATTAAATTATATATAACATTTTTATTTTTGTTATGTTACAAATTTACAAATTTGATATATATATATATATAATATATATATTATATATCTACTATATATAATCTAATATATACGTTAAGTATATAGTAGATATATATATATATATATATATATATATATATATATATATTTATAATTTGTTTATTTTTAAAATAACAATTATTATAATTGGTCAATTTTTACCATATTACCAAAGATTTTACGAATAAATATTCTAAATATCTTTTATGTAACTAAGCAATATAAAAAAGTTTATTTACTAAACAATTATCAATATAAAAACGTTAGCATTATATACCTACTATATATTTATTATTAATTATTAATTAATTATACTAGCAATAAAAATCAGTAATAGAAATTAAAAATAACAATTATTATAATTGGTCAATTATTACCATATTACCAAAGATTTTACGAATAAATATTCTAAATATCTTTTATGTAACTAAGCAATATAAAAAGTTTATTTACTAAACAATTATCAATATAAAAACGTTAGCATTATATATCTACTATATATTTATTATTAATTATTAATTAATTTTAACTAGAAATACAAATCAGTAATAGCTAACATTAATAAATATATATAGGCAAACAATATATATATATATATATATATATAATAATTAATATTATATTTTAATAGTATAATAAAAATATTTATTTGGTTATGTTAAACATTTACAAATTTGATATATATAAATATATATATATATATATCAACTATATATCTACTATATACTTAATGTATATATAATATATTAAATTATATATTTAAATGTAACTACTAAATTCTACTATATACTTAACGTATATATTAAGTTATATAAACTAAGATACTAATATATATATATTAAGTTATATATACCATATTTATTTTTGTTATGTTAAAAATTTACAAATTTGATATATATATCTACTATATATATATATATATTTATAATTTGTTTATTTTTAAAATAACAATTATTATAATTGGTCAATTATTACCATATTACCAAAGATTTTACGAATAAATATTCTAAATATCTTTTATGTAACTAAGCAATATAAAAAGTTTATTTACTAAACAATTATCAATATAAAAACGTTAGCATTACATATCTACTATATATGTATTATTAATATAATTAATATTGTTATTTATTGTTACTAAAGTTTATAATATGTATATATATATATATATATATATATATAAAACCATTATATATGTATAGTATAATAATTAATATTATAATTTATTAGTATAATTAAACATAGTTATTTTATATTTTGTAGTTATTTTGTATTTTATTTATATAGTTAATATTTTTATTTTATTGTTACTAGAGTTTATATAATATGTATAGATATATATATATATATATATATATATATATATATATATATATATATATATATATATAATATTATAGTATATATACTATATAGTAAAATTAAACATAATTATTTGGTTATGTTAAAAATTTATAAATTTGATACATATATCTACTATATACTTAACGTATATATACAAAATGATGTATAAATGTACTACTTAAAAAGAATGGCAAAAAGAAATTCAAATTTATCACGAAAGGTGAAAACTAGCCGTGTTAAAAAAGAAAGTGTGCAATAAAGAAATTCGAGATTGACTACTATGAAAGAAGTTGCAATTAGAAGGCGTAAAAATGAAACTGAATATAATAGACAACATAGATTAGCAACTAAAATTACAGACTCGAAAAGAAGAATAAAAAATGAAACAGAAAAAGAGAGGATTACTAGATTAAAAACTAAAATTACATATTCACAAAGAAGAATACAAAATGAAACAGAAGAAGATAGCATTATGAGATTAGAAACTAAAATTACAGACTCGCAAAGAAGAATACAAAATGAAACAGAAGAAGGGAGGATTTCACGATTAGATAACTTAAAGTTTAATACTCAAGTAGTTATTATGAATGAAACAAAAGAAGAGCGAATTATACGATTAGAACACTTAAAGTTAAATACTCGAATATGTAATATAAATGAATCAGAAGAAGAGCGGATTACGAGATTAGAAAAATTAAAAGTTAACTTTCGAAGATATATTATGAATGAAACTAATGAAATGAGGTCCGAACGATTAGTAATACAGAACATAAATAATAAGCGTACTTTAGAAAGAGAATCTACTGGAAATAAAAAAAAGAGATTAAAAATAGCAAAAGAATCACAATTGCAAGTATCGTCAAATATAATTAATGTTAAAGATAGAATATACAATATATGGCGAAGTAATGTATCTGGCATTGATTGGAACAAAGCTGCATTCCACTATAATAAGAATACTGATTATAATAATGATCAAAGGATATCAATAGGTCAAATGAATGTGATATGTAAATTTTGTAAGGCGAAGAGATTTAAGAATGAATCTAAAGGTATATGTTGCAAACAAGGTAAAGTACAGATAGAAACTCTTGAAGAACCACCTTATCCTCTGAATGATTTATTATTTAATAGATCACCAGACTCTAAACTTTTCTTTAATAATATTAGGAACTATAATTCTGCATTCCAGATGACATCATTCGGTGCATCGAAAATAATAAGAGAAAACTTCATGCCGACATTCAAAATACAAGGACAAGTATACCATAGAATAGGATCAATTTATCCAGAAAAAATAAACGACGAAAAATATTTGCAAATATATTTTATGGGCAATAATGAAGAGGAAGTTAATAGAAGAAATGAACATTTTCCATTTTTACGACATAGCCTGCTTAAAGAACTACAAGATTTATTACATAACAATAATGATAAGATTAAAGAAATTAAATATGCGTTAGAAAGAAATAATGAACCAAATTTTAAATTAGTAATCAAAGAAAATTATAGACCAACAGATGAACATGCCAGAAGATTCAATAAACCCACAACAAATGAAGTAGCAATATTAATGATTGGCGATAGTACTAATAAGAGAGATATCATTATAAATAAAAGAGATTCAACAATACAACGTATAAATGAAACGCATCCATCTTATGATTGTCTTCAGTATCCACTGATATTTTGGAAAGGTCAATCGGGTTATGGAATAAATCTGAAACAATCAAATGGAAAAAAAATGTCATGCATGAATTATTATGCCTATCTAATAATGGTTAGAGAGAACGACTATAATGTAATATTACACTTTAGAGAATTATATCATCAATACGCCACAGATATGTATGCTAAGATTGAAGGGGAAAGATTAGCATTTATAAGATTTAATCAGGAACAACTACGGACAGATAATTATGATAATGTAAAAGATGCAATGAATAATGATGGTGAAGCACACAATTTAGGACAAATAGTTATTTTGCCGTCTTCATATACTGGAAGTCCGCGATATATGAGAGAAAGGCAACAGGATGCAATGGCATATGTTAGAAGATTTGGAAAACCCGATTTATTTATAACCTTCACCTGTAATCCGGAATGGAAAGAAATTAAAGAAAATATATTTAATAATCAAAAGGTAATTCATAGACATGATATAACGGCTAGAGTATTTCGACAATATGTTTTAAAATTAGTGGACCTGATGAAGAATGCTAATATATTTGGAAAGCAAATATGCTATATGTACACAATCGAATGGCAAAAAAGGGGTTTACCTCATGCCCATTTATTGAGTTGGTTACAAGAAAGTATTAAACCAACTCAAGTAGATAGCATAATAAGTGCAGAGATTCCAAATATAGAAGATGAACAACTATACAATACTGTAAAGAATAATATGATCCACGGTCCTTGTGGATATTTAAATATAAAATCTCCTTGCATGAGTAATGGAAAATGTTCAAAGAATTTCCCTAAGAATTTTATAGAAGAAACACAAACTGATAGGGATGGTTATCCATTGTATAGAAGAAGGCAACCAAATAATGGCGGAAAAATTGTGACTAAAATGTTACACGGAAAAGAAATACAAATAGATAATAGATGGGTTGTACCTTATTGCCCATTATTATCTAAAATATTTAATGCACATATCAATGTTGAAATGTGCAATTCCGTAAAATCAATAAAATATATTTGCAAATACATTCATAAAGGTTCAGATATGGCGATAGTTGAATTAGAAGAAACTGATAAATGCGATGAGATAAAAAGATATCAGATGGCTAGATATATAAGTAGTAACGAGGCAATATGGAGAATACTAGATTTTCAAATACATCAAAGACACCCGGCCATTATTCAATTAGTGATTCATTTAGAGAATGGTCAAAGAATTTATTTTACCGAGAGTAATGTTAGGGAAAGGATTAATATACCTCCGAAGACAATGCTTACATCTTTCTTCGATTTATGCGGGATTGATAATTTTGCGAAGACTTTATTATATCAAGATATCCCGCAATATTATACTTGGCAAGTAGGAAATAGAACATGGAAAAGGAGATTACAAGGGGATCGAATTAGTGAAGGGATATTTAAATCATCTACCATTGGAAGAATTTATACGGTACATCCGAAGAATCTGGAATGCTTCTATCTTCGGCTATTATTAACTACTGTGAAAGGACCAGTATCATTCGAAGATATTAGAACAGTTAATGGGGTAATATGTAATACATATAAGAAGGCATGTGCAATGTTAGATCTATTAGAAGATGATGAACACTGGGATAATACATTAAAAGAAGCATCTATATCTAGATCTCCTAGGAAAATAAGAGAACTATTCGCAATGATGATTTGTCACTGCGAAATAACAGATATACCATCATTATGGCTGAATAATAGAGAATGTATGAGTGAAGATATTTTGTTGGAATATAGAAGACATAATACCGAAGAAGTAATTGAGTATAATGAAGACATTTTTCTTGGATCTCTGGCACGTATACAAGGAATAGTTAAAAGAATGGGAGGAGATTCCTTACAGAAATACGGATTTGTAAATATTGAAATGGTATCCTCTATACCAGATGAACATAACTATGATAGGATTCTCCAAATAGATGAGAATAAATTAAATTTTGAACAAAGAATAGTATACAATAATATATTGCAGAGTGTTATTAATGAAGAAGGGAAATTATTCTTTTTAGATGCTCCAGCTGGAACTGGTAAAACTTTTTTAATAAATTTATTATTAGCTAAGAATAAAATGTCGGGAACAGAGCAGTTGGCTGTGGCATCATCGGGTATCGCAGCTACATTACTACTAAATGGAAGAACCGCACATTCTACATTTAAAATTCCAATAAAAATAAATGAAAATTCAATTTGTAGCATAACGAGAAATTCAAAAGAGGCAGAACAATTCAGAAACTGTAAATTCATTGTATGGGATGAGTGCACAATGGCACATAAATATGCTCTTGAGGCAGTAGATAGAATGTTAAGAGATATAGTAAATGATAGATTATTAGATTAAAATTAAATTTCAAAATTAAAATTAAAACTGTCTCATTACATTTATAAAATATTTGATTGGCTGTAGTTTTTTCACAATTTTTCATAATAGTTGATAAATATTTAAACATATATATTTATGTAAATTATAATTATTTTTTAATATAACGAGAATACAAACTGGAAAATGAATATACTTTTAACATAAAATAAAGTATATTTATCATTAATTAAAGATACAGAATGGTTTAAAAATAAATTTGATATTGGAAATTATGTATTAAAGATAATATTTTATATGGATATAATTCAATGTTAAATCATAGTAAAAAATAATTAATAGTGAGTAAAAATCCACTTTATATACGATACCTTGACGTGGTTAAGTGGCTTATATTGATCCAAATTCGTATACAACTTTTTAATATAGAACTCTAGGTTTAATCGCTTTTTTTCTCAAAAATTAAATATTTATATTAGATAAATATTTATGTTAAAAAAATCAAAAATCCCGAAATTTCGAGTCGATTACAGCTATAGTTAGTAAATAATGAAAAATCAAAAACCGAGTAATGCCGTGTAAGCAATGCAAAATCAGGAATAACTATAATTAATAAATAATAGATAGGAAAATAATCAAAACCGAGCAACGCCGGGTCGGGTACGGCTAGTATCCATATAAAATATTATCTTTAATACATAATTTCCAATATCAAATTTATCTTTAAACCATTCTGTATCTTTAATTAATGATAAATATACTTTATTTTATGTTAAAAGTATATTCATTTTCCAGTTTGTATTCTCGTTATATTAAAAAATAATTATAATTTACATAAATATATATGTTTAAATATTTATCAACTATTATGAAAAATTGTGAAAAAACTACAGCCAATCAAATATTTTATAAATGTAATGAGACAGTTTTAATTTTAATTTTGAAATTTAATTTAAATAGACCCACTCTATAATTAACGTCACATGATATTGGAAATAAATTTTAATAAAACCGCAGCCTTAAAGTGAGTTTTACAGGAATTGCAACCTCAAATTTCATTGGTGATATATCTAGTTGGTCCGAACTATGATTACTTGTATAATGATGTATGTAATAATTTCAATAAAGTAATATCTATTTTTTTTAAATATAGTATATTTTATAATACTTCCTTGTATACCACATTCCTAGTCATTCCATTATTAGCAAGAATATACAGTTGATTTTCATCTCTGGCCCTTGAACATCCGACATATAATTGACCGTGGGAAAAACACTCGGATTCCAGATCTAATCCTCCTACTTTAAAAGACTGTCCTTGAGATTTGTTTATAGTCATGGAAAAGCACAGTCTTATAGGGAATTGTAGTCGTTTGAAGTTAAAAGGGTAATCGGAAGGTATTAGTGGAATTTTAGGAATCATAACTTGTTCTCCTTTATATTCCCCTGTCAATATTCTTGCTTCTATAATATGGTTTTTAAGATTGGTCACTAACAGTCTGGACCCATTACAAAGTCTTGGTGGATCTAAATTTCTAAGTAGAATAATTGGAACGCCAACCTTCAATTCTATCATATGATCTGGTAATCCTGGAAGATTAATAGAGTTCAGGAATTCTATTGGGTAATCAACAACTTCATCTTCTTTCACTACTCTATCGATTGACATATATAATTTTGGATCTCCAGGAAATAAATTCAATAAACGTTTATTAATATTACATACATTATTATTTTTGGGGGCAAGTATACATCTTTCGCAAAGCCAATCTTCATCTAAATATTTTTCTAATAAATGTTCATATATTTTTGATATCAATTCATTATGATTTTTTACTATGATTCCACATGGAATTATATCCATATTTTCATTTGTCTTTAATACCCCATTTCCAATATCTAATAGATTTTGTTCAAACGACCCTGTATCTCTATTTTTTGATAAATATACTCGCATGTTTTTTTTTAAAGTTAATTTTTCTATGTATTTCCATAATATTGATGTTTTTAGGCAGGCATTTATATGATCAGCTTTAGTTCCTCTTCGTACTACAGGTAAAATTTGTCTGAAGTCTCCACTTAGTAATAATGTTATTCCTCCCATTGGTTTTCTATCATTTACTATATCTCTTAACATTCTATCTACTGCCTCAAGAGCATATTTATGTGCCATTGTGCACTCATCCCATACAATGAATTTACAGTTTCTGAATTGTTCTGCCTCTTTTGAATTTCTCGTTATGCTACAAATTGAATTTTCATTTATTTTTATTGGAATTTTAAATGTAGAATGTGCGGTTCTTCCATTTAGTAGTAATGTAGCTGCGATACCCGATGATGCCACAGCCAACTGCTCTGTTCCCGACATTTTATTCTTAGCTAATAATAAATTTATTAAAAAAGTTTTACCAGTTCCAGCTGGAGCATCTAAAAAGAATAATTTCCCTTCTTCATTAATAACACTCTGCAATATATTATTGTATACTATTCTTTGTTCAAAATTTAATTTATTCTCATCTATTTGGAGAATCCTATCATAGTTATGTTCATCTGGTATAGAGGATACCATTTCAATATTTACAAATCCGTATTTCTGTAAGGAATCTCCTCCCATTCTGTTAACTATTCCTTGTATACGTGCCAGAGATCCAAGAAAAATGTCTTCATTATACTCAATTACTTCTTCGGTATTATGTCTTCTATATTCCAACAAAATATCTTCACTCATACATTCTCTATTATTCAGCCATAATGATGGTATATCTGTTATTTCGCAGTGACAAATCATCATTGCGAATAGTTCTCTTATTTTCCTAGGAGATCTAGATATAGATGCTTCTTTTAATGTATTATCCCAGTGTTCATCATCTTCTAATAGATCTAACATTGCACATGCCTTCTTATATGTATTACATATTACCCCATTAACTGTTCTAATATCTTCGAATTATACTGGTCCTTTCACAGTAGTTAATAATAGCCGAAGATAGAAGCATTCCAGATTCTTCGGATGTACCGTATAAATTCTTCCAATGGTAGATGATTTAAATATCCCTTCACTAATTCGATCCCCTTGTAATCTCCTTTTCCATGTTCTATTTCCTACTTGCCAAGTATAATATTGCGGGATATCTTGATATAATAAAGTCTTCGCAAAATTATCAATCCCGCATAAATCGAAGAAAGATGTAAGCATTGTCTTCGGAGGTATATTAATCCTTTCCCTAACATTACTCTCGGTAAAATAAATTCTTTGACCATTCTCTAAATGAATCACTAATTGAATAATGGCCGGGTGTCTTTGATGTATTTGAAAATCTAGTATTCTCCATATTGCCTCGTTACTACTTATATATCTAGCCATCTGATATCTTTTTATCTCATCGCATTTATCAGTTTCTTCTAATTCAACTATCGCCATATCTGAACCTTTATGAATGTATTTGCAAATATATTTTATTGATTTTACGGAATTGCACATTTCAACATTGATATGTGCATTAAATATTTTAGATAATAATGGGCAATAAGGTACAACCCATCTATTATCTATTTGTATTTCTTTTCCGTGTAACATTTTAGTCACAATTTTTCCGCCATTATTTGGTTGCCTTCTTCTATACAATGGATAACCATCTCTATCAGTTTGTGTTTCTTCTATAAAATTCTTAGGGAAATTCTTTGAACATTTTCCATTACTCATGCAAGGAGATTTTATATTTAAATATCCACAAGGACCGTGGATCATATTATTCTTTACAGTATTGTATAGTTGTTCATCTTCTATATTTGGAATCTCTGCACTTATTATGCTATCTACTTGAGTTGGTTTAATACTTTCTTGTAACCAACTCAATAAATGGGCATGAGGTAAACCCCTTTTTTGCCATTCGATTGTGTACATATAGCATATTTGCTTTCCAAATATATTAGCATTCTTCATCAGGTCCACTAATTTTAAAACATATTGTCGAAATACTCTAGCCGTTATATCATGTCTATGAATTACCTTTTGATTATTAAATATATTTTCTTTAATTTCTTTCCATTCCGGATTACAGGTGAAGGTTATAAATAAATCGGGTTTTCCAAATCTTCTAACATATGCCATTGCATCCTGTTGCCTTTCTCTCATATATCGCGGACTTCCAGTATATGAAGACGGCAAAATAACTATTTGTCCTAAATTGTGTGCTTCACCATCATTATTCATTGCATCTTTTACATTATCATAATTATCTGTCCGTAGTTGTTCCTGATTAAATCTTATAAATGCTAATCTTTCCCCTTCAATCTTAGCATACATATCTGTGGCGTATTGATGATATAATTCTCTAAAGTGTAATATTACATTATAGTCGTTCTCTCTAACCATTATTAGATAGGCATAATAATTCATGCATGACATTTTTTTTCCATTTGATTGTTTCAGATTTATTCCATAACCCGATTGACCTTTCCAAAATATCAGTGGATACTGAAGACAATCATAAGATGGATGCGTTTCATTTATACGTTGTATTGTTGAATCTCTTTTATTTATAATGATATCTCTCTTATTAGTACTATCGCCAATCATTAATATTGCTACTTCATTTGTTGTGGGTTTATTGAATCTTCTGGCATGTTCATCTGTTGGTCTATAATTTTCTTTGATTACTAATTTAAAATTTGGTTCATTATTTCTTTCTAACGCATATTTAATTTCTTTAATCTTATCATTATTGTTATGTAATAAATCTTGTAGTTCTTTAAGCAGGCTATGTCGTAAAAATGGAAAATGTTCATTTCTTCTATTAACTTCCTCTTCATTATTGCCCATAAAATATATTTGCAAATATTTTTCGTCGTTTATTTTTTCTGGATAAATTGATCCTATTCTATGGTATACTTGTCCTTGTATTTTGAATGTCGGCATGAAGTTTTCTCTTATTATTTTCGATGCACCGAATGATGTCATCTGGAATGCAGAATTATAGTTCCTAATATTATTAAAGAAAAGTTTAGAGTCTATGATCTATTAAATAATAAATCATTCAGAGGATAAGGTGGTTCTTCAAGAGTGTCTATCTGTACTTTACCTTGTTTGCAACATATACCTTTAGATTCATTCTTAAATCTCTTCGCCTTACAAAATTTACATATCACATTCATTTGACCTATTGATATCCTTTGATCATTATTATAATCAGTATTCTTATTATAGTGGAATGCAGCTTTGTTCCAATCAATGCCAGATACATTACTTCGCCATATATTGTATATTCTATCTTTAACATTAATTATATTTGACGATACTTGCAATTGTGATTCTTTTGCTATTTTTAATCTCTTTTTTTTATTTCCAGTAGATTCTCTTTCTAAAGTACGCTTATTATTTATGTTCTGTATTACTAATCGTTCGGACCTCATTTCATTAGTTTCATTCATAATATATCTTCGAAAGTTAACTTTTAATTTTTCTAATCTCGTAATCCGCTCTTCTTCTGATTCATTTATATTACATATTCGAGTATTTAACTTTAAGTGTTCTAATCGTATAATTCGCTCTTCTTTTGTTTCATTCATAATAACTACTTGAGTATTAAACTTTAAGTTATCTAATCGTGAAATCCTCCCTTCTTCTGTTTCATTTTGTATTCTTCTTTGCGAGTCTGTAATTTTAGTTTCTAATCTCATAATGCTATCTTCTTCTGTTTCATTTTGTATTCTTCTTTGTGAATATGTAATTTTAGTTTCTAATCTCATAATCCTCTCTTCTTCTGTTTCATTTTGTATTCTTCTTTGCGAGTCTGTAATTTTAGTTTTTAATCTAGTAATCCTCTCTTTTTCTGTTTCATTTTTTATTCTTCTTTTCGAGTCTGTAATTTTAGTTGCTAATCTATGTTGTCTATTATATTCAGTTTCATTTTTACGCCTTCTAATTGCAACTTCTTTCATAGTAGTCAATCTCGAATTTCTTTCTTGCACACTTTCTTTTTTAACACGGCTAGTTTTCACCTTTCGTGATAAATTTGAATTTCTTTTTGCCATTCTTTTTAAGTAGTACATTTATACATCATTTTGTATATATACGTTAAGTATATAGTAGATATATGTATCAAATTTATAAATTTTTAACATAACCAAATAATTATGTTTAATTTTACTATATAGTATATATACTATAATATTATATATATATATATATATATATATATATATATATATATATCTATACATATTATATAAACTCTAGTAACAATAAAATAAAAATATTAACTATATAAATAAAATACAAAATAACTACAAAATATAAAATAACTATGTTTAATTATACTAATAAATTATAATATTAATTATTATACTATACATATATAATGGTTTTATATATATATATATATATATATATATATATATATATACATATTATAAACTTTAGTAACAATAAATAACAATATTAATTATATTAATAATACATATATAGTAGATATGTAATGCTAACGTTTTTATATTGATAATTGTTTAGTAAATAAACTTGTTATATTGCTTAGTTACATAAAAGATATTTAGAATATTTATTCGTAAAATCTTTGGTAATATGGTAATAATTGACCAATTATAATAATTGTTATTTTAAAAATAAACAAATTATAAATATATATATATATATAGTAGATATATATATCAAATTTGTAAATTTTTAACATAACAAAAATAAATATGGTATATATAACTTAATATATATATATTAGTATCTTAGTTTATATAACTTAATATATAAGTTAAGTATATAGTAGAATTTAGTAGTTACATTTAAATATATAATTTAATATATTATATATACATTAAGTATATAGTAGATATATAGTTGATATATATATATATATTTATATATATCAAATTTGTAAATGTTTAACATAACCAAATAAATATTTTTATTATACTATTAAAATATAATATTAATTATTATATATATATATATATATATATATTGTTTGCCTATATATATTTATTAATGTTAGCTATTACTGATTTGTATTTCTAGTTAAAATTAATTAATAATTAATAATAAATATATAGTAGATATATAATGCTAACGTTTTTATATTGATAATTGTTTAGTAAATAAACTTTTATATTGCTTAGTTACATAAAAGATATTTAGAATATTTATTCGTAAAATCTTTGGTAATATGGTAATAATTGACCAATTATAATAATTGTTATTTTTAATTTCTATTACTGATTTTTATTGCTAGTTATAATTAATTAATAATTAATAATAAATATATAGTAGGTATATAATGCTAACGTTTTTATATTGATAATTGTTTAGTAAATAAACTTTTTTATATTGCTTAGTTACATAAAAGATATTTAGAATATTTATTCGTAAAATCTTTGGTAATATGGTAAAAATTGACCAATTATAATAATTGTTATTTTAAAAATAAACAAATTATAAATATATATATATATATATATATATCTACTATATACTTAACGTATATATTAGATTATATATAGTAGATATATAATATATATATTATATATATATATATATCAAATTTGTAAATTTGTAACATAACAAAAATAAAAATGTTATATATAATTTAATATTTACGTTAAGTATATATTAGAATTTAGTAGTTACATTTAAATATAATAATTTAATATATTATATATATACATTAAGTATATAGTTGATATATATAATATATATATATATATATATATATCCAGGCTTTTGCCAATCTGATATTATTATTATTATATATATATATATATATATATATATATATATATATATATATATATATATATATATATCAAATTTGTAAATGTTTAACATAACCAAATAAATATTTTTAATTATACTATTAAATTATAATATTAATTATTATATATATATTGTTTGCCTATATATTATTTATTAATGTTAGCTGTTTCATATCTAGTATACAACAATTGTTTATTTTAATATATGTTTATTTAAATATATCAAAATATATTTTTTTTAAATGTTCTAAAAATATTTATATATTTCAATCTTTTAATTATATCTTAAAATAATAATATTTCAACAATTAGTTAAAATATAAAAAATATTTCAAATAATATTCAAATAATATTTTAAAAAATACAAATATTAAAATATTACAAAATATATTTAAAAAAATGTCGAAAAAAATGTACAATAATATTTAAAAAAATGTTTAAAAATATTTCAAAAAAAATGTTTAAAAATATTACAAAAATATGTATAAATGTTAACAAAATTTCATAAAAATATCTACAAAATTTACAAAAATATTTAAAAAAACTATTCAAAAATATTTCAAAAAATAATATAAAAAATACAACAAATATTTCCAAATATTACAAAATATATTTTTTATAAATGTTCTACGAATATTTTAAAAAGTATAATATTTATATCTTATAATATTTATATATTTATTATATAATTATAATATTTTAATTATATCTTAAAATAATAATATTATAAAATATATTTTAAAAAAATGTCAAAAAATGTCCACAAAAATGTTTAAAAATATTTCAAAAAAATTTTTAAAATTATTTCAAAAAATTTCAAAAATATTTCAAAAAATTTCAAAAAAATTTCAAAAAATTTCAAAAATTTTCAAAAAAAATTCCAAAAAATTTCAAAAAAATACTTCGAAAAAATGTAAAAAAAATATTTCAAAAAAGCGACGCCGAAGATTTTAGATGACAAAAAATCATTTTAATGGCAAAAAGTCAATTTTTCAGGTTTTTCTGGGGTACACGGTAAAAAATTCAAAAAAATTTCCGGACCAAGACCATACTGTTGAAAATTTATTAAGATCGGGTATAACAGATTTTCGCGACGTACCCCGGTTCTCGAGTTACCTCACCAGATACACACACACACACACACATATATATATATAATTAAATAGACTTTCTTTTATATAATAGATAATTCAATGTTAAATCATAGTAAAAAATAATTAATAGTGAGTAAAAATCCACTTTATATACGATACCTTGACGTGGTTAAGTGGCTTATATTGATCCAAATTCGTATACAACTTTTTAATATAGAACTCTAGGTTTAATCGCATTTTTTTCTCAAAAATTAAATATTTATATTAGATAAATATTTATGTTAAAAAAATCAAAAATCCCGAAATTTCGAGTCGATTACAGCTATAGTTAGTAAATAATGAAAAATCAAAAACCGAGTAATGCCGTGTAAGCAATGCAAAATCAGGAATAACTATAATTAATAAATAATAGATAGGAAAATAATCAAAACCGAGCAACGCCGGGTCGGGTACGGCTAGTATATATATATATTGATGTTCACTAAAACTTCCGATTATAAAATTGCAAACACAAATGTAAAAATTAAATGTTTTATTTGTTTATAGTGGTGATTTACAAAATTAAATGTTATTATTTTTAAATATTATTTGTTATTTATTTAAATATTTACCGAAATGTAAGTATTTATTTAAATAAAAATAACATGAGTTACCATTCATATATATATATATATATATATATATATATATATATATTAAAATTGAATTTAATTGAAAATTTATTTAAACACTTAAATAAATCATAAATTATTTCTAAAAAGTGTATATATCAATGATAAGTAATCTCCGAGAACTTCCTGTTGAAGAATGAATGACAATTATTAGATTATTTTCACTTTATTTTTATAATATAAATATATTGAACAAATATATATATATATATATATATATAATATTTTACCCCGAGCTTAGAATTTGTATTGTTAAAAAGTTAAGCTGTACTTTTCCTTAATATACTATTATTTATTTCACATATACAGGATAATATACACATGTACAATATACGATAATATACATTGTACACGTGTATATTATCCTATATATGTATACACACGTGTTAGTGATACTATATTATTATAATTACTCCAGATAACAATTGAACAGTAATTGCATTTTTATGTGAAATATTAAACAATCTACACCTATAGTTAGACGTATAATAGTTATCTGATACTCTGGTATTACTTAATGGTAACAATGTAACTGTAGTAAAGTGTCGCCTTATGACGTAACGTATTATCATTGGGCTCTGAGTCTAAAGTTACGTAACTTTAGGAATAGCAAGTATTATATATATATATATATATATATATATATATATATATATATTAATGTTCACTAAATTGGTCCGATTAGAAAATTGCAATCACAAATCTGAATATTAAATGTCTGGTTATTCTTAGTGGTGATTTACAAAATTAAATTTTATTATATTTTAATTTAATTTTTATTAATTTAATATTTACCGTATTGTATCGATTTATTTAAATACAAATAATTCATATATCTATATATATATATATATATATATATATATATATTAAAATTGTATTGAATTGAAAGTTTATTTAAACACTTAAATAAATTATAAATTATTTCTGTAAATATATATATAAATATATAAGTATATATATATATATATATATAAATATATATATATATATATATATATATATATATATATATATATAAATATGCATATATAGTGACTATATATATATTAAAATTGAATTGAATTGAAAGTTTATTTAAACACTTAAACATATATATATATATATATATATATATATATATATATGCATATATATATATATATATATAAATATATATTTGCATATATATCGACTATAGTCGCTTTTGGATATGTCCAAAGTTAATTCTATCTTCTTTGACATTTGCCATCTCGCAATAAATTCCGCGCGACTAATACACAACGCTGTTGGGAAGTACAACACGTACAAAAGGGGCGTGCCCGACGGGCACTGCCCGTGACATGTATCGATGACGTCACGTAATACGATCTTAACATGTATATGAAGTTATACTGTACTTTGTCCCCGATGTGGATCATACATAATATAATGTAATATTTCATTGATTATGATTCATAATTTATGAATAGTGTAATTATATTTTTTTTTAATTTAGAAAACATATATATATATATATATATATATATATATATATATATATATAGAAGTATTCACTATGAAGATGTGATATTTTGAAAACATATTTGTTTTCAAAATATCACATCTTCATAGTGAATATTTCTATATAAGCCCTATAGGGCTATACTATATATAGTATATATAGTATATATAGTATATATAGTATATATATATAATATACTAACTATAGTTCCGTATATTTTCTTATGTTTTACGGATATTTTGATAGTTATGTGTTTAGATTAAATAACAATAATAACTCATTCACATTTAATATATATATTTATGTATATATTTTTTTAATGTAAATATTCAAATAATATAAATTTAATATATTCATATAGAATATGTATTATAGATTTTATACTCATGAAATTAAATATCTTTATCACATTATTTAATATATTTTTATTTTATACGTGTTATAAATATTTGTATAATATGAAGTTACCCTAGTATTATACCCTACAACTGTTATATATATAAGGGTATACCCTGTTAGCCGAGGATATATATATATATATATATATATATATACCATATATGGTATACCATAGTATAGTATAGTATAGTATACTATAGTATACCATAGTAAGCATATTATGTGTTTATAATGGTATCGTAATAATATATATATATATATATACTATTATTTATTTCACATATACAGGATAATATACACATGTACATTGTACAATAATGATAATAACGATAATGTACACATGTATATTATCCTATATATGTATACACGCGTTTAAGCTATACTATATTATTATAATCACATTATATAATTATAAATTGAACAGTAAATTGCACGTGTATGCGAAATATTAAACACTCGAACATATTTAGTTATAACTATAGTCTATAGACGTATAATAGTTATCTGATACTCTGGTGTTACTTAATGGTAACAATGTAACTGTAGTAAAGTGTCGCCTTATGACGTAACGTATTATCGTGTGGTTCCCTGTCTAAAGTTACGTAACTTTAGTATATGTTTAGGAATAGCACGTATTATATATATATATATATATATATATATATATATATATATATATATATATATATATATATATATATATATATATATATATATATATATATATATATATATATTAATGTTCACTAAATTGGTCCGATTAGAAAATTGCAAGCACAAATCTGAAAATTAAATGTCTGGTTGTTCTTTTTAGTGATTTACAATATTACATTTTATTATTTTTAATTTAATTTAATTTATTTTAATATTTACCGAATTATATCGATTTATTTAAATACAAATAATTTGAGTTACCATTCATATATCTATATATATATATATATATATATATATATATATATATATATATATACAGTAAAAGCCGCTTGTATCGACATCCCAGGAGATCCAAAAATATGTCGATACATCCGATTGTCGTTACATATGATGAAGGCGTGGCTAATTTTAAATTACGCCCACTTAATAGTATATGTACTTGTATTATCAAATATCAAATATATGCTATCCTTAATTTCTATTATATCGTTAATTGTGTATATTACATAATATCGCGCGCGCTCACATTCCAGAGAAGCGTGCGTTAAGGGCGATCATAGAACATTTAAAATTAACAGATTAACATTGGACTATGTTTTTCTTAATAAATATACCATTAAAATGAAGCTCACGAATTTTTTTTTATTTTTATTAATCTAAGCTCACACGACAGCCTCGTGAAGTTTAACATGTAGTTAGATACAAATGTTACATTGTAAAAAATAAATTATAAAAAAATAAGTATTTGAAACCTTTGTTATGAATAATTTGTTATCAAATCTTAACACACTATTTATTTTATAATAATGGAATAGAAAATATAAAAAATAGAATTAAAAAAAAAAATTCCTGGACATTTCTTGGAATTTTAACAGGACACTATGTACATGTACATGTGTACATGTACAAAATCGTAAAAAATGACTAAAAAAAGATTGACAGTATGTCGTGTTGTCAAAAATGAATAAAAAAAAAATTGAAGTATACATATATTCTTAAATTTCAATAGCTATAAGATGCAATGTGTCCAAAAAAACTTTTTTTTCTATGATCACCCTTAGCGTGCGTTGGCAATAATAAGTCATGGAATTAACCCAGCGTGGTAGGGACATTCGTATGAGTCTATATATGGGCACAAATGCTGGCATACGAATATCTACGTACGAGTATACTATACTGCGTAGTATCAAACATGATATTAATATATATGTATATAGGGGTATATGCATATATATATATATATATATATATATATATATATATATATATATATATAAATGGGTATGCGTGTATATGGGTAATATATATATATATATATATATAACAATGTGCATAGTGTAGTGAATCTACAATAATACAAAGATTAATTCTTCATATCATCATAACTTATTTGATAATATACATATATATATATGTACTATAGTCCATAGTTTATTAATATTCTCAATTATATATCATACATACTATAGTATATATGGTAAACATGTGTACTATTTTCATAATGTCGATACACGTGATGTAAAATTATAAATTGTATAGTAAAATTTTGTCGATACAGCCGATTTGTCGATACAGCCGATTGTCGATACACGCGATATTCTGTAACATGTATTAGATGGAAATTCCAACAAATATATTTGAAATTGTCGTTAGAACCGATATATCGATACATGTGGCTGTCGATACAAGCGGCTTTTACTGTATATATATATATATATATATATATATATATTAAAATTGAATTGAATTGAAAGTTTATTTAAACACTTAAACATATATATATATATGCATATATATCGACTATAGTCGCTTTTGGATATGTCCAAAGTTAATTCTATCTTTTTGACATTTACCATCTCGCAATAAATTCCGCGTGACTAATACACTACGCTGTTGGGAAGTACAACACGTACAAAAGGGGCGTGACTGTAAAATGTATCGATGATATACGATCTTAACATGTATATGAAGTTATACTGTACTTTGTCCCCGATGTGGATCATACATAATATACTATTTATGAATAGTGTAATTACAATTTTTTTTAATTTAGAAAACATATATATATATAGAAGTATTCACTATGAAGATGGGATATTTTGAAAACATATTTGTTTTCAAAATATCACATCTTCATAGTGAATATTTCTATATAAGCCCTATAGGGCTATACTATATATAGTATATATAGTATATATAGTATATATATATATAGTATACTAACTATAGTTCCGTATATTTTCTTATGTTTTACGGATATTTTGATAGTTATGTGTTTAGATTAAATAGCAATAATAACTCATTCACATTTAATATATATATTTATGTATATATTTGTTTTCAATATATTTGAAATATTCAAATAATATAAATTTAATATATTCATATAGAATATGTATTATAGATTTTATACTCATGAAATTAAATATCTTTATCACATTATTTAATATATTTTTATTTTATACGTGTTATAAATATTTGTATAATATGAAGTTACCCTAGTATTATACCCTACAACTGTTATATATATAAGGGTATACCCTGTTAGCCGAGGATATATATATATATACCATATATGGTATACCATAGTATAGTATAGTATAGTATACTATAGTATACCATAGTAAGCATATTATGTGTTTATAATGGTATCGTAATAATATATATATATATATACTATTATTTATTTCACATATACAGGATAATATACACATGTACATTGTACAATAATGATAATAACGATAATGTACATATGTATATTATCCTATATGTGTATACACGCGTTTAAGCTATACTATATTATTATAATCACATTATATAATTATAAATTGAACAGTAAATTGCACGTGTATGCGAAATATTAAACACTCGAACATATTTAGTTATAACTATAGTCTATAGACGTATAATAGTTATCTGATACTCTGGTATTACTTAATGGCAACAATGTAACTGTAGTAAAGTGTCGCCTTATGACGTAACGTATTATCGTGTGGTTCCCTGTCTAAAGTTACGTAACTTTAGTATATGTTTAGGAACAGCACGTATTATATATATATATATAATATATATATATATATATATATATATATATATATATATATATATTAATGTTCACTAAATTGGTCCGATTAGAAAATTGCAAGCACAAATCTGAAAATTAAATGTCTGGTTGTTCTTTTTAGTGATTTACAATATTACATTTTATTATTTTTAATTTAATTTAATTTATTTTAATATTTACCGAATTATATCGATTTATTTAAATACAAATAATTTGAGTTACCATTCATATATCTATATATATATATATATATATATATATATATATATATATATATATATATATATACAGTAAAAGCCGCTTGTATCGACATCCCAGGAGATCCAAAAATATGTCGATACATCCAATTGTCGTTACATATGATGAAGGCGTGGCTAATTTTAAATTACGCCCACTTAATAGTATATGTACTTGTATTATCAAATATCAAATATATGCTATCCTTAATTTCTATTATATCGTTAATTGTGTATATTACATAATATCGCGCGCGCTCACATTCCAGAGAAGCGTGCGTTAAGGGCGATCATAGAACATTTAAAATTAACAGATTAACATTGGACTATGTTTTTCTTAATAAATATACCATTAAAATGAAGCTCACGAATTTTTTTTTATTTTTATTAATCTAAGCTCACACGACAGCCTCGTGAAGTTTAACATGTAGTTAGATACAAATGTTACATTGTAAAAAATAAATTATAAAAAAATAAGTATTTGAAACCTTTGTTATGAATAATTTGTTATCAAATCTTAACACACTATTTATTTTATAATAATGGAATAGAAAATATAAAAAATAGAATTAAAAAAAAAAATTCCTGGACATTTCTTGGAATTTTAACAGGACACTATGTACATGTACATGTGTACATGTACAAAATCGTAAAAAATGACTAAAAAAAGATTGACAGTATGTCGTGTTGTCAAAAATGAATAAAAAAAAAATTGAAGTATACATATATTCTTAAATTTCAATAGCTATAAGATGCAATGTGTCCAAAAAAACTTTTTTTTCTATGATCACCCTTAGCGTGCGTTGGCAATAATAAGTCATGGAATTAACCCAGCGTGGTAGGGACATTCGTATGAGTCTATATATGGGCACAAATGCTGGCATACGAATATCTACGTACGAGTATACTATACTGCGTAGTATCAAACATGATATTAATATATATGTATATAGGGGTATATGCATATATATATATATATATATATATATATATATAAATGGGTATGCGTGTATATGGGTAATATATATATATATATATATATATAACAATGTGCATAGTGTAGTGAATCTACAATAATACAAAGATTAATTCTTCATATCATCATAACTTATTTGATAATATACATATATATATATGTACTATAGTCCATAGTTTATTAATATTCTCAATTATATATCATACATACTATAGTATATATGGTAAACATGTGTACTATTTTCATAATGTCGATACACGTGATGTAAAATTATAAATTGTATAGTAAAATTTTGTCGATACAGCCGATTTGTCGATACAGCCGATTGTCGATACACGCGATATTCTGTAACATGTATTAGATGGAAATTCCAACAAATATATTTGAAATTGTCGTTAGAACCGATATATCGATACATGTGGCTGTCGATACAAGCGGCTTTTACTGTATATATATATATATATATATATATATATATATATTAAAATTGAATTGAATTGAAAGTTTATTTAAACACTTAAACATATATATATATATATATATATATATGCATATATATCGACTATAGTCGCTTTTGGATATGTCCAAAGTTAATTCTATCTTTTTGACATTTACCATCTCGCAATAAATTCCGCGTGACTAATACACTACGCTGTTGGGAAGTACAACACGTACAAAAGGTGCGTGACAGTAAAATGTATCGATGATATACGATCTTAACATGTATATGAAGTTATACTGTACTTTGTCCCCGATGTGGATCATACATAATATACTATTTATGAATAGTGTAATTATAATTTTTTTTAATTTAGAAAACATATATATATATATATATATATATATATATATATATATATATATATATATAGAAGTATTCACTATGAAGATGTGATATTTTGAAAACATATTTGTTTTCAAAATATCACATCTTCATAGTGAATATTTCTATATAAGCCCTATAGGGCTATACTATATATATAGTATATATAGTATATATATATATATATATATAGTATACTAACTATAGTTCCGTATATTTTCTTATGTTTTACGGATATTTTGATAGTTATGTGTTTAGATTAAATAGCAATAATAACTCATTCACATTTAATATATATATTTATGTATATATTTGTTTTCAATATATTTGAAATATTCAAATAATATAAATTTAATATATTCATATAGAATATGTATTATAGATTTTATACTCATGAAATTAAATATCTTTATCACATTATTTAATATATTTTTATTGTATACGTGTTATAAATATTTGTATAATATGAAGTTACCCTAGTATTATACCCTACAACTGTTATATATATATAAGGATATACCCTGTTAGCCGAGGATATATATATATATATATATATATATATATATATATATACCATATATGGTATACCATAGTATAGTATAGTATACTATAGTATATATAGTATACCATAGTAAGCATATTATGTGTTTATAATGGTATCGTAATAATATATATATATATACTATTATTTATTTCACATATACAGGATAATATACACATATACATTGTACAATAATGATAATAACGATAATGTACACATGTATATTATCCTATATATGTATACACGCGTTTAAGCTATACTATATTATTATAATCACATTATATAATTATAAATTGAACAGTAAATTGCACGTGTATGCGAAATATTAAACACTCGAACATATTTAGTTATAACTATAGTCTATAGACGTATAATAGTTATCTGATACTCTGGTGTTACTTAATGGTAACAATGTAACTGTAGTAAAGTGTCGCCTTATGACGTAACGTATTATCGTGTGGTTCCCTGTCTAAAGTTACGTAACTTTAGTATATGTTTAGGAACAGCACGTATTATACATATATATATATATATATATATATATATATATATATTAATGTTCACTAAATTGGTCCGATTAGAAAATTGCAAACACAAATCTGAAAATTAAATGTCTGGTTATTCTCAGTGGTGATTTACAAAATTAAATTTTATTATTTTTTAATTGTATTTTTATTAATTTTAATATTTACCGAATTGTATCGATTTATAAATACAAATAACATGAGTTACCATTCATATATATATATATATATATATATATATATATATATATATATTAAAATTGAATTGAATTGAAAGTTTATTTAAACACTTAAATACATTATTTCTGTAAATATATATATATTAATATATATGTAAATATATATATATATATATATATATATATATATATATATATATATATATATATCAATATATATATATATATATATATATATATATATATATCAATATATATATATATGCATATATTTTGGATATGTCCAAAGGTTAATTTCTTCTTTCACATTTATCATCTCGTAATAAAGTCCGCGTGACTAATACACTACGCTGTTGGGAAGTACAACACGTATAAAAGGGGCGTGCCCGTAAAATGTATCGACGACGTCATTTAATACGATCTTAACATGTATATGAAGTTATACTGTACTTTGTCCCCGATGTGGATCATACATAATATAATGTAATATTTTAATCTAATATATATATATATATATATATATATATATATATATATATATATATGTGTAGATAATGCATAATATAATACAATATTTTAATCTAATATGTATATATATATATATATATATATATATATATATATATATATATATTAGATTAAAATATTGTATTATATTATGCATTATCTACACACATATATATATATATATATATATATATATATATATATATATATATATATATATATACGTGTGTGTTTTGATTATGAATATGCAACCAGCTTAATTAATTGAAAGAAATTGATACTTTTATTTTTTGAATTGAACGATCGTTCAATAGTATCGATACTGACACATGGAAATGAGGGTCCGGTTGCAACATTAATATATATATAAGGTAGTATGTGTTCATTTATATATATATTAGAAATGGATGAAAACATAATAAATGTATACATTTATATACATATATATACATAGGTATTAGAAGAAATATGGTATTATTTGTTAACTACATTTTTTAAAATATAAAAAATGTTGGTTGAAATTCCCGTAATTCTCATATCTTTAATAATCTGAGTAAAAATTCCACTTAGTATACGATACCTTGACGTGGTTAAGTGGCTTCTAATCAGATCCAAATTCGTATTAAATTTACTTTTACTTTCTATCATATATTAATAAAATATATATATACAATATAAATTCGAGCTCTTATCAAAAAATATATACCATGAAAAATATAGGTCATAACTATAGTGTAAATTATAGAAGAATCGTATACTAGTGTTCATCATATCACTTTAATATAAGGTGCCATTGTAAGCACGAGTACTTATTAATTAAATATATACATATGAGTAATATATGTTATTAAATGATTATCTAAACACAATTAAAAAAATGTCAACATTATGATGTATATTATGATACTTATGATATGAGTTGTAAACCTGAACACGGACCTGAAATATATTGGTGACACGATTGGTTATCATAAACATGTTCATAGAAACATTTGTTAATATATATATATATTAGTATATATATATAAATACAAAATATGGAAATGCAGGGCCATCTATAGTATATATATATAAATTGTATAGTACCATCCTGACATTTCCCTATTCGTCTATTGATTTTGTATATTAGTAATTAAATAGAGACAGATATAGGCTCAGCTATTAAGTAATAATAATAATAATATTTATTTATTAAAATTTCATATATATATAATATATAATAAAAAGAGCGGAAACAAATAGACCCCTAAAAACGTCATATACCTTCCTAGCACTTAACTTACATCAATACCTTAAGTTATGAACATAAGTTCAACTTAAGTCGATGGTAACAAATACACTTAAGTTGTTAATGTAATTTTAACGTAATATTATGTGTAAAATAAAATAAATAGTAGTATCTTAGCGTAGTAAGTAGTATTGTAGCAAAGTATTAATTCATATATTATAATATATTATATAATTTCATTTATGTCAGATTTAAAACTTAAATTCAATAATAAAATAATTTCAATATTGAATACACTATTTAATCAATATAGGGACAGACTACAATTACCTACAATTGCCATATATTCAATATTGGGAAATTAGTTCAACATGATTTCCATTTGTATTATAAATATAATTATGATTAACATTTTAGTGTATGTGTCACTTGAATTATATAATGGTAATGAAGTAAAATTCATAGGTTTTCTTAAAGAATTTTAGTTTAATATAATATTTTATTTATTAAAAAAAGTATATTTACTTAAATATAAAATAATAATTATTAATTAATTTGCATAAATAAAAATTAAATCTATATTTCAAAATAATTAAAAGGTATAATATCTTATTCTTTCTATAATAAAAAAACTATTTAAACTTAATAATAATACTTATATCAATAACTTAAGTTGAACTAAGTCGTGTAACATAAGTGTATGTTATATTATTTAATATATTAATAATAAAATTATTATTATTATTATTTTTATTATTATTATTATTATTATTATTATTATTATTATTATTATTATTATTATTATTATTATTATTATTATTATTATTATTATTATTATTATTATTATTATTATTATTATTATTATTATTATTATTATTATTATTATTATTATTATTATTATTATTATTATTATTATTATTATTATTATTATTATTATTATTATTATTATTATTATTATTATTATTACGACTCCAGGCAGTTCTTGATTTTCTCTTGTGTTTATAAAGAACTTAATAAACGATAAATCAAAACACAAGAAAAAAAATGTTACTATTTGTATTGTATTGTCCGGGGCCTCTCACAGTTATTTATAACATGTACAAGTCTATGACTTATTGAGGGGTCCATTTGTATCCGCTATTTGTATTGTATTCAATATATATATATGAGATTTCAATAAATAAATATTATATTATATTATTATTATTATTATTATTATTATTATTATTGAATTGAATTGAATTGAATTGAATTGAATGAATATTTATTATGAATTTTTCAAGTTCGATTTAGTAATAATTAACAATATGTAGTGATAAATTCACAAAACGACAACAAAACGTAGATAGTACACATATAAAAATAACAATAGTAAATTAGAAACGTATCACATGTGCCGGTGATAAAAACAATTAATAATTAAAATTAATAATTTATAAAATTATATATATACTTATATATATATATATATGTATAAATAAATATTAGTTTTATATATTTTAAAGGTATATAAACTATTTGCTAATACAATATGTTCATCAAGACCATTCCACATTTTAGCTATTCGATTATTTAGTAGATTTTTTGTTACATTTAGTTTACATGTATTCATACTAATTTGCAGAGAATGGCCTCTGGTATTGTAGTTGGTCTTTTTGATATTAATAATAGATGATGTATTCATAGATACCAATCCGTTAAATAGCTTATATACTATAACAAGATCAAATCTAGTTCTTCTGATTTCTAGAGAATCTAGATTTAGGTATATTAATCTTTCATTATAAGGTTTATAAGGTAAACCGCATCTCTCGATTAATCTTCTCGTAAAGAATTTGTGGACCTTCTCTAGTTTTATCTTCAGTCCTTTGAATGTCCTGGCATCTAATCCCGGATTCCAGACTGTCGACGCATATTCAAGGTGGGGTCTAGCATATGATATATATGCTTTTCTAATAGCTGGAATATTATTAGTAATGAAACAGCGACATATACGATTGATAACACAATATGCACTTGTACAGCACACACCAATATGTTCAGAGAAATGTAATGATGGATCAAATTTGATACCAAGATCACGATACGATCTACAGTTTACTATTGAAACATTATTTATAGTATACAATGGTTTATTAGTATTACCTAATGTAAGAGCAGCTGCTTTTGTTGCAGCGTTTTCTAATTGCCAAGAATTAGACCATTCATAAAATGTATCAATATTATGTTGTAATTTATATCTATGATCTATGTCATTGGATATAAAACTCAATTTAGTGTCATCCGCGAAAAGATGAATGGATATATCTTTATCAATCACTTCGACTTAATCATTGATATATATTAGAAAGAGTAAAGGCCCTATTACAGATCCTTGTGGAACACCAGATATTATTTTAACTGTATCAGACATTTGATTGTTAACTCTTACTCTTTGAGATCTACCAGATAGAAAACTACTTATCCAAGAATGTATGTTACCACATATACCTAAATTAGTTAATTTGACAAGTAATTTACTATGAGAGACCTTATCAAAAGCTTTAGCATAGTCAAGATATATGATATCAATAAAACTGCCTTTATCAATTGCAGTAATCCATTTAGTATAACAATTTAATAGTTGCAGTTCAACCGATTTTTTATGACGGAATCCAAATTGAGAATCAGTAATTAATGAGTTACGTTCTAGATAAAAATTAATTTCCTCAACTAATATACGCTCGAATACTCTAGACATAATTGAGGTAATTGAAATCGGCCTATAGTTTTCTCTATTTGAAGGGTCACCTTTTTTGAATATCGGAACTATATAACTTACTTTCCACATGTCAGGACATACACCAGCTGATAAAGTTTTATTAAATAATATCGTAAGTGGAATAGATAGTTCATATGAGAATTGTTTGAAAAATATTGAAGGGATATTATCTGGTGGCAATGTACATGATAGTGAGAGATTTATTAGATGCTTTCTTATGTTATGCCTATAGAATAAAAAGTTATTTATAGTTGAATTATGTTTAGGTGGAGATAAATGAGGAATATTATCATTATCATTAATAAATACAGAAGAAAATTGATTATTGAGTATATTAGATTTAACTGTGTCTGAAAAAATATATGTATTATCGTCTGATTTAATGGGACCTATAGTGGAAAAAGAGGAACATCTTGAATTAATATAATTATAAAATCGTGATTTGTCATTAGATGATAAAATTAATTTTTCTCTATCGATAGTTAATTTTTTAATGTTATAATCTAATAATTTTTTAATATTTTTCCAATTTATAAAATTATTATGTGAATCTAATCTAGTTTTATAATATTTTAAACATTTTACTTTTAAACGTAGAATATATTTTGGATACGTTTTTTTATTTTTGATATGTTTATAAGCTGGAACATTATCATTAATAATATTATATAAAGTATTATAAAAAATATTAAACATATTATTAATATCTGTTGAATTAGATAATAATAAATTCCAATCAATAGAAGAAAGGGATTGATGTATACTATATAAATTAGACTTTCTAAAATGTAGCCAAACTTTTTGATTTATTTTTAAATTAGCTTGGAAAGGTAGAGAAAATGAAAATGATATATGGTCACTAATATATTTACCAAATCCAAAAGGGGGACATTCATTAATTTTCGAAATAATCATAGGATTATTGGTTAGTAATAAATCCAGCAAATTATTATTACGAGTTGGAAAAGTAATTAATTGAATGAGTGAGTTTTGATATAGACTATTTTCAAATTCGCAATATGTTGATGGGTAATTATGAAATGTATTATCATTCCAATTATAAAGAGGTAAGTTGAAATCTCCTACAATAATAGTAGGTGAAATTGTATCACATAGTGCAAATAAAAATTTACAAATCGATTTATGAGTGTTAAAATCAGTTGAAGGTGGACGATAAATACAAGATAATCTTATATTTTTAGTAGAATGTAGTACAAGAGTAATATGCTCAATATTATTAAAATTATTGAAATATAATTGAATTGGATTTAAATTAGATTTGCAGATTATCGCTACACCACCTGAATGAGATTTCCTATCATTACGATATATTTTATAGTTAGTATTACCAAAAAGGAGTAAAGCATCAGTATCAACATTTGTTAGAAATGTTTCAACAAGACAAACAATATCATACATGTTAGAACTAAGAATTAACTCTAAATAAGGTAGTTTGTTTCTAACACTGCGACAATTTGAAAACATAACTTTTAAATTAGATGAATTTGATAGTCAGGTTGAATTGTCATTAGAAGAACATTTTTTTTGATAGGTTATAAACGATGTGGACCACTTCTCATAATCAACTTCGGGAATTTTTGAATGCCAGTCAATCTTATTATCAACTAATTTATGAAGCTCGTATTTATTTGTAAATTTGTTGAAAACCAATTTAATATTAGAGTCCAACATATTTGATTTTATAGCATGATATAGGATTTTTTTACGAATAATTTCAGAATTTGGAAGAGATATTCTAGTAAAAATATTTTTAAAATCATGAATTGTATTTAATTTAATTTTAGAGTTATTGATAATATTATTTTTCGAAATAGGTGAATCAAGCTTTAGAATAATAGATTTAAGACTGTAATTAAAGCTAGAGTTTAATTTATAATTTGGAATATCAAAAGTTGTGGAAATAATGTTATTAAAATAATTTAAATAGTTATTATCAAATGACATATTATTAATTGTAGGCAGATTTTCAAAAATAACTGTATTTTCATCGTTAATTTTGATAGCATGCATATCAGAATTAATAGAATTAATAGAATTATTGATATTTATAAAATTATCACTCAAAACACTAGCATATGATTTTGTAGGTTGATTAGATATCATTTCACTAACTTTAGAATTAATTACATTAATTAATTTAGTATTTATCATTATATTATTATTAATATCAGATAAGTTAAGTGAATGATTATTATCAGATTTACTTAAATTCGATGCATTAGTTTTATTACAAGAAAGACAATTAAAATTAAAATTAGGAGAGTCGAAAATTTCCAGCACATACTTAGATGGATTACCATTAGACCAATGGTTTGATAATATGTTAGCCTTATGTAAACATTTAATGTGTATATGATTACCACATGAACAACTTAATAATTTTTCTTGAGAAATATTTGTACTTATATAGCATGTCATACCTATAAATTACTAATAAATAAGTATACTTATTAATAACAAGCCATAAGGCTATTATATTAATACATATATTATAATATATTAATTCAAGAAATTGGATTATATATATATATTATCTGTAGATATAGAATACAGACATAATATTATAAATGTATTGGTGTGTGTTGAACAAATGCATACAATATAGAAAATCAATATATAACGCTACTAACTATTTTTAGACAATATAGCAGCAGTATATCTCGAATGCTATTCAATTTTGAAACAATAGAATCTGGATTCGAAATAGTAATTTTAGAAAACACGTCTGTTCACTCTGAACGATAGAGACGGAATGATTATTATTATTATTATTATTATTATTATTATTATTATTATTATTATTATTATTATTATTATTATTATTATTATTATTATTATTATTATTATTATTATTATTATTATTATTATTATTATTATTATTATTATTATATTACATATAAACTTACGTTCAATTTAGAATCAACCTGTTTAGTTCAACCTACATCAACAACTTAAGTTCATAACTTAAGTTGAACTTAAGTTATGTAACGTAAGTTTATAATATATAATATTTAATTATATAATATTGTATCAACATTTATTTTAAACTTATGTTATACTAAAGTTCATTATAATAGGTTAATGATAATGCTTAAATTTATATTAATATAAAAAACTTACATCATAACTTAAGTTCAACTTAAGTTTTTATTTAAGTTGAATTCTGGGTTATAAATGTTATAAATAACTGTTGGCCCTGCAAAATACAATTCACATAGTAACATTTCTTATGTTTAGATTTGTTGTTTATCAAGTTATTGAGAGTACAGCAATAGCTTACTGGAGTGCAACCGGGACCACTCGCTTATAGCTTTTTGTTATTCAACTGATCTCTAGACCCCAATACAACTATATATATAGTTGTATTGGGGTCTAGAGATCAGTTGAGAGCTGGGTAGTATCGCCGATACAGTATCTATTAAGACAAAAAATCAGTATCGTAGATATATTTGTATTTGTATTTGTATCTATTATACAAATTACACAAGTATTTGAAATTGTATCTATTAGTCATAAATAGTATCTACGATACGTATCTACTAAGACAATTATTTAAACAGATACATTTTATTAAATAATATATCATTTGGTCATTATATTTATTTCATATCAATATTTTATAATATCATTTTATTAATTTTAATATATATATACATTATATATATATATTTTTTAATAAAATATCTTTTGTAAATATAGAAATTAATTCATTGTTAAAAATTATGATATATCAATTATAGTGATTTATTCTCAAAAACCATTATTTACATTTATTGAAACAAAGACATTATTTTGATAATATATTTTATATAATAATTGATTTATAATTCAAAAGTATATATTATATAGAAAGATAAAATAATTTTAATAAATATGATAATTCTAAATAATAATAATTAATAATATATTAATAATTTATTTTTTGTATATTAATAATTAACTATATTAATGTTTAATATTCGAAAGTAAAGATCGATGATTATGTTTAGTTGAAAAATAGTATATTGTAATAATTTATATTTCTCTATAGTCTGTAATGGCTCATAGTATAATTTCAGATGTAATAAACGCTGGTATACTAAAATATTCATCGTGGGCATCATTAAATGTCAATAAATATCAACAAATGTATTCTATATCATCTATTGAAGAATACGTTATAAGGTGTAAATATTTAATATGTCATTTTAAAGGAGGTATCCCACTATTTCCCAGTATTTCCGGAAATAATGTCCTGAAGTATTTTTAGAAAGATATTTTCTAGCAAGTTAACTAAAATTGTAGTGGGTTACCCTCTTACTTTCCGGCAACTTTCCGAAAAAATAGTAACTTTAAAGGAATTACGAGCAAATTAAAGCAAATTACTAGAAAATCACTTTCTATAAAACATTTCCGGACATTATTTCCGTATAAAGGGGTATCCCACTTAGTGTTGGAAACGGTTTCGAATATCGAATCGAATATTTTAATATTCGATTCTTTCAAATAGTAAATTTTCGAATTTTACAGATATTCGAAAATGTCGAATACCTAAATCTAATTATTCGAAATGTCGAATACCTTAAATCTAATTATTCGAAAATGTCGAATACCTAAATCTAATTATTCGAAAATATCGAATACCTAAATCTAATTATTCGAAAAATTCGAATATCAAAATTTAACTATTCAAAAAAAACGGTAAAAGGCATGCATATATTTTATTAAACAATAAACAAATAATTTAATACTATTTACCCTAGGCTATTTACTTCCGTTTTAACCTTTTTAACTATCATATAATTCATTATTTCATTTAAAATAATGGAAATGTATTATTAATAAATATAATTTTTATTATAATTTAAAATAATAGAAACATATAATATCATTACTAGATTATTTAGTAAATATAATTTAAATAACTTTAAATAATTTTATTTAACTAATCGATAAATATCATATCCTAATTCAATATTTTATTTAAAATAATAGAAACTTATCTCTATTTTATAATGAAATAGATGAACTGGAATTATATCTGTTTAAACCGATAATTGACCGGAATGATTGTCCATTAATGTGGTGGTCTGACCACGATAAGGAATTTCCAATTCTTTCCAAGATTGCAAAAAATATTTAACTGGGCAGTCATCATCTGTTCCTGCAGAGAGAATATTTTCTATGGCTCCAAATATTTTAACAAAAAAACGCTCAAAATTATGTCCAGAGAAATTAGACGTATTGATATTCATTGATCATTAATCAAAATTCATAACCATTTTTAATTATATTACATTCTATTATTATATATATTTGTCAAAATAAATAATTATTATTATTTTTAATTATTAAATATATTTACTATTTGAAACCTTCAAAGTGTATTTATTTACTATTTTACACCTTATAAATGAATAATTTAATTATTTGAAAACTTCGAATACTTAATTTAATACAAATAATACTATTTTAAACCTTCAAAATGTATTTATTTACTATTTTACACCTTAGAAATGAATAATTTAACTATTTGAAAACTTTGAATACTTAATTTAATACAAATAATACTATTTTAAACCTTCGAAGTGTATCTATTTATTATTTTACACCTTAGAAATGAATAGTTTTACTATTAGAAAACATTGTATACTTAATTTAATACAAATAATACTATTTGAAACCTTCGAAGTGTATTTATTTACTATTCGAAACCTTTGAATACTTAATTTAATAAAAATAATACTATTTAAAACCTTCAAAGTGTATTTATTTACTATTTTAAACCTTCGAAATGAATAATTTTACTATTAGAAAACCTTTTATAGTTAATTTAATACATATAATACTATTTGAAACCTTAGAGGTGTATCTATTTACTATTTTACACCTTAGAAATGAATAATTTTACTATTAGAAACATTTGTATACTTAATTTAATACAAATAACACTATTTGAAACCTTCAAAGAGTATATATTTACTATTCGAAACCTTCGAATACTTAATTTAATAAAAATAATACTATTTGAAACCTTCGAATGTATTTATTTACTATTCGAAACCTTTGAATACTTAATTTAATAAAAATTATACTATTTGAAACCTTCAAAGTGTATTTATTTACTATTCGAAACCTTCGAATGAGTGCAAAATCTGAAAATTTCCAACACTAATCCCACTACAAGATATTCCGGTAACTTACCGGAAATATTGTAACTTTAAAACCATTTGCTATCAAGTTGTAATGGGATACCCTATAAAGTTATTATATTTAAGGTAAGTTGCCAGAAAGTAAGGGAGTTTAACAGTACAATTATAGTTAACTTTATAGAGAATAGTTTTAAAATTAAAATACATGTAGTGAGATACCTCCTTAATTTTCCTTGAAATGTACTTTCAAATCGACATCGATGAATATATATATATATATATATATATATATATATATATATATATAAATATATATATATATATAAATATATATTATATAATATATATATATATAAATATGATTTATATCTATATACTATATACATTGTATATAATTATAATGTATTTGTATCTACTAAGATGTATCTACTAAGAAAATTATGTATTTGTAATTGTATCTACTATGGTTTTTTTTAAAGTAATTGTAGTAGTATCTATTATAAGAAAAAAATGTGTAATTGTAATTATATCTATTATACATTTTTCGAGTATCGTGCCCAGCTCTGTATAATATATATATATATATATATATATATATATATATAGTATAAGCCAGAATATACATGGTGAAGTCTGGTCTATATATTAACCTATTAATATGTACACTACGATGTACATTTGAATTAAAATAAATACAATTATTTTTGAATTATTAATTTAAAAAATCCGTACTCTTTACATCGACATATCACAAGTTAAATGAGAATAAATGCCTAATAGTATAGGTATATTTAACAGAGGTATACTATTTGACCTTGATCGACCTTCTCTGGTGTGTATACTATGTATGACCCCACTGCAGTCAGTCTGGTTAAACCTCGCAGCATATCGTCATAGCTTATAAGATGTATACAGTTATTCAGGGCACCACCATTGGCACATAGAATGTGATGTAATACAAAATGTGCACGTAAATAACGTATACATCTAGTATGACGTAATATATATGCGGTAATAGTGTAGTGTTTCGTTAGTTACATGTTAATGTGTAATTCAATTAGTAGGTCAACAATCAAAAAAGGACAATGACCCACATTAGTAATGTCTACATATACTAATATTTTTAATTTGTACACCTATCGTTGAAGTTAGTTATAATACATGTCATTGTTTTTAATTTACTGGAAGGTTGGAACATATTTTCGAGAAATTTTAATTTAATATATTAATACGATATTACTTAAAATAGTTGCCGAAATGGCATAGACTATTAATTATAATTATAAATTACTTTAAATATAAGGGCATTCTCGTGATATTTTTATTTAATTTATAAATTAAGTTTAATTGGTGCGTATGTCGATGTGCGTAGGAACGTATGCTTACAATAATGGGCATTCGTTAGCATTCTGAATTATTTATAGATTTATAATTCATGATAAATGTATACATCGAAGTACATTTGAAGATTTAGCGATAAACTTAATATTAAACATATTATATACATGTTTATATCCGTACTATAATGTTATACAGGACATACCATGTATACTTATATATTTACAGCGTGTACAAAAGATTAAATTAGAAGTATACTTCTATAGAGCCCACTCATATACACCATGAATTATCCGTCTTCGTAAATGATCATCTGCACACGGACGTACTTTTATCACGTGGGTCTAGAGCAGTGGTTCCCAACCTATGGGTTATGACCCTTTCAAATTTGTGTCATTGGGTTTTTTATTTGGAGAAAAATAATATTTTCCTAATTTAAGGTAAAGGCCAAATTTAGCTTATTTTCGGACTTTTGAAAACCTTATATTCGGCTTAAATTCGCCATTTCTATATGTTATTAATATAGTTCTCTATATATACTTAATATGGTTAATTAATTTAATTAATATATATTATATTGCATGGCATTGCAATAATTTCAGTATCAACAAATATATTAATATTATACAACTGTTATCAATATACCCAGTAAACCATAATAGCAGATTTAAATACTTATTAGCCTACATATTTTTATAAATCAATTTTAATCAAATTTTCGAACATTCTGATTTAATTCAACCGATTTAAACGTTTTTAAAACATATTTCTACTGCTTTGATAATTACATATTAAAGCCTTATTTCATTCTGATTTACTAATCTCCGATATCTTAAGATATACTTAAATCTGTCTTAATGAGTATTTAAATCTGCTATTATTGTTTGCTGGGAAATATATCTTATATGTGGATTATTAAATCAGAATTATTTCATACTTAATTATTAAAGCCGTAGAAAGATATTATAAAAACGTTTAAATCAGTTCAATTAAACATATTTTAAATCAGAATGTTAGAAAATCTGATTACAATTTCTTTATAAACTGCTTTTATAAGTTTTTCAAGCTGCTGTTATTGTTTGCTAGGTAGTATTTAAATCAATAATGAAGTATAAGTTAATAATAAATTTATTATATTTTTATTAAATAATTAAATTATATTGAGTGTATATCCTTCAAGTTCAATGTTTGAAAGATGGTTCTTTCCTTCAATTTGTATCGACTTTTTAATGAAAAATATGATTCAACGGATGAAGTTCCTGGATATATACATAGCAGTCCAGTAATGAAATTAAATAAATTCTTATATTATTCTTTAATACAAAGGATTTCAATCAGGAAATTCTATAACCTAAATATTCAATAATTATAATTGTATTACATTGGGCCATTTATATCTCATTTTAGTTATTAAATTGAATTTTCTCCTTACAAATCCGATTAATTTTATTAAAGTAAGCAAAAATGTCATTAACATCGAATTTGTATAACCCATCTGTAACGCCAAGTCCAGTTTATGAGGTTCATACCATACCCTTACTAATCCTGGTATGGATGCTCTCTGTATTCTACTTAATACAGCTTGAATAATAATATATAAACAATTTAATAATAAATAGTATTTATAAAAACTATTATTACGTCCTGTCATATTTTTTTCAACATCAGTTGTTATTCCAATAATTTTATATTTCCAGTATTCACATAACTTCTAATACTTGTGACAATGACGTAAATAAAACTTCGCTTGTATGCTTCTCAAAGATAGGAAAGTTTAATAGGTGCACACTATGCATTTTGTTATTAGTATAAAATCGTATTCTCATATCAATATACGCATATGAGATGTATGTTGACATATACATTTCTAAAGAGAATGCCCAACAATCTTATTATAATTCCCTTGATAATTATTCTTCAATAATAACGAAGTGACTTACTTACATTACTACTATTGTATACAAATTTGCTTTTACTTGTTGTATTATTTACTAATAATATACATATTTCTATTAAGTATTTTATTGTATTACTTTTAATGATTTAAAATAGGAAAATATATATTTATAAAAAGGCCGAATTTAGCTTATTTTCGGCCTATGAAAATCCTTATATTCGGCAAAATTCGGTCTTTTCATCAAAAGGCTGAATTTAACTCACCCTGGTCATGAGCCAATTTATAAAAATATTTATATACAATATATTATAGTTTATATTATTCGTTTACGATTAAGTTTAATAATACAAAAATAAAAATGTTCACTAGGTAATGGTATATTTTTAAATTAAAAGTTGTCAAAAAAAGTGGCATAATGAAAAAAGGTTGGAAACCACAGTTCTAGAGGGTGTTGTTGTCAGCGAGTATGCATATATATATATATATACGCCCATATATATATATGCTTCTTATTTAATTAATATTTCAATGATACTTTGAAATATTGATTAATTTTTGATTTATTAACGTAAATATAGATAAATAAATTAGTATTTAATAAATTATCATTTGTACATTATTTTGATATACAGTATAGTATATTATAGATATATATGTATATGATCAATATTAAAATTATGAATGTAAATTTAAAAATAAAAAGTATGTATTATTAATAAAAATATAATGATGAATACATGTTTACATATATTGAGTTAATTTGACAAATAGATACATATATATATATATATATATATATATATATATATATATTTATATATATATGTGGTTGTGGTCCGTATTACCAATATTTTTCCTACATCGAGAATCACCGAATTATGACGAAAAATGAAAATTAAATTAGTTTTTTTCAGTAATGCAAAGATAATATTATTATAATCTTCGAGACATTTATTTAGATATTAATGTGTTTTTAAATTGTATATAATTAATTTAATTGTTATATGATTGAACATTATTAATATATATATATATATATATATAAGTTATAACTATATTATATTTACTGATATCGTCTATACATTTATTTACAAAAATGATAATGCAGTTAATAATATTGTATTATCTTATAAACCCAATTGATTGCTATTAAATGATTATACTATTAAAATAATGTAAACATAAAGATAATGTTAACACCTATTACTTGAATAAATATATAAGTGCTACATTTAATAATAATTAATTTAAAAAACTCCATAAAGGAAATATACCTATGTGAATCTTTAATTATAATCGTCATATATGAAAACGTATTAATATAATATGATGTATATAATTCATCATACATCATTATATATATTTACAATTATATACAATTATATACAATTATATACAATTATATACAATTATATACAATTATATATAATTGTACGAATAATTGTATAAAATAATTGTACGAATAAATATTAACATAAATTCAAATTCGAATATTTAAATTAAAGTTAAGGGATAACGTTTAAAACACTCTTAAACTAGTCAAGTACAGGTAAACGCACTAGCTAACACGTCACTGATATTATAATAACCTATTTCCGTACGAAAGTCGCCGGGTTATATTTAAGTCGACGATTTTCTAACGAATTAAGATGAATATATCCATGAGTGAAATATAATATATATATATATATATTTCACTCAATGAGATAATAGTTAGAAAATTCGTTAGAAAATCGTCGACTTATATATATATATATATATATATAATATATTATATATGATGATGATGATGATGATGATGATATTAAGTTTATTAGACCTAAAATAGGGTCATATTTTTGTTTTTATATTTTTATTTATAGTTTATTAGACCCCTTCGCTCGTGCGGGAAGAAAATAATAATAAAATAATAGTAATACGATAATAATTTAATAATAATATACATTCAATATACCATGGACAACAATACTAAATAATATAAAGGACTATTATATACTACAGTCTGCATTTACATGGTGTAGTGTTATATACTACAGACTGCATTGATATAGTACAGTGTTATATAATAATAAGATAATAATAATACAATAACAATTTAATAATGATATACATTTAATATAACACGGACAACAATAATAAGTTGGATGATTTAATGATTATGGGTAGAGAGAAAAGAAGAAGTAAGATTTATAAATCTTTTGTGGGATCTAATATAACGAATGGTAGGAGGGAGGGAATTCTATATATATATATATATATATATATATATATATATATATATACAGTCAACTCTCGGTAAGTCAGACTACAGATAATTCGGACTTCTCGATAAGTCGGATACATTTAGTTGGTTTGGTTGGATTTGTATCTATTTCCATGTTAAATTAATCGGATACGTCGGATAAGTTGGATTGGATAAGCCGGACACATACTATAGTCATTTTTATGATTTTTATACTGGATAAGTCGGACTTTTTATAAATTGTCAGATATATTTACTTTAAATAATGAATATTATAATTGTAGTAAGTAATATAATTGAATACAACATTTTATGTTGCTGATTGTTGCATAATTCCATATTTCGGTATCCATTTAACTCGCGCTGCGCATTTCATGTATTATTTGCGTGATACTCTTCATCTCGGATAAGTCGGACATCTCGCTAAGTCTGACACTTTTCCCGGTCCCTTGAGAGTCCGACTTATCGGGAGTTGACTGTATATATATATATATCTTATAAGATAAATATCATACGCTAACATATTAATAATACAACTATTCAATCGGGGTAGTGATATAGTAAATTCGCTTATCATTTTAACCGATCAACAATATTGTATTTAGGGGCTCTGTAACAGGGGGGCAGGGGGATATGTCCCCCCCCCCACTTTAAAATCTAGGGGAACCTCCTATGTATTGACGCCCCCTCCACTTGTACCATAGAATGTATATTGATTGATTGGTACAAATTATCCCAAGGTACAAACAATCGTTCCCTACATACAAAATCGTTCCAGCGCCCTATTGTATTACGTATTAGAGAATACATGAAGAGCTCTCGGAATACATGTTATATGTAATGTGTGTGTGTGCGAATTCGAGAGGAGCTTTACAAGTATACTTATATATAGTATATATATATGGTATACTATAGGTATACCTACGTATATATTCGACTCTACAGAGTCGTTCACGTGTATATATTAACTTTACTTTTACAATTAGTTTTCTATATCCTAAGCGAATAGATAAGATATATCTACGTATCTACATATACAGAATAACTATGTGCATATATGCTTAAGCAATTGTAATTACAATATACATTATACAGTTATAATAGTTACTCAATAGAATGTCTATACGTGTATATTTCGTAGTATGTGTTTTGATATCTTGTCACTTCATTTTACGTATGTTATAAATAATTAATTATTATCATATATAAATAATTGAATTTTTCAATTCGTTATGTTTTCAATAATAATTAATTTAGTAATTTATTTTATAATTTATAAAAATAAATCATATTTATTATTATTTAATAATGCTTTTATATATTACACTAATTTCACTAATATTAATAAGTATACCAGAATCCTCGGGTTTGTATACTTTTATTTTATAGGTTTATTTATTTAACATATTTATATAATAAATATATAACTGATAAATCATGCTAAACGAATACTTTTATTCATGTAATATATAATATATTACTATGTAAACATACAAATGTATTAAGTAAAAAGTGTATATGTATTACTATATAATGTCTACTGTATATTACGGTATATATATATAACAATCTTCCAGACGATATACCATATATGGTATACCGTATACAGTATATATATAACGTATACGGTATCAACTATATATCCAAGAAGTGATATCCTCAAATATTATCTTACGTAATATGTTTATTTAACTTATAGATTATAATTTATAATACATCTTATTTTCGTTTTTATTTTATTCTTTTTACCTAGAGAATATTCTGTATATATATATATGCTTATCCTTTGTATTTGTATAATATTACTCACGCACTATATATTAGTATTATTATTATTGTTATATATAAGTAACAAGTTTTTACTAACAACCTACTTAAAACACATTCGAGAATAGCTCTCGCTTTTATATTTGTGTATAATAAATCATCATCATCATATATATATATATATACATTGAACTTCATGTGTAGCTCGGTTGACTGAGGTATCAGACACACCTCAGTAATACTGCCCGTATTGAATAACTGTTAACACAATAGCCGTTGACGGGCACCCCTCACACAACTACGGTGTATAGTATACAATATACACTGTATAGTATACAATATACACACAATACCCTCACTGTTAACCGCGGCGCCGTATCACCACGATAGATTACGTCACAATCGTTTAGTCATAGGTAATGAGTCATCACTAATGAATCATCACTAATGAGTCATCACTAATGAGTCATCACTAATGAGTCATCACTAATGCGTCATCGCTAATGAGTCATCACTAATCACTACTACGATTAGCTGTATGCTGAACACATAGTTATGCATTTAGTGACGAATGAACTCATTAATTGTCATAATGTCTCTCTATGTATATATGAGTGTATATATGTTGTATTTAAATTGTGTTGAAATAAAATAATAATAATAATAATAATAATAATAGTTATATTTTCTTTTAAATTCCTAGAAGTAAAGTACTACTCCGAAATAAAATTATGATAACAATAACAATAACATTATATGTATACGCCTAAGTATATGTATGTTACTCTACGTTCTCAAGGTCATTCCCGTACTTTTTCCGTTAACAAGATCACCCTAGATTTCCATACACCCTCATCTTATAGTATAATATAGTATATATATATATAGTATATATAGTGTATTCTACCATCCGGTACATACGTCGGTTGCCTACTATAATACTGTATATTTGGTTCTGCATCATTATTTCCCTTGCCACATCGCTAAGTTTCCTCTCTACTATAATACACAAACACACAAACACACCTCTATTCTCCGTACATACACACCGAATGTATGCTCGTCATCGGTCCCTATGTCCTCCGCACATGTCCTACATCAGACAAAACCTGTATTGTTACCCACGTATTGATTACCAGTGAAGAACCTGTATTACCTATCACCCTTAATGGACGAGATAGACCGTTCATCGTTTATTAGTGTGAGTGTTATTTTATAGGGGTAATCTATTGTGTTCTCTTCGCACCTAATCATTCAAAGTTGATGTATGTATATATATATATATATATATATATATATATATATATATATATATATATATATATGATGATGATGATTATTTATCAAATACAATTATATAATAGCGAACGCTATTCTCGAATGTGTAATAACAACAATTATATTTAAACGAGTGATAAATAAATAAATATATAATACAAATAAATAAATGGAATCATAAATATTATAGAATTAATTGTGGTAAGTAAAAATATAATTAAATAAATATTAAATATTTAATAATAAACGAAGAGTATAAACTAATGGTGTATAATAGTGTAATAATAGTAATGAATATGAATGAAAATATTAAACAATAAATATATATATTATAAAGATATTATGATGTATAATCAGGTTATAATTAGGTTAAATATGTTACACATATATATAAAATAAATTATAAATTATGGTAGTAATTGATTTTTTTTTTAATGTACATGATTATAATATTGTAACTGCGGCCGAATATCTTAATGATCTTCTTCCGTGTTGTTTTCTGTATATATTTGCTATTGTCAGTAGGTAAGTGTTTGCATTTTTCAGACTTCTTGTGTTAAGTTTGAAATATAATAAATCAGTTAAATAGTGCGGAGTACTTTTGTAAAGTAATTCATGTATAATATGTATAAGTCTAGTTTTAATTCGTATTTACATTTGTAAAATATTTAAAGAGGACATCAGTGAAGGACATCAGTGAAGATATAGAATATGTATCGTATTTGCGTTTATTAAAAATAAGTATAGTAGTTGATTTAATTAAATGGTTGAGTTATTGAAGTTGTTGTTTATTGTAGTTAATAAGTAGTGTAATAACAGTAGTCGAGTCAAGAAAAAAAGAATGCATTATCTATGGTTACTAGTAGTATACTACTTACCTTATTCAAGTGTGCAAAATACGCAAATATCTTCAATAACGGTCTACTTACTATAGTATATGGCTACTAGCTAATGCATTCTTTCGATAGTTAATTCTCACTATAGTTGATGATTAGTCATGTTATTGATATTATTATTATTATTATTATCAGATTTAGGCAATGCCAGGGTAATTATAGAAGCAGTGTTGCTTATCGAGACAATTACCCCTCGTTACCCAATTACCCCGATATGTGCAGTATCGTTACAGTATATAAATACATACACGCGTACTGTAACAAGTTAGTAGTCTTCGGGTACCGTTGTTTTAAATGAGAAATGTAAACTAAATTAACCGTATCGTGCGTTCCACTCCATTTAAAACTACACGGTGGTTAAACTAGTTAGTAGGACGCGGGATTAATCGCTTCCGGAAAAATAAAATAGGTATTATAATAATACATATAAGTTACATCTAATTGAGTATACATAAATGATCTACTCCCATAATGACAACGGGTACCTTAACACGAGAGCGGCCTCGTATACGAGGGACCCTATAGGGGCATTATAGCCGTATGCTTGTAAGTGAATATTGCACCTAAGTACCACGATGGAATTAAAGGATTTCACAAAAATAAAAAAAATAAAAAAATCTTATAATAATAACAATATACAATAATACAAATATATATATATATATATATATATCTATTTATTAATATTTAAAATATTATTATATAATACTATACGCTAAACTATAACGAGTTGATAATACCTGCAGGTATAAAAGGAACTTGCGTTAGGAACAAATGTATATACGGACATTGCTCTGTAGTAACTAATGATAATGGCGATCTAGAAAATAGGTGTATTTGTTCCGTGGGCTATTCCGGAGACCACTGCGAAATGTGTTAGTGTTACCTTATTTATTATATACATAACGATATCTTCTTTCTACACATTAAGTACAATTGTATACTAACATTATTATATATTTGTTAACTAATTAGTTAAATATTAATAGTTATATAAGTAGCTGTTTACATAATTATAAGCATAGGGGAAAGTAACTAATACGGATACTCTCGGTATCTCAGATACCATAAATCCTACAAAAAAATGTTAATGAATAAAATATTCATAATTATAGTCTACAAAATATTGCTGATATCCAATAAACTGATTTTTATATTACGTTTTTAAATTTATGAAAAAAATGTCTACTTAAAACCTTCTCAAGAATATACAAATGTATCGAACACTATTTTATTAAAAAATAAAGCATTCTAAAATTATATATAATTTCTATATTTGTTATCAAATACTCATTAAGTTATAAGCATATATCTAGAGGTCATATAAGTTCCTAATACAGACACTCTATATATAGATTGTCGGTATTAGAACTTATATGACCTCTAGATATATGCTTATAACTTAATGAGTATTTGATAACAAATATAGAGACACATCTATAGATGTCTTAATACGGACACCCTATAACCAATCAGCGCTCAACGTATGAACTATTCTGATTTTCAAAAAAATCGCGTGCGTTATAATATTAATACCACCAATAAAGCTAAATCTAAAAATTTTATTATTTAGATACTTAAAGTATATTATTAATTAAAAAATAATAAAAATAGATAAATTATTAACTAATTAAATTAGAATAAATTGTTCATATAATTAATTATAAATAATGTAATTGTAATTTTTCTACTTGATTCATCAATAATATATAGTTTATCTAGTGGTATATAGGGTATCCGTATTATAACATAGGGTATTCGTATTCGGACATGGGTACCGAATACGGACATCCCTGTTATCTACGGAATTAAAATATTAAATACAATTTTAAAATCCCAATAATATCTATAATCATATAATATTAATATATTGTAATTTTTGAATACAAATAATGAGTCATACAATGTTTAGACCATTTATTGTGAAAGTGTCCGTATTAGGTTTCTTTCCCCTATATAATTTGTATTGGTTATTTTAGTCTACCAATATATATATATATATATATATATATATATATATATATATATACCCAGTTAGTAAATTAATCAGTGATATTGATTAGATAATAGTTTAATCATCGTCTTATTTTGTGCTTAACTGATCGTAATATGATAACAATCATATTACAATCATTGATAAGCACCTATAATTGATTACCAAATACACTTCTAAATAATTGATATTAATATAATTGTAATCAATGATAGTTAGATGATCAGTCAACAATTATTGATCGTCATTTTAACAGGACAACTGTACATAAGTTATATTAATATAACTGTAATCAATGATAATTATCATTAACTGATCATACATTTAAATCAATGGTCGTAATCAAATGAATATCAATTATTATAATCGAATGATAACCGGTGATCGTAATCAATACATAGCTCTATTATAGTCAACTGGTTATTACTGGATTGTTATCTTATTAGGAACTTTGATTATTTTACTTACTGTGTATATATATATATATATATATATATGATGATTATGATGATGGTGGTTTATTATACACAAATATAATATCGAGCGCTATTCTCGAATGTGTTTTATGTTGATTACTAGGATTATATATAGATACAGTTAGTAATGTTTAATATAAAGATGTGATGTATTATGTTAAAATATATATATTATACGTTATAATGTTAATGTATTTTAGTATTCTTTTATTATTATTCTACATGTGAATATCCCTATTATAAGTATGAGAGTTTAATTATGTTCAAAAAATATATTTCAATAGATTTATTGAGTTTTAGGTATAATTTATATCTACTAATAACATTAAACTCATACGAATACGAAATACCAATAATATAATTCGTACTATAAATATGATAGAAAAACTAATAAGTTTATAAATTGTAATACATCAGTAACCATGTGAATATAACATTTAGATAGATTGGTTGGTAATTGATAACATCATTTTTTTAAGATATATAATTTGTGATTATATTAAAATAACATGATTAACATATGATATATGTGTATTATATGATAAATAATAGATTATATATAAAAAATATCATAAGATAAATATAAGAAACAACATCATTTTATATTAAAATAATGGCAATCGAGTTTCAATCAAAAAGATAAACGTATTGTAATTTTATCTGGGATTAATTTATTGCATATAGTATAGAATATATATATATATATATATATATATATATGTTTTCTTTAATATACAAGACGAATGCACTAACGAGATATGTGAACATGGGGATTGTAAAAACGCATCCCGTAGAGGAATGGCGGGTACTCTCTTAAAGTGCATATGTGATCAAGGTTATAAGGGTAAAGACTGCGATAAAGGTTATCCTAGATATTCGTATAACATAGTTCGAATATATATATATATATATATATATATATATATATATATATATATATATATATATATATAGGTTAATATATACTGCGTATTGGTATAAATGTATATGCTTTACTATTGATGTATATAATCATGTATGCTGCATATATTATACTACCATATAGATTATTATTATGACACCATTATATATATATATATATATATATTTATATATATTAATAGATTAATTTATGTTTATTATGAGAAGGAATTTGAGAACTATTATCTGTGAATAATATTAAGCCGCTTGATCTTGAAAGTTTTCCTATAGGAATACTATAGGAATACTATAGGAATACTATATAAATGTAATAAATATTTCAATAATGTAAATGTTGATATATTATTTACCATGTATTTATTGGTGTGAGTGTGTGTGTGTGTGAGTGAGTATGTAAATAATACATATATTATAATATTTATAATATTGTTATATATATATATATATTTATTTATATATATGTAAATAAATGATAATAGGTATACACATAATTTAGACGTAGATGAATGTGAAGAATATAAATGCGGTATTAATTCTGTATCTTGTGTAAACTCAGTTGGAAATTACACTTGTAACTGCAACACTATGTTTTATGGATATGATTGTGAAAAAAGTGTTACTATTATATATATATATATATATATATATATATATATATATACACTATTTAAATTATCTATATTATTAGTTTTAATTATTTATTATACATTATTAAAAACATTACAAATAAATAAATGCAGATTGTTTCCATCCTAAGAGATATCTTTAACTCTGATAATTTATATATATATATATATATAACTATAAGTAAAATAAATATATATATTAAATAATTATATATATGTATATATATATATATATATATAATAATATTGTGATTTTATTCTACCATTTCAAATATAATGAGACTAATTATTGTTATTATTATTATTATTAAATAGTTTATTGACTACTAAACATCATATGTTTATCGGCGTCATATAATATAATAATAATGAAGGAAATAACAATTTGAACATAAATAAATATAAGAACAATAACAAGAACAGTATATATATATATATATATATATATATATATATATATATATATATATATATATATAAAAGAACAAGAACAATATTAAATAATACAGTTATAAAGAAATAAAATAATTATTTACTTTACATTTAAACAAAGGTTCAGACTCAGTTGATCTGATGTCAGCTGGCAATGCATTGCAACATTTAGGAGCTGCGACTGCAAATGCTGATTCGGTGTAAACTATGGTATACGACGTATACGACCTACCTAGCACTATAGTGACAGGTTGTTGGAGCATCATATTTGAGCTAACACGACGAGGTCGATAGTCCGTGAGTATAGTAATAACATTGGCGAGATATTTAGGGCTGGCTCGATGCGTTATGCAAAGGAGACGGAACTTGCAAACTAGCCGGAACTTTAACCATCCAAGCGAATGCATCAGAGATGAGATGGAAACCATTGTTCGACGTTTAAGTTTATAGAGGATTCTTACTGAACGACGCTGAATAGTTTCAAGTCTGTGCAATAGATGAAGGGGTAGGGTAGTAAATAAGGAACAGCACTACCGAAATTTACTAAACACAAGAGCATGAATAATGCACTTGGTTAAATTAAAAGTTAGCTTATTACGCGTCTTTCTAATGTTGTATAGATAGTAGTTAGCAGTACGTATAATATTTACTATTTGCGCTGTGACATTGAAGTGAGTGTCGAAAGTAATACCGAGTGTAGTTACTGACTGGGAAGTGGGAAGGGAGAGTAAAAACGGATGTGTTATATTTAAAGGAGAACTTGGACGAGATAAAATAATAGTATCAATTTTAGAAATATTTAGTGAAAGTGAGATATTAGCAAACCATTTAGTTAATTCAGTAATGCAGTTGTAAATAGATAACTGAATGGATTCAGTATCGCTGGAAGGCGGGAAGGACGTGTATATTTGGAGATCATCAGCATAAAGATGATAATGTATGTGAGGAAATTTGAGAAATATTGATTTAATAGGTAATATATAAATTATGAATAGAATGGGACCAAGGACATAGCCTTGTGGAACACCACAGGAGTGAACAAAAGGTACAGACAACGAAGAATTAATTTTTACAGATGAAGATCTATTAGATACAAATGAATTGAACCAGTTAAGAACTTGACCGTTAATACCAATCTCACGTAGACGAAACGAAAGAATTTGAAGATTAAGAGAGTCAAAGGCATACGATAAATCTAACAGAACAATAAACCAAGGACTTTTGGAATCGAGGGATAAGAGAATTTCACTAATAATAAGATGTAGGGCTGTCTCAGTGCTACGGTGAGGGAGATAAGCGCTTTGAAAGCAATCGACAATATTAATGGAAGTAATATACTGTATTAGCTGTGAAGAGACAATTCGTTCAAAATTCTTTGACATAGATGAGAGTTGGGATATTGGTCTGTAGTTAGCTAAGTTGGAATGATCTAAAGTCTGTTTCTTGAGTAATGGTGTTATATACGAGTATTTCATCGATTGTGGTACAACAGCGGTGATAAGAGACAAGTTGATTATATCTGTAATAAAACCAATGAGATAAGGAGAGATGGAGTGAAAAAGGCATAATGGAACAGGATCTAATGGAGAGTGAGATTTTAGAGAATTCAGTAACGATAATACTACAGTCTGAGATGGAAGTTTGAAGCATGACCAATAGTTAGTAGAGCTAATATGTGTTACATCAAAAAGTGCGGGATCAAATCTAGGGAGAGAATCAATTATCAAAGAAATCTTTCGTTGAAAGAAACTGGAAAAGGCAGTGCACAGAAAAGAGTCTGGTTGATCTAAAAGATGTCTATTAAGATCTCGACCAATCAATTTAAATGAGAGTTTAAATGCTTGTTTAGAGGACATACCCAAATTATTAAGCTTACCAGTAAAGTAGGATGATTTATAGGTGAGAAGTTTACATCTATAAATTGAGCGAGATAATTTGAAGGCTTTAAGATCGGCATAAAGGTTGGTCGATTGGTATTTTGTTTGTAGTCGTCTAAGTGAACGACGTATACGTAATCTATAGATTAACTAGCTCATTACTAAACCAAAAAGATTTGGAATATGATCAATTGGGGGATTCAGTAATAGGTGCACATAATTCAAGAGAATTCGAAACAGCTGAGTTAAAATTGTCAAAGAGAGAGTCAGGTAAGATATGCCACTGATGTATATCGAGTTGATAACAAACGGATCTAACAAAATAATTATAGTAATAGCAGATATCTTTCTAAATGAACTTACTGGTCGAGGAATTTCAAAAGTTGGCAATAGCAACTCAAATGTAACTGCAAAATGATCAGAGATTATAAAGCTTTGAAAAGGAGATGAGACAAGTTTAGACGAGGATGGTGATATAACTAGATCGAAACAGTTGCAGTTAGTGTTAGTGGGGAAATGTTTATGTTGCGTTAGAGAGAACTCATAAAGCATACATTTTAAAGATGATGCAGGAGTATTAGAAGAATTATATTGTATATTGAAATCACCAAGAATAATTGTATTATCAGAAGAAAAAGATTCAAAAATATACGTAAGGTCATCGAAAAATGCAGTTATGCTAGAAGAATGGGGACGGTAAATAAGAACAATATGTATTGTATACGATGAAAATCTGAGATGGCAGATCAACATTTACTATGAAGAAACAGAAGGAATGGTAGAGAATACAAGTTTCAAATTAGATGAATATACAAGTGAAAGACCACCACCACGAGAAGGCGTCGATCTATTCGCAAGAATTACATTATATCCTCGAGAAGTTAATTGCAATGATAATGCAGAGTCATTATCAGTCAACCATGTTTCAGTGATTGCAGTAATTAAACATTTAGAGTTAATAATAGATTGAGCTATACTACCAACTTTATTCCGTACAGATCTAAAGTAATTAACTGAAATAAATATTATTATTATGGGTGTAATGTCATTTAGAAGAATAAGAAGAAGAGGAAGAAGATCTGTTTTTAGTAGCATTTTTACAATAATTCTCAAATGAATTAGACCATTGAATACATTCATTATCATCTGGATATACGGATTCTATTTCCAGTCGATTAATTTTATGTCAGAATTACTGTTAGTAGTGAATAAACGAAGTTAATATGATAGTTTATACCTACTAAACACATACTTGTATTTCGTCATGATAGATTTGGATGAATGAAAGTATATACGACCAATCTTAATTGTATCACTGGGAATAAAAGGACGAATAAATAATGTTTTGAAATCAGTTAAATGAAGAGAAAATATAAAGTTTAGTAAACTATCAGTAGTGAATGTTGATGAGAGTACTAAGTTTGCATAGTGGGATATAAAAGAGTACTCAGTGATGGTGTTATGATCTAGTTCAAGTTGTTTAAATAAAGAGTTAATGTATGTTAGATTCCTGTTTGTAGGTGAAATATGTTCAATAATAACCGAAGGTTGAGAAGAACATAAATGAATTTTAGGGGTTGTTTTTGAAGCAGTATATGAATGGGTAATGCGGACTTAACGACATCGCTGAATGATTTAGAACTCGATTTATTTAAGGTATCAGGAAGTGTGGATATGACGTTAAAATATAATTAAGAATTGTTGAGTTATTAGAGCTAGAAGAATATGAAGAAAACTGACTATTCAAACTATTTAAATCTATATGTAATTTACCAAATTTATTAATGATGCAATCATTGATTTCTGAGTATGAATTTGAATTAGATTTATCTGTATTATTAACATATGTATTGTCTTTACAGTTCTTACACTGAAATATAATCAGATTATAATTTAATAATTCAATATAATTTTAGATGGTTTGGTAGAATTCCACGGGTGTGAAAGTTAAGCCATACTTATTAAGACAAGTAAAATGTAAATGATGATTACATATATTACAGGTAATTGTATTAGCTTTATCAGTTATACATTTATTACAATGAACACAATTCATATCAATAGATTCGAAATATCAATTGTAGTATAGCTATAGATAGAGAGTATTCACAGAATCAAAGAAAAAATTATAGCTGATCTTGGTAACTTCTCACCTCAAATATGTATATATGTTCTTGAAAACTTCAAATCTTTTAATAATATGCATTAACAATTTAACGGAAATAAAATAAAAGATATATTAATATATTAATAATTAATTAACACACAATTAATAAATAATAATTACTTAATTAATTACAAATAATTACTTAATAAATGTTTATTAAATAGTTTACTAATCTAATATCATTAATTATTATTAATTAATGATTATTAAATAATTATTACATTGTAATTGAGTAATTTATAATTCTAATAGATCTTAATTTTTTTAAAAAGAAATATTTTTCATAAATACTATATGTTAAATAAGTGTCATTTTCGAAAATATATAGGGACATTTTTTTTTATAAATTATTCGTTGGCTATTTATAAATAATATTATATATATATAAATAATTTTACGAATTTACCTAAGAACAAATCTGTTCCTTCAGAAAAGCATGTATATAGGGAAGAGTATGGTTATATGATAATGTTTTTGTAAAGTGCTAACATTATGGCAATAATCTATTTTTTTAATTTAAATTATATTATATATATTATAATGTTATCTAGTTACTGTATTAAAGTTTTAGATATCATTAATACATATAGGGTTACTTAATTTCAATAGAAAAGTTAATTTTGTAAAGTTCATGCAACCCTATTTCAACCCTAGTTCATTCAACCCCAACGACTTTAATGAAGATGTCCATATTGGCAAAAAATCTCTAGATTAATTATAATTAAGAATTTTGAAGATTAAATTAATTATAATAGTGATACGATATTTAATTAATAAGGACATAAAAATTACTATTACGACACTGATTATTAAATAATATTATTTTTAAACATTTATTTAATAATAATGTTAATATATTAACATTAATTAAGTCATTATCGGCACATAAGGGTATTATAAATGGTGGATGCATTGGAATGAATTTTCAGTGTAATCTTCAATAATTTCTGTGCATATAATACAAGATATAATATCATTATCGCTTATATGAATAGTGTTCATATAACCCCGTGTTAAGGTTCATTTAACCCCATTTCATATATTGTTATTGTTTAATAATATTATAATAGTTATGTATTATATTTTAAATTAATGTATATGAATATTCACTTCATTATATAGGAACATAATATATATAAATATATAACATGAAACTAAATCAAATGATTATTAAATATATTGTAATGGTATTCATCTTATGTGGAATTGTTACTTTTAATTGTATTTTATATTAAATTATGATAACATTTTAATTATCTATATTTAAATAATAAAAATCGTTTCCGATAATATAGCAACTATATATGAATAATTCTTCATAGTTTAAACTAGTTCATTAAAAATAATAATTCTTATAAACATATAATATTTATCTCAGATGGATCATGCAAGACACTTGTTCATACAAACCTTCACTCCCATACTATATTAATATATAGTACTATACACTATAGTATATACTATAGTATATAGTTTATTAACTTAAATTCAGACTCGCGTCGTAAAATAATCTCATATTTTCATATATATAAATAGCAACCATAATAGCAACCAAATTAAAGTCGCTTTATTTACTTTCGCTAATAAATATCCTTTAATTAGATTTTTACATTAAAAATAAGTATGTATTTATATATTTTTTATAGTATATATAATATTAATATTAATTAAATATTATTATCCTACATGTTTGAAATATATCATAGCGTATAACGCATTTTAATGTATATTTATTTATTATTTAGATACAATTATATTTAGGATTTGTTTTAAGCTTTAGAAAAAAAAATAAAAATAAATAAATAAATAATAAACAAATAAATAATAATCACAAAGATTATAGAATTATATTTTACACTCATTAATTATAATTAACTTTTAGTAATTATAATTAAAATATATCATACGATCTATAATCTTCATACCCCGGAGATATCCTCTGGGAGCCGCGCCTTAGGTAGTGTCACCTACCTACCTTCAATATAAGGTTAGCCACTATTAACCATTAACGGATACATCCTGCTGCTCTACCTTTTATACATTTAGTCAATCTGAAACGTGGTACTATATGGAATACGACTACTGAATACAACATACAAGAACTTACAAGAACATACAAAGTGAATCTGCCAGAATACACGCGAATACTCGACGACATTCTGTTTACACGGATCGGTATCATCTATGATCATCTGCTGTATCGGAGGACCACTCTCCCTGATATAAAGATCATGTACACTCACAATTCGTATTACTATTATCCCGTACTATTATTTAATTCATATTATTATTACTATTAACTTATGTACATATATATATATATTTTTTTAATTTTTTAAAATTTATATATAATTTTTTTTTTTTTTTTTTTTTTTTTAATTTATAATATTACTATAAAATTTGTTTCTATATAGTAATTGTTATCCTTTACGAAATATATCATATAATAAGAAAACTATACTAGTAGATTGATGAGATTATACTGATTATATAGACTATAGTATGAATATATAGATGCATACAATTATAGAATATGTAAACGTTAGATAGTCACATCATAGATATAAAATATCATAAAATGAATTACATCTGAAAACTTACATCAGAGTATTTTATAAACATATATCTTTATTTATTTATTTTTTATCTTATACATTTTTTTTCTATATTAATCTCATATTAATTATTTTTCCAATGATTATGAATGCCGATAATTCACGAAAAGATATATTTCAAAATAATTTATATAAACAAACTTTAGATAATCTCGATAATCATTTCAATTCTAGCGATAGTATTCTTTATCATCATAAAAAACAACTTTATAATAGTATAAATAATCAATGTAACTATGATAATATACCAAACCAAATACACACGAATAGTAATATATCCATCATACACTTTAACGCACGTAGTCTGATAAAAAATTTTAATTCTATTACTAATTATTTATATTCTTTACACCATAAATTTGATATAATAGTTATAAGTGAAACATGGTTAAATGAATATAATAAAGATCTATATTTTATATTAGACTATAATAATATACATATAACCAGAAATCATAAACGTGGTGGAGGTACCTCAATATTCGTTAAAAAATCTTTTAAATATATAACTATTGATACACTCAGTACAACATTACCAAATAAATTTGATATAGTTACCATTAAATTAATAATTCCCAATTCTAAAGATATTATAATAAGTGGTATATATAAATGCCCCGAATTTGATATCATTAATTTTTCAGATGAAATATATAATTTATTTAATACACTCTCTACTGATAATACAATATTTCTTTGCGGAGACTTTAACATTGATATATTAAAATTAACTTGTCCTAAAGTCTCTCATTTCATTGATATACTTATTTCATTAGGTCTACATCCAATAATAACCAAACCCTCACGCATTACTAATATAACGTCCACCTTAATTGATAACATATACACAAATTATAATCATGTACCAATATCTAATGGTTTATTATATAATGATATTAGTGACCATTTACCCATTTTTTGTATTTATAAATTAAATAAATTTAACAATTCTATTAAAAAAAATAATGAATTCATATATTATATGACACAGAATAATATAAGCGAGTTTAAGCTCTATCTTCTAAATTATAATTGGTCAGCTTTATACAGAATAGATAATGCGCATCATGCTTTTGACTTATTCATTTCTACTTTAGAAAACTCTAAACAAAAATTCCTTTCTAAAAAAAAAATATATACAAAAAATTCTTATTTAAATAAACCTTGGCTAATAGAGGGCCTTAAAAAATGTATAATTAAAAAAAATAAACTTTACCAAAACTTAAAAAAAAAACATTCTGTATCTAATGAAACTATTTATAAAAAATATAAAAATTGTCTTTCAAAAATCATAAATAAAGCTGAACGCTATTACTATAGTCAATATTTTATTACTAACAGAAACAACCCTAAGCAGATATGGAATAAAATAAATACTATTATACATAACAACAAAAATGGTAATATAGTTCCTAATGTAATAGAAGATAATAAACGGTGTGAACAATTTAATGATTATTGTTGTAACATAGGTGAGAAGTTAGCTTATAAATCAGAAAAAAATTGTAATACCAATAATACATCTAATTATATACATAATAAGTATACAAATTCATTATTTATTACTCCCACTAATCCAATTGAAATAACTAATATTGTTGAAAAAAGTAAACCAACAAATAGTACTGATTCTCATAACTTTTCATTTAAACTAATTATTCAAATCATTTCTTCAATAAGTAATATATTATCATATTTAATTAATCTATGTATACAACAAGGTATATTTCCTAATTGTCTAAAAACTGCTAAAGTCGTAACTAAATATAAATCTGGTAATATTGATGATCCTTCTAATTATAGGCCAATTTCTCTATTATCATCTTTCTCAAAAATTTTAGAAAAAGTCTTAAAATCTAGATATATAGATTTTATGGAAAAAAATAAAATAATTAATAAATCACAATTTGGTTTTAAAAAATGAGTTTCAACTTCCGATGCATTGACTGACCTAACCGGAACCATAGCTTCAAATAAAATGAAATATTGTGCAGCTATATCTATAGATCTAAAGAAAGCATTTGACTCCATCAGTCATGATCTATTAATAAATAAGTTAGAGAAGTATGGTTTCAGAGGAGTTGCTTTAAAATTATTAATATCTTTTCTTAATAATAGAAATCAATTTGTAATATTCAATAAGTCTAAATCACAAATAAAGAATATTAAGTTTGGTGTCCCTCAAGGATCTGTCCTCGGTCCCCTATTATTTTTAATATTTATAAATTACATAGTCAATATTAAAACACAAGGCCATTTTGTTTTATTCGCTGATGACACTTCTATTATATTCCGTGAAAATAATATTGATTCTATGGAAAATTCCATGAATAAAACTTTAAAAAATCTTGATATATGGCTATCATTAAATAAATTGACAATTAATTTAAGCAAAACTAACTATTTAATATTTAATAATAATAAAGCAAAATTATCTATTAAATAATATTGTCATTATTCAAAAAAACTCAATAAAACTCCTTGGTGTAATTATTGATTCGAACATGAATTGGAAACTACATACTAATATGGTTAAATCTAAACTTTATTATGGATTATCAATTCTAAGAAAACTAAATAATATTTTACCCATCAATATTTTAAAACTAATATATTATTCTGTATTTCATTGCCATATTATTTATTGTACACATATATGGGGGAATAATTATGATGCAACATCAAAACAAATAAGTATAGCTCAAAATAAAGCTATAAGAATATTATATCGTCAAAAAAATAGAACTAATGTGGATAATATTTACAAAGAACAACACATTTTAACTTTTAAAGAAATAATATTCTATAATGCCTGTAAAATTATGTTTAGGATTAAAAATTATCAAATTTCAACAACAATTATAAATTTATTTAAACTACAAGACTCTACTTATAATATGCGCGATAATAACAAATTTAAAATACCTTTAGTTAATACCAATGCAAAAAAGTTTAATATAACTTATTATGGACCCATTTGCTGGAATAATCTACCGATACATATAAAATCATACAATAGTCAAACCACACTTAACCAATTTTGTTCAAAAATTAAATATTTAATATCATGTAATCTCTAATCTATATTAAAAATTCATATCTTTTATAATATTTTGTAATATATGTACATAAGTATTATTAATATGCGCACTATTATTATTTATATTATTATTATTATTATTATTATCATTTATTATTATTATTATTATAATTATTATTATTATTATTATTATTATTATTATTATTATTATTATTATTATTATTATTATTATTATTATTATTATTATTATTATTATTATTATTATTATTATTATTATTATTATTATTATTATTATTATTATTATTATTATTATTATTATTATTATTATTATTATTATATTATTATTATTATTATTATTATATTATTATTATTATTATTATTATTATTATTATTATTATTTATTATTATTATTATTAATATGTATATTCGATATAAATATCTTGTATTACACCATTTTTGTTATTACATTTTCTTATTTCATAATTATTATTATATATTAAATATTTAATATTGTTGTTATAAGGATATTCTTAATATAAGCTACGTATAGCTTCTGAATATCCTTCTGTATATTAATTAAATATTCAGTAAATAAATATTCATTCATTCATATAGACTTCTGATAATTTTCTTCCAGGAATATTCGTAATACATGTATATATATATATACGTATATACGTATACGTGCACGTATTCCTTAGTTGATATCAAGTAGGTCAAAGAAGGTCAACCCTAACAATTATTATAAGTACAAGATTATGTTATCATACGATGATAAAGTAATCACATTAATTGTGGAATAAGTAAAATATAGTATAAATTTAAAAATAGTTGAATGGAACTTACTAAATAATTTCGTTACAAATACGTTACCTTGACAATAACTAGAAACTATATTTTAAGTGATATTATAGTATCACTATATTATCAATATAGGACCTAAACCAATTATAATTAGGTTTTAAAACATCAACTCTTACAAAAATTTCAGAAAATTTAGGATTTTAACTTACTTTAAAAACAGATTTTGGGTTTGAGATTTAAAATGTTATAGAATTTCACAGTATACACTTTAATTACATTATCAACATAACAATAATTGAACACAACTTAAAATGATATTGTATATTTGTATATAATGATATATTTCCGAAAAGAGATATTTTAATAATAGAATTCTGATATATTATATATAATACATGTATGTATGTTTAACTAAATATAAAATATAACTTCATATTAAATATAATTGAGAATTATGATTTCAGGTGTTGTTGATTGTGAGAGCGATCCTTGTCAAAATGGCGGCACTTGTACGCAAAATACCAATACATTTATATGTAAATGTCCCATACTGTTTGACGGAAAATCATGCCAAACAAGTAATTAATATAAATTATAAAATTTAATATATATATATATATGTATGTGTTCAAATAATATAGATATATGTAAACAATAAATAATATATATATAAAATATTATATATACAAAATCATTATATATATATAGTATATATCATAATAATTGATTGAATGGGTTACTATTTGGTTTGTGATTATAATTAATATATTATAACCTAGCTATTTTTAACATGTAAACAAAAGTTAACATTAACAAATGTTGATAACACGTTACATAGTTTACTTGTACATAAACTTTAGTTTATTATCACATTAAAGAACATTCGAGAACACATTAAAGAACACATTAAAGAACACTCGATAACGTTCGAATAGCTCTGAAACTCTCTCGCTAGAGAAGATACCTCACAGCGCGCTTAATACTGATTAGTCATAAGTATATATGAGTCATAACTTATGATTTATTTAATACCAACATACATAATATAGGTATATATATGGATATATCCATTGCTATCAATACAGGATAGAGTTATATATCGTATTGTTGAATGTATTTCAATATTTACTAGTTAATTAATATTAATAGTTATTAATATTTAATAGTTATTAATATTTAATAGTTATTAATATTTAATAGTTATTAATATTGACTAATTATTAATATTTACTAAAATACATAAATCGATAACCGTATACAGGTAATTTTGATATTAATGGAATTTTAATACATTATCTAAACTGTTTGTTAATCTAACAAATGGCCTTTTTCAAAATATAATATAATTCGAATTTTTAATAAATATGGGTGTCTGTATTAGAAACTGAGTTTTAAATATCGACATCCTTAGAAACACTAGCTATACATACCGACAGTGTAAAATTACAGCAAATGGAACCATTTTCATATATATTCCAACAATAATATATATTTCAAGCTATATAGCTTTCATTTATGTAATAAAAACTAAAGATGTTAACAAATGGATACAATTATAATATTAGTAAATATAATAAATACTCTATGATCGTATTCTTACAGTTGTATATTGATGTATTTTAATTTCCTATATCTAAATGTTATTTATTTTTCATAAAATAATTGATAAATGTAATATAAAATATGTATAATACATGCACTTTATATGTTAGTTTTCAATTATATAATGGAATTGATTGGTTAATTAAATCACGTGTATGTCTATATTAGTCATCATTGGGGTATCGATATTAGTCATCATCGCGTCGTTGGTATTTAAACTTGTAGTGGGTTATCAAATTACTATTAAACCCATGGGTTTGCAAACTAGATATTATATTGGAATTATTTTTGCTGTATCCTATTCGAAATGAACTGTTCTATTAACTATATTATATAATATATAATAGTAAATAATAAATAATATATAATATATAATAGTATATTAACATTATCAATAAATGTTAAATATTCAAGCCGCAAAATACAACTTTATTTTAATTTATGTTGTAAATTTTTTTCTTTTTATGGAAAAATATAAAATTGCACCTATATCTTCTTTTTGGATAATTTTTCCAAAATAAAAAATATATTCTATATTAGACTTAAATTATTTATAATTCGAATATATATATGTAAAAATCTATAGTTAGTGAGATACCATAGGTTGTCGGTATACCGTACACTGTACATCGGCTTACACATATATGTGTATAATTTGCCCTACATATTATACCTATATATGTTGCTTTACTAATATGCAGAGAGAATATTTTAACAGAGAGAAATATTACGTATTCGCGTGTATTGTATTATACCTGTACTGTATTCAATTCTATTTATAATATAATCAACGATGTTTCGAAGCAAAAATTCCTTAGAAAAATGTTTGATTATAAATAATTAATATAAATACAATTGATTATAATTATAAATATAAACATAAATATATAAATGAATTCAAATCGTATCGTATTGAATACCGTTGTACGCGGTACTTAAGAGATAATAGTTAAACTGCCTACTAAATACTAGCTCTTCTATAAACTGCGTACTAATATAACCTTTAACATTTGAACATTTACCCGAAACAGCCGCGGACAAATGTTCGCACAATCCTTGTATACACGGACAATGCGAAACTCGTAATTCCACGTGGGTGTGCAACTGCTTAGAAGGTTACACCGGACCGACGTGTAGAAGAGGTTAGTCGACTAGTAATACCTTGCCTGTCGTCATTGTCATTGTTTGTCGTTTTCTATTATCTAATGACGCCTATAATCACGATGAGTTTTTGAAGTCATAATAATCTATATTTTATTTATTATTATCATCATCATCATCATCATCATCAACATCATCATCATCATCATAATCATCATCATCATCATCATAATCATCATCATCATAATTATCATTATCAGTATTATATAATCATCATCATTATCATCATTATCATCATTACCATTATCATATCATTATCATCATTATCATCATATCATCATCATCATCATCATCATCATCATCATCCTCATCATCATCATCATCATCATCATCATCCTCATCATCATCATCATCCTCATCATCATCATCATCATCCTCATCATCATCATCATCATCATCCTCATCATCATCATCATCATCATCATCATCATCCTCATCATCATCATCATCTCATCATCATCATCCTCATCATCATCATCATCCTCATCATCATCCTCATCATCATCATCATCATCATCCTCATCATCATCATCATCATCATCATCATCATCATCATCATCATCATCATCATCATCATCACCATCATCATCATCATCGTCATCACCTGTACCTCCATAATAACCGTCACGCGTCCTACACGAACACCTCCGCCACGCCACGCCCACTATTGCGTAATACACACACCTCGATGACGTCATCACCAGATTTAGACGAGTGCTACGAGTTAGCTAACAAGTGTAAGAACGGAGGAACTTGTTACAACGATGTCGGGGGCTACAGATGTGTGTGCGATAAAGGATTCAAAGGAATCGACTGTAACATCGGTTAACATATATATCTATATATTTATATATTTCTATATATATATATATATATATATATATATTTATATATTATATACCCTGCTAGATGTAGATTGATATATAGATGGTTTATACATTGATTATAACAATTGTCGTCTCTTAAATAGAGTTCTCATTTGTATTTTAGAACAAATAATAATACATAAATTAATAAGCGAAACCTAATATGTAAAAGAACAAAATAGGACTTTATGATTAATAAACGTGATAACAATAAAATAAATATACAGTTGACAATGGTAATGCACATGTTTAAATATATGTTTTCAGATTTAATAAAATTATCAATAATAATAATAAGTTTTTGAAATATACTTATAATTTATCGTAAATATTGTTCATAATATTACTTATAATATGCATAAATATTATAGCTTATGTTAAATTAATTCCTTTATTATATATATATATATATAATATATATATTATATAAATATATATATATTATATATACATATAGGTATACCAAGTAAAACAAACATACATATTCAATACATCAACACTGAATATTTTCCTACGTGTGTACTAACATCACAACATTGCGTACATAACTATAGTATGCATGTACTATACACGTACATAACTATAGTATACTATAATATACTATACACGAGTACGTGGGTAGTGCTTTACTATGGATGGTCTGGCTTACTGGCTACGCTTATGTATTATTCATGTGTGCTGTTCTAATTTAATATTCCATTCTCAGGTTTTATTAACTACGTAAATGTGTCGATTCAAATATTTGCCGGTTAGTTATAATAATTAACTAATTCAATAATATTAAATATATTACGTATTCATTGGTATTTTGTTATTCCAAACGTTAATATTTATGTTATTAATGGAAATATAATTACATTAACTGACAAATTTAATTATTCATAAACTCCATTCATGAGTATGACCAGTGTTAATAATAAATTAAATAATTAATTTAATTAAATCAATCTATTAATTATGAATCTTAAATGTCTATGTTATTATAATACTAATATGTTTAGTTACATTAAAATACCATTAATTACAACAACAAAATACTTACAAATTAACTAATATTATAAATTATTTTAATAATTATTTAATTATTATAAATTATTAATCTAATATTTAAAATATATATATTACTTGCATGTAAAATATTATATGACATTTTACAACTAATAATAAATATTATATAATTATTTTATAATTATTATATTATACATTGTAATTTGTATTGGCCAATTTTAAAAGAAAATTTAATTGAATTAAAAAGTTGATTATGTTTTTAAATAATTATAGTTTTTATATTGTTTAGTTAACTTGTAACACGATTTTCATTATTTTCGTTACTAATAATACGAAGTTAAAAATTAAATATTAAAGAAATTAAAATGTTTTAAAGTTACGGTAAAAATAAACGAAAAATAATCTAAAATAGATATATTAAAAATATTAATTATTCTGTTATAATATTAAAAATTCCATTTTATATAAATTCGAAGAAACTTACTCCTAAATATATATATATATATATATATATATATATATATATATATATATATATATATATATATATATATATATATATATAGTAATATCAATATTTCACAGTGTGCGTGATTATAATGATGACATGCTGTACAGGCAGGTACTACCTGTAAGTATCACACACACACACACATCACACACGAACACACCAATACACATACGTACAGTGTACGTCGTACAGGGTATAGTGTACAATGTATGTACACCGTGAACAGTGAGGTATTTTATATTTTACGAATGAACTTAATTTAGGGAATATGTTAAATTGTCGCAACAAATGGTGATCAACTTTATATATATTTCAAATTTATATATCATTTATAATAAGATTTAATAATAAATTATTATTATCGTTATTGAATACATGATATAGGTATTGTATTATTATATTATGCAGCTAAAATATAATAATTATTAGTAATACTATTAGGAAAGGGGATAAGTATAGAAGTTATATTTCATTATCGTTAATTATATAATTAACAGCTGGGAATGGTTTGAATATAAATTATTATAATAATTATAATAACCTATATATACCTATAGGTAGTACTGAAATATAGTAACATTAAGACGAGGATAAATAACACTAGAGTTTAAAGTATACTTTGATTTAGTGACCTAAAGGTATACATGTATACATCACGAATCAACGTGGTAACTTCAGATATATGCACATAGACTATTATAATAGTCATTCATTATAAGTGAATAACTCCTACTTTCAATATATACTTTTTATAAATTCGAGCGTATTATGAAAATTGGAAAATATATATTGTGGTATACCATTGTCGGAAACTAAGGCTAAGAGTGTTATTAGTAATGTTCTGCTAAATAAAGTAACAATAAGTATAAATTATGGTTATTATCAAGTGTGTTAATATATAATTAGGGAGCATGTTAAGTTAAGTTTCAGTAGAGTTTGGTAGTATTAGGTTATTACATTATTATATATACACACACATATATATATATATATATATATATATATATATATTATTTGTTAGAATATAGTTAGCTAATTGCTTGACACTATATTAATTGATTGTTTCTAATTAAGATGTAATTTTTTAATTTAAATAATTTTATTAAATAATAATTTCTGCTAATAAATTGATTTCGTTAAGTATACAGTAGAGCAATTATAATACTATATTATTATTATAATGTTTATATTAATAATATATTAAATTGTATTTACTATTATTTACTATTAAACTAATTATAGTATAATATATATATTATTACAGGGATGCGGTATTCCGTGACAAGTTAGATTATGTTATAAATATAAAATATAATTAATAATAAGTATATATATATATATATACCGTTCATAAAATATACAGATATCTGATTATATTCATACAATACATGGTTTTAGAATAACTAATTATAACTATGTTGAATTCCATCAAAACTTAACTTAAATATATGACACTAACATTCCTATATGCCACATATATTAACTGTAGTTTAACTGGTAACACTATCCTTGTGCTTTAATAAGATTCATTGGTAATCTAACTATCCATTCAATATTTCACCTCAGTTTTAATATATGATAATCATATTACCTACACCCGGTATTGGGACACTATTAATACTACAGTTGCACAATTGCACTTGCACATACTCTCTGTAAACTATACAAATAGTACTTTCAATATTTCTCGCATTGCTTACAAGCCTGAATCATTCAGTATTACCATTGAGGTCATATAATGGGGTCAACTAGTGCACAACACATATAGTATATCACTAAAACATAGGGTTATTAAAACCATTATGTTAATGCCTATCCACGTATCCTGCATATATATATATATATATATATATATATACAGGCCCGTAGCCACGGGGGGGGGGCCTGCGTGGGCAAGCCCCCCCCTGAGATCGGCTAGGCCCCCCCAGAGATTAGGTAGGCCCCTAAAACTTGTTTCACATTAAGTTGTTTTCATATAGTATTTACTAGATATTCAATTATCCTATATTTATATTTTTATTTTATAATTTTATTTATATTATATTTATTTATTAGAATGTATGTATGATAGTTATATCAATTATAGTGAGGATCCAATTCAGTATTTATGGTTTGATAACATATTTTCTAAAATTATGGTAAATATTAAAAATAAATGTTAATAATTTAATTTCATCTGATCTCGGAAATGTTTGTCCTAAATGTACAAGTTGTAGAGCAATTTTGGAAATAAAATAAAAATATTTACCGATAATATAAATCATAATATTATATATATATATATATATATATACAAAATAATGCAAAAGTTGTATTGAGTATTACTGAGACTTGGTTAACTACTGATGATTATACTCTAGCTTCCCAACTGACCTCTGATTATTTTAAATATTGCTTAATAATAGGTCTACATCACATCATCGTGTTGCTCAATTGGCTCTGATATTCTCATCGGAACTTAAGATTATTTCGTCATCCACCACATGTTTATCTTCACATGGAATTATGATCTGTAATATTCAGTTTCCTTCATTATTCACCATTATAATTATACTTATTTACCTTCCACCTTTATATAGCCTATGGAGTTTATTAGTTGACCTCTCTTCTATTTTAGAATCTTTCACATTAGTTAACACGGTTATTCTTGGTGATTTTAATATTCAAATTAATAAAGAAACTCATCCTTATCGCTGAATAAACTTATATTTGAGTATTCCCTAACGCAACGTGTTTTCTTTAATACTAAAACTAATAGTAATAATATTGATTTTTTTTATATCTAGCTGATTCTAAATTAATTTCATATCCAACTTAAAATTCTCTAATATCACTTTGTCATAATACTTGATTTGAACTTGCCGGAGACACAAATTAATCGACTTTCTAGATCGTTTCGGAAAATCTCCCCTATTGATAAACCAATGTGTGTTAACTCTGTATTCCATCAACTTAACAACAGTATATCTTCTGATTTGTCAACACTTTTTGATTATTTTAATTTGGCATTATCTCATTCGCTTGATATTGTTGTACCCTCCATTACTCTTATCAACCGAACTTATTCTAAGTTTTCCTGATTTAATACTGAGCTTATTAAACTAAGGCAAATACTTCGTAGAATACAACGTAAATATGCATCCTCTAAATTTGAATCTGATCTTATTTCCTTTAAAGTTTTCGATCGCTTTACAAGAAAAACTTCTCTCTACCAAATCGTCATACTTTATTGATATGCTCGGTAGTTTTGGAATATCTTCTAAACAAAATTATAAATTATCTTTCATCTTAGTAGGTAAAACCCAGACCAAGCATCTTCCGGACCAACCTGATTTAGTTATTTGTTCATTGTTTGCCAACTTCTTCCAACAAAAATGTTCTAGCATTATCAATATACTTCCAAACATCAACTCGGCACGACTCAATCTCAATTTAATATCCACTCATAATCATTGTTCATGTGTTTCGCTTCACACACATGACATTGCACTCTCTTTGATGACATCCTTGAAATCCCCCTTGATCCTATTCCACTCAATATACTTATTTCATTATCACCATATTATATTGGACTTATCGCGTAAATCATTCATATATTTATTAGTATATAATATATTGTTCCACGCTCAATGAAATATTCATAGATTATTCCAATTTAAAAAAAAAACAACTCTTGACCAATCTAATGTATCAAGTTATCGTCAAATATCCTAGTTATCATCTACAACTAAGATCTCAGAACGAGTTGTGTCCACTCAACTTATTAATTACAGTATGTGATAATGTAGTATAATGGTATTGTTGATAAATATCGAAGTGCGTATCTTACTTTAATCATTAATGATATTCTCATAGGTTAATCATAATGATATATCTTGATAATAAAGCCCCATGCTATATCGTATTACTATATTTATCTAATTCTTTTGATACTCTCGATCACAATATTATTTCTATTGGACTTAATTAAATTGGAATACACTGTCAAGTCCACAGTTGGTTTATGTAGGTATATTATTATTATCCTATATTGTTTCATCTAGAATATATTCGGTGAATATTAACTTCTCGTTGTCTCCTCCTTATTTTAATATACATGGTGTTCCATGATGCTCTGTTATTGGCCCTATTTTGTTCATTATTTATATTCTTCATATAAAATCAATTTTCCATAAATATCCTAATATTAACTATCATATTTATGCCGATGATCTTCAGATATATCCATTTTCTAGTTCTAGTGATTCTGGCCTTATTCAAATATCTATGTTTAATTGTATTAATGATCTTACTTATTTGTTCTCTCATAACTCCATTTCCTTAAATATGACTAAAACTAATAGGATAAACCTACTATCATATTCTCAAGACACAGTTAACTGTGGATAATTCTCCTCTATCAATCATTCATATTTGTATACTATCTCTTCCAACTTCTCAATCTATAACTATCCTATGTTTCACTATAACCTCTCAACTAGAATAATCTCCACACATTAATAATATGATACGCACTGATAACTATTTTCCATATAATATTAGAAAATCTCGTTATAAGCTTACCTTTGCCATGACTAAATGTTTAATTCACTAGCTAGTATTCAGTAGACTTATATACTAATGTTATTATTGTATACGTTACCTGTTAACCTGATACTATAGTACATAAATCAGTATACTGATTATTTTATTTTATTATATGCATAAATGTATATTTATATATTGTATAATATACACATACAGTTTATTTTTTTATTGTTTATTTATACCCTGAGTAATTCCAAGACCTCCTATAACCTCGAGGTTATAATAGGTCTTGATAATTCACATCGTGCGTCAATATAAGTAATAGAGGATTCTAGTAAATTACTAGTAGTGATCCTGGTAGTGATATTATTACTAGTATACTGGTTTATATTCATTACATTTTAGTTTTAAAATTTGTTGGGGCCTTGCCCCCCCCTTATATAAATTTCTGGCTACGGGCCTGTATATATATATATATATATATATATATTATATATATATATATATATATATATATATTTATATAAATATATATATATATATTGATGTATTTATATATATATATAATGATGTATATATACCCATTCGTGTAGCGTGAATATACTATGTAAGTATGCAGGAAAACAAGAAAATATCGCCTTACATTACGAATTAAGCAATCTCACATTACAAATAGAGTTAGTAGGTATATTTAGTACTGTTTAACCTTTACATTTTATTTAATTATGATAATAAATAATCATTTATTTTATATTAATAATAATAATAATATTTATTGAAATCTCATATATATATATATATTGTTGTTTACCTAATAAACTATATATTATTATTATATATATTGAATACAATACAAATGGACCCAAACGGATACAAATGGACCCCGCAAGAAGTCATAGACTTATAAATATTATAAATAACTATGAGGGGCCCCGGATAATACAAAATAAATAGTAACATTTTTGTCTTGTGTTTTGATGTATCGTTAAGTTCTTGATAAACACAAGAGAAACACAATAACTGCCTGCAGCTGTCAAACCCGGTACCGCTGGCTTACTATAAGCTATAGCTATAGCTAGCTCTTGGTTGTCCCACTGAGTTATAAACCCCAGATTATTAATATTATAGTATATGTAAAAGTATTACAATAAATATTATCGATTATGAAAATCCGGAAATTAAATTGATAAATACGAAATAAATAATAAAATATGTTACTATAACTTACTTCTAAAACATGATTAAATATATATTTATATGTGATACTATCATCGATATATATATATATATATATTTACCTATATGTTGATATATAACCTATTTTACCTAACCTATTATATATTTTAGTTTACATAAACGATTATTATTTATATAAAATTCTTTATATTGTATTACTTTAAAGTAATTTTATAGCGAAATATATCAGAAATGTATCGATAACATTTATATTCTTTCTCAATATTCAATAAATAAATATGCATACATTCAATCATAAATTCATTATAATATTATATTTAAAATTTCAATTCATATTTACAGAAAACTAAAGCAAGATACTTCATCCAAACACTCTCGACTTAGTACGAACACGTTTATACTAATGATATTATACTCTATATATATATATATATATATATATATATATATATTTATATATATATTACAACCATGCATTTATATATAGTATACCGTATACAATATAAATGATATTTCGAATAAATGTTGGTATAATAATATGTTCGAAAAAATATATAAAGACAACCACATTTGTTCTTTCATTTTAATATCCTCTATATAGGATTCTTTTTTTAATAATATAGGTTATACTCACCTAAATAGATGTATAATATAGGTGGTTATTTAATTGATGTATACGTTATATTTGAATGCTTGTAAACGTATGTTATTTGTAATAGTTAAAAGGATAATACCATTTAAAACTATATAAGTTAAGTTTAATAAGTTTAAATATATAGATCAAAATATTGGCACAAGTAAAATATAAATTACTCTCCTTCAAATCTCAAACAATAATAACAATGTTATGCTAACGTTTCTCTCTTACTATTCTATCAACTGATTATCCTTGATATCTATTAGTCGTTTGACTCTCTTCGCCACGATATCTTCATCTCTATAGAGATCTATAGATGATTGGCATTCCTCGAATATCTTAATTCCTTCTGATCCCCGACTACCAATCTATGGTGTCCCATAAGATTTCATTATATACTAATTATTATGTTCCATATACATATCATCTATATGGTTGTTATATCTCAATGTACTGGTGTTGTCATATATATGCTGACGATATTCAACTATACTTCTTCCTCCCTACTTCCTCATCAGATATCTGATTATATAATTATGTAATTCTCAAGTAATTGCAAGTACCTCCTCTATTAAACACATGCTTCTCTTCAACAATCTTATGCTAAAAACCTAAAATCTGCCTTTCTTGACATACCTACAAACTTCCCATCGTTCCATTCCTTCTATCTTCATAAACACATCTTGCCACCTTCCAAATCATGTCTCAATCTTGATGTAGTATTTGATACTGATCTATCTTTGTCTAGTAATATTTCTATAATTACTAAATCTAATAAAAAGAATTTATTTAGAATACAATACATCCGTAAATATATTATTCACCCTATGCATGGGATGAATACATATATACTCTCTCTAATAATGTACTTGTAATTTCTTGTATTCATTATTTTTACTATTTATTATAATCGCACCTAAGTGTAATCAATAATAATTGTTATATATATACATATTAATAGTGTATGTTTTTGTTATTTATTATAGTATACTACCCAACTAATAGATAATAATATTATATCATAATATACCATACATTAATATTACTTAGTTCACCAACTTAAATTACGGATATACCCTTTTATTATAAAGTTCGCAAATATTAATTTACTTGATCAAATTATTATAAACTTTTGAAACAATCTAATTATTATTTATTTTACAGGAAACTCTCCATAAATTCCGAATTTGATAGACTGGCTAATGCGTTTGCTTATTAATATTATATCATTGTATTTAATAATTATATCTATTTATATATATTTAATTGTATTAATTATTATAAATATATATTTATATATAATTTATATAATTTATATAATATATATTTACGATATCGTTAATATAAATTAATACTTACATATATGTATAGTATATAATTTATCTGTAGCCTAATATATATATATTTTTAATTATTAATATTTCATTACATATAATATGATGATATATATGATAATTATATTCTTAAAAAGTGAAATATATCTCTAAATATAATATATTATTGTATTCCTCGAATTATATGATACATATATTACATGTAATATATATATATATAAATATATAAATATAATATTATAAGTATACTTATACAAATAATATAAAATATTTGAAATTGTTACATACAAATAATAATTAATATTATTTATTTTAATTTTTGTTCTCTTTTATTTTGTATTAAAAATATATATGTTTTGATTTATTTTAAAGAATTTTAAATAACTTCAAAATAATATGTTATCTTTAATATCGCCAAATTCATATATATATATATATATATACATGTAAAAGATCTAAATAATTAAGATCTAAATATTTTATAATTTATAATTTAACATTTTTATTTTCTTCATTAATTAAAAGTATGTGTTCTTATTATAATAAGAACATTATAATTAAAATAATTAATTATTAAATATTTTATAAATGTTATGTATCCTAAATATTTATAATTTAACAAATATAATTTATATAAAATGTTATTTATTCTACAGAAACCTTAATCCGCAATTCGTACCCAGTCATACTAGTAGGATTTCAAGGTCATACATCTATATATCTAGTATACTAGTATATAACGTATACGTATTAGTATTATTATTATGCACATATGCTTTATAATTATGTATTATAATAATTATTTAGCATAAGTTATAAGGAATTTAATAACTTTTCAATAATTATATTATAAATAAATAACTATATAGTAATATAATACTATAGTATCATTAATCGATATATTATATATATATATACATTATATACATTATATATTTATATATTTTAAATATATTATAGATTTGAATAATAATATTATATAATTTATTTAAAAAATGCATACAAAAAGTAATGCAAATAATGAAAAACTATTAATTATTACGAATATTCAAATATGTAGTATTCCATAATTTCTAACTCTAATTATAAACATATCTTTAATAATATACAGACAACCAGGAATGGAACAGGCCAGAAGTAATTCGAGAAATGATGCAACTATGCTCTTGTTTATATACAAATCATATATATTATATTCTATTCTATAGAGTATATATATATATATACATATACATACGTAGTGTTTTATATATGTGTGTATGTGTGTGTGTGTGTGTGTGTGTGTGTGTGTGTGTGTGTGTGTGTGTGTGTGTGTGTGTGTGTGTGTGTGTGTGTGTGTGTGTGTGTGTGAATAACATCACATATATATATATATATATATATATATCAGTTAACTGATAGTTATGCTTGTATTTATTTTATATAATAGTATAATTACTATATTATATATATAACAAGACGAATGAACAACAATGAAAGTGTATACACTTATAGGGTATAATACATTATAACAATATATTGTTGAGTTATGAATCATAACTTATAAGTTATGTTACTAAGCATATATACTATATAATCATAGAGGTTTAATCTAATCTTCGTATTTTACGATCTTAAAATGAGTATTCTATTATCTTTTAATATATAATATAATTATATATAGTTTATTCTTTTGATTTTAAACAAACTATGAAAATACAATCATCTTTAAGGAAATGATATAACCATAGTATACCCTATAGGGGAAGGTTTTCAATTACTGAACCCTTATAATACCGATCCCTTTCGTATATATAGGTGTATCTAAAGATACTTATAGGATAAGAGATATAAAATTATATATTCATAAAATATTGGTAATTTAATGATAAAATGTAAGGAGTATTTTGATTTTTTAAATATGTAATCATATGTATTCATACCTACTATTGTTATTGTATCAAATGTAATATTCTGATTTTAAATACTTAAATAATAACTTTTTTTAAATCATAGGAAATACTTTAATAATTAAAAGAAAACATAATTCTATGAATAATATTGTAGATCAATTAAATATTTATAAACATTATAACAATTATTAAATTTAATAACTATAAACCAATATATCTTAATTATAGCAATCCATGTGATTTTCCTATAACCGACCCCATGAGATTTATAATATTTAAACACGTATCTATAGATACAATTTTTTCTTTAAAATATTTCGTATAAAAAGCCTATCGTATCTTATTTGTTATAATACCATGGTATGATGCAGGCATGCATACTCATACATTATATATTTTGTATGTTATATAATTATATTTAACCAGTTATTCAATAAACTTTTGATCTATCTATCTATCTATGCCAAACTACAAATTATTTAAATTTAGCGGTTTAAATTATATTTATATATATATTTGTATATATTTATATAATATGTATTAACAACACTAATAATACGTAATCAAATGATGGAAATCAAGTTAATATATGCATTATATTGGCATTGCATTACATTTAGTGTAAACAGGTAGTTGATTAGTTTATTATTTATATTTCAACAATCATAATTAAGGATAATTTTCTCAATAATATTTTGTTAACCAATTACTCAGGTATTAAAAGATAAATGTGATAATACAATACTAATAATATAAATATAATATATATATATATATATATATATATATATATATATATATATATAAATAAATATAATTAACCTATATATGTATATATGTATATATATATATATATATATATATATACATACATATATCAGAAATACCAAGTAGGTAAATTTATTAAATAATGTGTGCATACAATTATTATATTTTAATAAAATCTAGAATAAATACTAAAAAATATTAAAAATATAAATATATATAAGAATAAAATAACGTATACATTATGTATTATAAATATAATATATGGTTTTATTTTTTAAATATAATGACATATCTAAATATACTATTAATATATTAATAGTGAAATATCAATATTTTTAGTAATCCACCAGGAGTAAATATGAATGAATATGCATCAATGTATACAAGAACAATCAAGTTTATATATATATATATATATATATATATATATATAATATAGTTATTAATTGTATACTAAAAAATAATTTTACGAACTAAAACATATTACCATGACAAAAATAGTTTACAAATTATATATTTTGTAATATGTACACTTATTTATACTATATAATATGGAATATTAACAGTATAGAATAATTTATAAATAAAATAAATTGTAATTGATTTGTTTCTAAATATTCGTTATTATTTATTTCATTAATTCGACATAGCATGATGTAATACAGTAATGCATAAATGTAAATATCACCATATATATATATAATATGCATGCACAATTCTCATAATTGTTGTTGTAATTATATGTTTAATTAAATGTTGTTAATGAAATAAATAAAAGATAAACATTTAAATATCAAAAAACAAAGCATCTACATTATAAACACATGGTATACTAGTTTAGGAATGATTTATGTAGACCTACAGTAGATAGGGGATGTTAGACATATATGTTATGATGGTAATACAGAACTTATTACTTGTTTGTAATTGTGTTGTATCGGTTATTATTTATACAAATAACACATCGAGATTGTGGATCTATTGTGAATTTTGTATATATATATATATACAAATATACTAAATACTTAGGTAGTATACTACTTAAGTATACCCCTACAAAAACTATAGTTATAAGTGTGCATAACTCTATTTTATTAAATATTTTTAAAACGTATATATATATATATATAAGAAATTATGTAATATATAACATTATATAATAATTTGAATATATAACATAAATACCATATATACTATTGTATATAATAGTATACATCCTATTGGATAGTATACTATATATAGTATACTCTAAATCAGTAAAAATAAAATATACTTATTTGCTTTAGTGATCCGAGAAAATCTATTGCTGAATATTCCGCCATGTATACACGGCCAAACACGTTATTTCAATAATATTATATATGTGTTATTAAACACGTATTTGTAGATGATACTGTTATTAAATTTAATATATAATAAGTAAATAATAAATATATATATATATATATATATATATATATACTTATAAAAAGGAAAAATTATATAAATAATATATTACACATATAGTATATTATTTTATTTTTATAACTACTATAAATATCTAAATATACTATGAATTCTTAATAATCTAATACTTTATTTATATTCTAGTTCTCCATCAATGCTATCTGATTATTCAACCATGTATCAAACAAGATCAAACACGTTTTACAATAATATTATATATTTTGTATTATATAAATATTTTGCCGTAATACTTAATTTTATTTAAATTAATATTAATTAAATAATAATAAATATATATATATATATTAATTATAAATGAATTGGCAATGTATAATATGCATATGTTTATACGTACTATGTGTATAACACATCAGCCATATCACGTAGGAAGTCAAGCAAATTCGGGCCCATAAAATATGGCTTACGATTATATTTTAAAGTAATCTTTTATAATTATTGATAAACAAAATGATCGTCTCTTAAGAGAACAATTGTTAGAACTTAGATTCCATAAAATAAATGTGATTTCGACATATGAGACATTTTACCATAAGTAAAAACTTCATCTGAGCTAATGGATGATAATTACTCCTCCGACATACAATAACAATAACGATAACAATAACAATATTGGGCAGTGTGCAAATACCGACAGTCTGCGAATACCGACACCCTGTCGTATCTCATTAACTTTACATTTTTGATGAACAAGTTATATATATATATATATATATATATGAATTATAAATAATTTAAGCGCTTTAATAAAGATTATATATTTTGTATTATGTAAAAATTATCCAAAAAAAAAATATAAATTATATAAATATATAATATATATTTTTCCGTAATTAATGTAAAATTGAATATATACAAATTAAAAATTAAATTGAATTCATTATTAACGATTGAATATTTACTGATAATAGTAATATTCTTATAATACTTAGTCTTAGTTGAACAGATCGATACTATATAGATTTAAAACTAATTTAAATATAATTGTTAGTTTCGGTTTTATAAGTATTTTTACACACACACACACACACTAAAAAGTGCAATACCGACATTCTAATGGACACTAATATCGAAAAGTAAGACTTAATCAACACACGCCTATCGTAATGAGAAATTGTAATAAATCATAACTAGTATATACATTTCGTGTGTTATACATAGTTATGTATATCGTATCGCTTACAAATATTATCTAAAATATAAATAAAATGTATATATATATTAAAATACATAAATTAATATCAATATATATCTATATATATATATATATATATATATTAATTAGTGATTTTTAATTCATAAGTTATTATTTTTTAAACAAAAGCGATATCATCGGTTTCATAATGAAAATTGAAAATTGTTCTATCATACAGTTGTTTACATATTATGTATTTGTAGTTTGTTTTGGTAATGATGTCGATATAGTTGCAAATACCGACATCTCACATTGATTAACATATGAAAATTATATTATATTTTGCAAATTGCCATTTATTAAATGAATATACATTCTAGATAATGCATTAAAATTGGAAATATTTATAAATCATTTTTTAAATTATAAGCATATAAAACAATTATCCGATAGGGTGTCGGTATATGACCATATTGGGTGTTGGTAATTGTATAATTTACCAACACCCAATAATTATATATAATTACATTTTTATAAATATGAAATTATATAGGAAATATAAGTGAACTTTATCTGATGTAAATTCAAATAATATTATATATCAATTTGTGTTATATATCTATAACTATATATATATATATATATATATATATATATATATATATATATATATAGTTATATATATATATATATAGTTATATATATATAAATATTATGATGATATAGGATGTATTAAGCAACAAATATATCCCTTCTCTTGTACTATAGTACTAGTGAAGGGGTATATTATCTTCTATAGAAGAAAATAATAATAATAATAATAATAATAATAATAATAATAATAATAATAATAAGATACAAGTAATACGATAACAATTAGATAACAATAAAAAGTTGTTGAAGATAACACGAGACAGAAACAACGAATACAAAAATAATAAGTTGGATATTTAAGAGATGTAGTAGTTATAAGTAGAGAGAAAAGAAGAAATAAGATTTATGAATATGTTGTGAATCTAATATAATGGGTTGTAGGAAGGAGGGAATTCCATAGAGTAGGACCGGAATTTTTAAAATCTCTAGAATATATGGACATTTTTCTAGAGTTTCGGGAGATAATGATAGGAGAATTTTTGTAATGAATAGAAAGTAATATTGTACATTTTTTAATTAGATCAGAAATATAGCTAGGAGTGAAAGAATAAATTGATTTTTAAAGTATAGATATAACTACTGCCTATAGGCTATCTAAGATAGCACACGTAATTTAAACCCGAGGGGGAAGGGTATCCACATACGAGATGATTGATGATATATTGTAATAGAGTTATCCAGTCATGTTATGCAGTGAGTAGTACGTATTGAGGAACGGATAATTCGATTTAGTTGATCAATAGCTTTAGCAGGAAGTATATTAAGTAAGGAAGAACATTAGTCAAGTCGGGAGAGTACAGTAGAATTTATTAGAGTTTTCGCAACATTTCTGGAATGAGATGTCCGTATTTTTTAATTCTGAATAGATGAAAGTAAGAGGATTTTATAATGTGTAATATGAGAACCTTAATATATAGAAGTAGATATATTAATTACAGCAGTCTTATAGGCATTAATTAGTAGTTTATTGATGAGGAGCCATAATATTATGCAGTTTGCACACTCGATTAATTCAGAGTTAATGGTATTATAAGAATGTATATGGTAAAAGGTAAATAGTTGAATATCATCAGAACAAATATGGTATACCATATATACACTATATTGTATACACACTATAGTGTATATTTAGAAAGTTCTTAAATTAGATCAGAAATAGGGGGATATAAATAGAAAATAGGGATGGACCTAGAACGGATTCCTGAGGAATACGTGAGCATGGATACCGGATAAATACCGGAGAAAGGGGAGAGTAAGATTTTTCAATTATAATATAGATATTACTGTTTGTCAGATATCAAGTAAACCATTTTAATGATAAGCCATATATACCCATCATAGTAAGCCTATATATATATATATATATATATATATATATATATAAATATATAAATATACAAATATATAAATATATATTAATATGTATATATAATATACTATATATAACTTTATGACTTTAACAGGAACCAAGGTTATGCATCATTAGATTATGAATACGACAGAAAACAGTACATGTTTATTGCATAATATGATTATATATATATTTAAAAAAATCTATAGATTATATCTTATAATATATATATAGACGTATCTTATTTCAACCATATCGGAACACGTTAAGGACATATCAAGGACGGTATGAATTCTCTCCATGCACGGCGGTGCTAACTTTTTATCCGTTATGATCAGTGATTTAATATCCCCTAAATATATAATGTTTGTTTACCGTCAGATTATAAATAAAAATAAACTGTTTAGGTCACAAACACGACCAACTTCGTATACATGTATGAAATATGAACTACAGTCCATATTCTATAGAATATGGAGTATTACTATATATATATATAGTATACTATAGTAGTATACTACTCTATTATACTATAGTATACTTAGTATAGTACACTTATAGGTGTGTGGTATATAATGTACACTATACATATAATTTGTCCTCCTAAAGTTTTCAAAATAATATATTATAACCCAGCAAACAGTAAGAACAGCATAATATCAGCATAACAGCATATGCTAGAGCCTCAGATGTTTACATTGTGCTATTATGCTGCTATTAAATGTATAGTTGGCTGCTATTATGCTGCTATTAATTTGATACGTTATTATGCTGCTGTTATGCTGCTATTATGCTGCTCTTACTGTTTGCTGGGAATTTCTGTTATTGTCGCCTGTGGAAATAATTAAATAAACAAGGCATAATATACTTAACAATAGAATATATCATGTTATATCATGTTTCTATATCATGTAATATCATGTTTCTATACCAAAAAAAAACAATAATTGCGAGTTATGGCATAGGTTGAGCTATAGATACCTATAGTTGTAACGTATTCCGTGAATCGTGTATTACCTAATTAGATATAAAGAATTACAGAGTTGCAAATATATAATTTGTATACAATAACGTAGACACTTGTTTTAAAAATATATATAAACTATTTGATAAAACCAAATAATACAAAAAAAGTATAATAATATAGGATTAGTATTCAAATTTAGTTTAAATATTTATTTGGAATTTAACAACTTAACTTTTCCCAAATTATTCTACACCTTAAGATGTATATTGTATATATATTTACAATTGTATATCTATTTTATACATAGAATATACCATACTCTATCTAGTAAATACAAATATGTTCATTAAAATATAATTATAATATTTATTAGGATACATATATTTACTTTACTTTGTAATAGAAATAATTATATGTAATTATATATATATATATTAATTATTTAAATATTGTCAACGTATATCACAAATAAGCATACGATATTATCAAATAATGTTCACTATTATTACAGGAATTATACCAAATATTAACGATCAATATAACACGGGTAACGTATTGTGATTGCATAACCATATCCTTATATCATTATTTATTTGAGGGCCGGCGTAGATAAATTATGAAAATAAATATTATTTATTAAAATATTTGTTATCTAATAATCATAAAATTTGATTAATTCTCTTTAAAATGTTATAATGCACAATGCAGTGCACATTGAATAAAAGTACCTAAACATTTCATAAATAAGCATTTCTAAATACGACATCGTAAAATAGTTCATATAATTATTATAATTGTAGATAATCTCTATGTACAAAAAATTCAAATAATTAGTTTACGTTTTTGTTATAATTTCTATGTAATAACAACGAATTTGAAAATATACAAACTATAATAATAAGTATAGATGTCGCTACATATTAAACATTTAAAGTATTAGTTAAATATATAGCCAATGGGTTGTTAGAACATATTTATATGCACATTATAATTCACTTGATAAATAATATTTATTATTTTATCATATGATTTCGTTACGACAAATCCAGTTAGGTCCTGTATTTTTCATTATGCCTTAAATTTCTAAACGTTATAGAAATAAACGATTTAAGGAAAATAGCAAAGCAGTTTTTTATATATATATATATATATATATATATATATATATATATATATATATATATATATATATATATATATATATTATAAACAACATATACATTATTATATTATCTAATATATAATAAATTTAATTTGAATAAAATATTAAAATGTTCATCGGCCATTTAAAAAGAGAAAATGTCATAATTGTCTTCAATTTATAACTAATTATAATTTTATAACTATACTAATATTCAAACAGTATAAGATTATATAACTAATTTGTGTATTACAATATTATAATATTTATTGTATATCTATTTATTTATAGTTATAATATCATAATTTACCAATTCGAGTTATTCTACCAAGAATAAATGGAATTTAAGGCAAGTATCAGTGTAAAAATCGATAACTTTTCATAAAACATAAAAAATAGTATGCCATAAAACTACTCTTTAATTTGTAATCTAGTATCTGTGAAAAAATGTATCCCAACATAATCTATAAATCACATAAAAACAAGTTTTCATCTATAATTATTACACATATATTCTTTGGCATGACACTTAAAAATAAAATCACTCAATGATCAATGTTTACGCTAGGTGCATTAAAGTCGCTAGAGAAAAAAAATATTGTAGATTTTTTAATAAGTATTATATAGAAGAATTTTATAAAAAATATTTAAAAAGTAATTCTAGATTCATTTAAAAAAAAAAATTGTTTATATATGTATAAAAATATATATGTTATATGGTATATCTAGAAAATATATTCTTTTCAAAGATGCTTTTATATAATGTGAACATGATACAACAAAAATTGGCTCAATACAATGAATAGTTCTATTGTAAACGATATTTGAATCACCCTATATATTTCCTATCTGCTACATTTAAAATTAACAAAATTTCGCTACACTGGGAACCGTGCCTTAAATATTATATCATTTATAAAAACTATTATAATATATAAATACTAAATTTATATATAATAAATATAATCTATTATAAAATTTAAATAATGCTTTAAAAATATTAAATAAATCAATTAAATATTTAATATATATATTATATAAATAATCTAACACATTTATACTTTCGATTATATATTTCGACTATGTATTTGCTTAAATAAATTATCGATCAACATACTAACTATATTTAATGAAGTAAATTATAATATTAGTTAATATTGTATATCCATGAAATTGTGATCTTTTTAGTAAAATAATTTTAAAAACGCTAATATCACGGGTTAAAAAAATGTTTATCATCTATATTTGAACCACTTTTAAATATAGAAATACCTATTCAAATTACATGAAATGTTCACAGTATATTAATAGTATGGTACTGTTCAGATATACCTATTTAAAACTAAGAAATTATTCAATTATATATAATATTTATTATATTTTATTGAAATTTCTTGCATATTTTTTTTCTAGAAATAGATGTTATGTTAGTCCATTTCTGGTATCATTTTAATAATCTAATTCTCATACACTATAGTTATTTTTGTAGATAAATATTATATATATAATATATATAAAAAAATGTATTGATATTTTGAAGTGTACATAGATTGAATCTATTTTTAGTATTCTATGATTTCCGATCTTCACCATGTAAATAATCGTATGGTGTGCCGGCCCTTAATTAAATGTATTGACTATCTATATACTATAGTCATCATATATATATATATATATAGTATACCATGATTCATAATATAGATTGTTTAGTATATCATCAATTAGATATATATAATATTATTATAGACATAATTAAGTACATGTGTGTATATAGCTTTGTTTCGATACATTTGTTGGTGTATAGTATACACGATATAACATGTTACTATAATTATGACAATATTTTATAAAATAATGATAACATTGGTATACATGGGTATACATATTATACGGGATAATAATATTGTAGGTATCCAAATACATTGTACGTCGGTCATGTATGTATGGGACATGTGTGGGGCATGTATGATTAGGACATATATGTTATACGTATGTCCTATGTATGCGTCTTTGTTATACGTTACCTCTAAGCATAAATTTATATTTTACATAGATCGGTATTTCTATATCATGCTAATGTAAAATTCTATAAATAGAAATGGTGTCTCGATTTAGGTATCTTAAGATGGCCGACCATCACACACTGTTGACAATTAAAAACAACTTTTGTTAGGGTGTAAGTAGTGCCCTCATAGCCGTACCCTAATTAGGGTACAATTTGAATAAATACGATCAGTACCCAAAAATTATCAAACTGTACCCTAAAGAATGTTAGCTGGTTGTACCCTAATTATATGATACCGTATACCCTAATTCAATTGTATGATATGTACCATAATTGAATTGGATAATATGTATATATAATAATCACGTACCATAATATTTAACATAGCTGTACCCTAATAAATATATAGAGAGTACCTTAGTGCATTTAACAGTCATGTACCCTAATATTTAACATATATGTACCCTACAAATATATATATATATATTGTACCCTAGTGAGTTTAAAAGTCGTGTACCCTATTTTTATAACAAATATTCAAACAAATGATATTTATTTTTGATACAATTGATTTTTTTCTATATACGCTTATAAAGTGCATTTAAATTATATAAAAATAAAGATTTATATTTATTTATATTATATATTTATATTGCAATATAATTGCAACATTTAATTTGATTAAATAATAATTTATATGTAATGGTCGGCTATCTTAAGATACCTACATCGAGGTACCATGTATGTTGCATAAACATCACGTGACTAACAATCTAGGTCAACTATAATCTATGTCACGAGTTATCAGATCTGACATTAATTTTACAGGCCCATATATATCCGTATTATCAAAATGATGTATGATGCATTATATTGACCTTACTAATTATAATGGGAGGTGAAGCGTTATTATGTATAATAACGCTATATTATTATATTTATAATAACTATAGTTATTATTATTATAAGTAATAATTATTTATTATTTTAACAATTCAAAGCTATACACCGCTAAATAATGCATTATTTACAGATAATCAGATGAATAAAGTAAAGGAAAGATGGCTACATCTTAGACAATTACAAAATCAACAAAATCAACAAAATATGAATTTTTACACAGGCTGATTATATGTACAACATTACTATGCAGTAGTTATTTAAATCATATTATTCATTATGTCATGTAAACATTTCATTTTAAATACAATTCATTCAATATATTAATATTATATTTTATTATTTTTTGTTAATAATTATATTTATAAAGTAAAATATCTTATACAAATATAGTAACTATTTAAGATTATTTTAAATAAATATATATACCTGCTTATTACTTTTTTAGTTTATAGGATTTCTTATTCCGGTAAAATCAGAAATCCAATATATATATAAATGTATTGTGAAAAGAGATGAGTTTTGAAACTGGTTAAAAGTTGATGTATACGTAACATGAGGAAAACATAAGGGATTTCTATTGAGGTATTCCAGGTATGCTGTTGGAGTACGGAGTCCATGTATGTATGGTTTCAAGGAACTTGTAAGAAGGTTAACATAATTGATTTAGTTAGTTTATGGGAATGAGCCATGGCAATGGAGGTATACATTCAGAGATATAGTCTGGAAATTAAAACTTATAACAATTGTTATGGTGGACTTTATGAATATTCAGAAGTGTTTTATAAATTATTATTGTTGTGAAGGAAAGACAGAAGAGTTTAGTAAGGGAAGTGTTAGGTTGGCATACGATAATCTGTTAAGAGATAAAATAAAGCTGAATATGGTATTTGATGGGTTTATAGTTTATGTATTACGTAATCTGGAAGATAAATTAGTAGGAAGACTAGTAGCCGAATATATATAGAATGTACGATGAGGGTATCATTAGTGTGACTTCAAATGACATCTAATTTCCAGTTAGAATAATTTCTAGTTATCTGGTCATAGTATATTTTTAAATTAAGAATTATCAAAAAATGGTCAAGATGAAAAAAGGTTGGGACCACAGCACTAGAGTATAAGTATCTAATATAACATACACGAATAATTAAAACCACGAAGATAATATTATTTATTTCTTAATAATGTAGTCATCGTAAGTGAATGATTGACGGGCGTCGGAACACGCCTACTTATCACGTGACGATGTTGTTATGTGTTTAGATATTTCTGAGCAGTGTTGTAAGACCGGCCCACATTCCTTTGGCGGTCCTGTCAATTCTACTGGCCGGAAGTATGAAACCGTAGGTTCCGGTGTCGGGTAACTCTACGGTGTACGAGTATCGAGTTCCCAGAACCCCCTTCGCCCATTCCGATGAGGCTCCGGAACATTTATCTGAAACATTTATAGATGTCGGTAAATAATTTATATTTATTTTCATTTATTTTTGTTTACTCTAGTTATAGATATATCTTATATTTACAATACATATATATATAAGAACTATTAACTTGTCTACTATATATTAATATATCCGACATATATGCATAATTTAAACATCAATGGTGTGAACTAACATAATATTCTGGATGTAGCTCCGACCCTGTAGTAGTTTCCGTCAACTCTTCTCTGAGCGGAGGCAGCGTAACTCGCAGCTCTTTTCTACAACGGATACAACAGTAATCGTTAATAATGAATCATCGATAGTGACTCATCAATAGTGACGCATCATTATTAACAATCGGAATGTAATCGAGAGATTACGTTTATGTTATAACATGTGTATATATGTATACAGTAACACGTATATGAGGAAGTATATATGTATACGTATAAAATATCAAAATGTATTAAGAATACTAATCAGTAGTAATAATATATTATAATATATTCCTCTAGGTTACGTATTATATTAACCTTATAATAAACTTATAAGTTTATACGTATAAACTTATAACTTATATATTGGTTCATTTATATCGTGTATATAACATAATACTATTTTGAATTATGCGTATATAAATGATTATACTATTAATTAGTATTATTGATTATTATTTATTAATTAAATAAGATTTATATTTTAGTATTAATTATAATAATTTTAATAGTTTTGGGAAATATTATTAAATAAGAGTATATATTATATAGATTTCCTTATATATATATTGTATATTTCGGCTATGATTGTTTAGCTATAATAGTATACTATTATTTGAGGTAAGTTATCATATGCTGTTAACAGTAGATACATATATTACTACATTATTAATGTCGCCCTCTATACATATGTTAAGAAACTAAATCCCCAGATATCGCTCGCAATTATACGAAATGTAACCAATTTAATCTATACAATATCTGCCCGATATCTACACAGTATACCGTAATGGGTAGATATATCTACCCATTATTTATACAGTATCTACCTAATATCTACATAATATATACACAGTATACTGTCTACTAGTATTATGTACTAAAAAGTAAAGCGTTATTAACCTTTATTATTATTTTTTTAAAGTAAAGGTTTTCAAAAACCCTTTTGTTTTGCTTAACATACTAAAGGTTTTTTATTATTTTCTTAAAGTAAAGGTTTTCAAAAACCCTTTTGTTTTGCTTAACAAACTAAAGGTTTTTTATATATATATATATAAAACCCTTTACCTCGTATTTAAAGAAAACTAGTTGTTTTTTATAGTCATTATAATGACTATAGTAGATACTATCTACCCGATATATACAAATTGGGTATACACAATATACCAATACCCACACGTCGATACATAGTATATTGTTACGCACACCTACACATGTATATTGCGTGTATCTTAGCTAACCAATTCGCCGTAATTGTAAGGCAGCCGTTTGGTATGGGCCCATGGAGTCAGCCACAGTTGCGAGTAAGAATGGAGTGACAGGTACAGATGCAGACGACTTCCTAACGTCTTTGTACGATAGTGTTATCACGTGTTATTATGGGGGCGTGTACATCACTTAAGTATAGTTTATACCGGCTTTTATATAAGTAACATAAAGATCTATATATGTATATATATATATAATCCTGAATGCAAACTATAACGATATGAAAGTGAGTCGGTTAAATCAATTCCGATATTAATGAAATACTAGTGACCTAATAGTATTAGGCTAATACCTAGTATTTAATTTAAACTATGTATAGTGTACATGCGACAAACCCTAAATAGTTATACCAAATGATGGTACTAATCTCCATGAAGTACACTATATTATGTATACACCTGATGTGTGTGCGCTTGTGTGCGCGTGTGTGTGCGCTTGACTAACCCTGATGAAGTCTGAAGCGACTCTAGTGCAAGGCTCGGAGAAAGCTCTGGTACCGTGGTAGAGGTCGGAACAGGGGTCAGGACTGGTGCCGACACCTGGGGGTGTGACGCGGGGGTTATAGGGGTCACCGAGGTGGTAGTGTAATCGGGTGTACAGAGGTCATGGTGGTGAAGTATGAGTAACGCGTATCAGCGTATATGTAGTCGTCATATATGTATATATATATATATATATAGATGACATACAAATCGGGGAAGGTATAACTTAACGAAATAGCCTCAACTATATTCCAGTACATTGTACACGTAAAATAGCTTTCCCCGATTTGTATGTCATATATATATATAAATATATATATATAATAATATTAATAATATATATTAGAATAATTTTAATTTAGTTTTCAGGTTTATAGTTTTAGTTTACAATAGTAACATGATGTATTTCCTCCTAAAGGGCTTCAAAATAATATGTAATATTGTATGTTGTTGTCGCCCATTATAAATATACTATGTCATGATTGCAGTATGCTACAAACCTCCCCATTTGAAGCTCCAGTTACGGTTAGGGTCGGTACCATAGCAACGAGAGTTCCTGTTAGGAGTTCTTGTCTTCCTCCACATCCTAGCTCTTCCCTGTAGGGGTAGTGGTGGTGGTGGTGGTAACTAATTAAGATGATATTTGTAACGTGTGTGCGTGTTATAACTATATTATATATATATATATATATATATATATGTATATATATTATATGAATTTAAATTATATTTATATATATAAACATGTATATATATAGTACAATATAATAAAAGTTTCATTTCTTTATGTTTATTAATACATAGACGCCTAGAGTCTGAAGATATGTCGTACTATCGAGTTATAAGTGTATACCCTATAGGGTGTTAGTTGTCATAGCGTTAGTTGTCATAGTAACCCCGTTCCAGGTGTAGGCGTATCCATCCGGGTTCATGCTGGGCATTACGTAGAACACGTACTTCTTTAGGATCTCCTCGGTTTGTCTAGTCTTCTCTACGAGCTATAAATAGAAGTGGGCGTTATTAACTTTACTTATATATATATATATATATATATATATATATATATATATATTAACTGTTGTTAATAATTATATTACAATATCAACACCTAAGCTGGTATTACTCTATAATACTTTAATATATTATAATAGGTATACAAATATACTAATTATTATACCGTTAACGTTATATATTATTATATAATTATACTAGTCATATTATAATATCTATATATAGACGTTTATAATAATTATTTCTTAATGTGCACAGATATCTCAGTGAATATATCACTAGCGGTGACATAATATTACGTAATCATTATTACATAATCTAAACCGACCTTTCCCAGTAGATAGTGACCGACAGCGGGAGCAATCCATTCCCTGGCGTGAATACCGGCGTCAATCCAGATGATCTTCTTCCTTCCGTCATCTCTACCAACCTACAATTAGGGTTTATAATAATGTGATATATATATAGTCATAGACGTATGTGTACATTGTGTTAAGAAACTAATGTAAATATCAAATAGTACGAATCAATATATATATATATATATATATTTGTATTTTGTTAATACATTAATTATAATTAATTATTAAATAATTATTTATTTACGATTATTATACTCATGTATACATATATAATATAAATTAATATTGACTCTACTTTATTATTTAATAATTAGTATACAATGCGCAATTCGTAGACACATAATTGTCTACCTGCAGGTATCCATAAATAATATTATTTGCTAATATATTAGTATATAAGGAGGTATACGTATGTATATATATGTCCGGATAAATTCAATTATAAAATATTTCATTGAGAATACAAAGGCAATAAAAATAAAAATAATTAATTCAATAGATTAAGATACCTACACATACTTAACTAACTAAACAACAATAACCTCATTAACTTGATAATACCTAACTAAATAACAATGACCTCGGTAACTCGAGCATAACTAATTAGTATATAACTATGGCTATTTATAAATTGGTTAATTAAATTATTATTATTATTATTATTATTATTATTATTATTATTATTATTATTATTATTATTATTATTATTATTATTATTATTATTATTGTTATTATTATTATTATTATTATTATTATTATTGTTATTATTATTATTATTATTAATATTATTATTATTATTATTATTGTTATTATTATTGTTATTATTATTGTTATTATTATTATTATTATTATTATTATTATAAGATATAGGCAATGCCAGGGTAATTAAATAGCTATAGCTAACTAACCCTAAGAGATCACACTAACCTTGGTGACATACATACTTCTTCCTTCGTAAGAACGACCGATGTAACTAGTGGTACAAGGGTTAGCTCCGGCCGAAGGGTAGCGACATAGTTGTTTCATGTAGCTGGTGATCTATTTATAGGTGATGATGTAATGTATTATGACTTATACTTTATGAGTCATATACGGTATAACTTACGAGTCATAAATGGTGACTGATGTGTTCGCTGTCTTATATAAATATCAAAGATAATATTTATTAAATAGCCTTAGGATATTTAATTAGTGTCAAGTGTATTCTAAAACAATTATAATTTATCGTAGTTATATATGTCTGAAAATGGTATTTTTATATTATAAAAAATAAGGGTAATTACGTAAGGGTCACATGAAATTAAGGGTTAATAATAAATTCGAAGAATTTACTTCATTAAAATCCGGTTATCAATAGTTATCACTAATGAACTCTTAAATATTTCTAGAATATGGTTTACATTAATAAGGCCTATAGGCATATATGCCTTATATATAGACCCCCAATTGTGGTCCGCAATGGGGTCCCCCATGCAGTTGCATAGGGTGGATATCATTCACTCGCCTATTAGTTTCGCCATTTACACCCTCTAGTATCAACTTAGTACCCTAAGTGTTCTGTAAATCACAAGTATGATCACCTTCCACCTATTGTATTATTATGTAATCTACACTGATTCTAATGTTAAATCAGCCATCTCAGATTGCAACAGAAATCTGTTATCTCTTGACAACATATACCATACTCTGATATAGTGCCATTATCCAGTACACATCTCCCTATACGACAGTGTACAGTGTCTATAGACTATATATATAGGGCAAACTTAAGAACTATATTGGGTATACCCAATACAATGACCGCCTCCCAATGGGAGTCTCCCATTAGTTCAATATGTCAGCACAATCATTCAATTGTTATATCATCAAACTTATACTTTATTGTCTTTTATAATTTACGTGTTATTATTTTTAAGAATTATTATCTTTATTTATCTAAATATATTTAAACATATTGTGTGTATAGTTAATTATTAGTATATTTGTAGAGGATATATCCAAAGTATACTTGGGAATATACGTGCGTATTTTAAAATAACACTCGTCTTGCATATATCATGAATATTTGCAATATTTTATAAATAACAAACGTACATTTAAATATGAATTCGTGAAGCGAGGGTAATAAATTTCAATAATAAAGTATTGATAATAATGACAATAAACACAGATATTAATAAATATCGGGTATTCACTAATGGCTACACTATAGTGTTACTATATCGTATAATCTATTTATAGTAACATATTATATCGTCTATAAATAGATCAGCGTTTACTACGACTGTCTGCTATGGCATACCACACGCGTACCGCAGTGAAGTCAACTAAACCTATAGGTATTCGGAATGTTCCAGAATGTTAAGTACACCCGCGCTGAAAGTACTTAAGTACTATAAGTTACTTACCTCGTCGTAGTTGTGGTAGCGGCGGGTACTGAGTACGGTATCACCTCGGTAGTCCGATACGTCCTCGAGTTCTTCGGTGTCGTGTTGTCCGTCCACCAAACTGAGGGGGCGGGGCGTAAGGTGTCACGTGATGTGGTGTTACGTCATCGTTATTAATGCGCGAAGATAGCACCCTTAACCCTTAGCTAACCAGTGTATAAAGATAGGTATATTTGCGTCGCACATTGTGCGGGTATATATTCTATTATATATTATTGTATTCATATTTGGATAAAATATGAATGTAAAATATATTCCATGAATATGTTATTATAATATATTATAATAACATATTCATTGAATATATTTTTCATGTATATATATAATATATATACATATATATGTATATATATATAAATATATTATAATAATACTAATTATTTATTAGCCATTTTATTAAATTATTGTATATTATTATTGCCCAGTATATATGTGCCCTACATTTGAATGGAACCTTTGGAAATCATCGACCGTGACGGTAAACTCAATGTTGCGTTCGTCGAGCAATTGTCTGACGATAGAGACGTGATGAGGTGGAATCAGCATGTCTACTTTCTCTCCGACGAAAGAGGAACCTACCATGAAGTCGATCTCTGCAGCGATCTGTCAGGTACGGGGTGAATACGTGAATACATCTAACTAGTAACGGGTACACTTTAAGTACAAGTTAAGTACACGTTAAGTACAAGTAGTATACGTTTTTGATGATATTTGTGCTGACGAATTAATTGTTATTTTCAAATAGTATTCAATTATTGAAAATAAAGCGTTTTTTTATTTTATAAAACCCACTTTTAATTAATGTATTTAATTTGTAGTGTAGATTATTAGACATTATAATTAATAATTTATTATATCATAATTTAATATTTATATTTTATTTTATATATTAATTAATTCAACATATTATATATTTACTGCAAATAATGAAAACTAAATCAATATTAAAATAGTATCGAAACCTATAATTATTTCACTTCCGGTATAACTTATAATCTTAATATAAATACATATACATGTATATATTATAAAATATAGGTAAACAATATCTACTAATTTGTAATATAGGTGTGTTATATCCTAGTGTTATTGAATGAATTTACTATTACATATAATTATGAGGAACTAGTTCCTATATGAACTTATATGTGTATCGGCATATTAGTAATTTTACTAACAGCATTCAACGATACGAATTTTGCATTTTCGAAATCATCCAAGAATTTAAGTTGAGCTTTAGTGGTTGGAATTGCACGGATTACATTGTATCTGTATAACAACGGGAAGCCTTGTTAAATGTTATTTATAATAATATCGAATAGTGAAATGAATATATATATATATATATATATATATATATATAATGCATCAGTGTGTTTGTTATATTAAAATATATATATACTATTAGTAAAGAAAATATTTCGTTCACAACTATCATAGAGCTAGAGAGAAAGTTTATCTCTATCTATATGACAACTATGGTTGTATACATATACACTTTGATGCTATTGTTATAATATACTTTATTGACTATAGTCTTTGTATACAAATGAATACGCGTTGTGATTATGGGCACGTTACATAATCAACAATATAAATAAAAACACAATGAAAGAACGAATTACAATGGTTTAAATGATTGAATAATTTACGTTTAAACAATGAAAGTGATGTACATTATTACACATTATTTCATATGGTAGATATTCCGATCTTATCGTTAAAGTAATATAATATATGCCTAGATGTTAAGGATACTTCTGTAGGATACTAGTATCATTTAAACACAAGCTAAGATAAGATAGAGCTAAGGTAATGTAATATATATTAACCCTAAGCTAAGATAAAATAAGATATTATAAAATAAACTTAATATGCATATGAGATAAGATTCGATAAGTAAACCAATAAAATAAATCTAAAAGATAAACATGGTATTCTATAAGATAAGATAAGTTAAGCTAAGATAAAATAATCCTATGATATGATATTCCTGTAGGACTATTTTAGTTTATGTTTTATGTATAGTCTTAACTATATATTGTATACTAACTTATAATTTGATATGATGCATGGTACCTACGTTTAAGTTGCAACCTACGTTTAATGCAGTACGATATAGGTAACAAGATAGATATTCATTATAGTTAACATATATGTATAGTAATGGTTACACAAGTATTATAAGTACTTAGTATTAGTAGGCTATACTACTACTATAGTAATTAGTAATTACCCTGTGAAATCATCGTGAGACTGAACCACTACCAGAGCGATGGTCAAACAAAGTAGGGTTAACTTCATCCTGACCGATTGTTAGAGGAGTGATGAGCCTATCGTTACCCGGTGCTTATATAACCCCGCTCTCTCTCGAGCCCGCCCTAGCGAGTGACGTCGGCATTAATTACATTAGTGCGTAGACGATTAAAGATGTTCTATATTTAAACCCTATGAATTATTATTAATCGCGATATATTAGTTCTTCTATTGTTGAATTATATAATGATCCACTGACCTACATTAATTATCATCACATCGCTGTTCGACTATCTAGTAACCTCATATTGTTTTGTGTTTTGTAGACTATAGTATTTAAATTATATATTAATTAGTATAGGTAGGTACATTTAATAATTTAACAATTTTTGATATTATATTATTAATATACACATACATATACACATACCCATATATATATATATATATATATATATATATATATATATGGGTATGTGTATATGTATGTGTGTGTGTGTGTGGGTGTGTGTGTGTGTTAATAATGAAATGTAAGTAATGTACACTATCTAACACCTTACCTATCATCCAGTAGATACCCTACACTATGTACACCGATGATTATATATATAATCTATAGATATTATTTTTATTTTTAAATTTTATTTAATCTATTTATTCGATAGATAACGTTGGTGTATGTATTCTATCATGGGTACCGAATACGGACACCCTATATTTCACTAAGATATACTATATATTATTGATGAACCAATCAGATAAATTAAAATCACATTACTTATATTTAATGTTATGAATAATTTAATATAACTTAATTAGTAATTAATTTATTAATGTTTATTAATTAATAATTATAAGTGATTCATATCAGATAAGTGAAATAATAACATTATTAGATGTAGTGGTGGTATTTATATTATAACGCACGCGATTTTTATAAAAATTAGAATAGTTCACACACTGATTGGTTATAGGGTTAAACCTTATTATATGATAATTATCCATATTAATACATCTCGAGTATCCGTATTATGGATTGATATGACCTCTAGTCTAGAATCTCTACACATATATGCTTATAACTTTATTAATATGTTATAACAAAATTACAATTATGTGTATGGTGTATAGAATGCTTTAGTTATTAATAATATATTATTATATTTTATATCGGTACATTTGTATATTCTTTAGAAGGTTTTAAGTTGACATTTTTTTCATAAATTTAAAAATGTAATAAAAAAATCAGTGTATTATATATATGCATTATTTCAAATAATTTAAAAAAATACTTTATATAATACATTTAGACTATTTATACAATTATGAATATTTTATTCATTTAACATTTGTTTGTAGGATTTATGGTTTCTGAGATACCGAGAGTGTTAATATTCGGGCACTTTCCGTATTCGGTTAATTTCCTCTATATATATAGGTATACCTACCTACTATCATATATTGAACTAACTAACTTGACTTAATTACAAATGTAAATAAATTCAATATGAAATTGGATATCGAACAACCATTTTTACTAAACTCAACTATAAAATACTAACTTATCGTACATATTTATGTTTCTAATTACATTTCTAACTCCGACATACCAAATTTCCCAAGAATTTAAATTTACAATTCGGCATGTATTCCAATATATTGGATATATATGTGTATACACACAGTTAAATATCTTGACTTCTATATATGTGTTTACACAAGTTTTCCCCTAACATAATACAACTAAAAACCAATCTCAACCATCAATATAATACACGGAATATCATTTATGGACATATAATTTCCGCGTCAACCATTGCAACACGATACCAAGCGGTAAACACTCTATACTTACTGATATTGACCGCTTACTAAATACACCAATCAAAACTATTTTAAATATTCTGATATCGTCACATCTGTACCGCAACGTATGACTAGACCACAGAGCTAGAGAGAAAGCTTTCTCTCTAGCTCTGTGGACTAGACTAGCCTATATCAACGTCTATTAACTACAAAACACGAATTCTATAAGACTTCTATTAGATAAAACCTCACCACCACTGTACCTTACTATCTCCGTGATTCATTTATCCCCAAACCCCAAATGACTATCGACTCCACGCTGCCATTCTCCCTTTGCCTCATACCGCATTATTATCGTTTTGTGATATTTGTTAAGTACCGTTCATAACACTATTTAGGAACGACCTATCATTATTTTTTTAAAATGGAAATCAGTTATAATTATTAACATGTTAAAACAGCTTAGAAAGGAATAGTTACCTAATACGGACACTTTAACGATAAATGGTCAACTTTGATGACTCATTATTTTTATTCAAAAATTACAATATATTAATATTATATGATTATAGATATTATTGTGATTTTTAAATTTTATTTATCTTTTTAAATTGTAATCTTTTAATTCCGTAGATAACGGGGGACCGGTACCCATGTCCGAATACGGACACGCTGTGTTATAATTCGGACACCCTATAGGGTATATATACATATATATATATATATATATATATATATATATATATATATGTATATATATATATACCACTAGATAAACTATATAGTATTGATGAATCAATCAGATAAATTACAATTACATTATTTATTCCTAATTAATTTTATGAACAATTTATTCTAATTTAATTAGTTAATAATTTAATTATTTTTATTATTATTTAATTAATAATACACTTTAAGTATCTAAATAATACAAATTTTAGATTTAGCTTTATTGGTGGTATTATTATTATTATAACACACGCTATTTTTATGGAAATCAGAATAGTTAATACGCTGCGCGCTGATTGGTTATAAGGTATCCGTATTAAGACATATATAGAGTGTCCGTATTAAGGACTTATATGACCTCTATATATATGCTTATAACTTAATGAATATTTTATAACAAATATAGAAATTATATATATAATTTTAGAATGTTTTATTTTTTAATAATATAGTGTTATATTTATATCGATATATTTGTATATTCTTAAGAAGGTTTTAAGTTGACATTTTTTTTCATAAATTTAAAAACGTAATAAAAAAATTAGTTTATTGGATATATCAACAATATTTTGAATAATTAAAAAATAAAAAATATTTTTTAGACTATATATATAATTATGAATATTTTATTCATTACAAATTTTGTTCGTATCCTATATGATATATGGTTTCGGAGATACCTATATATAGGTACACTCTATAGAGTGTCCGTATTTGGTTACTTTCCTCTATCAAATATTACTATTTAATCTCTATTATTATAATATAGTATCTCCCAGCTTTATTATTAATTGTATAACGGTTATAGGTCTATGTAACTACTACTATTATTATTATTATTATTATTATTTTTATTATTATTGTTATTATTATTATTTTTTAATTATTATTATTATTTAAACAGTATTGATAATAACACTTTCAAAAATATTTCTTTTATATATTAATTAAATACAATCTAAAATGTATATATATATATATATAAATCAGATAATTATATTACTATTTATCCTACTATTTTAACTATGTATTTGATCGCCATATTGTTATGACATGCGGTCATTTACCGATGACATTATTTTTTAAATATTAATAACATAATAAGTAAGAATATATAGGTATATAGGTATACCTATATATATATATAACGAATCTCCATAGTTGTATTATAATATCTATTAAATATGAATACGGACACTTTAGGTATCTCAGAAACAATAAATCCAACAACAAAATGTTTAATGAATAACTTATTCAAAAATATATAAATATTCTAAATAAGTAGGGGAAAGTAACCGAATACGGACAGTGCCCGAATACGGACACTCTCGCTATCTCAGAAACCATAAATCCTACAAAAAATGTTTAATGAATAAAATATTCATGATTATATAAATAGTCTACAAAAGTATTTTTTATTTATTAATTATTAAAAATATTGCCGATATATCCAATAAACTGATTTTTTAATTGCGTTTTTAAATTTATGAAAAAAAAATTCTACTTAAAACCTTCTCAAGAATATACAAATGTATCGATATAAAATATAACACTATATTATTAAAAAATAAAGCATTCTAAAATTATATATATAATTTTTATATTTTTTATCAATATTCATTAAGTTATAAGCATATATCTAGAGGTCATATAAGTTCCTAATACAGACACTCTATATGTCTTAATACGGACACCCTATAACCAATCAGCGCGCATGCATATTAACTATTCTGATTTTCATAAAAATCGCGTGTGTTATAATAATAATACCACCAATAAAGCCAAATCTAAAATTTGTATTATTTAGATACTTAAAGTGTATTATTAATTAAATAATAATAAAAATAAATAAATTATTAACTAATTAAATTAGAATAAATTATTCATAAAATTAATTATAAATAATGTAATTGTAATTTGTATGATTGGTTCATCAATAATATATAGTTTAGCTAATGTATATAGGGTGTCCGTGTTATAACACAGGGTGTCCGTATCCGGTACCCATGTCCGAATTATACTGTTATCTAATATTCTTGTTATCTATGGAATTAAAAAATTAAATACAATTTTAAAATCACAATAATATCTATAATTATATACTATTAAAATACTGTAATTTTTAAATACAAACAATGAGTCATAAAAAGTTAAGGCCATTTATTGTTAAAGTGTCCGTATTAGGTTACTATATTGTATTTTTTAAATATTCAAAATAGTGCGATATATCCAATAAACTGATAGTGTTAATAAGTTATTAAATGTATACTTAAAACCTTCTCAACAATATACAAATGTATCGATAACATATAACAATATATTAATTAAAACTAATGCATTCTAAACATTATATATAATATATATATATATATATATATATATATATATATATATATATATATATATATAATTCCTATATTTGTTATCAAATATTAATTAAGCTATAAGCATATATCTAGGTCATATTAATCCCTAATACGGACACACTTGATGTCTTAATACGGACATCTTATAACCAATCAGCGCGTGAACTATTCTGTTAAATAATACACTTATGTTACAAATATATAGATGTTACCTATATATATGTGTGTACAATTTCTCTAAATATAGATTATTAATAAAATTAATTATCTAAAAATAATGTTTATAATATATATAAATACACACATTCATATACATATAATAATGTATAAAATGTATTTAGCAATTTATTTATATATATATATATATATATATATTCTAATTATAGTATTTTAGCAATGTCCACTTTATTATCTTCATTCATTCTAAAATAGAAAGCACGACTTCTGTTGTTATAAATGATATAATCAGCATAACTTTGGCACCTATTTACCCAATCTATATATAAATAGTAAATAACCCTCTTAGAGAATATCTACAGTAAATGTGAAGAAATCTAGACTATATTCAAATTAATTACAAATTAGTTGATGGTTTTTATAATAAGTTATGGTAATTATATATATATATATATATATATATATATATATATATATATATATATATATATATATATGTATATATATAATAGATTAAGGTATATACATATTAGGATATGATTAAATATTCAATATCCTTTATTTGCTAATAAATAGTGAGTATATTTAGAAATTGTTTCTAATAATAAAATTCTGAACATTTTAAATAACAAAAGTGAAGGATTTATTAGCGATTGTATTTTTAATATTACACGTATGCCATCGATAGAAAGAAAGTTTGTCTTTATATCGATGATGTGTGCATGTCTTAATGAAGCAGCAGTCATTATTGTAGTTATATACATGTGTATTGCAGTATAGGTCACTGTATGCTAATGCACTAGAAGTAATTATAATTTAGATTAGTACTTTTAATTGTTAATGATCTAGAACTCTCATTAATGTAATTGTTTTTATTATTTTAACTACTATGAAAAATGGTTATTGTTTTATTTGTTACTATAATATAACTAAAATTATGTTTTATTATTAAATAGATAGTCGTTAAAATGCAATAGAAAAATATGTGATAATACATACGTGACATAAAGCCTTGTTAAATAATAAAATATTATATAGAGATTTATAAATAATGATTATAGTAAATTGATATAATATATTATAAGTATATATTAATGTAAAATAAAATATTTACATCAATAGTATAAACTTTACACATATCAAATTTATATATATATTATATAATATTATTAATGAATTACATAGTATTAATTAGTATAGTAAACATATTTTATTAAACTCAAATAGTCAATACAGCATATAACATATAACATCAACACGAGAAAAGCTACTCTGAAACAGTTCTGTGAATACGCAAATAATAATAAATAATTACATAATAATATAACGTTAATACGACATACTTGAATATATTACATTTGTGTAGTATAAAAGTATAATAACAATGGTATGTGATATTGTTCATATCTGTTAATATTTTCAAATAAATTATTAATAACATCAATAATCATATATATATATCTTATAACGCCTAAATATTGTTCCTATTTTTTATTCTATCAATTTTATTTTAAATAAAATATTATTCTATTAAGACTTATGTACCAGTTATATGATATTGTCAAGGATTTTATGAAACAAAGTTATGTCACTTGTATCTATTTACTTTAAATACATGTTAATGCTGATTAGTTTGAAATATAGGTGGCAATACTATCATTTTAAATAATTTTCAAAAGTGAATTGTAAAGTATAGTTACATAATAATTAATTAAGTTACAAATTAAGTATTATTTTATATTGTAAATGGACCTATTGGTTTATGATATTTTCCAATTATGGCTATATATTTAAAGAAAAATGGTTCTCATTATAAAATAATGTTATATTTTTAAAACAAACATTATAAATTAAATTTGTATTGTATTCAAAAATGTACATAAATGTCGTATAATAGTGATATATTTTGCAAATTTACATTTAAACAATATAAACTAAAAATAAAATTAGAAATAAATAGTTTGCAGTACCTATTGCTCAATTTTTCATTAATTTCACAAATTAATTAGAGTGACAAATCTTTGCTTCGCATAATCTTTAGTGATGTTAAGGAATATAATAATAAGACAAAGCTATATACCATTTACTTTTAAATCTATTAATAGAAGGAAATTTACATTTAAAACAATAATGATTATTTCAAATTAATATATATATTTATTTTTAGAATAATAAATATTAAATAACATTCAAGATAATGAGTCGAAATAAATGACTAGAAAAACTTATTATAAAAATTTCAAAATTAGTAACTATAATTTGACTATATTTAATATTAATTAATAATACTTTTAAAATTCACATTCCATAAATTTAACTATTCTATATATAATTACGAATTTATATCTATTTTTTATAAATTAAATAAAAATAACGATATAAAACATTTACTAGAGACATATATTGCATGGTTACTAGATACATATATTACAGGGTTACTAAAGACATATATTGCAGGAGTATAAGTGACATATATTGCAGGGTTACTAGAGACATATATTGCAGGGCGTACTAGAGGATATTTATGCATAACGAGATACACTTACAGTGTAATGAAATTACTACGAGTGTGCAATAACAATGTCCTATACGATGTAGAATTGAGTGGCAGCTGATGATTGTACTTCTATTTGGCTTAGTTTGAATTGAACCTTCTTTATCCATCTATATGTGTATGTTAATGATACATAGTTAATGATTATAAAACTAATAGATGTAAATATATAAACTATAAATATAATTATAACGAAAATTCTTATAAAAAATGGAAAATATATATAATTATATATTATATTAAAATACATATAAATACTTTTGATTTAGATATAAATTATATAAAGACAATTTCTAAAATTAATGATAATTATAAGTTCTATTGTAAAAAATATTGATTTATTTGAACAAATAAATGTTTATACATATATTTTTATAATACATTTTAATTTATAGTGTTGAGTATACATACACTAAATACATATTCAAATTAATATTCGCACACAATACGAAGCTAGTGATTATAGAATGAAGACCAATCAGAATGAGTTAAAGAGACGTAGCTACCTTAACAAGCTGTCGTTACTGCCAGTGTTAGGGGTGGTCTCCGGGTGTGGCTTCCAGTTCTGACAGATCTGCAGACGTACTTGTACGTGTCCGGGTAACTTTAATGTAAACACAAAGGTCATAAAGGGCATGACGAATTAATCGCAGAGTTAATCGTCAATTAGTTAAATAATTAAAATGTTTACGCGGTACTAAAATAACAGTTTGGGAATTAAGCGAAATTAAATATCTAACAATAGAAATATAATGAAATGTTTGAAAATAAGTATAGATGGTTAAATTATTGTGTATATAAATATATATATATATATATATGCTTATAATTAATTAATAAATTATTAAACTATATTTTTTATGCATAAAGATAACCTGATTATTATATGTGAAGAGGATAGGAACCCATATAGGAAACATCTGAAATTATTTTAAATATTAAAAACACAATTTTAATTCATTTTAATAATGCTAAATTGTAAAAATAACACTATTTTACATTGAATTTATTAGTTTTATTAATAGATTACATTATATATTAAATAACTGCATTCAAAATATCTAGCTATTATATTAATTATATTTATAATATTTAAAGATAATTATAGAATATATTAATAATTAACCTTAGCAAGTAGAACAGAATTACATTCTTGCAGAGACTCCATAAGACTTAGAAGATGAAGATTTACCATTTCTGCCAACTAATCGATATTTTAGAAATACATTTTATTTATAATTAAATTTTTACAAATTCATATTTTAAAATTATTTTATTATCAAATATTTATTTGTTCAAGATATATTTGTATTCTAATAGTAATTTTAAAGAAATTCCAAAAAAATTTCCGAATACTTATTATTAATTAGATAATAATAATATTTAATTGAAAATAAATACGATCACAATTAGTATTGCGATCATCTACAAATGATGATATTGTGATTTTAGTATTCACTTTATTTAGTAATTAAATACTAAATATTTTATATAACGAGTTATATATAATATCTTTAAAAATAATAAATGTGTTGATATTATTAGGTATTTTATAAAATATATATATATATATAATATATATATAATATATTATATATATATATATATATATATATATATATATATATATATATATATATATATTTATATATATAAATTATAGTAACTATTACACTACTAACAACTTTGGAACAAGAGGAGAGCTGCAAGATACCGGGAGTTACCCTACCCCAGTAATCTGTGATGGTCTTAGAAGCCTTCTGACTCTTGTGTTGTATCGCGCATTCGCAGTACATCGTCCATAACTAGGCGAGTGTGTGTGTGTGAGTTTTAACTTGAAGGCATGCTTGACATCATACATTAACATATATTGAAGGCTAATTATCTCGATGAGCTCTGCTTCAATAATTACCCTGATGTAAAAACCTAAATCTGATAATAATAATAATAATAATAACTAATAATAATAATAATAATAATAATATTACTTTTAAATGAAACTTAAGATATGCTTTCATATCAAACTAAACCAAAATTAAATAACTCGATTTTATGTTACATTTCCTATAAATGTTAATAATAAATCGTGAATGTCTATTTTTTTTAAATCTATTTCAAATTTGATTGAATTATGATTTTCAAAATTATGCTAATTAAAATGATGCTAATGATGCTAATTTATTGTATGACTTTTTACTAATAATAATTAAATAATACAAAATAGATTCAGCTTAGAAATTATTACATACATTTCAGAAATATAAACTAATTATCCATCTATATTGAATACTTTAATGATATAATTAAGTATAATAAATATATTATATAATATATAATTATTCAAATTAATTATATATTAACTGTAAAATATATTTAAATCCTATTTCATTAATATATAGACAACTAAAATTGAATACTGGTGTCAAATATTCAACAAAGGATATCAATATAAATATAAATAATAAATATATATATCTATGAATTTGTAATATAATATTAATTAAACTAAGCATATTACCTGGCACAAAATAAAAGCGTGGAACAGAGCTGACATGTGCAGTACAGAAGCCTGCGATATTGTTTTGCATTTGTAATCATTAATACACATATTAATATATATATTTACATTTATGAAGGAGATAAATTATATGTAAATTAAAATATATGAATTTACGATACGCATATTATATACTATATTAATATTGATTATATTAAATATATTAGTAATCGGACGCTAGCTTAAAGTGGAAATGGTGATTCAAAGTTTTAAATGAAAATATGTAAATTTGTTATTACATATGTATTACTGTAGCTCTTAAGGGGGTATCCCACTACAAGATTTTCTGGCAACTTGCCGGAAATATTGTAACTTTAAAATAATTTTCTATCAAGTTGTAATGCGATACCCTCTATAAAGTTATTATATTTCAGACAAGTTGCCGGAAAGTAAGGGGGTTTCCCACTAAAATTATAGCAAACTTGATAGAAAATCATTTTAAGGGGATACGGTAGTTTGTAATTTTCGTTTTTTGATTTTTTTTATAAAATTTATTTTGTGCTAATACTTATAAATAATATATTATTTATTTAAATATGAATTTTTATGGCCTAAAGATTCATATAAACATGTTAAAAGTTGTCTTTTATGAAGGTATGTAAAAAATAAATATATAAAATATTAATTATATGTAATGTAATGTATTAATTATATGTATATACTATATATATATATATATATATATGTATATACTATATATATATATATATATATATATATATATATATATGCTGAATATATATATATACATCTAAAATATCATATGTATATATTATATAAGTATATATCCAATACAATAAATATCTATTTTCATACAAAATTAAGAAATATTATTGGTAATCTTTGAATGTGTTTTTCTCAGTATAAATATTTTCGCCAATTACTTTTATATAAGTCAATGTTTAGGGATCGTTGTTTTAGCTACACTCATAATTTTTACTACATATTATAGATAATATATATATCTAACATTTAATCACATAATATTTAAAAAATATTTATTATTAAATTTTATATGGTACATTTTGTACATTTTTGACACTAAAATACCGGAAAAAATCGGTAATGACGTTCAACCATGAATCACTCGACGAATATATATCATATTCAAAATATTCTGTGATTGAAACAGAGATATTATTCTAATTAATATAAATATGTAAAAATTATTAAAATCGGTAATATATTCAATTCAAAACACTTGTTTGAATATTATACAAACATCCTATCTAATTACATGTAAACGGCGGAATTGCGTGCGTCCTATCGTATCCCCTTAAAGTTAAATATTTTTCGCAAATCTTTGCAAATAATTAACTACGGTAACTTATAACAAATATAATTATATAATATAATGTTGTACGCGGTTCTCTGCTAAATACTGTGAACTTGACCTTAGACTGTTCCGAGAACCCGGTCATTATCACCATGATGAGGTCAGCGACGTGGCTACTTATCTCAAGAGGAAGAGGGCAGGATTCAGACTGACATCCCGTCGATGTACCTTCAAGAGTGTAACGTCACGACCGTCAATATATGAATGAATTTGTTATTTACTGAATATTGAATTAATATACATAAGGATATTCGGAAGCTATGCGTAGCTTATATTAAGAATATCGTTATAACAACAATATCAAATAGTAATCAGTATACTAATCGTTTAATCGGGAGACGATTAAAAAGGACGAGTTGAGTGTTAACGATTACATTTGAAATATAAGTTAATAGTATATATTGTATTGATATTTGTGGGTTATTTGGTTTAAGTGGTTTAGTTTTGTCCTGTTTGGTTTTTTTAGATACATTACATCCAAAAGTGAGTTTATAAAAATTTATTTCACATTTAAAATTTAACCTTTGCAACTCAACTCCTCCTTTTTGATCGTAACCCATTTAATATATATATATATATATAGTAATAATCATTTATTAGAAGATATTTATTATCTAATAATAAAACGATTTTAAACAAAATATCACATCTAAATTCTTTCTCTTTTCAATTGTTATCTCCACGCATATATATATATATATATATAATATCAATAATAATAATGCAGATATAAAATAAATATTTTTGATAATCAAATTATATCGTAACATTTTTACAAATCGTAAAAAATATACGATAACAATATTTACTATATTACGTATGCAATACAAGTTATGATATGAACATTGATTTATACAATTTTTTATCTTTTTTATCCTCCTTCCAAATGTATTAATAATGTTATTCTATCTACAAAATAAAAAATTAAATAGGTAAAATCAGCCATTTTGCGGTGACCAAATTAGATTGACGCTTACCGCCTGTCAGATACCTCGTTTACTACTCTATTTCTCCGTAGCTCTACGGTCGGATAACAACGATAGTAAACCTAGTGGCGAAGTGGTCGAAGACATGTTCGTTGAGTGGGTCAGAGAACCGATTAATAACCACGACAGTAGTCTGATGTGATCTACGCACTCCAGGAACTCTTTAGGTCTATACGGTGGCGGGGCGGGGGGGGAGATTAGTAAGCGAGCGTATCAGAATATTGTAATGATACGATTATATCGTATTGAAACAAAAGTCGGAAAAATGTATGATTAATAATTAATACTGTATTAATAATAATATATATATAAATTGTAATAATTAATAAATTTGTTTATATATATATATATATATATATATTATAATTAGAATTATAATATTATTATAATTTAATTTACATTATTATTAAGAATACTATAAACTTAATTCTGATTTTAATAAATCGCTATAATTAAAACACTATCGCTATACCACTATAAGCACTAGAATTCTAATCAAAGTAAGTTACCCTTGCTGAATAGAGGTCGGAGGATGAGATAGCCAAGGCATGTAGCGGTTCAAAGTTCGACTGTCGTGCGACATCGCCCGCGTTAACTCTAGCGCGACGAACTGGGCCACGCCTCCCTGTAATGAAGATAACGTCGTGCGGAAAGTGTGCGCGGGGTTAAAGGTCGCACTGACCTTAAGTTGACCTCCGATGGTGTCTTCGTTCATGTTGTTCGAAGCCTTCATATTAGCCTATTAGAGGAATTCATCGTCGGAATAATTAAAGAGTGGAGAACATTATGTTATCGCTAACTATTATATTAACATCGATGGTATGTAAACATAAACTGTAGAGTGGGTGTGACTTGTACGGAGGGGGCGTGGCTTGGATGGAGGGGGCGTGTCTTACCTTTACTTTGTTGATGGTGTGTAGGTCGGAGATGAAATCGATGCAGTCCATGAGATGCGACCTCAAACATTCGGATGCTGAAGTCGTAGAGGTCAGAGTGCAGCCGGGGTTAGGTAGAGACAGTTCGCTGATATTCGAAGTGTTCAGGGAACCACCGAGGTCCATGAGGATGAACTATTGCGGGTGTGAGTTAGGGAAATGGGGCTTAAGTGGGGGTGATATATAGGTTTAAGACTCATTAGGAGTGATAGTGAGATAGATAGAATACGGGATGAACTATTGTGGGTGCGAGTTAGGGAAATGGGCTTAAGTGGGGGTGATAAATTAAGTGAGATGGAGAGAATATGGGATAAACTATTAGGAAAATCTGAAATGAGATATATAACTAGGAATCATGTATAAGAATCATAATAAGGAATCATGTGGGCTTCAAGGTGTACCGATTGAGACAGATTTACAGTCTATGAGGATGAACTAACACTATAGGGGAAAATAGATAGATGGTTCAAGATTGTGATCTTAAAAGGTATGGATGTAAAATAGGGATACATTATTAACCGATATTGTAGTATTGAGAAATAGGGATAAAGTAGTGATATAAAGTTATAGAGAGATATTGAAGGCATGGTTTGAGAGGGGGGTATATATAAAAAGTTGTAGGTATCCTAATACGTCCATGGTGAAATAGGTGAGAGGGTGAAGTAGTTTCTATGGGAAGGTAAAAATGAGATGTCAAGGGAATGAAGTAGGTTTTAAGGTAGGGGCATATCAGGGTGAATACTGAACAGAGAGAATGTACAGAGATGAGATGGAGATATATTTAGATATACTATTGAGCAATAGAGGGAGAGAAAGATAGAAAATGTCAAGAGTGAGGTAGAGATATAGTCTTAGAGAGGAATTGAATTATGAGTTAAGGTGGGGATATAGCTTGATGTAGACTGTACACAGAGAATATCTACAAGATCGATGAGAAGGAGACGTGTAAAGAACGGTAGAGCGAGGTAGAGATGTAGGTCTAGATATGTAGAGAGACATCAATACTCGGCGTCTGAACCTGCAGCAGTAGGATAAGGTTTCCGTCGGGTAGGTTGATCTTGAACTTGAGCGCCTGAATGAACTCATAGATCACAACCCTCGTTAGAACTAGCTTATCTCTTTCCTGAAGTGTTTTCAAATGGGTTACATTTATACTATTAATTTATTTTATATATATATATATATATATTTGTACTATTAATTTATTTTATATATATATTTATATATATATATATATATATATATATATACTATCTAACTAACTATATTCTATTAATTTTAATTATATTCTATGTAATGTATTCGATATATTGATGCAAAGATCATGATAACCTTATTGAACACGCGAGTGCATATATGACATACATCCAACAGATATTTCAGATTTATCGGTTTCGCTTGTATAATGTAGATACATATCTTGGAGAATGCTTCGAGTAGCCCTTGCTGTAATTAAGCATGAGACACAGTGGTATACATGCGTGTATGTATTCTTGTGGTTACACTAATATTGCTAGATGTACAAACTTTATTATTTATAATGCCGGGAATCTTTAAGGAAATATAAATAATCTTCATGATTTTGGAGACATCATGGTCTCCCATTGTTACATTAGAACTTTTGTTCTTACCTAAGTATCGGTAAACACTGTATTGCAATAGTTGTATGTAAAGATATAAATTTATTTATTCTAAATTAGATGTATTTATGGGTATCTCTCATTTAATGATCATTCAATAACTTGCAGTTATATTCTAATTCAGTTTCTGAAATTAAATGAAATATCAATTTATGTTTAAAAATGAAAATTATTATTATATAATTAATATATTACCGATACATCAATTGATTATTGATACACCGCCTATTTAAGATTAGGAAATATAACATATACGAATTATAAAATATAATTTCAAATATTCTATAAATTGCCAATAACACTATATTACTCTCAACATGATTGCCATGATAATAATTAACGTAAATAGTTGACTTTACTATATATTTATATATATATATATATAATAATAAATACAATAATTATAATATATATTTTATAATTTAGATATTTTATACACGATACTATTGATTAAACGATACCATTAAAGAAATAACGCTAGTAACGCTATTTACCTACTCAGTTAATCTAAACCGCGCGCGAACCTCCGCAGTAGAGCATCACCAGAGATCTGAAGAAGGTCTCGAGATGGGGCAGGATGGGGAACCAGCTGGTGTGAAGGGAACCGCAGGTGTCGGGGGACAGAAACTCCAGATACACCACTAGGTTCACAAACACATTGGATAGTTGGGTCGCTGTGTGGTTCTTAGTGGAATTGAACGCCTGCGAATACAGTACAGAGATAAATATAGAGTCTATATACATATATATATATAATAATAATAATAATAATAATAATAATAATAATATTTATTAGAAGAATTTTAATTTTTTTTTCTGTTAAATTATAATGATATTTATATAATATTTTCTTCTAAAGGGCTTCAAAATAATATGACTATTTTCTGTTGTTGTTGCCCATCATATATATACATATATATCTTACAGTCCTATTAATCACAGTAAAACGATTATCTCGGTATGTTAATCGTTCTTCCGATTATAATTATTATTATTATATTATTTAAAATCAAATTTTAATTAGAACATGCATGTATACACAAATTACATTGATCGACACGCTAATGCGCTAATTCATAGGGAAATTCATTTACAAATTTAACAAGTAAAGAAATAACAATTTAGAATTCCGAGCATAGCTAATATTAATCAACTTATCACCATCAAATACATTGTTAAATAACTACGCTTGTAATGTAGTAGTACTATTCTATCCTATGTGAAATAACTTCAAATAAAGATTGCAGCGCTGCAAACGGAGTCAAGTCCGGGAAGTCGATCAGCGTGTTCACGATCGTCTTCAGGAAATACTCGTCTACAAATAGATTACGTATGTATAATAATATTGCTTCGACGTTATACTCATCTATAGGGAGTTTTTTTATAAAGGTATAATGAATATATATTAAAATAAAAATGATGTGAAAATATTTACTGCTAATTTAATGCTAAATTGGCTTGAAATTAAGATGTAAATATATAAATATTATCTATTTTGTTACTCAGACCACCACTAGAATGTATAATATGTATACATTCACTTGCACATGGGTATACGCTAGCAGTTAGATATTAAAGAGATCGCCTACCTTCGAGATTCATCTGGAACAGTCGCAGGAATATCTTATTGGGCAGCACCTGATGCAGCGTGCAGCGTAGGAATTGTCTGGCGATACTTATACAGTTGCCGGGTATTATTAGTCCGGCTCTATAGGGTTATGCAATGTATTGAGGTAAGGGCTTTGGTACGAGAGAGAGAGAGAGAGAGAGAGAGAGAGAGAGAGAGAGAGAGAGAGAGAGAGAGAAGAGAGAGAGAGAGAGAGTGAGAGAGAGAGGTAGAGAGAGAGAGAGAGAGAGAGAGAGAGAGAGAGAGAGAGAGAGAGATAGCTATAGACCACATATGTTAATACAGCTTTAATCGCTACTTAAGTGATACTAACATTTCGGTTTGCCAGGAATATATGCTTCCACCGGCAATTCTATAAATAAATATATTGTTTATATGGAATTTATCATAGTTTGATATATATATATATAGTACATTTTAATATATTTTTATTAAAATATATTTGACTAATATTTTAATATATATTAATATTTATCTTCATTATAAAATGGACGTAAATGATACTTAGCGAGGTAATACGACTAGTGAATACAAACTTAGCGCAGGCCTTCAGCATGTCGGGAAGGAGGTTAGCCGCTAGCGACGGCTCTCGGTACACGAACGTAGACAGACAGATGATAGCCAATGAGATCGTCTCCTCCTCGTACCTCTCCAGTACGGTGTTGCATTCCGGACAGCGGTCGATCAGCAGTTGTTCGTAGGATTTCACCTGTTCGAGTGCGACGCATATTACATGTAATTAGTAACCTTTTGTGCTGTATATCTTCGCATGAAGTATTATAATTAATCATATATTTATATATATATATATATGAATGTGTAAAAATTTAATTTAGTTTACATTTTTATAATTAAATTAATGAATACTTTTCATATTAGATGAGTTATATTGAGATTAAAGAAGTAGTATGCGTTTGTGTAATAATAATAACTAAGGCATTAAGTGCTTGATAGTTCGTGATAGTGCATGATAGTGCATGGTTACAAACCGTAGTGACGATATTCCTCTTCTGAAACTGAGAGGGAGTCGACGAAGTTGACATCTTGGATTTATTCTCTGAATGTCGTCTGTGGTAATATTAGTGCCTCGATAATAAATAATGTTTCTATGGCATACATATATATGTAATAACTTAACTTATTTAATGATATCTATTTATTAGATTTCTAGTGCGGTAGTTGTATCTGACATCTAAACAAAACTAACAATAGAATCTAATAAGATAAAACTAGATGTTCTAATAATTAATAACCTACACAAATATAAGTACGGTTAGAGATATAAAGACTATATATAGAATTTGATATTAGTTCTATGGAAAGTATGTACTATATAATGGGCAGAAACTATCCATATTGTGATGTTAGTGTATTGCATTTGTAATTTAGATGACATTTGTTGACATTAAGTTGAAGATATATGGAATTATAATAAAATTATAGTTAGGGGATATCTAAGCATTCTTAGTTATATGGAATAGTCTGGTCGTGTATATTTTATAGAATAATGGGTGTTACTGATTTACTAAAACTGGATTGTATAACAGATGTAAATCCAGTGAATCATTAGATATGCGCAAGTTGGCGATCGAAAATTGATAACATTAAGTATGAGTAGATCTATAGTATTTTGTGGAAGAAGAATTATGAGTTTCTATAATTGTTAGGGGAGTAGGGGAGAGTAGTGGTGAATCACATTCTTTGCCTACTGCTGCCTTCTATTCATAATAAGGGTTAGGTACAGAATGCACCATTTTCTCTTCCAACTATCTTTGTCGGCTCCTCGTGCCACTCCCTGGAAACCACTTCAGCAAGTGGGCTAAGACAAATGATGGGAGAATACCTGCACTGTATTCGAGCGGAAGAGTTACTAGTTAACCAACGGTTAAGAGCGGATGAAGATTTAATATCTCAACGGTCAAGTGCACATCGTATAGCCAATCTATCATAAACCATAGTTACGCTGATACGAATAGTCTGGAGAGGAGACAGGCACCGCTAGACTCTTAATGCCTGGAGTAAGAACACATGACAATTACAAATATAAAACATTCAATGCCGGATCGGCCGAGCCCCGGAATAACAACGCCCGCGCATCCCATCGGTAAATCCCAGGATGGATGTGATAAATCGACTACTGGATTGAATAATATATTAACAACACAACATAAAACAACACAACGAACGACAAAGACAATTAATAAACGAAGAATACAACTAGCAACGAATATTACAACGATAGGAACATGGAATGTTCGTACGCTTAACGGCGTAGGAAAAATCCAAGAACTAACGAGAGAACTTGATCGCTATAGATGGGATATTATTGGACTTGCTGAGACACGATGGAAAAACTCTGGTGAAGTAATAACAGACGAAGGTCATAAAATTGTCTATAGTGGACAAGAAAAATACCATCAACAAGGAGTAGCTTTTATCGTTAGAAAAGAGCTTACCACATCGATCCTCAATTACAGCACAGTTTCCAGCAGAATTATATCAATAAGATTAGCTTCACAGCCAGTAAATATGACTATCATTCAGATTTATGCTCCTACAAGCGATTATAATGACGAAGATATCGAAGTTTTTTATGAAGATATAGAACAAACAATGGCAGCGGTACATAAAAAAGACTTACTGATTATACAAGGTGATTGGAACGCAATAGTAGGTGATGCAAATAAAGATTGGAGTAATGCTGTAGGAAAATTTGCGCTCGGGAAAACAAACCCAAGAGGCATCAGACTTCTCGAATTTGCTACCAAACATAATTTTACACTTTCTAACACACTTCACCCGCAAAAAGATTCAAGAAAAGCTACGTGGCACTCGCCAAATGGTCGTACCCATAACCAAATTGATTATATTCTAGCACCATTGAGATTCAAATCAAGTATACACATGTCCTCAACTAGAACATACCCTGGAGCTGTAATAAACAGTGACCACGACCTTGTTCTCTGTAACATGAAACTGAAACTACGATCACAAAAAATGAAGAAAAGCAATAGAATACGATATGATCTAGAAAAATTGAATAATGCAACTATAAGCCTACAGTACAAAGAAGATTTGAAATCGAAGCTATCAGACATCAATATTAATGAAATATCAACTGACAATGCATATACGCAAATTTCACAGTCATTAACAAGTACAGCAGAAAATGTTCTAGGAAAATACAGAATAAAAAAGCAACCTTGGATAACTGATGAGATTTTAACGCTATGTGATAAAAGAAGAAGTCTAAAATCAACCAAACATCAGAGTACTGAACATGCAGAAGAATATAAACGAGTCCACAACCTTATTAGAAGAAGTATGAAAGAGAAAAAAGAAGATTGGCTTAAATCCCAATGTAATTCAATTGACCACGACCTAAAAAGAGGTGTTCATAGCAAGAGAGCGTATAACACGATAAAAGCAATCACTAACTCTATAGACAGGAAAATGTCAAATATTGAAGATGCTAACGGAGTAACAATAGAAGATGATAGTGCAAGATTAGAAAGATGGACGGAATATTGCAGAGATTTATATAACTACCCAATTAAAACTGATCAATCTAAGTTACATAATACTCGAGAAGAAAATGAAGAACAACCATTACCCATATTAAAAGAAGAAGTAATCAATGCCATAAGAACCTTGAAAAATGGTAAGTCACCAGGTATTGATAATGTGCCAGGTGAACTTATCAAAGGAGGAGGTGAGGCACTATACGATATACTTACCAAGCTATGTCAGAAAATCTGGTCTACAAACCAATGGCCTGAAGCATGGACGACTTCTTTAATTATACCTATTCCAAAGAAAGGCGATCTCAAAAAATGTTCAAACTATCGTACTATAAGTCTGATCAGTCACACGAGCAAAATTTTATTACGGATCATACTGAATCGCTTAACACCACAAGCAGAAGATATTCTGGCTGATGAACAAGCAGGTTTTAGAAAGGATCGCAGTACAACAGAACAAATTTTGAATTGCAGAATATTAATGGAAAAACATATGGATCATCAACGACAAGTCTACCACAATTTCATCGATTTCAAGAAAGCCTTCGATAGAGTATGGCATGATGGTTTGTGGAATGTGATGTATGAATTTGGGATAGGCAACGACTTGGTAAAAATCATAAAGTCACTCTACGAATCAGCAAAAAGCGCAGTACTATTGAACAACCAGATAGGAACTAAGTTCGATACGACAGTAGGAGTTAGACAAGGCTGCTTACTATCGCCAGTTCTATTCAATATATTTCTAGAAAAAATAATGCAAGACTCTCTAGTAGATCAATCGTCAAGTATAGCAATAGGAGGAAGAAAAATCAACAACTTAAGATTCGCTGATGATATAGATCTCATCGCTGGTTCAGAAAGTGAGTTGCAATCCCTCACAGATTCTCTAGAAAAAGCTTCGACATCATACGGTATGGAAATTAACCATGAAAAAAGTAAAATTCTTGTAAATGGAGATCATTCAACACCACCTGTGATCACTATGTACGGCAAACAACTTGAAAATGTTCAAAATTTCAAATATCTGGGAGCAATGCTAACCGACACCGGAAATTCAAAGAAAGAAATCCAAATAAGACTAGCGACAGCAGTTACAGCCCTTGTGAAATTGGAGAAGATCTGGCGTAGTGGAGAAATTGATTTCAAACTTAAATACAGACTCTACATCTCTCTAGTTATTTCAACATTGTTGTACGGATGCGAAAGCTGGACCTTACTAGAAGAATCTAAAAAGAAGATACGTAGTTTCGAATCAAAAGCACACAGACGACTTTTAAATATTAGCTATAAACAAAGAAAAACTAATATATTTGTAAGCAATGAAATTAATAAAAAAGTCGGCCCATATGTACCAATTCTGGATATTATCATGAGAAGAAAAATGACCAAATTCGGACATATAACTCGTCACGATTCGTTAGCTAATATTATTCTTCATGGATATGTCGAAGGTGAGAGGAAAAGAGGAAGACCTAAAAGAAATTGGATGAATGATATATTCGAATTTTCCCATCTTTCTCTTAGGCAACTTTTAGTTATTGCAAAAGATCGTTCGAAATGGAGAAAGTTGTGCTATTCATTATCATGTGTTCCCCCTACGATGGCGACGTCACGGGACTAAGTAACTAAGTAAGTAATAATTGTTAAGTGGGAAGAAATAGTATGATTACGTAAAGTATTTGGTATTAAACATTTAATATAAATATATCGTAATTTACATAACTAGCTATGTAAACATTACCAGACGCTAAAGATACTAACTTAGAAAGTGTGGTTTCTCCATTAGTCAATTGTGGAATTATCATCTGCATTTCTATAGTGGATAATCCGGTTTTACGAGCCTGGTGTAATGAATGATTGATGAAGGAGGAGTGATGTATGATGTGATGAATGATGTGATGAATGAGATGTGATGAATGAGATGATGAATGATGTGATGAATGATGTGATGAAGGATGTGATGAAGGAGATGTGATGTATGATGTGATGAATGATGTGATGAAGGAGGAGTGATGAAGGAGATAATGAAGGAGATGATGAAGTAAATGATGTGATGAAGGAGATGATGAAGTAGATGATGAAGGAGATGTGAGATGTGATGATAACCTTTCTTTGTCGGTATATTGGTTTTATCTTCTCCGTATTCGTATCACCTGTATTATGCAATGTTTTGTTATATAATGTTATAGAAGTAATTCATATATTATAGTATTCTATCATATAATATAGTATTGTATTATATAATATTGTATTATATAATATAATATAGTATTTTATTATATAATATAGTATTGTATTATATAATATAGTATTTTATTATAGTAATATATTATCGTAGTATCATAGTATTAGACATATAATATGTGGTAATTAAGTCTAAGTTTAAACTTTCTATTGTGTCGGTATCGCTTGAGGCTTCTTGAGTTGGTGATGATTTCACTTCCTCGATATCTATGTATTGTTGATAAATTTTCTTATTTAATACGTATTACTATATGTTTCTATATATTTTAATATATATATATATATACATATATATATATATATATTTATATATATATATAAATAATATATAGTATATATAATATATTAAATAATTTTTAAAATGAATAAATATATAATTTTTATAATATTTATATAAGAATGTTCAAGGAGGATTTGCCTCATTATTTATATAATCAGTACACTATGTTACGTCGATAATTTTAATCAATACTCTAAATTACCAGTAGCGCCACCTTTGTTCTTAACTATCGAAGGTCTGGGTTCGTTGCTGATGGAGAAACTACTTTCAAAAGTTTTCGAGCTGTGAAACTGTTCGATTTGCTGAGCTATTTTACTGTCCACAGACTCAGAACGTGTTTGTAACAGGGTTGGTACCTATAATTGTGACGCTTTTTAATACAATATATTATGATATCTATTTAATATCTATTTCATATTATGGGCTAAAATAATAGAAAATATTAAATATTATTTTGAAGCCCTTTTGGAGGAATAACATATATATATATATATATATATATATATATATATATATATATATATATATATATATATGTATATATATATAATATAATCAAGAAAAGAAAACAGAAAACAAAAATTTCTTCTAATAAATTATTTTAGTATTAATTAGTATGTTAGTAAAATGCGAAATATAATTTAGATTATCTTAATTGTAATTATTGTATTAATTAGGAATTTAAAATCAACGTATTTATTAAGTTTTTATTACTTTTATATTACTATACATTAGATTATAGTGATGTTTCCTTTTAATAACATATATAATAATAGTATTTACACTTTTACCGCATAGCTAGTAAGAGTACAGTGACATATATTTTATTAATGATCTATACTAATTTTATGTCTAAGATAAATCCTAATCTTCCTAAATAGAGTGTGATATTCCAACCCTTTACAGATGTATTATAACATGGCTAATAAGAAGGAGGGCATCATATCACTACCGTTATTTATATAGTTGAAATTATTTCATTTCTATAAATTGTATAGATAGATTTGAGTTTTATGAACTATGGAGGTCAACTACAGTTCATCCCTTGACGTAATAACCTATTGATAACTTAAACTAACAATCGGCTCTTGAATTGGTGCGACTCGCTGAAAGGGTGGAGTAGCTGGAGTGATCTGTAAGGACATAGCCTTCCGTTGGTCGGGAGGTAAACGCTGCGGAGGGGGCGTGTCTTCGACGGGTGATTGACAGATGGATTTACGTCGCTCGTGCATCATTATCGTTACGCTCTCGGATAGAGTTCTCTGTTTTGTGACGTAATAGTATGTCATATAATTCCAATATGAGATATTTTTATATTTTAAATTTATATAATTATATTTTATAAATGGTTTTACATAATGGTTTAACTAAAAAAATTCAAACTATTTACATTCTAATTACATCTACACAAATAATCATATTATAATAGAAAATCAATTTATAATCAATATTTAATTAATTCATAATATATTTTAATTACCAATTTAATATATATTATACAGAATTTTAAAATATTCAATACATTATACTGAAATTTGTGTAGATATCGATGCATTAGGTGAAAGCGAATAAGATTTGTAATCGAATACTACGAAATCTGTATAATTCGTCTATTGGCAACACATAAATGATCAGTATTATAATAGTACTGTATACTTGCACTGACGGGTTTTTCTTCCATGAGATGTTCCGGAAGCAATTCCACAGCGGTGCCGGGTAATGGTTTCTTACTCAGCGTGTTCAAGGCCTGCAACAATAGGGTGTATTAGTGAGGGTGTATTAGTGAGGGTGTATTAGTGAGGGTGTATTAGTGAGGGGGTATTAGTGAGGGTGTATTAGTGAGGGTGTATTAGTGAGGGGGTATCATATTGAATTGAGAGGAGATGACATTAAGTAGTTATCATCAATATTTATATGTTAAAAAAATATATATAAATATATATTTACGCGTGTACAATGTACAGTGTACACTGTACATATTTATACATACATATATGCATATTATGTTTAAACTTCGAGTTACATATTTATTAAGATACGACGTTGATTTAAGATACGAATATCATATTCATTACAAAATTGAATCAAATTTTTTAATTTATAATTAGAAAAATATTCCTCGTGTAAATGAAATTCATTGCTTAGAGAATACACGACTAAAGTGTATACTTCGGTGAACACGGCTCTGAACGTGCTAACTGATATACCATTACTATGGAACACATATTAACTTTACTGATATCGGAGAAGTCGAAACTGCCTCGGTTGTATTCCGCAATTCTCTGACTCTGAGATCCGGGTCGCATGTCAACTTTTGATTGAGTGTTATGTTAATATATTTCTATATATCATATATATATATATATATGTATATATATATATATATATATATATATATATATATACTAATGTATTTTCTAATTACCAAACAATTAAAGTTAATTATTGATTACTAGATTAAATGTGATTTTATTTTAATCCGCACGAAAATAGCATAAACGCTCCTCAAAAGTGTACTGACAATAACATGTACGCATAATATATAAATAAATACCAGGAAAATAATGATAACAATAATAAGTAAGTTATAACTTGCCAATAAATATAAGCTACTTATAAAGAACACTTATATAAAAGAGAAGATATGATGATCTTATAGATTATAATCAAGTAGGAATGGAGTTTAACGATATGAGCGTACATATCTTAATGTTACATAGCTCGTATGTTTAAAGAAGCAATGTATTCATTAGTGAATATTAATACGGAGAGTTACGATGGTGAAGATGTTATACAGGTGAGGGTGGGGATGGAGTCAGAGGTACTAGGTAGGCAATAAATAAATTTATATTTCTAATAGATATCTTATTACCTTGATAATCTTAAGTATCGACTTCCCAATCAAATATAAAGATTATGTCAAATTATCGATTTTATTTATATAATAAAAAATAGGATAATACAAATAAATGTAATTTATCTTGATATATATATATTGTTATTGTTATTGTTATTTTTATTTGGTGGAGTCCTTTCATCTCATTCAGGAACTTAGATGAAGTTTTCACTTATAACCATATATGGCTCTATTGTACCTTCGAAGCCGCTCTCATGTTAAGGCATCCGTGGTTTTAACGAGAGCAGATCATTTATTTATACACCATTATATAAGATCACTTCTAAATAATATTTTAAGAAACATTTTATAAAATTAATTAATGGTTCGGACGAGGGTCGAACCCGTGTCCTACTGCTTGTGTGTCTGACGACTTAGCTACTGAGCCATACAGGTAGTTTATATATATAGTATATATTTATATATTTTTACATATATAATTTCCCAAACTATTTTATTTACACATAAAGAAATCATAAAGCGACCATGCCGTAGTCAGGCGAACATCTACTAATACCACGTTAACAGTGCACACACACACACACACATATACACACACGCACACACACACACACACACAGACATACACACACACACACATACACTAACCGTCATGTTTATCGTGAGACTTCTGCGAGTGCACGGTGACGGAGGGTAGGGTAAGCATGTTATCCCCTTCGGTGGTGGGGGTGGTGGTGGTGGGGGGCAGGTGTCGGGCTGGAGATGAGGGCGGGGTCTCAGCCTCCGAGATGTTGTCCAGATCCATGGCGGATACGGTGCTGGTGTCTAGATGTTAGGGGTGTGTGACTGCGTTAGAATCAGTACGAGTGTACGTGTTTGCAGGCGGTAGATTAATATTACTGGCGTGTGTTTGTTAAATGTTATCACCGTCAAATGTAAAATTAATATATATATATATATATATATATATATTTATGTATATAATAAATAAATGTTTAATAGTTCAAGAATAATGAATATGTAAGTGCGGAATCAAGAAATAGTTCTAAAGAACTAAATTACTCGTAAACAAAATAGACTAATTCTGAATACATGTGCGTTACCTTAGTATAAATAAGCAAAACCTACATCAACATTACTAATACATACACTGTAGTATGAGTTAATGTTATCGATATGAGCTCGGGCTATGATAACTTCCGGTAGCTTCTGTTGGAATACTTTAAACACTTCTCTCATTATTACTTCCATCAGCATACTCGCCTGACTATAGAACCCTTTCTGTCACTCACTTAATGTATTAATACTTCCTTCTAGTCAACTAACTTCAGTTTTAGATATCATTCATTCTAACTATTCTACCCCATTTACTTCAACAAATTCTTCAACAAGTCTCATATCAATATCTACCTACCTATTCTTTCTACTCGTTACAATCAATTCACTTCAACGTACTGTTTTACGATTATTCCACTTTTTTGTAAACGTCATTAAACGTATTCCTCTGAGATCAATCAGTATGCCCTACTTCGACATTACTACGACTAGAGCAGATTGTGACATGGAAGCGGAGATACTCGAGCACTGGCTCCAGGATTGCCCGGCGACGGCCGTGAAACGTATACGTGTGTTTGGGGGGGCGGCACCCCAACTATCAGTCTTGGTCACTTCACCCAAGACTGTCCTAGCGTTTGCTCAATAACAACTACAGCAGATAATACAGTAACCTCTGTGTCTAGGTAGTACCGGTGTGGGGGGACCCAGCACGTCTTCCTGAGGCTTGCACAGATGGAACTGAGCGTCGATAGTGTTGATTATGATGCGTATCAGCGATTGTATTATCGTGGACGCCGCACTCGTGTTGTACTGGTACTGTGATGTAATGAATGGACGCGATGTTAATAAGCGCCAGTAATCATGAAGGGTGATTATCTCGATAAGCCTTAGCTTCTATGAATACCATCGTGTAAAAACCTATATCTGATAATAATCATAATAATAATAATAATAATGATAATAATAATAAGTGGTTATTATAATTAATACATATTAATACGACTATTGAGAAAATATATATCTGTAGTTTATAAAAAATATTAAATTAACTTGTGATCCAATAGATAAAATTATTTATTATAATATTATAAATTAGGAAAAGTATTCTATATTATACTATATGCATATTTTTAATACATTTATTGAAATATAATTTTTAGAATGATATACATTATTTCATTTATTGATGTATTAATAATATTATATATTTTTAATATTATAAAATTAGTTTATCACTACTGACAAACTATTAAATTTAAAGCATCGCTCAATATATAAATTTAACAAATTATTTTTAAAAATATTTATAATTTGTTTAATATATATTATATCTGATACTTAAAAAATTAATTAATTATTATTTATATTTGTATAGAAATATGTCTACTAGTATGCAGATTAATTTCCCTAGGTAATAAGACCAGGTCATATTACTTTACATCTAAATAATAATAGTTACTCAGTATTAATACCAAATTTGTTCGGCATGCATAAACCAATCGTTTTGTTATTAAATGTAAACCCAATATTAATTTTTGCACCATGTCGATTTGGGTATCAATTCATATCTATTTTGTCTTCCATATTTTTATTTATTTTTTTATTTTGTTTACCTTATAAACTATATATTATTATTTAATATATCATTTTAAATAACATTTCATAATGAAATATAACAAATGTTGAACTCTATAAAGAACTACCAAAAATTAACGATGTTATAACTACTCGTCGTCTGCGAATAGCAGGTCACTGCATCCGTCACGACGATGAAGTAGCTCATGATCTGATTTTATGGCAACCAACGTCTGGAAAAAGCAACAGAGGAAGAAAAGCTGTGACGTACATTGATAATTTAAAAAAGGATACTGGACTAGATGATGTGAATGAAATACGTAATGTTATGATGATTCGTGATGATTGGAAGAAAATTGTAAAGAAGGGTCGAACGGGAGTTCGACATAAGTAAGTAAGTATAATGAAATAAGATTAATTAAAAAGTCCTACTTCATTAATGTATACATACATAAGACGAGAGTTTGGTAACCTTATAGAGAGTAACGATGCAGGCGTTAAGCCAGCATTGCCTAGAGTGGGGCTCTAAACACCATAGGGTGTAGTTGAGGGGCTGGTAGTCGCTGGCATATCTTTGAGGAGACACGCAGAATTGTAATATCTGTAATCATGAAATCACGAGAATTGTAATTATGTTGTATTTTTACTAATAGTTTTACTAATTGATAAAATATATATAAATATATATATATATATATATATATATATATATATATATATATATATATATATTTATATAATTTTTAATAGTTATAGAAACAAGTAAAATATAACATATAATATATAATATTACTTAATCGAGTTCCAATATTAATAATAAATATTACCATCAATGTATACGGAAGAATCAAATTTCCGATATCAAAGTCCTTATCCAATACCTGTAATGGAATGTTTATATTACCGTAACGTTAATAAATATCCTAAACAATATAACGTATATGTTATAATAGTACTTAACAATATAAAGCTGAGGCTACCATCGTGAATATGTCGTATCTATAGAAGCGCAGTTTTATTAACACTGTAAATTACTGCGAACATTCGCATGCCTGGTGTCAGCTTTATGCGGACTAAAGGAGGTGAAGTTACAAACCATCGGAAGAGCAGACAGATACGCGTTGAACACCGATGAACATCTGTAAATAATCAGAACAGTAATACGAAGTTTAATAGAATGTAATACTAATCTGAACAGATAACTTATATTAATACATCTCGAGTATCCGTATTATGGATTGATATGACCTCTATTCTAGAATCTCTACACATATATGCTTATAACTTTATTAATATGTTATAACAAAATTATAATTATGTGTATGGTGTATAGAATGCTTTAGTTATTAATAATATATTGTTATATTTTATATCGGTACATTTGTATATTCTTTAGAAGGTTTTAAGTTGACATTTTTTTCATAAATTTAAAAATGTAATAAAAAAATCAGTGTATTATATATATGCATTATTTCAAATAATTTAAAAAAATAGTTTATATAATACATTTAGACTATTTATACAATTATGAATATTTTATTCATTTAACATTTGTTTGTAGGATTTATGGTTTCTGAGATACCGAGAGTGTTAATATTCGGGCACTTTCCGTATTCGGTTAATTTCCTCTATATATATAGGTATACCTACCTACTATCATATATTGAACTAACTAACTTGACTTAATTACAAATGTAAATAAATTCAATATGAAATTGGATATCGAACAACCATTTTTACTAAACTCAACTATAAAATACTAACTTATCGTACATATTTATGTTTCTAATTACATTTCTAACTCCGACATACCAAATTTCCCAAGAATTTAAATTTACAATTCGGCATGTATTCCAATATATTGGATATATATGTGTATACACACAGTTAAATATCTTGACTTCTATATATGTGTTTACACAAGTTTTCCCCTAACATAATACAACTAAAAACCAATCTCAACCATCAATATAATACACGGAATATAATTTATGGACATATAATTTCCGCGTCAACCATTGCAACACGATACCAAGCGGTAAACACTCTATACTTACTGATATTGACCGCTTACTAAATACACCAATCAAAACTATTTTAAATATTCTGACATCGTCACATCTGTACCGCAACGTATGACTAGACCACAGAGCTAGAGAGAAAGCTTTCTCTCTAGCTCTGTGGACTAGACTAGCCTATATCAACGTCTATTAACTACAAAACACGACTTCTATTACCTCACCACCACTGTACCTTACTATCTCCGTAATTCATTTATCCCCAAACCCCAAATGACTATCTACTCCACGCTGCCATCCTGAGGATGGCATCCTCCCATGCCCCCTATGGTATACCACATTATTATCGTTTTGTGATATTTGTTAAGTACCGTTCACAACACTATTTAGGAACGACCTATCACTATTTGTTTAAACTGGAAATCAGTTATAATTATTAACATGTTAAAACAGCTTAGAAAGGAATAGTAACCTAATACGTACACTTTAACGATAATTGGTCAACATTTTATGACTCATTATTTTTATTCAAAAATTACAATATATTAATATTATATGATTATAGATATTATTGTGATTTTTAAATTTTATTTATCTTTTTAAATTGTAATCTTTTAATTCCGTAGATAACGGGGGACCGGTACCCATGTCCGAATACGGACACGCTGTGTTATAATTCGGACACCCTATAGGGTATATATATATATATATATATATATGTATATATATATATACCACTAGATAAACTATATAGTATTGATGAATCAATCAGATAAATTACAATTACATTATTTATTCCTAATTAATTTTATGAACAATTTATTCTAATTTAATTAGTTAATAATTTAATTATTTTTATTATTATTTAATTAATAATACACTTTAAGTATCTAAATAATACAAATTTTAGATTTAGCTTTATTGGTGGTATTATTATTATAACACACACTATTTTTATGGAAATCAGAATAGTTAATACGCTGCGCGCTGATTGGTTATAAGGTATCCGTATTAAGACATCTAGAGTGTCCGTATTAAGGACTTATATGACCTCTAGATATATGCTTATAACTTAATGAATATTTTATAACAAATATAGAAATTATATATATAATTTTAGAATGTTTTATTTTTTAATAATATAGTGTTATATTTATATCGATATATTTGTATATTCTTAAGAAGGTTTTAAGTTGACATTTTTTTTCATAAATTTAAAAACGTAATAAAAAAATCAGTTTATTGGATATATTAACAATATTTTGAATAATTAAAAAATAAAAAATATTTGTTAGACTATATATATAATTATGAATATTTTATTCATTACAAATTTTGTTCGTATCCTATAGGATATATGGTTTCGGAGATACCTATATATATATAGGTACACTCTATATAGTGTCCGTATTTGGTTACTTTCCTCTATCAAATATTACTATTTAATCTCTATTATTATAATATAGTCTCTCCCAGCTTTATTATTAATTGTATAACGGTTATAGGTCTATGTAACTACTACTATTATTATTATTATTTTTATTATTATTGTTATTATTATTATTTTTTAATTATTATTATTATTTAAACAGTATTGATAATAACACTTTCAAAAATATTTCTTTTATATATTAATTAAATACAATCTAAAATGTATATATATATATAAATCAGATAATTATATTACTATTTATCCTACTATTTTAACTATGTATTTTATCGCCATATTGTTATGACATGCGGTCATTTACCGATGACATTATTTTTTAAATATTAATAACATGATAAGTAAGAATATATAGGTATATAGGTATACCTATATATATAACGAATCTCCATAGTTGTATTATAATATCTATTAAATATGAATACGGACACTTTAGGTATCTCAGAAACAATAAATCCAACAACAAAATGTTTAATGAATAACTTATTCAAAAATATATAAATATTCTAAATAAGTAGGGGAAAGTAACCGAATACGGACAGTGCCCGAATACGGACACTCTCGCTATCTCAGAAACCATAAATCCTACAAAAAATGTTTAATGAATAAAATATTCATGATTATATAAATAGTCTACAAAAGTATTTTTTATTTATTAATTATTAAAAATATTGCCGATATATCCAATAAACTGATTTTTTAATTGCGTTTTTAAATTTATGAAAAAAAAATTCTACTTAAAACCTTCTCAAGAATATACAAATGTATCGATATAAATATAATATATAAATCGATATAACACTATATTATTAAAAAATAAAGCATTCTAAAATTATATATATAATTTTTATATTTTTTATCAATATTCATTAAGTTATAAGCATATATCTAGAGGTCATATAAGTTCCTAATACGGACACTCTAGATGTCTTAATACGGACACCCTATAACCCTATAAGGCCTATAACCAATCAACGCGCATGCGTATTAACTATTCTGATTTTCATAAAAATCGCGTGTGTTATAATAATAATACCACTAATAAAGCCAAATCTAAAATTTGTATTATTTAGATACATAAAGTGTATTATTAATTAAATAATAATAAAAATAAATAAATTATTAACTAATTAAATTAGAATAAATTATTCATAAAATTAATTATAAATAATGTAATTGTAATTTGTATGATTGGTTCATCAATACTATATAGTTTAGCTAATGTATATAGGGTGTCCGTGATATAACACAGGGTGTCCGTATTCGGTACCCATGTCCGAATTATACTGTTATCTAATATTCTTGTTATCTATGGAATTAAAAAATTAAATAAAATTTTAAAATCACAATAATATCTATAATCATATACTATTAAAATACTGTAATTTTTGAATACAAATAATGAGTCATAAAAATTTAAGCCCATTTATTGTTAAAGTGTCCGTATTAGGTTACTATATTGTATTTGTTAAGTATTCAAAATAGTGCCATATATCCAATAAACTGATATTGTTAATAAGTTATTAAATGTATACTTAAAACCTTCTCAACAATATACAAATGTATCGATAACATATAACAATATATTAATTAAAACTAATGCATTCTAAACATTATATATATTATATATAATATATATATATATATATATATATATATATATATATTATTAAATATATATTGGATCATAAAAAATATATCTTTCTGCCTTAATGAATCAGCTATGATTAAACTTTATTATGCACTTTTTTATCCCCATTTAATTTATTGTTTAGAAATTTGGGGGCATACATATAAATCTAATATAGACTGTATTTATGTTATACAAAAAAAAGTATTAAAATTAGTTTTTTCTAAACCTATAGATTTTAGTTCAAAAAATTATTTATTGATCATAAGTTATTAAATATCTTTGATTTGTGTAAATATAAAACACTAATATTTATGCATAGAATATATTATAAAACTTGTAGTCCAAGTATTTATAAACATTATAAAAGAATAACCTAAAAAAAAATTAATACAAGAAGTACTTTTGATTTCATTCAACCTTATAATAAATATAACTATATGAATAATTCTTTAACGTCATATGGACCAAGACTTTGGAATGAATTAAATATTGATAAAAGAAAATTAGTATCTATTTCCCTTTTCAGTAATAATATTTTTAATTATTTGTTAACCTTGTGATTTTTTAATCTACTATTATTTTTCTACTTCAAATTATATTTTAACATTTTTTTAATTTTTAATAAGTTTACTATTTTTAATAAATTTTATCTTTACTCAGACTTTTACATTGATTTCTCCTTTTTATCCATATTTTATACTATAATTACACTTTTATATAATATTATATACTATTTTTAATACATTTTATCTTTACTCAGACTTTTACATTTTACATTTTTACATTAATTTCTTCTTTTTTCCATATTTTATACTATAACTACTCTTCGACTTATGAAAACTATCTAAATATTTTTTACTTTGTGTAGATAATTTATAAATTTATTTTTGAATATTTGCCTAACATATATTTATTATTCTTTATATTAAATTTTCATATATTTACTCTTCTTAACCTTTCTTGTCTATTTTTAGTTTTTTAGTCGTTTTAGTTTTCTTAATGTTTATTTTGTTTATTTTTATATATTATATGATGATTTTTTATAATTTTTTCAAGTCCTTCATAAGTACAATTATTTGATCTTATTCATAATTAGATTTAGTGTAAACAGGAAGTCAACTTAGATATAACATTATGTTATATATAGTTTATTCTTTTTTTCAGGAATTTATTATTCCAATTATAATTGTACTTTTTTGGGACTTGTCAAAATAATAAAGGGTAATTGTCTCGATAAGCTCTGCTTCTACAATTACCCGGTTGTTAAAACCAAATCTGATAATAATAATAATAATAATAATAATATATATATATATAATTCCTCTATTTGTTATCAAATATTAATTAAGTTATATGAATATATCTAGGTCATATTAATCCCTAATACGGACACACTTGATGTCTTAATACGGACACCCTATAACCAATCAGCGCGTGAAGTATTCTGTTAAATAATACACTTATGTTACAAATATATAGATGTTACCTATATATATGTGTGTACAATTTCTCTAAATATAGATTATTAATAAAATTAATTATCTAAAAATAATTTTTATAATATATATAAATACACACATTCATATACATATAATAATGTATAAAATGTATTTAGCAATTTATTTATATATATATATATATATATATATTCTAATTATAGTATTTTAGCAATGTCCACTTTATTATCTTCATTCATTCTAAAATAGAAAGCACGACTTATGTTGTTATAAATGATATAATCAGCATAACTTTGGCACCTATTTACCCAATCTATATATATAGATAATAAAGAACCCTCTTAGAGAATATCTACAGTAAATGTGAAGAAATCTAGACTCTATTCAAATTAATTACAAATTAGTTGATGGTTTTTATAATAAGTTATGGTAATTATATATATATATATATATATATATATATATATATATATAATAGATTAAGGTATATACATATTAGGATATGATTAAATATTCAATATCCTTTATTTGCTAATAAATAGTGAGTATATTTAGAAATTGTTTCTAATAATAAAATTCTGAACATTTTAAATAACAAAAGTGAAGGATTTATTAGCGATTGTATTTTTAATATTACACGTATGCCATCGATATAAAGAAAGAAAGTTTGTCTTTATATCGATGATGTGTGCATGTCTTAATGAGGCAGTCATTATTGTAGTTATATACATGTGTATTGCAGTATAGGTCACTGTATGCTAATGCACTAGAAGTAATTATAATTTAGATTAGTACTTTTAATTGTTAATGATCTAGAACTCTCATTAATGTAATTGTTTTTATTATTTTAACTACTATGAAAAATGGTTATTGTTTTATTTGTTACTATAATATAACTAAAATTATGTTTTATTATTAAATAGATAGTCGTTAAAATGCAATAGAAAAATATGTGATAATACATACGTGACATAAAGCCTTGTTAAATAATAAAATATTATATAGAGATTTATAAATAATGATTATAGTAAATTGATATAATATATTATAAGTATATATTAATGTAAAATAAAATATTTACATCAATAGTATAAACTTTACACATATCAAATTTATATATATATTATATAATATTATTAATGAATTACATAGTATTAATTAGTATAGTAAACATATTTTATTAAACTCAAATAGTCAATACAGCATATAACATATAACATCAACACGAGAAAAGCTACTCTGAAACAGTTCTGTGAATACGCAAATAATAATAAATAATTACATAATAATATAACGTTAATACGACATACTTGAATATATTACATTTGTGTAGTATAAAAGTATAATAACAATGGTATGTGATATTGTTCATATCTGTTAATATTTTCAAATAAATTATTAATAACATCAATAATCATATATATATATCTTATAACGCCTAAATATTGTTCCTATTTTTTATTCTATCAATTTTATTTTAAATAAAATATTATTCTATTAAGACTTATGTACCAGTTATATGATATTGTCAAGGATTTTATGAAACAAAGTTATGTCACTTGTATCTATTTACTTTAAATACATGTTAATGCTGATTAGTTTGAAATATAGGTGGCAATACTATCATTTTAAATAATTTTCAAAAGTGAATTGTAAAGTATAGTTACATAATAATTAATTAAGTTACAAATTAAGTATTATTTTATATTGTAAATGGACCTATTGGTTTATGATATTTCTCAATTATGGCTATATATTTAAAGAAAAATGGTTCTCATTATAAAATAATGTTATATTTTTAAAACAAACACTATAAATTAAATTTGTATTGTATTCAAAAATGTACATAAATGTCGTATAATAGTGATATATTTTGCAAATTTACATTTAAACAATATAAACTAAAAATAAAATTAGAAATAAATAGTTTGCAGTACCTATTGCTCAATTTTTCATTAATTTCACAAATTAATTAGAGTGACAAATCTTTGCTTCGCATAATCCTTAGTGATGTTAAGGAATATAATAATAAGACAAAGCTATATACCATTAACTTTTAAATCTATTAATAGAAGGAAATTTACATTTAAAACAATAATGATTATTTCAAATTAATATATATATTTATTTTTAGAATAATAAATATTAAATAACATTCAAGATAATGAGTCGAAATAAATGACTAGAAAAACTTATTATAAAAATTTCAAAATTGGTAACTATAATTTGACTATATTTAATATTAATTAATAATACTTTTAAAATTCACATTCCATAAATTTAACTATTCTATATATAATTACGAATTTATATCTATTTTTTATAAATTAAATAAAAATAACGATATAAAACATTTACTAGAGACATATATTGCATGGTTACTAGATACATATATTGCAGGGTTAGTAGAGACATATATTGCAGGAGTATAAGTGACATATATTACAGGGTTACTAGAGACATATATTGCAGGGCGTACTAGAGGATATTTATGCATAACGAGATACACTTACAGTGTAATGAAATTACTACGAGTGTGCAATAACAATGTCCTATACGATGTAGAATTGAGTGGCAGCTGATGATTGTACTTCTATTTGGCTTAGTTTGAATTGAACCTTCTTTATCCATCTATATGTGTATGTTAATGATACATAGTTAATGATTATAAAACTAATAGATGTAAATATATAAACTATAAATATAATTATAACGAAAATTCTTATAAAAAATGGAAAATATATATAATTATATATTATATTAAAATACATATAAATACTTTTGATTTAGATATAAATTATATAAAGACAATTTCTAAAATTAATGATAATTATAAGTTCTATTGTAAAAAATATTGATTTATTTGAACAAATAAATGTTTATACATATATTTTTATAATACATTTTAATTTATAGTGTTGAGTATACATACACTAAATACATATTCAAATTAATATTCGCACACAATACGAAGCTAGTGATTATAGAATGAAGACCAATCAGAATGAGTTAAAGAGACGTAGCTACCTTAACAAGCTGTCGTTACTGCCAGTGTTAGGGGTGGTCTCCGGGTGTGGCTTCCAGTTCTGACAGATCTGCAGACGTACTTGTACGTGTCCGGGTAACTTTAATGTAAACACAAAGGTCATAAAGGGCATGACGAATTAATCGCAGAGTTAATCGTCAATTAGTTAAATAATTAAAATGTTTACGCGGTACTAAAATAACAGTTTGGGAATTAAGCGAAATTAAATATCTAACAATAGAAATATAATGAAATGTTTGAAAATAAGTATAGATGGTTAAATTATTGTGTATATAAATATATATATATATATATATATGCTTATAATTAATTAATAAATTATTAAACTATATTTTTTATGCATAAAGATAACCTGATTATTATATGTGAAGAGGATAGGAACCCATATAGGAAACATCTGAAATTATTTTAAATATTAAAAACACAATTTTAATTCATTTTAATAATGCTAAATTGTAAAAATAACACTATTTTACATTGAATTTATTAGTTTTATTAATAGATTACATTATATATTAAATAACTGCATTCAAAATATCTAGCTATTATATTAATTATATTTATAATATTTAAAGATAATTATAGAATATATGAATAATTAACCTTAGCAAGTAGAACAGAATTACATTCTTGCAGAGACTCCATAAGACTTAGAAGATGAAGATTTACCATTTCTGCCAACTAATCGATATTTTAGAAATACATTTTATTTATAATTAAATTTTTACAAATTCATATTTTAAAATTATTTTATTATCAAATATTTATTTGTTCAAGATATATTTGTATTCTAATAGTAATTTTAAAGAAATTCCAAAAAAATTTCCGAATACTTATTATTAATTAGATAATAATAATATTTAATTGAAAATAAATACGATCACAATTAGTATTGCGATCATCTACAAATGATGATATTGTGATTTTAGTATTCACTTTATTTAGTAATTAAATACTAAATATTTTATATAACGAGTTATATATAATATCTTTAAAAATAATAAATGTGTTGATATTATTAGGTATTTTATAAAATATATATATATATATAATATATATATAATATATTATATATATATATATATGTATATATATATATATATATATATATATATTTATATATATAAATTATAGTAACTATTACACTACTAACAACTTTGGAACAAGAGGAGAGCTGCAAGATACCGGGAGTTACCCTACCCCAGTAATCTGTGATGGTCTTAGAAGCCTTCTGACTCTTGTGTTGTATCGCGCATTCACAGTACATCGTCCATAACTAGGCGAGTGTGTGTGTGTGAGTTTTAACTTGAAGGCATGCTTGACATCATACATTAACATATATTGAAGGCTAATTATCTCGATGAGCTCTGCTTCAATAATTACCCTGATGTAAAAACCTAAATCTGATAATAATAATAATAATAATAATAACTAATAATAATAATAATAATAATAATATTACTTTTAAATGAAACTTAAGATATGCTTTCATATCAAACTAAACCAAAATTAAATAACTCGATTTTATGTTACATTTCTTATAAATGTTAATAATAAATCGTGAATGTCTATTTTTTTTAAATCTATTTCAAATTTGATTGAATTATGATTTTCAAAATTATGCTAATTAAAATGATGCTAATGATGCTAATTTATTGTATGACTTTTTACTAATAATACAAAATAGATTCAGCTTAGAAATTATTACATACATTTCAGAAATATAAACTAATTATCCATCTATATTGAATACTTTAATGATATAATTAAGTATAATAAATATATTATATAATATATAATTATTCAAATTAATTATACATTAACTGTAAAATATATTTAAATCCTATTTCATTAATATATAGACAACTAAAATTGAATACTGGTGTCAAATATTCAACAAAGGATATCAATATAAATATAAATAATAAATATATATATCTATGAATTTGTAATATAATATTAATTAAACTAAGCATATTACCTGGCACAAAATAAAAGCGTGGAACAGAGCTGACATGTGCAGTACAGAAGCCTGCGATATTGTTTTGCATTTGTAATCATTAATACACATATTAATATATATATTTACATTTATGAAGGAGATAAATTATATGTAAATTAAAATATATGAATTTACGATACGCATATTATATACTATATTAATATTGATTATATTAAATATATTAGTAATCGGACGCTAGCTTAAAGTGGAAATGGTGATTCAAAGTTTTAAATGAAAATATGTAAATTTGTTATTACATATGTATTACTGTAGCTCTTAAGGGGGTATCCCACTACAAGATTTTCTGGCAACTTGCCGGAAATATTGTAACTTTAAAATAATTTTCTATCAAGTTGTAATGCGATACCCTCTATAAAGTTATTATATTTCAGACAAGTTACCGGAAAGTAAGGGGGTTTCCCACTAAAATTATAGCAAACTTGATAGAAAATCATTTTAAAGTTAAATATTTTTCGCAAATCTTTGCAAATAATTAACTACGGTAACTTATAACAAATATAATTATATAATATAATGTTGTACGCGGTTCTCTGCTAAATACTGTGAACTTGACCTTAGACTGTTCCGAGAACCCGGTCATTATCACCATGATGAGGTCAGCGACGTGGCTACTTATCTCAAGAGGAAGAGGGCAGGATTCAGACTGACATCCCGTCGATGTACCTTCAAGAGTGTAACGTCACGACCGTCAATATATGAATGAATTTGTTATTTACTGAATATTGAATTAATATACATAAGGATATTCGGAAGCTATGCGTAGCTTATATTAAGAATATCGTTATAACAACAATATCAAATAGTAATCAGTATACTAATCGTTTAATCGGGAGACGATTAAAAAGGACGAGTTGAGTGTTAACGATTACATTTGAAATATAAGTTAATAGTATATATTGTATTGATATTTGTGGGTTATTTGGTTTAAGTGGTTTAGTTTTTTCCTGTTTGGTTTTTTTAGCTACATTACATCCAAAAGTGAGTTTATAAAAATTTATTTCACATTTAAAATTTAACCTTTGCAACTCAACTCCTCCTTTTTGATCGTAACCCATTTAATATATATATATATATATAGTAATAATCATTTATTAGAAGATATTTATTATCTAATAATAAAACGATTTTAAACAAAATATCACATCTAAATTCTTTCTCTTTTCAATTGTTATCTCCACGCATATATATATATATATATATATATATATATAATATCAATAATAATAATGCAGATATAAAATAAATATTTTTGATAATCGAATTATATCGTAACATTTTTACAAATCGTAAAAAATATACGATAACAATATTTACTATATTACGTATGCAATACAAGTTATGATATGAACATTGATTTATACAATTTTTTATCTTTTTTATCCTCCTTCCAAATGTATTAATAATGTTATTCTATCTACAAAATAAAAAATTAAATAGGTAAAATCAGCCATTTTGCGGTGACCAAATTAGATTGACGCTTACCGCCTGTCAGATACCTCGTTTACTACTCTATTTCTCCGTAGCTCTACGGTCGGATAACAACGATAGTAAACCTAGTGGCGAAGTGGTCGAAGACATGTTCGTTGAGTGGGTCAGAGAACCGATTAATAACCACGACAGTAGTCTGATGTGATCTACGCACTCCAGGAACTCTTTAGGTCTATACGGTGGCGGGGCGGGGGGGGAGATTAGTAAGCGAGCGTATCAGAATATTGTAATGATACGATTATATCGTATTGAAACAAAAGTCGGAAAAATGTATGATTAATAATTAATACTGTATTAATAATAATATATATATAAATTGTAAATACTTAATTATTTAGTCAAAGTTTAAAATTAATAATTAATAAATTTGTTTATATATATATATATATATATATATTATAATTAGAATTATAATATTATTATAATTTAATTTACATTATTATTAAGAATACTATAAACTTAATTCTGATTTTAATAAATCGCTATAATTAAAACACTATCGCTATACCACTATAAGCACTAGAATTCTAATCAAAGTAAGTTACCCTTGCTGAATAGAGGTCGGAGGATGAGATAGCCAAGGCATGTAGCGGTTCAAAGTTCGACTGTCGTGCGACATCGCCCGCGTTAACTCTAGCGCGACGAACTGGGCCACGCCTCCCTGTAATGAAGATAACGTCGTGCGGAAAGTGTGCGCGGGGTTAAAGGTCGCACTGACCTTAAGTTGACCTCCGATGGTGTCTTCGTTCATGTTGTTCGAAGCCTTCATATTAGCCTATTAGAGGAATTCATCGTCGGAATAATTAAAGAGTGGAGAACATTATGTTATCGCTAACTATTATATTAACATCGATGGTATGTAAACATAAACTGTAGAGTGGGTGTGACTTGTACGGAGGGGGCGTGGCTTGGATGGAGGGGGCGTGTCTTACCTTTACTTTGTTGATGGTGTGTAGGTCGGAGATGAAATCGATGCAGTCCATGAGATGCGACCTCAAACATTCGGATGCTGAAGTCGTAGAGGTCAGAGTGCAGCCGGGGTTAGGTAGAGACAGTTCGCTGATATTCGAAGTGTTCAGGGAACCACCGAGGTCCATGAGGATGAACTATTGCGGGTGTGAGTTAGGGAAATGGGGCTTAAGTGGGGGTGATATATAGGTTTAAGACTCATTAGGAGTGATAGTGAGATAGATAGAATACGGGATGAACTATTGTGGGTGTGAGTTAGGGAAATGGGGCTTAAGTGGGGGTGATATAGAGGTTTAAGACTCATTAGGAGTGATAGTGAGATAGATAGAATACGGGATGAACTATTGTGGGTGCGAGTTAGGGAAATGGGCTTAAGTGGGGGTGATAAATTAAGTGAGATGGAGAGAATATGGGATAAACTATTAGGAAAATCTGAAATGAGATATATAACTAGGAATCATGTATAAGAATCATAATAAGGAATCATGTGGGCTTCAAGGTGTACCGATTGAGACAGATTTACAGTCTATGAGGATGAACTAACACTATAGGGGAAAATAGATAGATGGTTCAAGATTGTGATCTTAAAAGGTATGGATGTAAAATAGGGATACATTATTAACCGATATGGTAGTATTGAGAAATAGGGATAAAGTAGTGATATAAAGTTATAGAGAGATATTGAAGGCATGGTTTGAGAGGGGGGTATATATAAAAAGTTGTAGGTATCCTAATACGTCCATGGTGAAATAGGTGAGAGGGTGAAGTAGTTTCTATGGGAAGGTAAAAATGAGATGTCAAGGGAATGAAGTAGGTTTTAAGGTAGGGGCATATCAGGGTGAATACTGAACAGAGAGAATGTACAGAGATGAGATGGAGATATATTTAGATATACTATTGAGCAATAGAGGGAGAGAAAGATAGAAAATGTCAAGAGTGAGGTAGAGATATAGTCTTAGAGAGGAATTTAATTATGAGTTAAGGTGGGGATATAGCTTGATGTAGACTGTACACAGAGAATATCTACAAGATCGATGAGAAGGAGACGTGTAAAGAACGGTAGAGCGAGGTAGAGATGTAGGTCTAGATATGTAGAGAGACATCAATACTCGGCGTCTGAACCTGCAGCAGTAGGATAAGGTTTCCGTCGGGTAGGTTGATCTTGAACTTGAGCGCCTGAATGAACTCATAGATCACAACCCTCGTTAGAACTAGCTTATCTCTTTCCTGAAGTGTTTTCAAATGGGTTACATTTATACTATTAATTTATTTTATATATATATATATATATATATTTGTACTATTAATTTATTTTATATATATATTTATATATATATATATATATATATATATATATATATATATATATATATATATATATATATATATATATATATATACTATCTAACTAACTATATTCTATTAATTTTAATTATATTCTATGTAATGTATTCGATATATTGATGCAAAGATCATGATAACCTTATTGAACACGCGAGTGCATATATGACATACATCCAACAGATATTTCAGATTTATCGGTTTCGCTTGTATAATGTAGATACATATCTTGGAGAATGCTTCGAGTAGCCCTTGCTGTAATTAAGCATGAGACACAGTGGTATACATGCGTGTATGTATTCTTGTGGTTACACTAATATTGCTAGATGTACAAACTTTATTATTTATAATGCCGGGAATCTTTAAGGAAATATAAATAATCTTCATGATTTTGGAGACATCATGGTCTCCCATTGTTACATTAGAACTTTTGTTCTTACCTAAGTATCGGTAAACACTGTATTGCAATAGTTGTATGTAAAGATATAAATTTATTTATTCTAAATTAGATGTATTTATGGGTATCTCTCATTTAATGATCATTCAATAACTTGCAGTTATATTCTAATTCAGTTTCTGAAATTAAATGAAATATCAATTTATGTTTAAAAATGAAAATTATTATTATATAATTAATATATTACCGATACATCAATTGATTATTGATACACCGCCTATTTAAGATTAGGAAATATAACATATACGAATTATAAAATATAATTTCAAATATTCTATAAATTGCCAATAACACTATATTACTCTCAACATGATTGCCATGATAATAATTAACGTAAATAGTTGACTTTACTATATATTTATATATATATATATATAATAATAAATACAATAATTATAATATATATTTTATAATTTAGATATTTTATACACGATACTATTGATTAAACGATACCATTAAAGAAATAACGCTAGTAACGCTATTTACCTACTCAGTTAATCTAAACCGCGCGCGAACCTCCGCAGTAGAGCATCACCAGAGATCTGAAGAAGGTCTCGAGATGGGGCAGGATGGGGAACCAGCTGGTGTGAAGGGAACCGCAGGTGTCGGGGGACAGAAACTCCAGATACACCACTAGGTTCACAAACACATTGGATAGTTGGGTCGCTGTGTGGTTCTTAGTGGAATTGAACGCCTGCGAATACAGTACGGAGATAAATATAGAGTCTATATACATATATATATATAATAATAATAATAATAATAATAATAATAATAATATTTATTAGAAGAATTTTAATTTTTTTTTCTGTTAAATTATAATGATATTTATATAATATTTTCTTCTAAAGGGCTTCAAAATAATATGACTATTTTCTGTTGTTGTTGCCCATCATATATATACATATATATCTTACAGTCCTATTAATCACAGTAAAACGATTATCTCGGTATGTTAATCGTTCTTCCGATTATAATTATTATTATTATATTATTTAAAATCAAATTTTAATTAGAACATGCATGTATACACAAATTACATTGATCGACACGCTAATGCGCTAATTCATAGGGAAATTCATTTACAAATTTAACAAGTAAAGAAATAACAATTTAGAATTCCGAGCATAGCTAATATTAATCAACTTATCACCATCAAATACATTGTTAAATAACTACGCTTGTAATGTAGTAGTACTATTCTATCCTATGTGAAATAACTTCAAATAAAGATTGCAGCGCTGCAAACGGAGTCAAGTCCGGGAAGTCGATCAGCGTGTTCACGATCGTCTTCAGGAAATACTCGTCTACAAATAGATTACGTATGTATAATAATATTGCTTCAACGTTATACTCATCTATAGGGAGTTTTTTTATAAAGGTATAATGAATATATATTAAAATAAAAATGATGTGAAAATATTTACTGCTAATTTAATGCTAAATTGGCTTGAAATTAAGATGTAAATATATAAATATTATCTATTTTGTTACTCAGACCACCACTAGAATGTATAATATGTATACATTCACTTGCACATGGGTATACGCTAGCAGTTAGACATTAAAGAGATCGCCTACCTTCGAGATTCATCTGGAACAGTCGCAGGAATATCTTATTGGGCAGCACCTGATGCAGCGTGCAGCGTAGGAATTGTCTGGCGATACTTATACAGTTGCCGGGTATTATTAGTCCGGCTCTATAGGGTTATGCAATGTATTGAGGTAAGGGCTTTGGTACGAGAGAGAGAGAGAGAGAGAGAGAGAGAGAGAGAGAAAGAGAGAGAGAGAGAGAGAGTGAGAGAGAGAGGTAGAGAGAGAGAGAGAGAGAGAGAGAGATAGAGAGAGAGAGAGAAAGAGAGAGAGAGAGAGAGAGAGAGAGAGAGAGAGAGAGAGAGAGAGAGAGAGAGAGAGAGAGAGAGAGAGAGAGAGAGATAGCTATAGACCACATATGTTAATACAGCTTTAATCGCTACTTAAGTGATACTAACATTTCGGTTTGCCAGGAATATATGCTTCCACCGGCAATTCTATAAATAAATATATTGTTTATATGGAATTTATCATAGTTTGATATATGTATATATAGTACATTTTAATATATTTTTATTAAAATATATTTGACTAATATTTTAATATATATTAATATTTATCTTCATTATAAAATGGACGTAAATGATACTTAGCGAGGTAATACGACTAGTGAATACAAACTTAGCGCAGGCCTTCAGCATGTCGGGAAGGAGGTTAGCCGCTAGCGACGGCTCTCGGTACACGAACGTAGACAGACAGATGATAGCCAATGAGATCGTCTCCTCCTCGTACCTCTCCAGTACGGTGTTGCATTCCGGACAGCGGTCGATCAGCAGTTGTTCGTAGGATTTCACCTGTTCGAGTGCGACGCATATTACATGTAATTAGTAACCTTTTGTGCTGTATATCTTCGCATGAAGTATTATAATTAATCATATATTTATATATATATATATATGAATGTGTAAAAATTTAATTTAGTTTACATTTTTATAATTAAATTAATGAATACTTTTCATATTAGATGAGTTATATTGAGATTAAAGAAGTAGTATGCATTTGTGTAATAATAATAACTAAGGCATTAAGTGCTTGATAGTTCGTGATAGTGCATGATAGTGCATGGTTACAAACCGTAGTGACGATATTCCTCTTCTGAAACTGAGAGGGAGTCGACGAAGTTGACATCTTGGATTTATTCTCTGAATGTCGTCTGTGGTAATATTAGTGCCTCGATAATAAATAATGTTTCTATGGCATACATATATATGTAATAACTTAACTTATTTAATGATATCTATTTATTAGATTTCTAGTGCGGTAGTTGTATCTGACATCTAAACAAAACTAACAATAGAATCTAATAAGATAAAACTAGATGTTCTAATAATTAATAACCTACACAAATATAAGTACGGTTAGAGATATAAAGACTATATATAGAATTTGATATTAGTTCTATGGAAAGTATGTACTATATAATGGGCAGAAACTATCCATATTGTGATGTTAGTGTATTGCATTTGTAATTTAGATGACATTTGTTGACATTAAGTTGAAGATATATGGAATTATAATAAAATTATAGTTAGGGGATATCTAAGCATTCTTAGTTATATGGAATAGTCTGGTCGTGTATATTTTATAGAATAATGGGTGTTACTGATTTACTAAAACTGGATTGTATAACAGATGTAAATCCAGTGAATCATTAGATATGCGCAAGTTGGCGATCGAAAATTGATAACATTAAGTATGAGTAGATCTATAGTATTTTGTGGAAGAAGAATTATGAGTTTCTATAATTGTTAGGGGAGTAGGGGAGAGTAGTGGTGAATCACATTCTTTGCCTACTGCTGCCTTCTATTCATAATAAGGGTTAGGTACAGAATGCACCATTTTCTCTTCCAACTATCTTTGTCGGCTCCTCGTGCCACTCCCTGGAAACCACTTCAGCAAGTGGGCTAAGACAAATGATGGGAGAATACCTGCACTGTATTCGAGCGGAAGAGTTACTAGTTAACCAACGGTTAAGAGCGGATGAAGATTTAATATCTCAACGGTCAAGTGCACATCGTATAGCCAATCTATCATAAACCATAGTTACGCTGATACGAATAGTCTGGAGAGGAGACAGGCACCGCTAGACTCTTAATGCCTGGAGTAAGAACACATGACAATTACAAATATAAAACATTCAATGCCGGATCGGCCGAGCCCCGGAATAACAACGCCCGCGCATCCCATCGGTAAATCCCAGGATGGATGTGATAAATCGACTACTGGATTGAATAATATATTAACAACACAACATAAAACAACACAACGAACGACAAAGACAATTAATAAACGAAGAATACAACTAGCAACGAATATTACAACGATAGGAACATGGAATGTTCGTACGCTTAACGGAGTAGGAAAAATCCAAGAACTAACGAGAGAACTTGATCGCTATAGATGGGATATTATTGGACTTGCTGAGACACGATGGAAAAACTCTGGTGAAGTAATAACAGACGAAGGTCATAAAATTGTCTATAGTGGACAAGAAAAATACCATCAACAAGGAGTAGCTTTTATCGTTAGAAAAGAGCTTACCACATCGATCCTCAATTACAGCACAGTTTCCAGCAGAATTATATCAATAAGATTAGCTTCACAGCCAGTAAATATGACTATCATTCAGATTTATGCTCCTACAAGCGATTATAATGACGAAGATATCGAAGTTTTTTATGAAGATATAGAACAAACAATGGCAGCGGTACATAAAAAAGACTTACTGATTATACAAGGTGATTGGAACGCAATAGTAGGTGATGCAAATAAAGATTGGAGTAATGCTGTAGGAAAATTTGCGCTCGGGAAAACAAACCCAAGAGGCATCAGACTTCTCGAATTTGCTACCAAACATAATTTTACACTTTCTAACACACTTCACCCGCAAAAAGATTCAAGAAAAGCTACGTGGCACTCGCCAAATGGTCGTACCCATAACCAAATTGATTATATTCTAGCACCATTGAGATTCAAATCAAGTATACACATGTCCTCAACTAGAACATACCCTGGAGCTGTAATAAACAGTGACCACGACCTTGTTCTCTGTAACATGAGACTGAAACTACGATCACAAAAAATGAAGAAAAGCAATAGAATACGATATGATCTAGAAAAATTGAATAATGCAACTATAAGCCTACAGTACAAAGAAGATTTGAAATCGAAGCTATCAGACATCAATATTAATGAAATATCAACTGACAATGCATATACGCAAATTTCACAGTCATTAACAAGTACAGCAGAAAATGTTCTAGGAAAATACAGAATAAAAAAGCAACCTTGGATAACTGATGAGATTTTAACGCTATGTGATAAAAGAAGAAGTCTAAAATCAACCAAACATCAGAGTACTGAACATGCAGAAGAATATAAACGAGTCCACAACCTTATTAGAAGAAGTATGAAAGAGAAAAAAGAAGATTGGCTTAAATCCCAATGTAATTCAATTGACCACGACCTAAAAAGAGGTGTTCATAGCAAGAGAGCGTATAACACGATAAAAGCAATCACTAACTCTATAGACAGGAAAATGTCAAATATTGAAGATGCTAACGGAGTACCAATAGAAGATGATAGTGCAAGATTAGAAAGATGGACGGAATATTGCAGAGATTTATATAACTACCCAATTAAAACTGATCAATCTAAGTTACATAATACTCGAGAAGAAAATGAAGAACAACCATTACCCATATTAAAAGAAGAAGTAATCAATGCCATAAGAACCTTGAAAAATGGTAAGTCACCAGGTATTGATAATGTGCCAGGTGAACTTATCAAAGGAGGAGGTGAGGCACTATACGATATACTTACCAAGCTATGTCAGAAAATCTGGTCTACAAACCAATGGCCTGAAGCATGGACGACTTCTTTAATTATACCTATTCCAAAGAAAGGCGATCTCAAAAAATGTTCAAACTATCGTACTATAAGTCTGATCAGTCACACGAGCAAAATTTTATTACGGATCATACTGAATCGCTTAACACCACAAGCAGAAGATATTCTGGCTGATGAACAAGCAGGTTTTAGAAAGGATCGCAGTACAACAGAACAAATTTTGAATTGCAGAATATTAATGGAAAAACATATGGATCATCAACGACAAGTCTACCACAATTTCATCGATTTCAAGAAAGCCTTCGATAGAGTATGGCATGATGGTTTGTGGAATGTGATGTCTGAATTTGGGATAGGCAACGACTTGGTAAAAATCATAAAGTCACTCTACGAATCAGCAAAAAGCGCAGTACTATTGAACAACCAGATAGGAACTAAGTTCGATACGACAGTAGGAGTTAGACAAGGCTGCTTACTATCGCCAGTTCTATTCAATATATTTCTAGAAAAAATAATGCAAGACTCTCTAGTAGATCAATCGTCAAGTATAGCAATAGGAGGAAGAAAAATCAACAACTTAAGATTCGCTGATGATATAGATCTCATCGCTGGTTCAGAAAGTGAGTTGCAATCCCTCACAGATTCTCTAGAAAAAGCTTCGACATCATACGGTATGGAAATTAACCATGAAAAAAGTAAAATTCTTGTAAATGGAGATCATTCAACACCACCTGTGATCACTATGTACGGCAAACAACTTGAAAATGTTCAAAATTTCAAATATCTGGGAGCAATGCTAACCGACACCGGAAATTCAAAGAAAGAAATCCAAATAAGACTAGCGACAGCAGTTACAGCCCTTGTGAAATTGGAGAAGATCTGGCGTAGTGGAGAAATTGATTTCAAACTTAAATACAGACTCTACATCTCTCTAGTTATTTCAACATTGTTGTACGGATGCGAAAGCTGGACCTTACTAGAAGAATCTAAAAAGAAGATACGTAGTTTCGAATCAAAAGCACACAGACGACTTTTAAATATTAGCTATAAACAAAGAAAAACTAATATATTTGTAAGCAATGAAATTAATAAAAAAGTCGGCCCATATGTACCACTTCTGGATATTATCATGAGAAGAAAAATGACCAAATTCGGACATATAACTCGTCACGATTCGTTAGCTAATACTATTCTTCATGGATATGTCGAAGGTGAGAGGAAAAGAGGAAGACCTAAAAGAAATTGGATGAATGATATATTCGAATTTTCCCATCTTTCTCTTAGGCAACTTTTAGATATTGCAAAAGATCGTTCGAAATGGAGAAAGTTGTGCTATTCATTATCATGTGTTCCCCCTACGATGGCGACGTCACGGGACTAAGTAACTAAGTAAGTAATAATTGTTAAGTGAGAAGAAATAGTATGATTACGTAAAGTATTTGGTATTAAACATTTAATATAAATATATCGTAATTTACATAACTAGCTATGTAAACATTACCAGACGCTAAAGATACTAACTTAGAAAGTGTGGTTTCTCCATTAGTCAATTGTGGAATTATCATCTGCATTTCTATAGTGGATAATCCGGTTTTACGAGCCTGGTGTAATGAATGATTGATGAAGGAGGAGTGATGTATGATGTGATGAATGATGTGATGAATGAGATGTGATGAATGAGATGATGAATGATGTGATGAATGATGTGATGAAGGATGTGATGAAGGAGATGTGATGTATGATGTGATAAATGATGTGATGAAGGAGGAGTGATGAAGGAGATAATGAAGGAGATGATGAAGTAAATGATGTGATGAAGGAGATGATGAAGTAGATGATGAAGGAGATGTGAGATGTGATGATAACCTTTCTTTGTCGGTATATTGGTTTTATCTTCTCCGTATTCGTATCACCTGTATTATGCAATGTTTTGTTATATAATGTTATAGAAGTAATTCATATATTATAGTATTCTATCATATAATATAGTATTGTATTATATAATATTGTATTATATAATATAATATAGTATTTTATTATATAATATAGTATTGTATTATATAATATAGTATTTTATTATAGTAATATATTATCGTAGTATCATAGTATTAGACATATAATATGTGGTAATTAAGTCTAAGTTTAAACTTTCTATTGTGTCGGTATCGCTTGAGGCTTCTTGAGTTGGTGATGATTTCACTTCCTCGATATCTATGTATTGTTGATAAATTTTCTTATTTAATACGTATTACTATATGTTTCTATATATTTTAATATATATATATATATACATATATATATATACATATTTATATATATATATAAATAATATATAGTATATATAATATATTAAATAATTTTTAAAATGAATAAATATATAATTTTTATAATATTTATATAAGAATGTTCAAGGAGGATTTGCCTCATTATTTATAAAATTAGTACACTATGTTACGTCGATAATTTTAATCAATACTCTAAATTACCAGTAGCGCCACCTTTGTTCTTAACTATCGAAGGTCTGGGTTCGTTGCTGATGGAGAAACTACTTTCAAAAGTTTTCGAGCTGTGAAACTGTTCGATTTGCTGAGCTATTTTACTGTCCACAGACTCAGAACGTGTTTGTAACAGGGTTGGTACCTATAATTGTGACGCTTTTTAATACAATATATTATGATATCTATTTAATATCTATTTCATATTATGGGCTAAAATAATAGAAAATATTAAATATTATTTTGAAGCCCTTTTGGAGGAATAACATATATATATATATATATATATATATATATATATATATATATATATATATATATATATATATATATGTATATATATATAATATAACCAAGAAAAGAAAACAGAAAACAAAAATTTCTTCTAATAAATTATTTTAGTATTAATTAGTATGTTAGTAAAATGCGAAATATAATTTAGATTATCATAATTGTAATTATTGTATTAATTAGGAATTTAAAATCAACGTATTTATTAAGTTTTTATTACTTTTATATTACTATACATTAGATTATAGTGATGTTTCCTTTTAATAACATATATAATAATAGTATTTACACTTTTACCGCATAGCTAGTAAGAGTACAGTGAAATATATTTTATTAATGATCTATACTAATTTTATGTCTAAGATAAATCCTAATCTTCCTAAATAGAGTGTGATATTCCAACCCTTTACAGATGTATTATAACATGGCTAATAAGAAGGAGGGCATCATATCACTACCGTTATTTATATAGTTGAAATTATTTCATTTCTATAAATTGTATAGATAGATTTGAGTTTTATGAACTATGGAGGTCAACTACAGTTCATCCCTTGACGTAATAACCTATTGATAACTTAAACTAACAATCGGCTCTTGAATTGGTGCGACTCGCTGAAAGGGTGGAGTAGCTGGAGTGATCTGTAAGGACATAGCCTTCCGTTGGTCGGGAGGTAAACGCTGCGGAGGGGGCGTGTCTTCGACGGGTGATTGACAGATGGATTTACGTCGCTCGTGCATCATTATCGTTACGCTCTCGGATAGAGTTCTCTGTTTTGTGACGTAATAGTATGTCATATAATTCCAATATGAGATATTTTTATATTTTAAATTTATATAATTATATTTTATAAATGGTTTTATATAATGGTTTAACTAAAAAAATTCAAACTATTTACATTCTAATTACATCTACACAAATAATCATATTATAATAGAAAATCAATTTATAATCAATATTTAATTAATTCATAATATATTTTAATTACCAATTTAATATATATTATACAGAATTTTAAAATATTCAATACATTATACTGAAATTTGTGTAGATATCGATGCATTAGGTGAAAGCGAATAAGATTTGTAATCGAATACTACGAAATCTGTATAATTCGTCTATTGGCAACACATAAATGATCAGTATTATAATAGTACTGTATACTTGCACTGACGGGTTTTTCTTCCATGAGATGTTCCGGAAGCAATTCCACAGCGGTGCCGGGTAATGGTTTCTTACTCAGCGTGTTCAAGGCCTGCAACAATAGGGTGTATTAGTGAGGGTGTATTAGTGAGGGGGTATCATATTGAACTGAGAGGAGATGACATTAAGTAGTTATCATCAATATTTATATGTTAAAAAAATATATATAAATATATATTTACGCGTGTACAATGTACAGTGTACACTGTACATATTTATACATACATATATGCATATTATGTTTAAACTTCGAGTTACATATTTATTAAGATACGACGTTGATTTAAGATACGAATATCATATTCATTACAAAATTGAATCAAATTTTTTAATTTATAATTAGAAAAATATTCCTCGTGTAAATGAAATTCATTGCTTAGAGAATACACGACTAAAGTGTATACTTCGGTGAACACGGCTCTGAACGTGCTAACTGATATAACATTACTATGGAACACGTATTAACTTTACTGATATCGGAGAAGTCGAAACTGCCTCGGTTGTATTCCGCAATTCTCTGACTCTGAGATCCGGGTCGCATGTCAACTTTTGATTGAGTGTTATGTTAATATATTTCTATATATCATATATATATATATATATATATGTATATATATATATATATATATATATATATATATATACTAATGTATTTTCTAATTGCCAAACAATTAAAGTTAATTATTGATTACTAGATTAAATGTGATTTTATTTTAATCCGCACGAAAATAGCATAAACGCTCCTCAAAAGTGTACTGACAATAACATGTACGCATAATATATAAATAAATACCAGGAAAATAATGATAACAATAATAAGTAAGTTATAACTTGCCAATAAATATAAGCTACTTATAAAGAACACTTATATAAAAGAGAAGATATGATGATCTTATAGATTATAATCAAGTAGGAATGGAGTTTAACGATATGAGCGTACATATCTTAATGTTACATAGCTCGTATGTTTAAAGAAGCAATGTATTCATTAGTGAATATTAATACGGAGAGTTACGATGGTGAAGATGTTATACAGGTGAGGGTGGGGATGGAGTCAGAGGTACTAGGTAGGCAATAAATATATTTATATTTCTAATAGATATCTTATTACCTTGATAATCTTAAGTATCGACTTCCCAATCAAATATAAAGATTATGTCAAATTATCGATTTTATTTATATAATAAAAAATAGGATAATACAAATAAATGTAATTTATCTTGATATATATATATTGTTATTGTTATTGTTATTTTTATTTGGTGGAGTCCTTTCATCTCATTCAGGAACTTAGATGAAGTTTTCACTTATAACCATATATGGCTCTATTGTACCTTCGAAGCCGCTCTCATGTTAAGGCATCCATGGTTTTAACGAGAGCAGATCATTTATTTATACACCATTATATAAGATCACTTCTAAATAATATTTTAAGAAACATTTTATAAAATTAATTAATGGTTCGGACGAGGGTCGAACCCGTGTCCTACTGCTTGTGTGTCTGACGACTTAGCTACTGAGCCATACAGGTAGTTTATATATATAGTATATATTTATATATTTTTACATATATAATTTCCCAAACTATTTTATTTACACATAAAGAAATCATAAAGCGACCATGCCGTAGTCAGGCGAACATCTACTAATACCACGTTAACAGTGCACACACACACACACATATACACACACGCACACACACACACACACACACAGACATACACACACACATACATAAGCACACACACACACACACACATATACACACACACACACACATACACTAACCGTCATGTTTATCGTGAGACTTCTGCGAGTGCACGGTGACGGAGGGTAGGGTAAGCATGTTATCCCCTTCGGTGGTGGGGGTGGTGGTGGTGGGGGGCAGGTGTCGGGCTGGAGATGAGGGCGGGGTCTCAGCCTCCGAGATGTTGTCCAGATCCATGGCGGATACGGTGCTGGTGTCTAGATGTTAGGGGTGTGTGACTGCGTTAGAATCAGTACGAGTGTACGTGTTTGCAGGCGGTAGATTAATATTACTGGCGTGTGTTTGTTAAATGTTATCACCGTCAAATGTAAAATTAATATATATATATATATATATATATATATATTTATGTATATAATAAATAAATGTTTAATAGTTCAAGAATAATGAATATGTAAGTGCGGAATCAAGAAATAGTTCTAAAGAACTAAATTACTCGTAAACAAAATAGACTAATTCTGAATACATGTGCGTTACCTTAGTATAAATAAGCAAAACCTACATCAACATTACTAATACATACACCGTAGTATGAGTTAATGTTATCGATATGAGCTCGGGCTATGATAACTTCCGGTAGCTTCTGTTGGAATACTTTAAACACTTCTCTCATTATTACTTCCATCAGCATACTCGCCTGACTATAGAACCCTTTCTGTCACTCACTTAATGTATTAATACTTCCTTCTAGTCAACTAACTTCAGTTTTAGATATCATTCATTCTAACTATTCTACCCCATTTACTTCAACAAATTCTTCAACAAGTCTCATATCAATATCTACCTACCTATTCTTTCTACTCGTTACAATCAATTCACTTCAACGTACTGTTTTACGATTATTCCACTTTTTTGTAAACGTCATTAAACGTATTCCTCTGAGATCAATCAGTATGCCCTACTTCGACATTACTACGACTAGAGCAGGTTGTGACATGGAAGCGGAGATACTCGAGCACTGGCTCCAGGATTGCCCGGCGACGGCCGTGAAACGTATACGTGTGTTTGGGGGGGCGGCACCCCAACTATCAGTCTTGGTCACTTCACCCAAGACTGTCCTAGCGTTTGCTCAATAACAACTACAGCAGATAATACAGTAACCTCTGTGTCTAGGTAGTACCGGTGTGGGGGGACCCAGCACGTCTTCCTGAGGCTTGCACAGATGGAACTGAGCGTCGATAGTGTTGATTATGATGCGTATCAGCGATTGTATTATCGTGGACGCCGCACTCGTGTTGTACTGGTACTGTGATGTAATGAATGGACGCGATGTTAATAAGCGCCAGTAATCATATGTTCATCGTAAGGGTGATTATCTCGATAATCCTTAGCTTCTATGAATACCATCGTGTAAAAACCTATATCTGATAATAATCATAATAATAATAATAATAATGATAATAATAATAAGTGGTTATTATAATTAATACATATTAATACGACTATTGAGAAAATATATATCTGTAGTTTATAAAAAATATTAAATTAACTTGTGATCCAATAGATAAAATTATTTATTATAATATTATAAATTAGGAAAAGTATTCTATATTATACTATATGCATATTTTTAATACATTTATTGAAATATAATTTTTAGAATGATATACATTATTTCATTTATTGATGTATTAATAATATTATATATTTTTAATATTATAAAATTAGTTTATCACTACTGACAAACTATTAAATTTAAAGCATCGCTCAATATATAAATTTAACAAATTATTTTTAAAAATATTTATAATTTGTTTAATATATATTATATCTGATACTTAAAAAATTAATTAATTATTATTTATATTTGTATAGAAATATGTCTACTAGTATGCAGATTAATTTCCCTAGGTAATAAGACCAGGTCATATTACTTTACATCTAAATAATAATAGTTACTCAGTATTAATACCAAATTTGTTCGGCATGCATAAACCAAGCGTTTTGTTATTAAATGTAAACCCAATATTAATTTTTGCACCATGTCGATTTGGGTATCAATTCATATCTATTTTGTCTTCCATATTTTTATTTATTTTTTTATTTTGTTTACCTTATAAACTATATATTATTATTTAATATATCATTTTAAATAACATTTCATAATGAAATATAACAAATGTTGAACTCTATAAAGAACTACCAAAAATTAACGATGTTATAACTACTCGTCGTCTGCGAATAGCAGGTCACTGCATCCGTCACGACGATGAAGTAGCTCATGATCTGATTTTATGGCAACCAACGTCTGGAAAAAGCAACAGAGGAAGAAAAGCTGTGACGTACATTGATAATTTAAAAAAGGATACTGGACTAGATGATGTGAATGAAATACGTAATGTTATGATGATTCGTGATGATTGGAAGAAAATTGTAAAGAAGGGTCGAACGGGAGTTCGACATAAGTAAGTAAGTATAATGAAATAAGATTAATTAAAAAGTCCTACTTCATTAATGTATACATACATAAGACGAGAGTTTGGTAACCTTATAGAGAGTAACGATGCAGGCGTTAAGCCAGCATTGCCTAGAGTGGGGCTCTAAACACCATAGGGTGTAGTTGAGGGGCTGGTAGTCGCTGGCATATCTTTGAGGAGACACGCAGAATTGTAATATCTGTAATCATGAAATCACGAGAATTGTAATTATGTTGTATTTTTACTAATAGTTTTACTAATTGATAAAATATATATAAATATATATATATATATATATATATATATATTTATATAATTTTTAATAGTTATAGAAACAAGTAAAATATAACATATAATATATAATATTACTTAATCGAGTTCCAATATTAATAATAAATATTACCATCAATGTATACGGAAGAATCAAATTTCCGATATCAAAGTCCTTATCCAATACCTGTAATGGAATGTTTATATTACCGTAACGTTAATAAATATCCTAAACAATATGACGTATATGTTATAATAGTACTTAACAATATAAAGCTGAGGCTACCATCGTGAATATGTCGTATCTATAGAAGCGCAGTTTTATTAACACTGTAAATTACTGCGAACATTCGCATGCCTGGTGTCAGCTTTATGCGGACTAAAGGAGGTGAAGTTACAAACCATCGGAAGAGCAGACAGATACGCGTTGAACACCGATGAACATCTGTAAATAATCAGAACAGTAATACGAAGTTTAATAGAATGTAATACTAATCTGAACAGATAACTTATATTAATTATACACCAATAAAAATGCAGATAAAATATAAGAATCAAACACGAATCAGAAGAGAGAAGAAATATAATAATTAAACTAAATCTCAACCTACGAGTATACGATGTTAATCGGAGAGCGTGCGCGGTGAACTCGGCTGCTAACCTTACTTTATAGGGAGGAATGGTAAACGTTTTTTTCATGGAGTCGTAACCGATGAAAGAGTGCAGATGTTCGATGACCGACCGCCTCACGATGCCGATGTCTTTACTTGTTCTCTTCTGACCACCTCTTTGCATAAACTACACGTCGACGGAGTATTAACGCAGAGCAGACCATATTTTAGTGATTAAAACGTAATAATAGAAATACAATATAAGTAACGTGTCAGAATGCGTAGAGTTTGAATTATTTGATACTAGATTTAAATTTGATACTAGTAGTTTATATATGTTTTAGTGATAAACTCTAAATATTCTAAAATGATCTACATTCATTATAGAACTTGGTACTTGATAGACAGGTCAACAATAACAGTAAAGGTATACGTTATATTGTAAGCCCTTTAGAAGTTAGGAGATACTGAATATTTTCATTAATATATATTATATTATAAGCATAAAAAAACGTCTATTAAATAATAATAATAATAATAATAATAATAATTATTATTATTATTAATATTATTGATTGATTGATAATTTATTTAAGAAAATACATAGCCGAAAATATAATCGAAAGTATAAAGTATAAATATTTGCTAACGATAACATATGTTATAGAAATAAACAAAGAATAATACGAAATTAAAAAATTAAAGAAATTAAAACGTTTTACAGTTACCGTAAAAATAAACGAAATATAATCTAAAGTAAATCATATAGTAAAAATAAACGTATAAAAACTTATTAAAAAACGTATTAAATATTATTATTATAATTAGTATAATTATATAGAGGTGAGAGAGAGAGAGAGACCTGCATCAGTAGAGTGACGAGCTGATGAATGAGATTCCTATCCGAACACTCCGAATCGATGGCTTTGTTCAGCAGCGACGAGAAGTTGCTCTGCTCGTTGCTGAACTCTCGGAATTGCCCTTCTGCGCAGAGTGACGCGTCAATATTTGTATATCAGTATTAATGAGTAAATATGACCTTATTACTATTATAATCAACGCAAGAAGCGAATTTATTAATTATTGATAAATAATGTATAATAAATAATGTAAATAATTTAATTACTAATGAATACTTACATTACTATTAATGTATCATAACTATTCTATGTACTGATTGTATTATGGGTAACTATTGAAATTAGATATAAATAAATGTAAATATATAAATTTCTCGATCAATTGATATTCAATATAAGAGCACTATATAAATTATGTTTTATTATGATACCACTTTCAAAGTATGCATATACATAGTAAAAGTAGTATATTCAGTGATGATGAATGTAATATATTACCTGGTATAATGTACTGAGAGATAGCGGCCAAAGAACCCCCTCGTCTGAACTGGGGTGCTGATTGCTGCCTATAGTAGGCCTTGTCTTTCTCTGTTACGACGCAATAGCACGGTGAACATAGGTATAGACTATACCGTATCAGTATAATCAGTACGTCAATACATCGATACTAGGGGCGCTGGAACGATGGTGTGTATGTAGGGGGGCCCGACCAATCAAAATAAATTGTGTGGTAAAAGTGGGGGGGGGGGACCAATACATAGGAGGTCCCCCTAGATTTTAAAGTGGGGGGAATATGCCCCCCCATCCCCCCTGTTGCAGCGCGCCTACTCAATACACGTCATTATAGTAATTACTATACGATAATAATACAATGATTAAACTATATTATCTGAGGTGAATAATTAAATAAATGACATATATATTTCGGTATCGCCGTATACGAAATGTAATTAAGATTGCAGTTTAGAAGGGGTAATACTATTACGTCGTAATACTATATTTAGAATATTAATGTCATCTATTCATCATCTATTTATAGAACCCGTCTATTTATAGAACCCATCTATTTATAGAACCCATCTATTTATAGAACCCATCTATTTATAGAACCCGTCTATTTATAGTACCCGTCTATTTATAGAAGTAGGCCAATGACCTTTCTTGAGTTTATCGTCGTACGTGAGAATATCGACGCTGTCAACACATTTGTTCAACAGGTGAGCCGGAACTGACGAAGATCTTCTATAAGTGGAAAACTTGCCGCTTTCTGTGTAATTCAAACATTAATGATTAGTGCGAACTACAGCGGGTTAAGGGAGATACATTCTATAGGAACTAGTGAATTAACCAAATAAACATACATTTGATACAAAATAAATATTGTATATATATATATATGTGTATATATATATATATTTAATATGAACTAGTGAATTAACTAAATAAACGTACATTTATATGATACTAAATACATATTTTATATATATATATGTGTATGTATATATATATATTTATAAATTAATAAATAAATAATTTAATATATAGAAGAGGTATGTTAATGTAGAGAATATTTAACAAAATAGTCGATATAAAACATATTATTTCGGAATTTGTAATGAATAGAATATATAATTACCTATACAACTAATACTAACTATTGATACTGCCATCTCGAGAGAGGGCAAACTTAGCGCGGTTCAGCTTCTTCTGTAGTACTTCACTTGTTGTATCATTCTTTTGTAAATCTATGTGTGTTTCAATGTTAAGTATCACTATTTAATATTACATATGAATATATATATATATATATATATATATATATATATATATATATATATATATATATATATATATATATATATATATATATATATATATATATATATATATATATATAATAATAATAATAATAATAATATCAGAGTAGATAGGGAAGCAAGAATAGCTTATCGAGGTATCTATGTTTAAAGTAAAGTTTCGATGATAAAATACAAATATAAAATTATATATATATATGGTATTATATGTATATATGTGAACGTTTAGAATAACGAGCTTGATATTCTAGCTAGGAATCTCTATTCGAGATACCAAGCGCTTACTACTTAGATATTCTTCACATCTAATGAAGTTGGTACTCCTATAGCCGAGTCTAATTGATGCTGTATTTTAAATCTCAAATTTATCTCGAACCAATAAACCTATCACTGATTGGCTGATATTTTACGATGGACAACCGTAACACGATGCTGTCCACCGTAATACACCCTCATTATATTGCAAAACAATCCCACAGATTCATACACAAACATATCCCATATCCAAACTACCAAATCACCAATCATAGTTCAACTATATAATATATAATTAATATAATTAGTTTATTAAGATTAGTGGTGATTATTACTGTTAAGTCGAATTGATTAACAAATTTAAATTGTGAAAAGGAATTATAGAATATATTTGAAATAAAGTCATCGATTAATTCCTTATTAGGGCTGAACATTAGGGCTGGACAGGGTGTTACTAAGGGTTGACTGACCGGTGATGTTCTTATTGACAGTGTGGGGGCTGTCGAGTTGAGCCTCCAAGGACAGGACATCGAATCTCTCCAAGAAGAATGCCCACGTGAATATGTCTATGTCGGATGAGGTGAGATCTGCGGACTCTAATATAACCTGGTAGTGTTGTGGTAGTGGTGATGGTGCTTGTGTTATTTGTGGTGGTGGTGGTGGTGGTGTTGGTGGTGATGGTGGTGGTGGTGATGGTGGTGGTGGTTGAGGTTGTGGTGGTAGTGGTGGTATTGGTGGTGGTGGTGGTATTGGTGGTGGTGGTGATGGTTGAGGTTGTGGTGGTAGTGGTGGTGGTGGTGGTGGTGGTGGTGGTGGTGGTAATGGTGGTGGTGGTGGTTGTGGTGGTGGTAGTGGTGGTTGTTATTGTATTGGTGAAGGTTGTGGTGGTGGTAGAGGTGGTGTTGTTAGTGTTGGTGGTGATGGTGGGGATGGTGGAGATGGTGGTAGTGGTAGTGTATGTAGAGGTGGTGGTAGTGGTGATGGTGGTGGTGGATGTAGTGGTGGTATAGGAGTTGGAATTATTGTAAGTGATGGTAGTAGAGGTGGGGGCATATTTAGTCATGGTATTGTTATAATATTGTTATGAAGAATCAATAGTGGTCATATTGTTAGTAATCAACATATAAAAACAATATGATATGAATGTATCATTACTTACTAGTAATACAAGTAGTCAAGGTTAATAATCAACCAATAGGTGATATTTTAAAATTAATAAACACATAATATATATTTAATACATATTTTATTTATATCCGTAGTTTCGTGTTTTATTGTATACTGTCTATATTTAAAATATAAAATGATTCATATAATATATCGAATGCTAATAAATATATTTATGTATTAAAGAATGGTATCTTAAATTAATTTTTATAATATTATGATTAATTATAATATATTTATATTCATGATTTAATTATTATTAATTATTAATTAATTAGTTTATAAATATATTTATTTATTTAATTATTGATTATCTAATAATAACTTCCTTAATTAACATATATATATCATGTTTTAAAATAAAAATTCATAATATTTATATATGTATATTTATATATATTTATACATTGTATATACATAATTATATAAATATTACAATATAATGTTATAAAAAAGGTAACATTGAATATTGAACATATAAGCACATGAACTAACTGATAATAATGACAATCTCTGAAGAATTAATGGTCTGTCTATGATCACGCTGTCAAATTGAAATTCAAGGCACATTTGTACACACTGCAATATAGTATGATATCATTATGATATCATTAAATATATATATATATATATCATAATATATATTATCATAATATATATATATATAAATCAAGAACTTAAATATTTAATATAGAATTTTAAATTAATATATTTAAAAATATATAATTATATATTGTTATCAATCAATAATAATAGAAGATCTACGATAGTTGGTACTGAGATAGGTGTTGTCTTACCCTGACAGCATCGGAATTAAAGCTCTGCAGGAAGACCTTAGCGTGATGGGCAACGCAGGTGTTCCTGTCATCGCATAGGTAGATAAGACTGCAGTAGGCGTGTGACAGACTTGCCATGATTATCTGTAGTTGCGGGGTGAGGGGAGGAGTTAGTAGGCGGGGCGGGGGGAGGAGTTAGTGGGCGGGGTAGGGGAGGAGTTAGTGAGCTGGATAGGGGAGGAGTTAGTGAGCTGGATAGGGGAGGAGTTAGTGTATTGGATAGGGGAGGAGTTAGTGGGCAGGGTGAGGGGAGGAGTTAGTGGTAGTGGTAGGGGAGGAGTTAGAGGTAGGGCATTAGTTAAAGAAATTATCGGTTTAGAGTCTAAACTGTAGACGTAATTCTCTAAATATCGTATTACTAATTCTTCCTACATGTAATGCTATAGTTGTCTATAATCATTATTTATTACACAATAATGAATTAATCCTATACATTATTCTACATATATATATATATATATATATATATATATATATATATATATATATATATAATTATATAAATAGTTATTAAAGATGTATTATTGATCAAACTAAAATTGAATGTAATTTTCAAAATTTCTAGTATGTACACATATTCTTATCTACTTTAATATATAAACACTATATAATAACAATATATAATAATACTATGAATCATAGTCTATGATAGATACAGACTTAATACATAATTTATTGACTTATTACACGATTAATTCTCAATAACCTGATGACCATTGATTAAATCCGGAGTCAGAAACCTCGCGAATATTGATATCTTCTCGACTATAAATAGTAGGTAATTATTACACGCATACATACACGCACACACACATGTATACATACACACGCACACATACATACACACACACGCGCGCACACACTATGAGTCACCTGATTCAGAGCGGATCATCCACTCGTCGGAAGCGAAACAACCGTCGGATATCTTCCAGAAGCATTCGCTGCCATAGTCAAGAGTGAGACACTGCAACAGTAGCGGTACTATCTCCATGACGATGTGTGAGATATCCGGGCGTAGCAGGCTCCATAAACTTGAAGGTCGAAGGGGGAGGGTGTATTAGAATAATGAATTTAACGTGATTAAATGATTGTACGTTATAGGGTGACAATAATAGTAAGATATACATGTTATTTGAAGCAATTTAGAAGTGAAAGATACGGAATATTTTTTTATATTTATTATATTATAAATAAAAACTTCTAATAGATGATTATTATTGTATCGTTTAAATAATATTATTTGTACAACAGAGAAAGAATTGGGCTCGGTCTTGAGTGAAGTTAGTTTGATAAAAGAAATTCTAATAATATAGCTAATTTAAAGAAAGTGTAAGCAATTATTAATGATTAGAAGAACATAATAAGAATAGGAAGATATTTACTACGATAAAGCTTATGTTACACCCGCAATTAGCTATAATTTCGATTAGAATATCTTCAGGGATATAACATACATTTTGTATGATATCCTCATAGAAATCCTAGGTAATTATGGCATTGGCTTAATCATTGGGCGTGCGACTGGTAAATATAGAAATAATATAATTCACTATGTTAAAAGATAAGATAAATAAGCATGGAGTATTATTATGTAATATGGTTCAATTTATTATCTATAGTAGTTAATGACCTAATTTTTTTTATATATATAGCTAATAAATACGGCTTTATATGCAATAAAACAAAATTCTATATAAATATATACGAGTAGTTTATAAATTTTTAATAATATATATATCACATATAATTATAAATTATTAGATATTATTCTAAATAATGTCATATATATATTTTATTTTTATAAATTTATAAATTTCATTTTATTGTTTTTAATCTATATTATTATTATTATTATTATTATCAGATTTAGGCAATGCTAGGGTAATTATAGAAGCAGTGTTGCTTATCGAGACAATTACCCCTTTATTAACATGATAAGTTTCATTATAGATAAAAATAATAAATAAATAATAATGTTATAATAATATGACTTCCTGTTTACATATATATGATAAAAAAAAAATAATATGAAACTTATCATGTAACTAAATGTAATCATCATGTAATAATATAAATAAATGATAAAATAATAAAATTAAAATCGAAAAAATACATAAAGAATGAAATAAAATAAAATAAAATAAAACATAATGAACCTAAATAGGAGAAAGCCAATATTTAAATATAAAAGAAATAAGAGAAAAAAGAAACAAATATATTAGATAAATAGGTAAAATGATATAATAAAAATGAAACATATAATACTGAATAAACATTTTTAAATAATTTTTTTTTTAATACTGATATGTTATAATTAATAATATTAATTTATATTTATATTTTTGTAATTTTATATTATGTCATAAAGTAATAAAAGTAAAAACAATAAAACTAATTTTATTTAAGTCAGAAAAAATAAAATTTGAAATTATTTTAATCAATATCTAATATAAGAGATAATTTTAATTTTTTTTTGAATATATTTAAATGTGAATTTTTTTTTAAAGAATTACATAGTGAATTCCATAAATAGGGACCAATAATTATAAGGCAATGTGAACATATATTTAATTTTGATGAAGGAATATTAAAGTTATTTATGTCACGAATTGGATAAATAATAGATTTTTTACTAAAATGATTGATTATTATTTCACGGTGAACATTATTATATACTTTAAACATGAATTCACAAGTATTATATTTTACTAAGTCATTGAAAGATAATATATTGTTGAATTTAAATAAATCCTTAGTATGATAAATATAAGGTTTATTATGTATAATACGAATAATTCTTTTTTGTAAAATATTGATGCATAATGTGTTAGTCTTATAAGTATTACCCCATAATATTATACAATAATTAATATGTGGTAAAAAAATTGAATTATATACATGCAGCAAGGCCTTTTGGTTTACAAATTTAGAAATTATATTAGTTATCCATATATATAAATATATTTCCAATGCAGATGGTTTTATCAACAAATATTCAATAATAAAAAAGATATTAATGTTTTAGTAACATTAATTACCATAAAAAAAAGTTACTGAGTAAATTTATGTTGAAAAATAAAGTAATATTTTTTTTAATATTTACAAGCTAAACATATGTTTCAAAAAATTTTAAAATCTATCTTATATTCATAAAATGGAATGAATTTATTTTATTTACCTAATATTTTACAATAATTATTATTTTATTTATTTACAAATTATTTAGAATATGACAGACTAGTAGGTATTAGGGATGTAAATGATGCCGAGCTTTTGATGCCGAGCCGAGACTTTCATTTTCGGAAAAAAAAACGAGCCCAGGCCGAGACGAGACTCTAGCCAAACGAGCCCGAGCCGAGCCGAGACTCTAACAAAACAAGCCCGAGCAGAGTTGAAACTTTAGGTAACTGAGGCTGAGACTGCATCATGCTTTAGATTTGAGCATCATTTACATCACTAGTAGGTATCATAAAACATCTAATTTTTATGGCTATATTGCAAATTTCTAAAAGATTTTTTTTTTAAAACTCGCTTAATGAATGCATACAATTCATCGCATACCTGGGTATGAGATACTCCTCGAGTGACCTCTTCTGAAACAGGAACTCGTCGCCCTCGGACAGGATGCAGGTGGACTGCAGACAGTTGCCATGGAGACACAGACAACATACGCACTTCAGCAGGTTCAACAGGGTCTCGGTGTCAGACTGTACGTTCAGGTCCTACGAAGGAGGGGGGACACGGCTATTAGAGCTCGAGTTGGTTAGGTGACTTCAAATATTACGTTATATGACTTCATTATCGATTTTAGATATATATTATCATATCTCGACTATTACCATTATACTATTACTACTACTATTATTATTATTATTTTATTAAGGGTATCCTTAGTATAAGCTAAACATAGCTTCTGGGTATCCCTCCGATTATTATAGCCAATATTCGGTAAATAAAATTCATTCATTCATTTAATGCGGTAGTTTATTTTAAAATGTTTTATTGACTACAAATCACGTGGTGGTTATGGGCGTCGTAAGAAGGAAATAAAATAAATAGAGTACAATAACAATTAAGGAAAAGGGAGGGTAATTAACGAGGTAGATATAGTCAGTTAAATAGAAGATTAATCGTTAATTAAAAGACGCCAGACGCTATAAATTAAAGTAATCTATATAATAAATGTAATACTTTATATATTTAATTGTACGATTTTGTTATATGAGAAAAGCCCGGTATATAATTAAATTCAAACAAATTTGTAAATTAATTTTAATTTTAATTTTTTAATATCTTTAAATAGCTTGATATATTCTGTCTTGGACATATAATTAATACATTTTGAATTTTATTTTATATTATTTATATATATATATATATAAATTATTCCTCAGAATACATGACAGTATTTTTTTTAAATATTATAATAAATTATAAATGTACTATATAAACTACAAATAAATGATATTTGTTACTATACCATGCATTACTATAACAGTATCTATGATATGAGGTAGGTGTGAATAACTATATCAAAAGTAGTTATCATGAATTGTTACTGATAATATTAGGAATTAGATTAATAGTTACATTATATTTACTGTAATAAATTAATAACTTAATAACTTAATAATTAAATAGTTAATAAATTAATAATTAGATTAATTTAAAAATATCTTATATGTAAACTATAATTCATTCATTTTAACATTTACATATAATAACCTTCAGGATTTCATTGAAAAGCTGTAATTCAATGGACAACTTCTGTATGTTCACAACACTTGTGATTTCATCTGTGTCATCTATTGGTGTAGATCTTACTGTGATTGGTTAATATGTTTAGTGAATCACCTCTGTGATTGGTTAATAGATATTAATATGTTTGGTGAATCAGCTCTGTGATTGGTTAATAGATATTGATATGTTTAGTGAATCACCTCTGTGATTGGTTAATAGATATTGATATGTTTAGTGAATCACCTCTGTGATTGGTTAATATGTTTGGTGGCTCACCTTGTGTGTTATCATGATAACTTATATATAAAATATAAAATATAATTCCTAGTTTACCTTCTAAAAGAGGGTTATTCGTAGGAAGATCTGTAGGCACTATGTTGACCTTTACCTTTGGCAGAATACTCGAGAGTAGGTCATGACATAACTTATACCTGGTAATCAATTATAATAGGTTATAATAGGTTAATGATTGGTGAATATTGAGTGAATGTTCATTATTTGAAGCATACTTTTTAATATATAGATTATTAAATATATTCAGTAACTAAAATTTTAAATATGAATTATTAATTTTATTTCATTTTGTAATGTATCTTCAAATCAATATATACTAAGTTTATCAATTCTCAATTTTACATAAATATAAATATATCGTTAATTTAATTATAGTGTAGATGATATTAGTAAAATATTATTTATATTTTATAAATCAACTCAAACAATATTCTGATATTTGATATGTAGTTAATACTACTCGTAATAAGTGTATACAGAATTAAGATGCGATATAAACTACGAGAGAATTGACATGCTAATCGAGTGTGAGGTACGGGACAGCTAGACGTGCACGTAACCATAATGCCCTGTAGGTACAGTGAAGGCATTCATCTTCATCTCCCTCATTAGTTTCATCTCCTGGGGAGGTAGTAATATATATATATATATATATATAGTAATATACAGATAAATAACCCACTAATCGTATATTTTTATTATATAATTTGATATCGATTTATATTATTTCCTCTCTATTGCGATTCTAAATGAATCAAGTATACAGAGTAACGGTAACGTTAACTATTCGACCTTCGAAGAAGTACACGTACACGCATGTATCGTGTAGATTGTGAACATGGTGTTCTGTGTATCGCGGTGTTAGAGAGAGATCGTCGGAATAACCGTTGTAGCCGACATTGATTTCATTCACTTCTGCCCCGTCGAAGGAACACGTGTGATCGGCCAGCCAATCGGAGCGCAGCGTTTTCGTCATCAGACGAATTATCGCTTTTCGCGAGTCGTTCGACGAATCTTGTAAATTCAGCTTTTGTATTTCAATCTATAGAATATTTATAATCATCATTGTCTATTTATACAATTACACGATACAATTTATAGAATATTTATTTAATATTCATAATCGAATCTACTATAATAATACAAAGTAAAATTTCGATTTTGATTGATACCTACAATAGATTCGCGTACTTCGTAATGAATTGTATTCACTTATTAATGTTGAGCTATATAAGATTCGTAAGGATAATAAACTGTAGTACTTCACACTCGCGTAGTCACAATGAATCGTAGTACGGAGGTAAAGTTTACATGGCACGCTAAAGGGTGCATTTTTCGTAACGTACCAATGTACCATCTGTATGCTTATACATGTAAATGCAGATGGTGTGTTAGTACATTGGTACGTTGGTACATTGGTACGTTGGTACATTGGTACATTGGTACATTGGTATGTTGGTACATTGGTACATTGGTATGTTGGTACATTGGTATGTTGGTACATTGGTACGTTGGTAGATTGGTATGTTATGACAAACACAACATACAAATGTTCCAACGTACCATCTACACTCATTTTCATATAATTTCGGGCGTTTCAAATGGTGAATTGGATCCATCGATATTTATATCGATGGATGGTACGTTGGTATGTTGGTACGTTAGGATGGGACGTCGAAATAATTAGTACCAACGTATCAACTGAGTTTACATGTATAAGCATACAGATGGTACGTTGGTATGTTACAACAAACGCACCCTAAAGTACACCCTAAAGTACACCCTAAAGCACACCCTAAAGCACACCCTAAAGCACATCCCGGTGTTAGTTGATTTCTAAAATACCCAGTGTGGGTAATAAATTGATGATTGCGTACTATACATTATCAACGCCCATTTATACCCCCGTTATATGTAGAGGGTGTTAACGAACGCGCTACACTTCAAACCAATTAGTGGATTCTCATTCCATCTTAATTACACCAATGAGTTTGCGAGTAATTATTAGTTACATCTACTATATGATTAAGTAGGATAATACATTACTATTAGAGCGTAGTAATGTATTATATAATGGAAATATAGATATATATTACTATTTAGTAGTAATACAATTATTTATATAATCATTATTAAGTAATATTAATGATAACTAGTCATGAATAAAATCAAAGTAACATTGCATTGATGCTTATTTAATAAGTGTGCATTAATGTACAGTGTACATTGTACACTCCCCACCTATTATCTAAAATACACTGGTTTCTTTCCTAATTATTATTTAACATATACCATACTTATTAATATATTATATAACATAATATATAGCGTAAATATGAAATTAGCGTTAGGATCTTATTATGCTTAACATTTTTAGAACAAATTAAAAAAAATAATATTGCTATAATTTTAAATAATCATGACCTATTACTTATGAACTATGACCTATATACTATAGTTATTCGTATAATTATATCTGGGTAGATTATTGACCATGTGAAAGTGAACGGTAGGTAACCGGATATATTACCCAATGTAGGTGTATACTAGTGATGTAAAGGAAGAAGGTCACATCTAAAGCGTGATGCAGTCTCAGTCTCAGTTACCTAAAGTCTCAACTCGGCTCGAGTTCGTTTGGCTAGATTCTCGGCTCGGGATCGTTTTTTCCGAAAATGAAAGTCTCGACTCGGCATCAAAAACCAAAAGTCTCGGCTCGGTATCATTTACATCACTAGTAAATACTCATCGCATTATAACGATACATCGGGTACCTAGTCTGGCAGCTAGTTTTGTTACCCAGACTAGGTATAATAGGTATACACAGTCTGGGTACAAATATATGCGCCCGCTTTCTACTACATATGAGTGTTGATAGTTTATTTATATTAAAATTAACAACAAAAATATTATTAGTTAATTGTAATAGAACAATATTGTTCTCTATTGCGTAAATATTATACAGTTGAAAACAAAACTAATATATTAGCGATAATAATCGATGATAAATATTAGTCATCGTTAGAGGCATTACCTGTTGTATGATAAGATCGAGCATCAGTATATAGCAGGTGATCTTCATAAGGTTCTCCTCTTCCTGCTGCTTGTTCTGTTCCGCCGAGAAGGTCACGCAGTTCTTGGTGTCGAATTCGAACTTTTCCGGCAGTACGGTGTCCTCGTTCGGAGACTCGAACACGCAGTCTAAACTCTGTGCGGTGTAGGGGGCGCTACGGTTACGATAGAGCGTGATCCGCATATTTAGTGGTGATACTAATATTATGAATAATCATTCGTTAGAATTTGTTAAAAATTATAATAAATATAAATTTAAAAAAAATAATGTACATTTTTCCTACTTAGGCGCTTCTAAATTAAAATGTAACTCTTTTCTAGCTATTATTACACTGTAATCTTTCATGTATAGGGGTTGCTACGGTTACGATAGGGTGATCTGGATATTTAGTAGTGATACAAATATTATGAACAATAGAATTTGTTAAATTATAATAAATACAATTTTTTTAAATAATGTACATTTTTTCCTACTTAAAATTTAAATTTAAATCTTGTCTAGCTATTATTACACTGTAATATATCACTGTTATGTAATAATCAATAGTGCTGGTAATGATTCGACCTTGTCATGATTCAAGGTCGCCTTTTGAAGGTCACTGTTCTTCGTGGTGGATGTGTTCGACATAGAATTTAAACCCTTCGAGAACATGTCAACCATGATATCCAGGGGTATGATTATATCCAAGGTCGTGAGGATCTGTCGGTAAACATATATGTAATGATAGGTATCTGTTTATGTATAGAATCATTGTGGTTAATTTAATTAAGATTCGATATATAAAAACTTAATATAAAATAATAAATTTAATATAATAGTTATAGTAATGAAGTAAATGCATGTATTTTATGTTTGCATATAATATTGGATATAATTTATATAGGGATTATACTTGTTTCCAATATATATAGATAGAAAATATCGTAATAATTATATAATAACAATAATAATAATTATAATTTATAACAATAATAAAATACCAATATTAATTTAAATTTAAATTTATTTTATCAAATTTTGATAACATAATGATAAATAAATGATATTATGGTAGTATCTTCTCTCTACAAATATTGTATATCTTATATTATAATGTTTAGAAATATAAAAATGAAATCATCTCTCTAGGTACGATAAAAGCGATGAGATAAAGTATATAAGTATAATAAATTAAACATAAGTAAAGTTTTTCACTAAAATAATATAAATTCATAGTAATAAACGTTAAAATTATTATATAGGTTGAAAATGTATATTTAATATTCATAATCATATCATTGTAAACTATATTTAATATTTGTGATAGCCATATAATATATATATATATATATATAAGTATAATACTATAATATTATACAACAATACAATAATATTATTACAATATATAGTATAGCAATAGATTAAGAAATTTAAATTGAATTGAGAATTGATATCACAAATACGCACTAGACTCTATAATCACAATATGATATTTCCGTAACACTACTATTTTTACTGTAGTGGCGGTGGCAGCGGTGGTGGTGGGGTGTCGGTGGTAGTGGTGGTGGTAGTGCTGGTGGTAGTGGTGGTGGTGGTGGTGGCGGTAGTGGTGGCGATGGTGGTGGCGGTGGTGGTGGCGGTAGTGCTGATGGTAGTGGTGGTGGTGGCGGTAGTGCTGGTGGTATTGCTGGTGGTAGTGGTGGCGGTAATGCTGGTGTTGCTGGTGGTAGTGCTGGTGCTGGTGGTAGTGGTGGCGGTGGTGGTGGTGGTAGTGCTGGTGGTAATAGTGGCGGTGGTGGTGCTGGCGGAGGTGGGAAACCTGTAACCACGACAGATTCTGCTCCTGTACCAGCGACGTGGTGTTCACGAATCTCTCGTAGATAAAGTTGAACAGTTTGTGTACGTCGAAAGGTAGCGGACTCATGTCGGTATCGAATATCTTACTGCGTTGTACAATGTTTTATATGTTAATATATGTATTTAGATATGCATATATATATATTTATATATATATATATATATATTTATATATTTATATCACTAATATCACTTTATATCACTTATAAAGTACGTTTAAAACTATAGTATTAGCTTATCGATAGTAATCGAAATTAATAGAAATTAACGAAATCATCTTAAATTCTATCCGAAGATTATTACTTTAATAATATTTTGAGTTCTTTTCTCTCGTCGTCCGGAATCTCCGTTCGGATCGCTTCCAACCAAAACGGTATCACGTAATCCCATACCTGTCAATCATCGAACGCAGTTAGACGGATAACGAACGAGATAACGGCTGTACCCGAAAATAACCTCAAAAGTGATGATATCGTAGGGTATCAAACAGCAGAGTCTGTTGAGTCCTTCTTTAATTTGGCTCGTCCTACCCGATAACTTATCCCTGAGTAACGACGAATGATTTCGTTGATTAATTATTAATATTATTTATTATAATTTAAAATATCTATTATTATTTATTTATTAATTACGCGGTGTGATATCTACGATTCGTATTCTATTAGATTATATTTAGATTTAATTAAAAATTAAATTAAATATACTTCAAAATAATATTGAACGTACTTATATTTACATACTATACATACTTCAGACTAGATATCAGTATCATCTATTGGGAACAACAAAGACTATAGAATACCAATGTCCCGCAACTCTTGAATAGGCTACTGATTCGTATGTTATTACATTATCTTTATATTTAATTAAAAATCAAATTAAATATACTTCACAATAATATCGAACGTACTTTATATCATACATACTTCAGACTAGATATCAATATCTACGCGTCTACTCTGCACAACAAAGACTATAGAATACCAATGTCCGCCGACTCTCGCGTAGGCCACCGGATGGGGCAGTAGACACGAGATGATCACTTCGTAATGGGTTTGCGACACCTGCCTCAGCCATTCGCAGATGTACTGAGACTTCAGCCGCTCCAACGTGTCACCGATTGTATCTGTGATTAGTGTAGCGTTGGTTTTATGGTCGGTGTAAGTATTAAATAGAGTACTGTTTTAACCTCGCGCTATATATCGTCGATAGTTAATAATTAATATATGAAATAAAATATAGAATATTGTCGAAGAAAATTATATATTTTAAAATTAATTATATTTATATTTTCGAAATATTATAAAATTTACGTTTTTCAAAATTAGTTATAATTTAATTAATCTTTTTTCTTTTATATTTCAAATTACTTCATTAATTTCTTTCATGATGAATAATAAAAATTAACTTTTTAGTTTTAAAAAAACAATGTCATTCTTAAATTATAAATAGTTTTTTATTATATTTTTAATTACAACCCTATTTACAGAAATAAATATGAAAAAAAAAACAAAATAATAAAAAAATATATAAATAAAAATTATATATAAAGTTTTTTTTAACATCTTTAAGTATATACATTTTATTCGGTTTTATTTTCTTTTAAACTATTTTATCTATATTTTTGTTTTGTTTATTCTTTTATATAGTGCTTATAATTTATTTTAGTTATTTATTTATAAATAATTAAATAATGAATTTATAATTTTATAATATTTTCTATTATCTATGTAAACAGGAAGTCAAATAATATTGTATTATCTTTTATTTATATAGTTTATTTGGAATCGCTTTTAAATTAAGGGAAATTGTCTCAATAAGCTTTAGTTTCTACAATAACCCAGGTGTTAAGCCTACCTCTGATAATAATATATAAATAATATTAAACAGTAGATACAAATTATTAGTTATTGCGTATAATATAAAATTTGTAAGTTCTAATATAAATAAATTTTAATAAAATAGCTAATAAATAATATAATATTAAATTGAATAAATTAAAAACATTGATATAAATATTGAAGACAAATATTGAATATATAGATTGTTAAAAGAGAGTTAGTATAATATAAACCACAATGCCTAAAGAGACGATGTGATTACACACATACTAACCGTCGGGGAGATATGCAGTAGAATCAAACCACTGAAACAGCATAGCGATAAGTCTGCCCAGGATAGACTGTAATAGAGAGAGATGCTTAATAACAGTAATCAACGACACATAGCTGTAACCACTAATGATTCATTTATGTTACGAATATACAGTTATAAGTATAATCTTAGACATAATAATATATTAATTTAATACATATGGAAGACATATGTCTAAGTAATTAGAATATATATATATATATATATATAAATTTTTAATATTAAATAGCTTTAATATTAAAATTTAATGAAAAATTAAATAACCGTATTTAAAGATAAATTTCCGTTTGTAAATATAAAAACATCATAATAATTAGTAATAACCACTGGTATTCCATGTTTCGGAGTGCAAAGTTCAACCATAAGCCAAACTCCATATCTGCTTAGCAGTTTAATTTCATCAACATTTGCTCCTAATCATATATATTAAAGATTAATCAGTATCATTAAATATACAATACCACATATATATATATATATATATATATATATATATATATATATTTAAGATCAGTTATCAATATTATAATATATAGTTATTTATGAATATAATTCTTATGGTAAACTTGGATTAGATTTTAACGATCATCTCCATGGATCTAAACTATACCTAACAACTTTTAACATATATTATAATTATGATTATTGTTTCGAGTTGTATTGCATGAATAGGATTCAGTTATACCACTAATGATGCGTTGATCCGAATCCCAGATCAATACGAAAATTTCATATCTCTTTTGTATATTAGCAAAGTAGGCAATAAAATAAAAAACATATAATATTACTTATTTATATTATACACCTATGAGTAATGCATACATATTGCTCTATTGCTCTGTTGCTCTATTACTCTATTACTATATACATATTCCTTATGATATTCGTTGTGTAACATCACTTTCCTTGTTTAAACGTAAACTGTATGTTCATTTTAAGTCATTGTAATTCGTTCTATTTTATTATTCGTTTTCTATTTATTTTTGTTTTTTATTATCTAACGACGCCTATAACCACCATGTGTTTTTGTAGTCAATAAACTATATATAAATAAATAAATATATTCATAATGATAAACAATAGCCGATATAACCATTCAAGTCAGAGATATTGTAATCATCGGGCAGAATGTCAGCCAGCGTGTCATCTGGGATTACGTTCACCACGATGTCTCCCATTTCTAAGCTTCTCTTGTTGTCCATGGGTTGTGCTTCCTTCAGTAGTCTATGGAGGTAGGTGTGTAGTTATCGCATTGCTAGTAGAGTAAAGGTGGATGGGGGGATACGGAGGGGGAGAGACAGAAAGAGAGAGGGGGAGGGCGAGAAAGAGAAAGAGAAAGAGAGAGGGGGAGGGCGAGAAAGAGTGAAAGAGATAGATATATGGATAGAAAGATAGAGAGAGATATATATATATATATATATATATATATATATATATATATATATATATATGGATAAATAGTGAAATAGAAAGAGAGGTGAGAGAGAGAGAGAGAGAGAGAGACATTTGGAGAGAATGGGATGGAGAGAGAGCGAGATAGAGATAGAGAGAGAGAGAGAGTGAGAGAAAGAGAGAGTGAGAGAGAGAAAGAGAGAGAGAGAGAGAGAGAGAGAGAGAGAGAGAGAGAGAGAGAGATAGATAGAGAGAGAGAGATAGAGATAAATGTTAGCAAACATCAATGAACACATACTTTACGATACTCTCGACGAGGTAGATCTGCATCTCAGGGGAGCAGCTCCACACGTCTACTACAGAACGCTGGTATACGTGACCTGCTGTCTGGTCGTTAGTGTGCGATGTCGAACTCCCTGTTTGGGGGAGGGGTAGTGGGGGATTAGTAGGGGTAGAAGGTGGTAGAGAGGATAGTGCTGTAATGATGCGGGGAGGTTGGGGGGTATAGGGGGATTAGCAGGGGTACACATCGATATAAAAAAAATGGATAAGCAATTGAATGTAGTGTATGGCATTTTGCGATAGAGGCGCTGCAGTCACAGCCTACCTGGCCTACTACTTTTTATTTAAAATTAATATTTATTTATACATATATATATTGATAATTACTACCAATTGTAATGTACTATCTATACTAAAAATAAAATTCTATATTTAACATACATCATATCAACATTCCTCTTATTTTGTGTATTTAAATTGAAGATATCATACTATTTTATTGATATTTATAATCTAAATCCATTGATATAGATAGAATTCCCTTTAATCTATTTCAACGAAAAGCCTACTGTTTTAATATTTTACATATATAATATGACTAATATCCAATCAAAATCACTGATGCCATTTTGTTAATTTATCGATAAAAGTGCCATTCGTATGTCTATCTTTTACATTCATTGCATGCGTCAATTGCACAGGTCCACTTTCTTTATATCGATGGGGGTACATGTTCATTAATGTACTCGGCTAGATTAAGCGAAACAAAGTCGTCATCATTATCATCGCTTATACTTTATCAAAGTCTGCTCTATACACAATATATAGGAGACATTAGTCGTTCATAGGCATAAGTAATAGTGGTAGTTATTTAAATCGATTGCAATCAATGAATTCGTTTGTTGAATAACATTGAATAATAACTTTGGTTCTGTAATAGTAAAGCTCTGCACGACAATCTTGTGACATTGAAATATATAGTAGAATTTAAGTATTTAGTAGTAACAAATTTAAATTAAATATTAAATACTGATAAATGAAATTATACGTCTAAAAGGGGTTTCACACCAACTCAAACAGAATTATTAACTGTAATAATTAGGTGTAAAACCCTTTTACGAAGATTTAAATAATATAATTAAACTTTAACCTCTAATAATTAGAGTTAATAATTGCGTTCGAGTTGGTGTGAAACCCCTTTAAGTATATAGATGGTATTAAATAATTTATAATGTGAAATTGTATTTTATAATCGAATTAAAATTATTATCATTTCATGAAAGTTATTTTTGTGCAGATTTTTTTATAACATAAATAAATCTAAATAAGTTTATTGTTATTAACTGGAATTTTAATATTTATATGTGAAATACTCACTTCTAATAAATAATTTTACCAAATGATATATATATATATATATACATATATTTTATAATACATTTCAAAAAAGCAACTTAACTATACAAATATTGTTATCATTTTGTTTACCTTTTGTTGTAAAAAACAATAAAGATTGATTATATATTAAATAATATATATCTCTTTTATAATTTAATTTAAATAATATATTTGTTAATATCATTATAATTATAATAATATAAGATTATAGATTATATCATAAATATCTTAATAAGGAAATTAAAAATATATAATATAGCCTTAATATTATAAAAGACTGTAGAATAAACAAATAGCTACAATGAAGCTACAATGCATGCTGTATTACCGTGAAATCGTTTGTTACAAGAGGAACACAATCTGATTGGCCGCATGATGGAGGCTGTCGAGGTCATGTTGTTGGACAGACTGATGCAATCTTTGTCGAAACACGTCGATATTGCGACGTTTGCTTTTGTTACGCAATTCTATTGTAATTAAAATAAGTCAGTAACAATATATATGTATATATATTGATTTATAATTTAATTTCCGAAATGTTCTATCATTTAATAATTATTAGTGATATATATTATCATTATTATTTTGTAATAAAATTAATTTATATATATATATATATATTATATATGTTATAAAATGAAGTCTGTAGATATATCGATTAATGTAATATACATTTATGTCGAATTGAATTTAATTCAATTCGGTCATTACGTAATATCGATATATCTGCATTCATACATTATTTTAGGCTTCACGCTCGGTTGATTGCATAGCAATGTTTAGATTAATATATTTTGTAATTAAATGTTTTATTATTTGTATAAATTGTTATTCGTTTTGTATTTTATATTTGTTATTGTTATGTATATTTCGTGTCATTCGTTTCCTATAAAAGTAACGCCGCTCGGTGAGATTGGGACACTTTTCGTTCTGCGTCTCACCGGGTTGGTACATATTGTTATTGTCGTCATTATTATTATTACTATATTATTATTATTTGTATTTATGTTGTTATACAGGTCTTTGCTGTAGTAAAGTATATACGAACGAACTTCACTTTGTTACATATATATATATATATATATATATTCATTTATATAGAATATTACATCTATAATAAAATCACAGATAGATGAACAAATTGCTATGGTGCCAGCGCTGCGATGAATCACCAATCACTGATCGCTGATGTACGTAACCTTATTCTCGCAGATCAGCGACACAGACTGTCCTATTGGCTGTACGACGTCGATGAAAGGTCGAAGTTCGTCGAACTTGAGCCGAATGAAACACGCGCATTCGCTGCACATGTACAGAGGTGCAGCGCGGTCCCCGTAAGTCACGGCTATGGACGCGTCTAGGCATATCTGTGTGGTGATGTGTGTGTGTGTGTGTGTGTGGTGATGTGTGTGAGTATGTGTGGCAATAGGTATATCTTTGTGATAAACGGTATGTGGTAATGGGCATGTGTGTGTGGTAAAGGGCATATCTGTGTGGTAATGTGTATATATGTGTGTGTGGCAATGGGTATATCTATATGGCAATATGTATGTCTGTGTGTGGCAATAGGTATATATTTGTGGTAAAGAGCATGTCTGTATGTAATAATCAAGATGTTTACTACCGTATACTTAAGTACCTATGATCAATGCGTCTAGTTATATCTGAAGCATGTGGCTAAGGATCAACTTTGTTTACCAATGATTGTGATATTATTAATAAAATTCGATGGGTGACAACAACAGACAATATGCTATAGCTATTGTGAAGCCCTTTAGGATAAAAGCATATTCATATTATAAACTGGAAAACGAAACAGATAACAAATAAAATTCTTCTAATAAATATTATTATTATTATTAAAATAAATTCTTTATAAATTTTCTCCACGCCAAATACGATTATACAAAATGTGTTGCGAATCATTCGAATGTTAACAGCGTGATATATTTGTATCGAGATACGCTTACGAGAATAAATCGGATACACAGTTTAATTAAAGTACTCGTGATAGTACTTATCCAGGTGAACATTCACGGAATTGTTTTCATTTGTTTGCCATTATAATTGTCACCAAATCTATAGGTTGTATGACGACTAATAGAGGGCGACGCTAGTCTATGTAGTTACTAGTAGGGGTGCTGCAACAGGGGGGGACGGGAGGATATGTCCCCCCACTTTAAAATCTAGTGGGACCTCCTATGTATTGGTCCCCCCCCCCCAAATTTTACCAAAAAATGTATATTGATTGGTTGGTCCCCCCTACATACAAAATCATTCCAGCGCCCCTAATTACTAAATATATTTACTGAACATATACATCTTATATACAATATATCTATGTTAATTGTATATGATCTAGATAATTGCAGTAACACAATATGATGCAATATTACATTATCAAGTTTTAATAACGATGACAAAATATATTATTCATTTATATTAAAAATGTATTTATTTTCTGTTTATAAATTAATATGTGCATAATATGTATAATTATGAATTATAGGAATACATTTATATATAAAAAATAATTGTTAAACAAAAAATCCGTCATACCAATAAAGATGATAATATGGGAATATCGTCGATGATATTATTACGTGATTCATAGATTATTATGTAGTATACAAATATTTATAAAAATACTTAAAAATAAATTAATTATAGGTATTTTATTTTACATATTTGCAATAATATATATTATATACTATAATTCTATATAAATATATATATATATATATATATATATATATATATATATATAATAATATTCTAATTAATATGTTCTATTGTGAATATTTATATAGGCATACATATATATATATACGACTAGATTCTAGAGACAGAGCGGGAAGGAGAATAGCTATCATGGATGTCGCCAGGGGTCAGTGTCCACTCGACGGCATAAGGTAACAAGGTATACATATTTGTTTACAATAATATCATCGTTCAATGGTGTACTTTATTGAAACATTTCTATAAATATCATTCGTGCTTTCTATAGTTAACAAAATAAAAGTTAAAAATATATGTGTGAGATATGATTATCACCGATGATTATCACAGATGAGTTTATGGTGTGACGGCCGATTTGCCAATTATACAAATACTTTATTAATTTTTAACTAACCTTCATCGCTCTTATATTTTTTTTATTTTTGCACCCTTCCATCTGACATGATATCGGTTTCCAATCTATAACGATTTATGAGGATATCAATATAATCGGCTACTGTATAATGGTGATTCCAACCAACACAAATAAATAAATAATAATCTATCAATTTAAGAAATATTAATATTTATATATATATATATTTATATACAAATATATATATATATATATATATATATATATATATATATATATATATATATATATATATGAATACAAATATCATTTTCTATAAAGTTCTAATATATATTGAATTTAGAGAATTCATATTATCCAACGATTCCAACGACAAAGACAACATCTATTTTATATATTTTATTAAAATTAAAGGGATATATTATACCACTATGATATGTTAAATATATATGTAATTAAATAAAATGTAAATTATATTTATTATTAATCTGAAATGTTAATATTGCGTATTCGTATAATTCAAACGATATCCCTTTAAAATAATAAATATATATTTAGTGAAAATCCTAGTTATACGATACATTCATGCAGAAAAGGTACAATATTTAAATTTATCTTACCGATATATCGAAAAGCTTTAAAAGAATATAAGTAATTTACACAAAAGTCAATAGGTGGTATTAGTATTTATAATAATATTATCGTAGCATTACGGATCTAGAAATCATTAATATTGAGGTAACATGTTCGTGGTGTACAGGAGGTAAGGATGAGTAGGAGGACACATTTGGAGGACATTATATATATACATATTGATATATTATTGCGTTATGATATACACATAGGTTAGTGTGGTTATATATAGATATCTCGGAATGGTAACCGATATCAACTATAGCAATTTCTATGAATATTATGGAATTAAATGAATATGATTTAGTATAATATCAAGAAAGATCAACTATTATTAATTATAAATATATAAATATATTAGTATTGAAAAGTTTTTAGAAAACATAATAGGCAGTAATAGGCAGTAG
>OZ025243.1:13414943-13664943 GCA_964019155.1 Osedax fenrisi | reverse complement strand
TGTGTGTGTGTGTGTGTGAGGTAGGGTAAGGTAGGGTAAGGTAGAATAGAGTAGGGTAGGGTTGAGTAGGGTAAGGTATGGTAAGGTAGGTTAGGGTATGGTAAGGTAGGGTAAGGCATGGTAGAATAGGGTAGGATAGGGTAGGGTAGAGTAAGGTAAGTTAGAATAGGGTAAGGTAGGGTAGGGTATGGTATTATACGGTCATGTGAAGTTATTTAATTAAATTAAATTTATTTTAACGACATATTGTGTTAGGGCAATCACGAGTCAAAAGTTAAAACAAATTGTATAACGCAAACAATAGAACGGAAAAATAAAATAACTAATAATAAGAAATAAAGAGAGTATTCTACATTAATATATATGTATAACAGGTAGAGTAAGGTTGTGCAAGTTTAGGCAGCATAAGGAGGTGTAAGATGAGGGCATTATTTAATTATTAAATTTTAATCCTATATATATATATATAAATCTTATATTGTTATAGCGATAATTGATACATCTTTCCGATTATATAATATTTATATTTACGTATACATACATACTTATATATATTATATCTACATCATTTTGTCTTATTGGTATTTATAATCAATTTTATTCGATAAATGATAATGATATAAAACCAATACTAACAAGTTACTGCTCTCGTAGCCATTTTCAATTGTATTATTCAACCTTGCACCAATAATCTATTTAAATTAGTTAATAATGTTAATGTTTAAAAATAGTTATTTTTAGTACATTTGTAACATTATTTATATATGATATTTTATAGCTTATTGTATAATTATTTTAGAAATATATAATTAATTATAATTATCAGACACGAAGTAATCTACATTCTTATAACTATGATATTATAACTATAGACAACTAAACATTGTTTAACTCGAATAACAAATATCTCTTTATTACCCATACTTATAATTAACTATATCATCTAACGCTGTTAACATAATATTTTATTTACTTAGTTGTTAACTTCCTTGTCAGCTCATCATGCTGAGGCATCAGACAGTAGGACTCAGGTTTAAATCCGCCCACACCCATCACATAGGTCTTAAATAATATTTGGAATTGATAGAATAAAAAAAAAAATGTCTTTCTTAAAGGGGGCAACCTTGGTTTTTTGTTTTTTATTTGAAATGTATTTTAAATATCAAAATGTATGTTATGATTTAAATAATGATATATATATATATATATTAATAAAGTAAAAAATATAATAAATTTTAATTTAAAAACTTAAGCTCGTGAAATATACAATAAAATTTAAAAAGATATATCTCAAAAAAATTGTTATCATCTTTTCACTTTTTCATATCCTCTCAATTTTGAACCCTTTGATGGATCATTATGAAATTGTCTGTGTATATATATAATATATTTTTAATAATACATTAGATAATTAAAATATACGCATACATCCTATAGATACAAATATATTACTTAATATCATAATAATATGTATATTTTTGAGTTTTTAAATATGTGTAAAGTAAAATCCAGTATACGCTCATTTTTCTTCATCGTAAAAATATAAATTCTATCAACATAATAAAAAAAAAATTTTAAATAAATAAATCTTATGATATAATGCGATCGTAATAGAACCATTTTCCCCTTATCTTTTACATGTAAAGTGGCTAATTTTCGCCCCCCCCCCCATTAAAACCTGAATGACTTAACATGATATATCAGCTATCAACTTCGTAGGAATATTAAAGTCATTAAGTAATATATAAAAACTTCAACTAAGTCCCTGGAAGGACTCCACCAATATAAAATAACGATAATAACTACTATAACTTCACAAATAAAAATCTAAATATAAATCTATGACCTAATTATTGAGAATATAACTACTAGTGTAATTGCGTGGGTGTTCTAATAATATAGTGTTACATCATTTTACTTATAAATACTATTTATAAATTTATTTATAATATGAATATATATAGAACTGATGTATTACATAATCTATAATTGGAGAGTACCCTAATTGTGAGTATAGATTACGAGATCATATCTGGTACTCTCCTTTGAGTAGAACAATATAGTTTCAATAAAAACAATGATTAATAATTTTTATTTTTGTAATCATTTTTGTAACTATCCAATAAGAGTGGAAAATAATATAAATTATAATAAATATATATCATATATTATATATATATATATATATATTATATATACTATTTAAACCTATATATAAGTTGTTTACCTCACCGATATGATGTATAGTCTTTACAGTATTATACTGTATAGGATATACACAGTGATGGGCAACGATCCTTTTTTCCTGGATCGGCGATCACGATATTATTTATATATTCGATTTTATATCATAATTCAAAATAATATACATATAGGTATAATAGGTATAATAGCTAACCTATGTAATATAAATTGTTAATAATTGTAAATAATATTTATTATTAATATATTGTATTATATTTCAATAATAATTCGCTTGAATTAAATGTATATATTAATGTATATCATATAGACTATATGATATAGTGAATTAAATATAATTTATTTATATAAATGCATTGAATTGGATGTGATATCTGATTGTACGACGTACATTGTATGTGTTTGTGCAAAGTTGGTGGTTACTTATATAATATCAATTGATTAAATTCTATTATAGTAAAAATAACAATTATTATTTAAATACTACATAGCCTATGTAACATAGGTAACCTATTAGGTTTTACCTAGTTTTGCAATACCTTGGAAAACATTCCAAAGTAATGATCAATACAATATCATATCAATGTAATAATATAATACTAAAATGTTGTTAATATTCTTATAAATAAATATAATAATATTAGATTATCGTATATGCAATGATGGGCACCGATCCTTTTTATGAATCGGGATAGGGATCGCCGATCCCTATCCCGATCCCGATCCTCTCTTTCTGACCTGATCCGGATCGGATCGCAGATCAATGATCGCGATCCTGCCCATCACTGTATATATATATATATATATAAATATATTAGCGAACATTTTCTAATATAGATCTAATAGATAATCTATAGATTATATATTTACTTATTAATTAAAGATTATTATAATCTAATATGATTAGATTATATAATATATTTTAAAAGATCATGTGAAATATTTGTAATATATATTATACAACTCATATGGTATTATAGAAAAACATCCATCACTTATATTAATAATTATATTAACATAATAGTTACAAATGTAGAAATGTAAATATCTAAAAATATATTATTAAAAATGCCTAGAAATATATTGACATATATTATATATATATATATATATATATATATATATATATATATAATATGTTATATATTATAGATGTATGTACTACCTGACTTTAATGTATCACATAATGTTCGATATTTATATATGTATTAACAAATATAAATAATAATGCTATTATACAAATACATTTTAATAGAATTATATTAAATATTTTCAAATTAATTTATTCAATAATTTAGACGCCACCTATAAATAAATTCTAGTTTCATTGTAAATATTAAATTATGATTGAACATAATGTCCTTTCCATTTGCCTTTCTAGGATTAGATTTTTATTTTTTATAAAATATAAATCTACATATCTAGGTATAAATTTGTATTTTTCAAAATATAAATCTATATTTTTAGGCTCTCAAGAAAAATATATTGTATAATTTCAGTAAAATTTAATAAATGTTATAAGTTAACTGTTTAACTGTTATAATTAATAAAAGTAATAACATATATTTTTGAAATAAATATTATATTTATTTTATTTATTTATATTTAATATATATATATTTATTCGTATGAAATAAATTATTTATTATGAACGTTTATCCCCTAGGATAACGAAGTGTCACTTCGTTCTCTGCATTTAACGTTACTTATAGCAATTAATTGAATAGGTATTATAAATATTAATATTGATATATTTGAGAATCATTACATTTTCTTAGACTATTATCCTTATAAGTTAAGGCCTGTATATATATATATACCATATCATCGATGAAGTATGGGTTATTAAGCACAGTTAAAGAGTGATAAAACTCCTCATAAATGCACGTAAAATAATTAATATTGAATAAATAATAAACAATAAAATACGAACAAATGGACGGTGAAATGAGAAGTAATAATATGAAATATAAGAATAATATAAGGACATTAGATAGATGATAGATATGATGTAAAGGAGGAGTGGGATTGAATGGATCTTATGGACGAAATGATTATATTTCAGAGAGATGGGTGATGTATAAGTATTACTATTTACGTAATTTAAGGGAGGATGGATGTGTGAGAACGAAATATATAATGGAAGTTAAAGAGTAGTGTATGTAGTGATATTAATTAAGAGTAATTAAAATATATATGAAGGAGTGGAAGAATATATAGATGTATAGGTAATAGAAAGGATTCTAGTTAATGATTGTTTTTTTTGTGTATAAGGAACAAGATTTATATGATGAAAAGAGACCGTAGAAGAATGTTGAGATAATATAATATTGAAAAGGGTTTGTGGATAATCGGATAGTTATATGGCGATGTAGGAAGCATAAAGGTGATAACGAGATACAATAATCAACACGATAAGTTACAAGTTAATAAGGATACCACATAGGGGAAGAGTAATACGGGTGCATACTATTCCAGTTCCAGATAAATGATAGTTAGCAGCTTTGATAATTTTACAAATATGGCTAGACAAAGATACATACAAAGAGAATACGACATCAATATTGAGAACCGAGTTGTAAGATGTAATACGATGTTAATCAAGGTAGACTGAAGGGAATTTATATATAAGGTATTCAGTATATATATATATATATATATATATATAAAGATTTTCCGAAGGAAAGATATGTCATTAGATAATTTGTGAAATTAATAAGAAATTGCGACATATGTTCACTATTTATTTTAATTATATGTGTAGTTTATATTTGTTTACATGTAAATTTCAAAAATATATTACTATTATAAAAGAAAAGTTATGTAGATTTTTAAATACAATACATATTTAATGTGTTTGTTAAGAATAGAACATAATTTTATAAATATTATTTATGAAAATTGGTACATAGAACCAAATTTCATAAAATTAATATCCATATTTGAAAAATATAATATATCAATAGATCCATTTCTAATGTAAAACTATACACATTTTATAACTATTTAAAGTATTATGTAACAATACTTTGACAATTCGCTATTAAAATTATTTAAAACTAGTATTAGTACTTCCATATATTTCAAACACTTCAGCATTACAGTTTATTTCATGTAAATAGATACAAGTGTGATATATTTTCTTAGCAAAATCTTGATATAGTATAGGTATAGTACCTATATACAAAATATCAAATTACTTATTGGTTGCAGTGACTCTGCAATATATGTTTATCACGTGTAATAAAGAATGAAGAAGTATGAATAATAAACTAGATTATTTTATAAATTCTAGGATTATTTCTGTGATTAGTTTAATAATTGTATTATTTACTAACATGAATTTGAGATATTTTACTTCTAGAGACTCACTCCTACGGGTGGACCCTTTACCCTTCCGATTATCATTTTTAATATTCTTAAGTATGTCAATTCTAGATTTATTCATATTAAATATTCAGTATTTTCATTAACTATTATAATTAATAATAGTTTTTAAATACGAAAGCTTTTATATACTATATAGTAGTATAACGATATAAAAAGTAATACGTTGATGTTTAGTTAAATTTAGTAGTTATTTATCCTAATAATTCTTCCTATTTTAACGGCTATGTAATTATATCCAATTTGTAATTACATTTTTTTATTTAATAACTCTTTAATTTCATGTTATTAGATTATTTTCAAAATTTTCATTTATAAAATTAATTTATTATCTTCTGTAATCTAGAATATTATTTGCTATTTTAGCAAAGATTTTTGATAGGAAATATATACTACTCAATGGTTTAATTTTGAACACAAAATATGAATAATGCCATATATGATGATAATAAGGTTTATTAGCACTTATCATAGGTGTGGCCACCCCTCGTAGTTGCATATAACAATATAGAACGAAAACAATAAATAGATAAATAAATAAACAAAACGATAAAATAATATAATTTATAAAAATACTAATATTCTATGATTAAATATGTGAATATATTACATTGATGATATGTAAGCTTTGAGGTGTGTAAGAAAGGACGGGTGTGAATGGATTAATATAATAGAGGCAGGGAGGGAATTACATAAGGATGGAACCATTTAACTGAAAGCGCGTTTATGGAATTTCAGGTATGAGACACGAGGGAAAATTAGGGAAATGTCAGCATATGATCGTAAGGAAGTTAGTGGGCGTCTTAGTGTTAATAGGGAAGTCAAATAATGAGGAGAAGTATAATATATTGCTATATGAGCGGGTGATAGAAGGCGTGGAATAGAACGTTTTTTTTGTTGTATATGAGTTGGTGGGAGTCGGTAATAGAATAATCAAATCGATTTATGGAGAAAATGGTTCGTATAGATGCACGAATTATACAATTTAAAGGGGATAATGTAGTATTAGGAAGATGATATAGTAGTGAGGAGCAGTTGTCAATACGAGAGAGGACGAGTGCGTTTATGAGGACAGTTGTAAGAGGACGGGTTAAGTCTTTTCTTATACGACGAATTTTGAAGAGGTAGTTAGCTGATTTAGATATATTAGTTATATGGGAATTTAGGATAGGTTAGCATCCAAAGTAACTCCAAGATTTATAACAGATGATGAAGGGATGATGGGGAGACCGTCGATGATAACAGGAGGAAAATAATGATAGTTAGATGGGATATTTAGGAGTGCATATTTTGAAGAGTTGAGTAGAATGTTGTTAGATAGAAGCCATGATCTGGAGATATATATATATATATATTATTATTTATAGTGTAAATATATATAAAATAACTTAAAATGTCAAAAAAAAAATTGTAATTATTATTCGTATGATAAAAACTAATTTTTCATACTTTAATAAATTATACATATCTATGAGGTGATCTAACTATATTATAGGTGCATTAATATAACAATGAGAATATTGTTGCATACAATTGCATCAAAAAGAAATCTATTTATGTGGCTATATTAATGCCAGGAGTTTCATGGGTTCACTATAATTATTGTGTAGATAAGGATTATTATATATTTGTTTGACAAAATCTTAGATATTATAAAGTCTATAATTGGTCTCATAATATAATTATCTAAAACTAAGGTTACCAATAAGAAAAAGTAGTTTTATACTTCATAAATTAAACTTGAGTTGAATTAGTAATTATATAATAAGTGTTACTTAGATACATATCATGGTTAATTTTATTTTAATATATTAGTAAATAATATGTATAATATTGTTTAGATTTAAATTGGATAAAATAAATAAATATAAACTAGTTAAGTAATTATTTTAAGTATAATATTATTAATAAAATTAGTTAAATGTGTACAGAAAATAAACTGTAAAGGTATGAATTAAAATAATTAAATAACTTTATGAAAATAGATATTGAAAATTGTAATCAAAATTATATAACATTAATTTAAATTATGTATATATATATATATATATACATATTAATAATTTGATTTAACATTAATTTATTTTTAATAATACTAACTTATATTTTTGTATAACACAAACATATATATTTATACAGTCCATGTAGTATGTATTTACAATGCATTACATTTTATTTAAATAATATGACAGATATTTATATTATAATTATAAGATATATAAAACATTAAAAATCATGTGAAATTTTAAATAAATATTATCGTATATATAAATCATCGACATATATTCATTTTATTTAAATTAGATTTCAAAAATTGTAAACATATTTATCATGAACATATTATTTTTAATAATTGATTATCTAAATAATATAATTATTAATAATAATTAAATTATTTAATAAAATATATATATATATATAATTATATACACAATATATAAAATTATACAAGGGAACTTATGAATTATTAGAATTGAAAATTAGTAAAAAAAAATGAGTAATTATAACAATAATATAACACTTATTCTATATTTTAATAAATATTTTCTAAATATAATTTATTAATATTATCTATATAAATTAATATTAAACAAACATTAATATTAGTATAATAAATACATTTATTATAGTAAATCTATGTGAATAATCTTAATATAAAAGTCATATATTATTTATAAATATAATATTTATTATATAATTGCATACGTCATAACTAAGAAGATATAATAATAATTATTAGTTAATAATTAATTAATAATGGTAAACAAAGGGTTAAGTAGAATTTCATGATATATTTGGCAATATTCTCAAAAAGCTGGACAAATATAAATGCAATGTCATAAATCAATTAGATATATATAAATCATAATACATAAATAAATCTTATATACAACTTAATAAAAATCTTAATCGTATGTTATAAATAAAGGCATAAAAAATATATACAATATTTGCATAAGGAGTGTTTATAAGTTTTGTGGATTTCTTGACTCAAAATAATTCCACATCTATTTTTGAATATTTACATCTTTTTACACTTCTTTCAAAAAGCCAATAATTTCTTCTTATGTTTTCTGTTGAATTACAATTTATAAATTTTTTATAAATATAATTACATTATTTTGACAATTTTAAAATAAAATATTGATCTGTATAACTGATAACTACTATGATATATAATATGAACTAACAATGTTCCGTTATCTAATTCCTTTTCTTTTTCAAATATTTTACGTTTTTCATCCAGAGCTTGTTGTTGTTGTTCTATCATTAATCTCAAATGTTCTTGTTTCTTGTGTAACTATTTAATGTAAATTTAAATATAATATATTCAACATGACTATTAAATTATAATGAGGCAATAATATAAAGTAAATTAATTATTTATAGTTTATGTAGTCAATTCTATTTTATTTAGTTTACAAATATAATCATTTTGAGTATATATAATATTTTCATCCAATTTACCAATTTCCATGTATTATCAATTAACCATTTATGAATAATTTTATAATATATGATATAAATTCATAACAAATTATTATAATATTATTTATTTTATTAAAATATATAATTAATGAATATACATATTAATTTATAATTTGTTATAAGAATTTGTATAAAATAACATTATATTAATAAAGATGATAATATTATAGGGGATGTCGCAGTGAAGTATTACAATTTTGTGGTTTTTCGGTTTTTTATTATGTATATATTGTAATATTGTCAACATATAATATTCTCATAAGTACTCTACTAAAAGATATGTTATCTAGGTACAAATTAAATCTATAATAATAAATATTCAATAATTAAACCATTTATTAAATTTATTATATATTTATATTTTTTATATAATAAACTTATATAAACTCTTTATTTAAACTCTCTATTGTATTATGAAATACATAATATTATAAAATAATATAAATTATTAGAAACAATGCCTCTATTTTAAAATGCATTTATATATAGGTTATATAATAATTATTTTCTCACAATTACTAATATTCAACTTCTATCAGAGATCACAGTTTATAACATATTAATACTTTTTTGATATAGATAAATAAATGTATCTCTTTAATTTGTATACTTTTTTTCTAATATATAATATTTATATAAATATAAGCGATTATATTTATAATATTTAAAAAAAATAATATCAAAATTAATAATAAATATATTTCACATAATAATATATTTTATAAATTTATATTTTTTATTTTTAATATAAACTACTATATTATACATACTATTATATTTAATATTTATATAATATACTTAATTGTAGACATCTTAATTAAGGGATATTACTATATAATATATTAAGTACTATAATGTGTAGTATATATTTGCAAACAAAATTATAGTACTTGATATATTTATAGTATACATACCTTATTTATTAAAATGTAAATGTTAGAAATCACCTTTCACTGGATATCCCTTAATTAAGATGTCTATAATTATGTATATTATATAAATATTAAATATAATAGTATGTATATCATAATTAAGTTCATAAGTAGTATGTTATAATTAAAACATATAATATATTTCTATATATATATATATGTATTTATATATATTATATATAATATATATATATATATATATATATATATATATATATATATATATATATATATATGTGAATAAGTGTACCTAAAGATAAAAATAATGCAATAACAGAATTGATATAGACATAATGTTACCTAAGTACAAACCGAAAGTTCTGATTCATGTAATTTTTTCATTTTATCTTTAACTTTTTGTTCAAATAGCTAGAATATTTACATTAATGAATACACAATAATGACGAGATAACATATACTTACATGTTCCATTTCGACGGTACGTTTCTGTAACATGATATTATGCTCTTTTTTCTCATCAGCTATTGCTGTCATTGGATCTCTATCAAAAGTAGTAATGTAGTAAATCAATTATTAAAGTATTTTATTTCATAGGATTTATTAATAAAATGTACATTACATATATAATATAAATTTAATGAATATTCACATATACTAATTAGTATATATTAATTGATTATCATTATGTATAATCGTATATAATAAATATTAACTTGTCTTCATTTCCTTTATTAGTAGAAGAACTCGATAATCGCTTATATCTGAAGTTTTCATAATGCACATTGTTTGTAATATCTTTTAAATCTTGCATGTGAGTTCTATAGGAATATGTATTGTAAGAAATTATGAGTAATTCATATATTATTAATAACTAGAGCCATTATATAATAATCTAAAGTTTCTAATGAGGCACTTAATGCTTAATAGTATTTAGGTAATACATAGATAATGTATACGGTATACAGTATACCTAACATTTAATGTAATTCATAATTATATATTATACTATGGTTACATTATATATAGTACATAAATACTAATGTATAAATAGTGTTTAATAAACACACATACACATAGAATACACATAATTTATGATTGTTTTTATTCAAATTTATTAACATCATTTTAAATAAGATATATATATCTATCTCAAAAATAAAGTTATAAATAAATTACTTTAATAAATACGTTAAATATATTTATAAGTATACACTTTACTAAATGCATTATAAATTAATAATTTAATAAAAACATTAATACATAATTAAGGTTTCTTATTATTAATAAAAAATGCTTTTAGTTAACATAAGCATATTCAATTAAATAGTGAAAGTAATTAATTTACTTTCAAATCGAAACTATATAGTATATAACATAATTAATATGAAAAAAATGATATTATATATATATATATATATATATATATATATTATTAATTAAATATAAATTATAACTGTAGTAATATATATCTATGATGACAAATTAAGTTGTATATATATAACTCTATACTGTATAATAAAGTTATTACTATATCATAAATTATTATAATATAAAATAAACAAAACAAAACCTGATAAGCATGTTTCTCAGTGTTATATAATCATTGTGTTCTAAATTCTCCACTGATAATGAAATGATGACATATTATTTATAGATGACAATGATAATATAGTGAAAAGAGGATTATTTATTATGTGCAAAATTGTTACATTATACATAATAGAAATAAGGATTTGCATAATAGAGTGATTAATGAAATGTTTGTTTGGTATTATCTATAAGGAATGTGATAAAGGATAACTAAGTAATTGTTTAATGTTGAAACTCCCATGAATAATACTTAACATGATAAATAAGGATGTATTATAGTGAAGTTGCTACAAACCTTCAACTATTCCCCATGGATAAACTCGTCCTCGTACTTTTCTTCCATTGCTGGTTTCCACTAGAACATTACTTCCGACTATAGCAAATGGCATACGTTCCTACAGAACAATGATAATGCATGTATGTTGTGGACAAGGGACTACTCTTAAATGAATAATAATGAATACCTTTAATTTCTTTTGTTGTTTAGTTCCTTCTTCATCCTCGCCTTCTGGGAATTCATAAATACGGATATTATTTTCAATAATTTCGCTCATGATCTGTACAATAGTGTTTATTAATTAAAGATAACAATCACTTCATTGTACTTCGCGTTTAATAAAGTGGATAGGTAACCGTTTTCTTAAATGATTTACATTCTTCAGGAGTCATGGTGTCAGCTTTAGCAATCAACGGAATGATGTTCACTTTGTCGTGTAAACGTTTCATGAACTCTATGTCGAGTTGTTTTAAACTGCGGATAGGTTAGTGTTGATTATAATTGTTGTTGACTTTCATTGGTGTTGTTTTGATGTTATTGATGTTGGAATGGCACATCTATTTAAATATTCAGATAATTATTTGTTTTTTATAATTATTATAAACACATCAGCATCAATAACATATATTTGTATCTTTTATATTACAAATGTAATATTTATATAGTGATATAAACAATGAATATATATATATATATATATATATATATATATACATATACATATATATACATATACATATAAAATATATATATACATATACATATACATCTACATATGCATATATATGTATATATATATATATATATATATATATATATATATATATATATATATATATATATAATATATATATATATATATATATATATATATATACATATTTATTTATAGATACAATCTCTAATAAGCCTAAATCTACACTAAATAGTTTTATTTAGATTTAATTTCCTATATTAATCTAATATATGCATAATTATAGTAATTCCTAACATAGCATTCATAATTAAATTGCATGCATATAATTATATTTATATAGAGTATATATTAAAATATATAGATAAATGATTATAATGATTAATAATTATTAATCATAAATGTAGTACAATTATAAATTATTGATGTGACAATAAAAGATGCTAACCCATGACCAGTAGGGGATATGAAATATATACAACAATGAACCCTATCATCATTGATAGTTTTACGATTAACTTTGGTTTCGGCATTCAAATACTCATCAAAGCGGTCTTCAACATAATTAATTATTGGCTGCCAGCTATGTGTTAAAATTACATACATTATAATCAATAGCTACACTATATAATGTTTACTTACCAATTACTATTGTCAACAACATCCCCAAATCCAGGGGTATCCACAACGGTAAGTTTTAGTTGAACGCTGTTTTCTTTTAATAATACCTATATGAGATATGAATTATTAATATTCTATTACATATTTCACGGGAAGTCTAGAATCTAACTGTGGTTTTCTCAATTGAAATGGTTTTATTTCTTTTGCTTGCTACACTTCCGTTATCATTGTAGAGATCGGTTATGAACATTGAATTTACTAAGGTACTCTTTCCCAACCCAGATTCACCTTTATTAATGTATTACAATATTCATATTATATAGCTGTACATAATTCACAAGTAATATGTAAGTAAATAAATAATAAAATCATATATTCAATACTATATTCAATACTATATTATATATATATATATATATATATATATATATATATTTATTTATATTAAGATGTAAATTAAAGATAATAAAAACTTAGAATAGCATGTAGTACTAGCTTTGTACATAATATATTATTACTATTATATTTTAAATAGTTCATAAACAATGCATTTTTAAATACTTTGTTATAATTTAATGTATGTGTATATAAATTAATTTGTGTTGTAGATATAAAAGATAAATAATATATATATATATATATATATATATGTCTGTGTGTGTATATGTATGTGTGTATATGTATGTGTGTGTGTGTGTGTATTTGTGTGTGTATTATACACTGTGTATATTAACAATTGAAAAAAAAACATATTTCCATTAGTACACTATACTGATTAATATGAATACATACATGTAAATACACATTTATAATTCAGTGACAGATAACTAATTAGCAAATCCACTCTTGGTAACAATGATATTATGCAATACTGAATTATCTTATTTCAAATCCTCTATACATTTATATATATATATAAATTTATAAATATATATACATATATGTATCTTTAATTGAATACTACATTAGCATATCTTTGGTGTAATATAAGATGAAATCTTATCACATTATAGTATGTGTAGCCCTTAGTATATTGATTGATATACTGATTAACTAGCAATGCAGTAAACACACTGCAGCCTGTGTGTGTGTGTGTGTGTACTAAGCAACAATTATGTGCAGATATTATAACCCTAGCATTATAATAATCCCTGCATGCATACACTTTTTATGCCAGTGCATATAACTCTAATACAATTATGTAATATAAAATGATGTGAGGTGATAAATGGTATGTGGGCCTATTAATAAAGTGTGAATGAATCAATATGAACGCTTACTGTACTGTACTGTGCTGTGCACACACTATGCTAACCTACAACCATGAGTGTGAATTCAAATCCCTTCTTTACGGATTTCCTGTACACTTGATTCGGAAGATTTGCGAAACCCACATAGCCTTCAGTCTAGATAAACATACACCAGGATAATAATATATACATGATATACATTAGTATAGATTTATAATATAAAAAGATAGATATACATATAATCATTATATACAAATAATTGATTAAAATAGTAGATATGCATAGTAAATATCAATAAAACAGGAACCTAATAAACTATTGTGTGCATGGAATGTGAAATAGTGTTTACCTTAATTGTAGGTAACACACACACACACAAACACACACACACACACAAACACACACACTCTGAAGTAAATACTAATTATGAGGACATGAGAATAATCAAATGATAAACATAGAATGAATAGAAAATGTTGATGCCACTTAACAAAGAGATCAATAAATCAACACATGCTTTATCAATGAGATCTATTCTTAGAATAAAGATACCCAACACATACAAACACACACACACAACATCCACTACTAGATGATAATACACATTACCACTATGAGTCATAGCCTATGACGTAATACTGACCTGATTGGTACTGGAAAGAGAGGAGGTTGATGACACGGGTCTAGAGAGGCGTTGGGGGGCAGCTACTGTAGCAGTGGAACCGCCTTGGTTACTGATTTGACCATCTCCTCTCGGACCATTGTGGTATCCATTCGTAGGCTTATTGCTCATCTAAAACAATCGATAAAAACATTATTTTAGAAACAAATCATACAAATAATTATACTTTTTATTAAATATTTTCTAATATAATATATTTTATAATAAATAAAAATGATTATTGTGTAAAAACACTTATTTCTATATTTTAGAAAATATATTATAAATAAAAAGTTATCAATATAGAGTTTATATTTGTGATTCTATAATATATGTATATGTATAATTTAATAATATATATATATTTTAAATATCTCACATATGTATAGCATATAAGTTCTGAGTAATATTAATGATATACCATAATGCAATGCATATGCATATAGTCTAGATAAATTCATTACAGACATTTCTAACATGTGTTAACAGAGTGAAGATAATAGACTATATAGTATACTATATATTATAGATCTATAACACTTAACATATTCACAAGTTAATTTTAGAGTGTAAATATGTGATTATTATTATACATTGCATAATTAATATAATATGTTTATTTTTATATTTCCATAGTATTCTAACCACATAATTAATAGCTTTATTTAGAGTAATGTGATTATATTCATATAATATTTTCATTGTAGACTATATCTTAGTCTAATATAAGAATTATATTATTGTATACTGAACCCATACTTTGCAATATAGAAATTTATAAATTTAATAAATTATGTTTGAAAAATTACAAATATTTTATATAAAAAACACACTAAACTATAATAAAAATAACTAGTATAACAACAAATAAAATATATTAAATATATATATATATATATATTACAGAAAATATAGTCCATGAAATTTAGAAGTTCAAATTTATTTACAGAAACATAATTACTATTTAATATTAATTATAAGTTATTTTTGAATAGTAAATTATTTCAGATGTAATATATAGTAATATAATTTTAATATACATTATAGAATTTAATAAAAAATCAATAAAATATAAATAAATAAGGGATTAATAAAATTATAATTTTATATTTATAAAATAGTACTTATATAAATTGTGTATCAAAAAATCAATCTATTAAAAAAATAAAGCATGTTAACATGTTGTTTATAATATAAAAAATACACAAATATATATGTATAAGTTTAATATTAATATTAAATGATATTTGATATATTTGATATCCTATGTATGTTTATGTTTATGGTAGTTTGGATGTCTATATGATATTGATATATCAAATATACAATAATGTTAATTTTATATACTGTTCAAATAAATCTAATATAAAATTAATAATAAATTATAAGTAAAATAATTTAATTATATATATATTTATAAATAGTATAATTAAATTAAGTTAATTAATCAATTATAAAATCCATTACATTAAACTATTACCATATTTAAATAGAAAAAGACTAATTTTAAAATCGTAACTTCTAAACTTCTATATATATTAAAATAAAAATAATATAATATGAGTAATCATTATTCAGTAATGAATACAATATATTTATACAATTATTTTTTATTTATTGTTTTTAAAATTCTAATATATAATATATTTTATAAAAATATTTAATTAAATATATATTTGATTTTAAAATTTTTTTTACTAAGAATATATTTCAGAATATAATATTAAATATATTAGAATATATTTTTTAAAAAAACTTATTTTTCTAGGAAAACTATTTCATGTTTAGAGAAATTAATTAACTAGAGAATAGAAATTAATTAACATATACTAAAATCCTAACTAATAATCACTATGATAACAGCATAGCTATATTATTATTTAACTATTTAACACCATGATAAATATTTATCTATCATAAATACTTTATAATACCAGGGAGCTCCCTGATAATACATAATTATAATAATAATAATAATAATATGTATTACATTTATATATATAATAATTAAATCTGATATATATGTAAATAGTATTATTAAAATAATTTGTATCAACCTTATTAGTATACATATATCCATACATAATGATAGAAATTATAAACTTATAAATATTATTATATTTATATATTTAAATACTTGTATGGTAGGTGATTACCACAGTACAAATGAAAAAAATAGAGAATAATAGGTTTATACAATACAACAGTTTAGGACAACTGCTACTATATACAGTGGGTATTAAATGGAATTTACAATTCACATATATATAACACACACACACACACATACACTCACATACACAAATGAACACACTCAATAACAGGTGTATATAATGATCTGTATGATGTTACTATTTGTAACAATTATAGTATGCTTATAGAAATTCCCAGTTCATGATATATTACTGACATATATTTATAAAATATTTATGAAATTATTAAATAAAAATATTAAATTTATTTATTTAAAAATATGATTTTTTATTTAATAAAATAATAATTAATAAGTATTATTTATATATATATATATATATATATATATATATATATATATATATTATCAGATTTAGGCAATTCCAGGGTAATTATAGAAGCAGTATTGCTTGTTGAGACAATAACCTCCAATATATATATATATATATATATCATATACATTGAATAGATTACTTTATAAAACTTAATAAAACAATAATATAATAAATATGCATCATATATTATAAATAAAATAAATGAATCATTAAATAACACCACTAGCATATTATGATTCATATTCCAAGTTTATAGAATTGATAAATATTAAAAAAATATATAATTTATAAAAAATAGCATACTTATAATTGAATTATGTTGTTGAAATATATATAGTGATAAGAATTACTTATAAATCCAGAATATACATTTGTAAACACATAATAAATAGAATAATGTAGATAATGTAATCTAATAATTTATGTAAATTTATTATAAAAAAATAATCATATGTGAGAATTAGCTTTATAGAAATATTGTATATAATTTATAATACATTATAAAAATGTGAATAATTAAATGTATACATATATAATTTATAATAAATTATAAAAATGTGTATAATTAAATATATACATATATAATTTAAAGATTTTAAGATTTTATATTATTATATGGTATTACTATGGTTAATAAAATATATAATAAACATATGTAAATAATAATAATATAACACAAGTTGAATATATCAAAATATAAATTTGTATAAATAAAATAAAAGTTGAATAACATATTTTGAATATAAACTGTACATTTTTTTAATTATTTTTTTTAACATTCACAATTAATTCTATGACTAGAAATTAGTGTATATATTTATATGTATATATATTGATTTTAATTATAAATATGGATACAAAATTATAATATTTAATTATATATATATATGTATATATATATACACTATTTGTATAAATAGATTATTTAATTTCAATTAATATAAAAAATATGCTTTACTTATTTTTGAATAACATATTATTAAATAAAATGTATTAGTATATTAGTGATTAATATTTAATGATTACATTTAGATAAATATATAACATAAATCCAATATAAAATAAATCAATAAGATAATTGAATACATGTTTAATTAACTTAATTAATTAAAAAAAAGTTAATACGTTTGATTTGTATACAATATAAGTTTTGAATTATTAACATAAAAAATACCCAAATGGTATTAATTTAGTAAGTGCAAAAATAAATGAATATATAATATAAATTATAATTTACATAAAATATAGTTTAGGTTATATGAAGTATACATTAATTAGTATTATAAATAATATATATATATATATGATTACTGTTAACTACAGTTATAAACTACACTTTAAAATCAAATACTCTCAAAATACATAATATATAAATATATATATATATATTAATATTAAAATATATATATACATAATTTATACTTTTATAACAAACTTCAATTGTTGTTTTAGACTTATTGGAGTTAATTATATTCCCAGATAATGGTTGAATAGCTGCAGTAACTTTGTGACCTTCCTTGATATGTGGTCTTAATATTTCTGGTCCTTGTTGTATAGTTGCTACTGATCTTTCAGATGTACTAGATCCACTTGAACTAATTCTAGATCTAGTATTTGCTCTTTCACTACGTGGTATATATGCTTTCGACATACTATCTAAACGAACTATGGTTTCAATTACACACTACTGTTCTAGGCGTTCGCAATACACTGATAAGGAGATCACGAACTATTTTCTAGTACGCACTGTAGTTATTCCTACATACATAATATAAACAGACGACAAATCCAGATAATATAACGCACGCGTTCGATGTGGGTGTGTCAACAAGTATTAATGTTATCAATCAAATTGGCGTGCATATAAAATATTGATAGTATACAAATATTCCAAACGCTAAACCTAAGAAAATAATATATCAATAATATATTAGAATTAGGTAACTCATATATATGTATGTATGTATATATGTATAATATGTATGCATGTGTGTATACGTATTTATATTCTATTAACACTAACTATAATATATACATCGTATACTCATACACACACACACACAAACACACACACACACACACACACACACACACACTCACACACACACATACTATATACAAAGATTTTGCGAACCTTCGGAAAATCTTTGCTATATATATACACTACTATAGGTTACATATAATACTATTTGAACTTTACTCTTTAAATATATCTATATATGTTACAAAATCCTTATATATATATAAAAGTATATAAGTATAAATAAGTATTTAAATTTCATTATAGTACATAGTACAATACCTCAATGTAAATTATTATATATACACACTATACATTCATATATATATATATATATATATATATATATATATATATATATATGTGTATATTCAAACTTAAAAGCCAAAAGCCAATTATTAGTTGATATATCTAATTAGAATGACTACAACACCTAATTATAATTTTAAAATATATAATATATTATAATAAAATATTATTATAATTATTGTGTCATATTATATATATATATATATATAATCGGTCTTTACAAATTATAAATTTATGATATATAAATATACTTAATCTTTAATAGGAATCAAATATGATATTTGTAATTTATTATATCTATGATATATTCAGGGATATGTACTCCCAGATATAATGTATGATATGATATAATAGACTTATGACTATGTCTATGTATAATATATATTCATATATTTAACCTATTTAATACTTATATTTAAGGATATTTAATACTATTTAATACAAATCCAAAACATATAGCGACACCTAGTGAACAAATTATTAAAAATAAAATCACATAAATGTATATAGGTGTATATAAATAAGTTTATGTAATTCAATGATAGTAAACAAGAATAATGAATCATACTATCATAGAGCTAGAGAGAATAGAGCTTCTGTCTAGCTCTATGCACACTATATATATATATATATATATATATATATATATATATATATATATATATATATATATATATAACCATGTAGATAATATATGAATTCTTTCACATTGAATGCATTATAATCCATATAAAGTTTATATTATTTTAAATATAATTTATTTTTAAAAAGTTATTGAATATATTAAAATTATACAAATATATATATATATATATATATATATATATATATATATATTTGTGTGTGTTCTACTATGGCTGAAAAATATCAATTTATAATGTATACAAATATAAATACATTATAATATAGTAGGAATACAATCATTGAAAGTGTCTTAATTTTGTAATTGAAGTGTTCTTCGAGAGAGAGAGAGAGAGAGAGAGAGAGAGAGAGAGAGAGAGAGAGAGTGAGGATATTAAAACATTAATGATTATGTAATTCTAGAACAGTGGTATTAACAAATACAACAATAGTGTTGATAGTTGTTCCTTAAGATGAATTCAAGAAATACTTACATTCACTACTCAAATAACATTAATAATTGCTAATTATTCACGAAAACACCATAATTGGGGTGATAAATTGGGTGTCTGGATGGGCACCTAGTAGTAGTAGTGATGTATGTAATCTTGTCTCCACTGATTATAGATCACATAGTGTTTGTTTTTATTTGAGAAGTGTGTTAGTGACATACTTTATTAGAAATGATTATATTTACATTTATACGCATTTAGTTAACAGGACTTTACAATGTTATATTATATTATCACCGAGAAAAGTGAATGGCAATTAAATCACTATACGACTTATTAAATAATTAGAAATTTATTAATTCAAAAACATATCTAGTTTAACCCATGTATATTAACATATATATATTAACCAATCTAACTCTAATATTTAATTATAGATAAGTTTTATTTAAAAAATAAATACATTTTCAATACATTTGGATATCAAATCAAGGAATATAATTATTTCAAGTTGTTTGTTTTATTTGTTTACATATATTTGTTTATTTGTTATATATTGTTTAACATTTCAAACATTATTACAAATACTGAACATATAAATTTATTTTCTATTAGTTTTTAAATTTGTAAATTAAATGATATATTTTTAATTATTTTATTAATATTCAATATGAAATGTTCTAGAGATACACTAATTATATTCGATAGGCATCGTAATCTAATAGTAATCACTATTTAAATATATGTTATCCAGATTTAGAAATCAATCATAGAATAATAATCATGATTCTAAACATAATCATGATCACTTTCACATCTACTATAGAAGTATTATTACAAATGTGTTGGTATTAAATTAGATATTATTTCACATTTATGAAAGTTAGACGTATTTCTGCGACCTGAGATTGCAATAGTTTATTAAAGATTACAACGTTAAGAAGAATTCAATATATTTAAAGTAGAAATAGAATATTGCGATGCCCTCATTAACAATGGAATGTATTTTACTTATATTTTAGATTAAAAGCTTTTTTTTTTACGATAACTGTAAAACATTTTAATTTCGTATTATTCTTGTTTATTTTAATACATTATATTATCGTTAGAAAATATGTATACTTTCTCTTATATGATAAATTATTAATCAATAGGGGTAATGGAGTTGGAATAAATTGTATACCTATACCTCTATAATGCTACCACTAGTTTCATGTAATAATCTCAAGTTTAAACAAACGATTAATATTTATATATATTATAACTTGTATAATATAAATTACATAATACAATATACAAGTAATATGAGATAGTATTAGACAAGTAGTAGACAAATTACCCAGTAATATTACTAGTTATGCAATAGTTAACTATAGTTATGAAGTTATGCGTTATTATAAATAACGTTATTATAAATCGCAATATAAACACAGATACACTCTATTTACTATAGGTTTAATACTTTATTCAAATAGGGACCACTTGTATTGGGTATTATATATTTAATCACATTTAGTTACCGTAAATATTAAGTCAGTACATAGTAAAACTTATTAAAAGTTTGATTATATATTTCTATTGCAATTATAAATATAGTAATATTGCTCTAATATAATAAAGTCTACTTTTATTATTGCCATAGTTAACAATTCCAAGAATATTATATATTACAGAAGTATTTTTATAAATAAATAAAATCTATCTATATATTACCTAGCAATTAATATATAATATGTACTACAATAACCCATCATTAACTATGTAATAAATATACCTTTATCTATTGTTATCATTATTATCATATACAATTATATATAAATATTCGATTAATATATAAGTTACTAAAACTGATTTGATTGGATAACTGATTTTGAAAGACGATGCTGACATCTATAAACGATCGAAGTATATTATTTCTGTAAGTAATCAATTTATAGTTGATGTATTATTTGTAAGCTAAGGTAAGGTAAGTATAGTTGATATATTTATAATATCTAATATATGTATAATATATATTATTAACTAAAATAATTTAGTTGAAAACAAAAACATTCTATCTTCTCCTTAAGTGGGCGTGATAATATTCAAATTACATAACAAATAATTCAATTTTTTTAGTAAATTCTAATTAGATAAAATATTATGATTAAAATGATGTGAACATTAAGTATCTTTGTGAAAAAGTGAAACATATTAATAAAACGAGAGTTTAAGTAAGTAAACACCACCAAATTAAAAAGAATCAATTCTATAAGAAATTCTATCTTATCCTTAAAAAAAGATCTATCTAAACGTTTCTATTTATAACATATGTACTTTATAATAAAAAGAGATTAAATCACATTTTGGATCCTCGTATATAATGATACAATAGCTTATTAGTGAAGTAGATAGGATGAATGGTGATATCCAATAATGTCTCAGTAATTACAGTGATAATGAAACTTAATGAAATAAATTTGAAAACTATATTTATCTCCACACTATTCGAGTTCATAATTGAAAATATTATAAATATAATGTTATTGTCATAGGATACATTTTAATTATACATCAACTAATTACCCTATCTAGTAATAGTAATACAATAACATACAAACCACTATATATATATTGATAACATGTAGATTATGAAAACAATGTTTCCTGGGATAACACGTGTTAGGTGAATACAAAGTAAGATGAATTACATATTAGTGAGCAACCAGGGCGTATCCAGTAGGATATGGGAAAAGTGTCCCCTCAAGATATATATGTATATATATATATGTATAAGTTATTGGGTAGAATTTTTACATTTATAATTATGTAAATACATTATTTTTAAATTAGGCCCCCTTTTATTAACAAATTCCCCAAGACAGCACTGGTGAATATATATTAATAGATCATTTGCCTAGATAATGCAATACAATATGCAGTGCATTAATGATGATAAGCATAGGTTTTTGATGAACAAATAATTGTCAGGCATAGACTTCCATGCGTACACTTGTATTTCTACTATATATTACATTGAGAATAATGATTGTATGATTATGTAATAATAATTGATTTGTATTCAGGGTTACAAATAACAACCACATGAGAGAAGGAGAGATATAGAGTAAGTGAGAGAAACATTTATATAGTAAAGGTATATAATATATGAATGCATGAACACTTAAAGTAGGTATACTAATTAAATAAGTAATTACCCGTATTGAATGTCATGCGCACACACACACGCACACACACACACACACACACACACACACACACACACATATATATATATATATATATTTATATCATATGTAGATATATCTATTTGTTTATCAATATGTTTATAAACAAATGTCAGATAAACTTGTGCTCATTACATACCGAATAACATATTAATGACATACTCGTGTGTTAAATATAAAACTACATTCTCAATACCTTTCACATATATAGCATACTATATTTGATCAATACATAAACAATGGAAGGTATTACCTACAATATGTATTATATATATATATATACAAATAAATATATATATATTTAAAATATATTTACATACAAGTCAAATAAACGTTATATAGCATCATGATGTATGAACGCGAAGCATTTAATAATAATAAGTGGTGATATTATTCTGAGTATGTGTGTCTGTCTGTCTGTCTGTGTTGGTGCCGACATTGATTTCGAATAATCGCATTACGTCATAGTTAATATCGATATAGAAGGTCGACCATCGATTAATCGATATTTACGCTTCCATTCTATACGTCTCTCTGCGCATGCTCGTAACAATGTACAAGTCACGTGCTCGCTCTATCTCTCCTCCTCAGCCGCCGCTTCTCAACGCCACTAATAATGACTCACCACGACGATGACTAACCACAATGATGACTCACCACGATGATGACTCACCACAACGATGACTAACCACGACTACGCGATACTATATATAGGAATAACACTATCCAATGTCATTTCTATAGAGCAGAGGTAGTAGTGCAAGATATCGTACACGCTATTACAATGACCTCTACGCCAGCAGAGGGCGACTCTATATCTCACGCCGCGCTAGTCGATTGCGTAATAATGATCACGTGGTACAAAGAGAGAGGGGGGAGAGAGAGAGGGGGGAGAGAGCCGGTGGCCCTGGGAACGTGTATATTACGTAAGACGGCGGGCTAGTGTATTACGTAACACTGGTGTATAGATAATAACGTGACGTCATCGTCGTAAGGGTGGTAATATACAGTGTATTGTGCTGCTGCACACGATAAGTATTACGAGGTATTACGCAATATATATATATATATATATATATATAAGTATTGCGTAATATCGAAATACTTATCGTTATCCTAGAGAACAGTCGATTAACTATCGGTGCAGGTATTATGGGATGGTGTTGCGCAATAAATAGCCACTAAAGCTGCAATCGTATCCGGGTATGACGTAATACATAGATAGTAACGTTCGTGTGTAACGCAATACTTCCCACTGGGTAATGCTACGTCGTGCACGTAAAGTGTGAGGAGAAGCCATCGCTCCACGCATGCGTGCTATGGCTGCTCCTACTTGACATGCGCGACCGATGTAGCGTTCGTGACATGCTTAGTAAACAAATATATATATATATATATATGTGTGTGTGTGTGTGTGTGTGTGTGTGTGTGTGTGTGTGTGTGTGTGTGTGTGTGTGTGTGTCTCTCTCATCGTTTATGTAATATTTAACCGGATATTAGTGTACTGTGTACATTAACAGTGCACTATGGTATATACTGGATAGCCAGTACAATAATATTATCGTTCACTTATTCTCATGACGATATAAGTCACTATTAAGTCACGTGTAAGGTTACGTCATTCTACAGTGAAATAATACATTATATTACGTAATTCTCATTATATAGAGAATATCCCTGATATACATATTATATGAGTTGTATACCTTATATTTATAATATATATATATATATGCATATATATTTACAGGTGTGGCCTACTTAATATTATCTAAGATATAATGATCTCATTGAGGTTATGTAATAGTGGATATCTTCAGTTTTTATTGTATTCACCGTTATCTATTGTTATACATAAACTATAGAAATTCATAAATATTAGTGTTTTTATTTATGTTATAATAGATTATTAAATGTGTATGTATTGTATAACTGATTGTGTGGCTAAGTTAGGCATAACCTTATCAGGTGTCAGATACACAAGCAGTATGACTTAAGGATTAAGACTTTTAACTTGAGAATGATAATTCAGCTGAATATGGGTTCTCCAATATTCGGGAACTCAGAGCTTATACAATAATGTATACAAATAAGTCAACATTTTTTTTAATTAATTTTTGACATTCTAGGGCTCACGGTAATTCTTAGAATTTAACATGGATAATACGAAATTTAACATGGGAATTTTAATAATGACTAAAAAGTGACTTTTAACCTACTAATAATTGTGTTTGTATTATGACATTTTAATAGCACATAGATTTAATTATGGATATTAAATGTGATCATTATGGAAAATAAAATAATCTGTTTAATTATTTCCTATAAATTAAATGAAATAAACGGAATTTATAGAAAACTATCAAATATATAGAATTTTTCTAAAGCTCAAATATATGAAAGACATTTTTTATATCACTTTTATTTTTTTATTTATTTTATTATAATTTTATAAAAATCAATATTTTTCAAAAAGGTATACAAAATAAACCAACATTTTGTTTCTAATTTGTATGATATTTGTAGAAAACAGATATCATATCTACTAGAATGAGAGCTAGGGATAAAAAATATTAAAGAATTAAGTTGTAGCAACCATTTTCATGTATTTACGTATATTTTAGTATAATACTTTTCAATGTGATTTTTTACTCATTTTTAACGGTGTGTCGTCAATATAAGCTCAAATTGAATAATTTTATTTGCATGTGTCTTACAACATCTTCATTTACCTAACAAACATTATTATCCGATGACCACTCTTAATGCGGGTTCGACCCCCGTCCGGACCATTAAAATAGATCTTAAAATATTATTTAGAAGTGATCTTATATAATTATGTTTAAATAAATGATCGGCTCTCGTTAAAACCACAGATGCCTTAACACGAGAGCGGCTTCGAAGGGATATTAGAGCCATATATGGTTATAAGTGAAAACTTAATATGTTAACTTCCTGGATGGGAACTCCACCAACATAAAAATAACAATAATATATATATATATATATATATATATATATGTGTATAAGAGACTGAGTATATAATATATATATACTATATATGGTATAGTAAACATAATTAAAAACTGTAACTACACTGTCATGGTAAAGCAGCATGCTTAATACTTTACTAAACATATCAGTAAAATGAAACAAACTTCTTCCTTTCATATATATAATTTAAAAAAACTAAGACCATACTTAACCAAACAAACAGCTATAATTCTATCAAATTCACTGATAATGTCTAGATTTATATACTGTAACTCTTTACTAGCCGGAGAAAACAAAACAGTTACTAAAAATATTGACCGATTAGTAAATAGAACTACTAGAATTATTTGTAATCTAAAAAACACAGATTACACTACTAGCATTACGAACTTACGGAAATCACTAAACTGGCTACCTACAATTGACAACATCAACATTAAACTACTAACTATACTTTACAAAACTACAAAAACAACTCAACCTCATAATTTACATACTTTACTTCACAAACAAACCACTAACAGACAACTGAGACAAACATATAGACTTGCATACCGACTACACGACTACGAAAGTACGGTAACAAACGATTTAGCTGGAGAGGTGCAACTCTCTGGAATAAACTTCCCCAATCCATACGCAAAGAAGATATCTCAATCACCACTTTCAAATATAAACTCAAGGAGCTATTTAAACGTTCCCCACTAAAATACCACATATCTAACCCTCTTTGAAATGTAATCGTGATATTATATTATTATTATATTATTATATTTAAGAATGTTATTTTATTTTATTATATTATTTTAAATTATTATATGATCGTTAAATCATCCGGAAACCCACACCTGTAAAATGTTCGACAAACAGTAAAACACATTGTAGAATATTATATTAATCTTTGTGTATAAATAAATACTATTACTACATGCATTTACTAAATAACATAAAGTGATGTACCATTACAAGTAGGAGTTATTTTAAAATATTGATACTTTGAAATACTTTAAATATTTATCACATATTTGTTAGATAATGATGATTTATTAAATTGTATCATATATTTAATGTAACATTAGCATAGTTTTATAATTTAATTTGTAACTATAAAAAAATGCCATTTCAAAATGTTATATAACAGATGGAGAGCTATGGAAATTGTTTGTTTACAACTTAGAGCTAGAGATAATGGTATATTATCTGTATCTAGCATTTGTGGCTTACAGTGATACACATGTTTACATGGATAACTATTACTTATTATATATATATATATATATATATATATATATATATATATATATATATATCAATAATATAATATATACTAATATAATATATAACCAAACTATGATTGACAATAATAAAGACAAATTAAGACTTGTCTTCAATAGCATTCAAGATAATTACTTTAGTTATGAATCAACAAAAGTATACGTTTAAGTAGATATTTAATCTATACATTTAAAGTATACATTTAATGTATTTATTTAAAGTAGACATTTAATTTAGGTATACTTATGAGTGATTAAAAAGTAGGTCCTTTTAGATTTTAAATGCTATCATAATTAACAATATAATTCATATGATAGTTAATTAGTTAAAGAAGATTTCTTTTATCAATATAGCAGTGTTATTTAATAAATTATTAATAATAATATATATATAAGCAATAGTTATTGACCATGTATTAATATGTAAGATATTAATATATATATATATATATATATATATATATATATATATATATATATATATATATATATATAATATATATTTATATATATATATATATATTTAATAACAGGTAGTGTAAATCAATATAATTAACATCCTAAACCTAAACCTCAGTAGTTTAAAGTACTGTAAGACCCTAAGGCTAACAGTATTAACCTAATGTATACAAGTGTATGTAGGTCATATTTAATTACCTATGTAGGTATTCATAAAACAATAGAGATCAGCATTACCTCCTCAACCTATAGAGAACCCATATGCCTCAACCTATAGGCTTGTGCCACTTGATTAATGCAGGGTAAAAAAAGTGAGGTATATAATACATACATACATACATACATACATACATACATACATACACAAACAGGGGGAAGTGTGATAATATAATATAACAATAGATCATAATGACAATGACTTGAAATATTCATCATATAGTCATTATGTTACCATTATATATATGTATATATTTGTATATATATATATATATATATATATATATTACAGTGAAGTAATTACTCAATTCGAGTGGAAAGTAATTTACATAATTATATATTTAAGAAATAGTTGGAATTTAAATTAATACACTTGAGTTTTTACATAATCTCTTATTTTGCTACGATTTGAATACAATAATATGTATTAATGGTTATTTATGTGTAATATATGTTATTTATTATATATATATAAATTAACTGCCTGTGTGGCTCAGTGGCTAAGGTGTCATACATACAAGCAGTAGGACACGGGTTCGACCCTTGTCCGAATATTAATTAATTTTATAAAATCGGTCTTAAAATATTATTTAGAAGTGATCTTATATAATTGTGTATAAATAAATGATCGGCTCTGGTTAAAAACATGGATGCCTTAACATGAGAGAGGCTTCAAAGGGACATTAGAGCCATATATGGTTATAAGTGAAAACTTCATCTAAGTTCTTGGATGGGATGAAAGGACTCCACCAAATAAATATAACAATATATATATATATACATATAACTGATATAAATTATTACATCTAAAACTATTATTTAGATTTTAAATAATTATAAATAGTTTTAGAACACATTATAAATAAGTAAATAAATTATTGGATAGTATACAAATATAATATTGGAATGTTTATTGTTTATTTATTATAAAATAACATCATCTGTAATGTTTCGATGATGTTTCGATAATACAAAATAAAAATACAAAATTAATATTTAAGTTTTGTCAATATGTAGTTGTATAACTGAAAAGAATGATTTCATGTCATAAGAAAGTAGAAGTTCTATAGAAATTATAAGAATATAGAAATATATTATAATATAGACGGCCTATAGAGATATATTTGGACAGAATCGAACATGTATTCACAATCAATATTTAATAAATAATTAGGATAGGTGTTTAATAATCAGTTATAATGATAAGAATAGTGTGTTAAGGGATAATCCACTACCAGTATTTCCAGCAATAATGTCCACACATGTTTGCTAGAAAGTGATTATCTAGCAAGTTAACTACAATTGTAGTGGCAACTTGCCGGAAATATAGTTTAAGTATACAACAAATATACTTTAAAGGGGGTATCCCACTACAACTATACCCTAGATACCCTACTTAGGGAGAAACAGATGGTTCTATATGTTTTATAAACCTTCATATAATTTCAAAGAAATATATTTTAATGAATAATTTTCGAAATCAAAATATAAAAATGATACTATGATATAGATATATACAATATATAATAACTAATAATTATTAAATAATATATCCACTACTGTTATATAATAATGAAATGTTATACACATGAGTTTATCATGTATACATACAAATAGCATCCTTATTTATATATATACAAGTACATATTCAGGTTTTTTATAGCTATCATCTACACTCAACCTATACTTCATAGATATAAATAAATATATATTTATATATATAAATATATATATATATATATATATATATATATATAAGGTATATGTATGTATATATATATATATATAGCTGAGAAATAATAATAATAATCAAGATTTACATATAAACTTCAAGACCTTTAGTTGTATAAAGATATTGAATAATTTAACATTTTATTTATATCCATTATATTATTAAAACATATAACTTTTAATAAATGATTATAATTAATATTAAATATATTTATATATATATATATAATATATTAAATGAATATATATATATATATATATAAGTATGAAGCATACATTGCTTGCTATGATATTGCTCACATACCCACAACAAATACACACAGTTCTGATATTAATTAGGAATATAGCGGTGGGTCAGGTGCAAGCAGATGTATTACTATACGAATAGCTATCACGCAAGGGGCTACTAGGTTACATCTCATACCTAGAGAGGTTCGGCAGCCTCATCATCAGTTAAAGGGATGATGAAGGGCATGTCAGTCTCCCCCACTCAGATAGATAGTGAGGTACAACAAGTAATACACTGCAGTAGGTCCCTCAGCTTCCTCATCATCAGTGAAAGAGATGGACACTCCTATCTACTGTCTCAGTTAGATAGTATAATGCCCGCATTAATACTTAGTAAGATGGACTATGTAACAGCTTCTTCATCCTCCTACTTTGAAGATACGAGATGGCAGTGTATATCTCTAAGATACATAATTAACTGCGTGCTATAATAATTAGTTTAATGGATAAGGTGAGAGATTCAATCAACCTCCTCCACTTCCTGTTTCTCAGTTGAAGAGATGAAAGCGGGTTCCCTAGGATATACAACGATGCCTACTATACAATTAATACAAAGGGGTGGGGTTGGGGGTGGGCATCAGATCCCTTAGCTCCACCTCCTGTTCCTCAGTTGAAGATATTGTATGGAAGCGTTACATCGTCCTAGCAGAGGTACATACTTCAATGCCTACTATAACAATTAGTACTATGGGTATGATAATGGAGGGATTCTATGTTAGAGATGTGGGGCTGTTTCTTTGAGATGCAGGGGGTCCAGCCTCATTTTTGACGAATAGTTCCTCAGGACAAATTGCTAATTTATAGCTGTGGTTTATGGCAGTGTTGTTTATTTAGATATGATATACACACAAACACACACACACGCACATACACACACACACACACACACATTATGTGATGTAGGAGATGGTGTGATATAACGCAGCGTTAACTATTTGCCCTCACCACGGGGTAAACTCCACGCATTCCGTTACATTCCTACACGATGAATATCATATGATATGTGTGTGTGTGTGTGTTTACGGTAACCTCGGGTAATAAATTATTATGTAATAGTATAATTATGTGTGTGTGTGTGTGTGTGGGTGTGTGTGTAATGAAAGCTTGACTATTAGGAGGAGATATTCTAATTTGAAGTTCAAATATTTAAATTGGGTATCATTATTTATTCAATAACAACATCAATAGTGAAGGACATAATAAGGACACATGTGTAATAGTACCTATCTATTATTGTGGTAACAGAAGTAATAGTGAAGGACATCATAAGGACATATGTATTAGTGTGGTAATGGCATAGTAATACACATACATTATACATGTACATCTTACATTGTACATCTCCCAACATACTGAGTGCACACTTCCTCACTGTATTAACAATAGATATTAACAATGGTCTATGTTGGAATACAAATAGATGTAATTTAATAAAATCAATACTTTACACTGAGAGAATTAAATTTTATTTATAAAATTAAATATATTGTTTAACTCAACAATATTCAATAAATATATATTTAAATAGGTCAATAGATGTATATAGTTATGTTACACACATTGCTGGAGCCCCCCTTTAGCATACAGAGTTGGTGTATTCTCATGACTAGCTATTTGTATAATGTACATGTCTATTAGTAACTAAGTTATCCAAAGCGCATGCTTTGATATCAATATGTACATGATGATTTGTTATGATGCAGTATTACTATAAGAATGTGATGTTGATGTTGATGATGATGATGATGATGATGATGATGATGATGATGATGATGACATCTATTCATAGGAATATCACTGATAATGTTGCTTGTATTTACATAACAAAAGTATTCAATGATGGGTATTTGTATGAAATGTATTTAATGTTGGTATTTCATAGAGTAGAGTAGTGGTACATTTGTATTTTACCTGATAAACTATAAATCTACATAGTAATATAACAACTATTCTCTAGGACATACACATACACACACACACACACACACACACACACACACACACACTTATCTGGGTTAGATGAATGTTTCACATGCACACACACACATATATGTGAATGTTTTAGGGTACAGCCGATTTTTAACGCAGGCCTATAAATAACTGTGACCAACTATTTAAGTGCTTTTAATTGCATGTCTATTATGGGGGCTATATTTCTCAGTTTTGGTAGGCCTATGTATATCAAATAAAGTACACTACTTGTTTATATATATATGTATATATATATATATATATATATATATATATATATATATATATATATATATATATATATTTGTTATAATATAGTTACAATGTGATATTATCTAAAGAGAACAATAGTATTATATTATATATATATATATAATAGATATTATAACTTATTATATGTTGTATAAATATATATATATATTATAACATATATATTTATAAATATATGGTGTCCAAATTCCATATATACACTAATATTTACAAACATACACATACACAAACACACACACATTCACACACATACTCACACATGATATATAGATAGTGTAGATATAACATTATATTAGAAGTTTAATTTATCACCAATTAATCATGTGTATGTATAATATACATAGTATAGTATATATTGTATATTGGGTTTTATATGGGGAACAACTATATCTCAACAATGGCATGTAATATTAGACATGGCATGATCTCTAGAAGCATCTCTCATGCTAGATGATGTGGGGCGGAGGAGGATGAGGAGGCTGGTATAATCAACATCCCCATCAACATCCGGTATCTACTACTGCCATCTGGTGGTAGAGTCAGTGAACCCACATAGGGTATGCTGGTATGCACAGATAGAGAGAGAAAGAGATGCATTCACACACTATTAATATATACACAGTATATATATATATATATATATATATATAGCTAATCTGTTTAATTAGGACTATGAATGCTAGTATGTGTAGGAGGAATAGGTATTATGGTTCTCTACAATGAGTATATATAACATGTACATAATGTATGTATATGTGTTTATATATATATATATATATATATGAACATTCGGGCGACAGCATAGAAAAGATATTGATCTTTATCAGAAGCCCTTTAGAGGAAATAACAATATAATTAATTTAAATACTTCATAATATGAAGTTCATATGAACAAAATGTAAAACTTTCTTCTAATAAATATTTATTATTATTATTATTATATATATATACTCAAATGTATTCATAACACACAAATTTAGAAATATTATCTATCAAATGAATCAATTAATGAATATGAATGAACTCTATACCATACTGTGTTACTAATGCATTACTAATGTAGCTCCATTACACATATTATATTACACATACACCACTGGTAGTTTCAACTGCTAAGATGCCTGAAATACACACTATACTCATATATGAATAAATCACATTGATGCGGAGGACATTTGTCCTACTAGTACGAGGAATACGTCACATAAAGCAGGTCTTGCCACTGATAGTAGAGAGAGAATACTAAAACAAAGACACTAGTGATGAATGGAGTTGTATACACGGATTCATAGGAATGCTTAGATGTTTAGTAAACAAGTAGTCTGGGGTCATACTATGAGAATACAGTGACAGCTACTGCCTGACTGGCTCAATTATGTGGAAACACAGATTATATACAATGATAACAGGGTGAGTGGTTATGCAATATATTATATAGTGGTGTGATGTAATAGATTAACTGCCTATTAATTATATCATATATGTATACATACATATATATATATATATATATATATACATATATAAATAACAATATATATATATACTGTTTGGGATAGTTAGCAATCTACCATCTTGACTATATCTATTATGATTCACTGCCTCCCCCCTCTCCCCAATGTACGTTAATACCGATATGCATTCAAGATGTGTTGTTTAGCTTATAAGCCTTACTGCGATATGGACTCGTTATGCAATTGAGTAAACAAGCCTATTGCACTGTTATTACATCATTCCATATGTTAGGTAATAGCAGCTATACAGAATAATCTGCAAAACAATATATACACTATATATATATATTAAAATTAGTTTATAAATATAGATTACATAATACATTTGTTTATTACTAATTAGTTAAATTTTCCATTATTAACGCATTACTAGTTATTCATAACCTATATATAGCCTGTAGTAATACATAATAGTAATGCATACCTATATATAGCCTGTAGTAATACATAATAGTAATGCATAACCTATATATAGCCTGTAGTAATGCATACTAGTAATACAGACTACAACTCTCATTAGGTGTCTAACCTTTTAATCTAACTAATGTGCATGATGTACCCTACTATTAACTATTAACTATGGTATGCATATGAGGGAATAAGTATTTATGTATGTATGTATGTATGGCGTGTATGCTTGTAGCTATTCTAGTCTATATCTCAGATAATAATCTATGTATAAATAAACAATAGATATATGTATACCATATTCAGTATTCTACTACTACTACTACTACTACTACTACTACTACTACTACTACTACTACTACTACTACTACTACTACTACTACTACTACTACTACTACTACTACTACTACTACTACTACTACTACTACTACTACTACTACTACTACTACTACTACTACTACTACTACTACTACTACTACTACTACTACTACTACTACTACTACTACTACTACTACTACTACTACTACTACTACTACTACTACTACTACTACTACTACTACTACTACTACTACTACTACTACTACTACTACTACTACTACTACTACTACTACTACTACTACTACTATTAATACCACCACCACCACTACTACTACTACAATGTTTATTTTGAATAAATAAGAGAACAGCTGTCATTGGCTGATATATCAATCAATCTAAAGTTATATATATGTGTGGGATATTTACTATTATTAGCGATTACATAATATCAATAACAATCAATAACTGTTATAGAACCATAATGGGCACCATGGAGGTGTATCAAGTAGGTATAATGAGGTTTAGTAGGTATAATGGGGTGTAGTAGGTATAATGGGGAGTAGTAGTACTAAGTCTTGGTGGAATTTCTAGACACATCTAGATTAATGTTATTTTAAGAATGTCGGTTATTTGGCATCTTATCTTTGGCATTCAATTTTAATATTTCATCTTTTATATACACACAATTTTTAACATTACATTATATACCTAACGAATATTTATAATAAATTATATAATCGAATATTACTGATTAAAGTGACATAGAATGTAAACAATGTGTATATATATAAATATATATATATAATATTATTAAACATATACAATATAACATGAATATATGTAGGTAGAAATACTAAGATATACATTATAGTTGTACAATTTTCTTATCAGATATAAATGTGTGAAACCTCATATGGGGGGTCAAGGTCATAATGTTTAATTGTTTATAATGTGTAGGTGTTGTTACATAGTACAGTGTAATCAATACTTCTACACTGTATATACACTGTACATTCATTGTACATTCACAGTACATTCATTGCTAATGAATAATCTTGTATTATTATGTATATGTATATATGTTTGTATACATATTATAATGGAACCATGCTATTAGTATTTGTATTAAAAAACTTCACACCTCTACAAAGATAAGCTAGCTACTGATAAGGCTAATCTAATAATATAATATAAAACATCACAGATAGTAAAGTATTACTGTAGTCGTTGAGATTGTTATTCGGTTATGTAATAAGAACACATATTAATATTACTATAACTATAATTATTATTATTATTATTTGTTTCAACAAATTAGTTGAATGCGTATGTGTTTATGCAATTCGCGCATAACTGAGTATAAAAAAGCTGTTAAACCGTAATTTATGAGAGTTCCTTCGAGCGTGTATGCAATGTATTCGCTGCATTTAATATTCGCTGAATTTATAAATCACGATATATTAGTCCACTAACACTAGTACTGATAAAGAGGCTGGTATTATCATATATTGAGATGCACTGTTTACATCACTTTATACTAGATGTACGGCGTCTAGTAATGAAGTAGTAATGTTGTTAAACTTTACATTTTAAAGTGTAACTAAATTAAGCTAATCTTTCGCACAAAATATAGTTCAACAAACAACTATAAAATTAATAGCTGTTTTAAATGGTAAAGAGGTCACCTCACATGTACAAGTGTACAATGTACACTGTACAATGTACACTGTACATTCATACGGAAGTGCAGCTGAAATATAGCTATATTAATCATTCATAAAGTTTTATAACAACACTGAATGTGAATTACAATAGTATAAACAAAGTGGGGTCTTCTACACCGATACTATAGTACGAAGAGTATAAGAGTTACATATTACTTAGGTATACGATTGGCTTTAGGCTATCAGCGAATTTATGTTACTGTAATGAATTTAATAACTCTACGTCTGTATAAAATTAATAATAAATATATATATATAATAACTAAAATAAAAATGATTATGTTCGATAAATAATAAGAATAGATCTACGATTTCAAATTATAACAATAATGACACATTATTCGTATATAACAGGTTCCATAGATCTACTGTCTGTAATTATCTATAATCTATTATCTGCATATCTATGCAACGTAAACATAAAAGTGAATAGCGCGTGGTCACCTCTGAACGTTGTACGCAGATGTATTACGATCTGTTTACCTGGGATAACTACCCTTCGATAGGATACTATCCTAGTATAACAACCTCGCTATCAACAGCTCTCAGCTGCACTACGCCGCGTACATCACCACCAGACGGAGGCACGTGTAACAGAAAGCGGTACGTACGGCTGTATATACCACAGTCACCCGCAGCATAGTGTGTTAGTATAACTAGGGCATGCTTTATCTCTACGGTATATCTCTACAACAATGAGTGGTGCTGCGGTGGGTGTGTCTTATCTAAGGTAGTCGGTGTTCGGTGTGATATAACGCTAACCTACTAAATATCTTACATTAATTTTTCACGTACGTTCCATTTATTAAATAATAAATGGAATATTTGAATATTCACTTTATACCATTTATTTTTACTTTCGACGCTTGACAATTTCTTTAGTCTTACGGAGTCGTTGAATTAAATTAAAATTCTATATTACATTATATTACTATATTATAACTATTATACTATATTACGACTATATTAAATTCATTCATACCGATATGCAGATTCTATAGCCTCTCGAATAATTCGATCAGATAATAGATATTATAATATAATAATGAAAATCTATATTAGATATATATATTGATTGATTGATTGAAAGTTTATTTAAACACTTAAATAAATCATAAATGATTTCTCAAAAGTTTAAATATATAGAATACAAATAATAGATTAGGTAAAACAATAAATACTATTAATAATAATAAAATAAAATAGAATAAACCGTACAGAATTTAATAAATAAAATAATAATGACAAACAATATTAGTATTACAGGTTGCCATCTGATATAAATTGTTGTATATATTTCATGAATGTTTTATGCGATTTTATGGATCTAATATTGGGTGGGAGTTAATTTCATAGTTTTGGACCAATATAACTCAGTGCCCGAGTATCAATTTTTGAGGGATGGAGAATAGGGGCAGATAGAAGATGAGATGCATGGTTTCTAAGAGATGGAAGGGAAGATCTTTGTACTAGAGAAGCAGAAATATAGGAAGGGCAATTCGAAGAGTATATTGAGGAATGAACAATAGATAGTATACAATAAGCTGAGCGTTTGTTAAATGGGAACCATGGTACAATATCTAATTGCATTATTCGAGAGGCACTAATATAACATGAAAGAATGCTACGCATCGAGGTTTATTGATATACTCGAAACATGCTCCGCAATATCACCAGGCATCGATTAATACATCATCGTATTATGCAATACGTGCCTGTCATCAGTTAGAATCATCTAGAAGAGTATTCCCTAGGTAATTCTTCTATTAAGCTTTCTATTTCTATGTTTATGTATCCTTTTTATTATGTCAATCATTATGAATATATATATATATAACCAAATATAATTATAGTATATTATATGTAGTATTTTTATCCTATATATAAGTTAATCAAACTTATGTTAATATTATTTTATAAAAGTCTCAGTAAATAATAATATAAGCCATATGAAAGTACCCATTATACTTCCAATATATATATATAATTATATATATATATATATATATATATATATATATGTTATTATATAGAATATAAATTTAAATTATAATATAGAATTATAACACATAACCATATTGTGTGTGGACCATACACACACACACACACACACACACACACACACACACACACACACATGTATACATATGATTATCTATATATGAATAGCTTAATATAACATAAGTTAATGATCGATGACTACTAAATGCATTCTTTTTATATCCACACTCTATAATCATTTAGTATTGGATATAGTCTATATAACGAATTATATTATAGGGATGTATTATACATCATGTATATCATATAAACACTTTAAACAATTTGTTTTATACCTCATAATATATATATATATAATATATAACATAATATATAAGATATAGGTATGAGACTCATATACATTGTGTATGACTTATTATAAAAATTGTAGGATATAGTATATATATAATAATATGATATATATGATTAAATAAAAGAAATTATAAATAAAAGTAAAAAATAATATATCAGTTATAAAAACAATAATAATTAGCCTACTTATTTATTAATTAATCATTATGTGATAAGAATTTAATTAGATTAAAATTCCAGACTTTTTATAATAATTTCAGACAGATCATATAATAATGCCATTAATAAGACATTAAATATATAAATATCATGATATACTATAAACATATATACGAAGAATATATTAAATTAATATATGCTTTTAAGTTAATAATTAACTATTAAATAACAACGAAACATATAAATTCTTATAAAAATGTCTGTAACCCGATTTACAATAACTGAATTATTTAAAAATAAATCCATTAATTTAATGATTAAAGAAAAAATATCATTAATGATCATGATAATTATGATTCATTAACTATTATATATAATATAATATATTTATATATATATATATATATATATATATATATATATATATATATATATATAGATATATTATAATAATTAAATATCTGTGATAGTTTTTATTTAAAATGTAAATTTCATAAAATAAAATATTTAATATACTTTGTATACTATATTATACAGTATATAAATACCATTTATGTAAAGTGAACAGTAAGATAATTTTTATAAATGGTATAATTTTAATTTGCAAATAGATGTAATTATTCATATATACTTTTGTATCCATGTCTATACTACAATAAGTAATAATAATTTCATAATGAATTCATAATTTACCATATTTAAAAGTATCAATAACTGTATTATTTAAAAATAAAACTTAGTTTGACTAATCGTAACAATATTTAAATTGATAGATCTATAATGCATAATGTTCATAATAATAAACTAAACGCAATGATATAATTAGTGTGTAAATGGCATGCATAATTAATGTCAAAAACTAACTTTACTCGAGATAATATTCAGAACCTAGATACACAAATTTAAAAACTGAAATAACAACAAATCAGACATTGACAGCTGACGCATGCGCAGGATTAAATAATTACACATATGCTCGCGTTCATACTCATTATATGTAGATCTATGACTCACCGATTCACTAAACCACGTTCAGATGATATTATTAGTTCATATATTATTTATATATATATATATATATATATTTTGTATATAGTATATATTGTATATACATATTTTGTATATAGTATATATTGTATATAGTATATATTGTATATAGTATATATATATATTATATATATATATATATATATATATATAGTATATATATATATATATATATATATATATATATATATATAATATATATATAGTATATATATATATATATATATATATATATATATATATATATATATATACTATATACAAAATAGTATATATATATATAAATATATACTATATACAATATAGTTTCAGTAATCGAGTAATATTGTAATAGTCTTAAGATAGTTGTACGAATTCACAACACATACTCGTGACAATAACTGATAGATTCACCTATCAGTTAGGAGGTTATTTGCAATACATAGACTACTTTCATATGGTTGAAGAAAACGAGATCATTACAATATTAAATGATATATCTGAAACACTCGGAATGAGTCATTCGCGTAATCTGGCGTGACTCATATAAAAATCAAATAACAAATTACCATATATAGATAACGATGTACATACACACGAACACGTTCAATATACATACGTTGAACATATGTCGTACAATGTACAATGTATATTGTACGTAGTATATGCATATTAATACTCTATTAAAACAATATAACACATATAATGTATATAATGTGTTATAGAGAAAGTTTCTTTATATCGATGATATGTATATTGTATGTATTATATATAATGTATATATATATACTTACCTACAAACAATATACATACCATCAATATAAAGAAACTTTATATATATATATATCGATGATACATATCCTATATAGAAGATCGCGCTCTCTCTATCTCACACCTATATTCGTACGCGAATAGTTATACATATGTACATAATATATACATATGTACATAACACATAATATGTATTACACTTATAATATGTATTACATATATACATAAATAATATTCATTGAATACACACAAATATATATGTATATTGTATATACTATATACACATATATATGTGTAGGAATATTATATTTATTCGATGTATATTAATAGAATTGTACAACATTATAGGCCTCCAGGTAGGTAATACCTACATATAGGATACATATAATACCTACATATAATATACATATAACACTTATCAATACATAATACATACTATATTATATAACATAATATACTAAATTAGTAGATTTTATTCTATCCATTACGAGATAGAATATGAATAGGATATATCCTATATAGGACACATTTACAATTATTATATAATGGTAAATCTTATAATGGCAATATATTTCATAGAATAAAAGTAAGAACTGACCGAAAAGCATTTTGTTTATCGAATACAGGTACAATGGTGTGGAACAGATTACCACAACAAATAACAAACATTACTAAAATGAATAATTTTAAAACTATTTTTAAATCATTTATGATATTGTCTTATTCATTTTATATTTTATATTTTTAATTATTGTATTATGTGATATATTAATTAATTTATTTGCTACCTTATATTATCAGTATTTATCATTATTTATTTAAAAAAATTTATTTTATAGTTTTATAGCTTTTATTTATATAGTTTTATTATATTTTTAATTTGTTATACATTTTTAATTTTAGTGTTTTATTGGTTTAATTTGTTTTTGTTATATATTGTACAATTATTTATTTTAAATATATGATGAGAATGATTGTGGGTTTTTTTGAAATTTTATTTTTATATTTTGTTTTAAATTGTACCTACATATTTTATAATATATAACATTTATATACCTTACAATTTGTATTACCTCAAGTAATCCTATACATTATATTTTATTCAAATATTATTTAACATTCTATCAGTATTATTTTCTATTCAGGAAGTCTTATTTTTATTTTTAATATTTAATAATACATATAAGATATTCTCGAGTAATTTATATTGATTCTTTATGTGGCCGGTAATGGTTCGTGTATCGGACGAAGAGGTAATCGTTGCCAGTGTTCTTACTATTGACGAAAGTAAGTTCCTTAAGGCATTGGATATTTAAACCCCAAATCCTCCTAGTTGATACAGCTTTATTTATTTTTTTACTGATATCCTAGATAGAAATTTTATAATCAATTAATTTATTTAATACTATTTTAATTTTATATATGATTTTTCTCCCCACAATCAAATTGTGTGAACGACTTGATAAACTCTGCTTTTTCGTTTATCCAGGATAACATCTAAAATATGATTATTATTAGTATATATATATATATATATATATATATATATATATATATATATATATATATATATATATAACATTAGGTTATCTATTATAACATATTATATAATATTGAAGATAATATGGATGATATATTTTTCATTTTCATTAACGATAAATAATATGACATACAATAAGCATATATGCTGGAATATAGAGTATAAGCTATATTTTTATGTGTATAAGGGAAAGTAACCTAATACGGACACTTTAACAATAAATGGTCTTATCATTTTAGTCAATATTTGTATTCAAAAATTAAAATTTATTAATATTTTATGATTATAGATATTATTGTGATTTTAAAATGTTATTTAATCTTTTTATTCAATAGATAACGAGGGTGTCCGTATTCGGTACCTATGTCCAATTACGGACACCCCATGTTATAATACGGACAATCTATATACCACTATATAAACTATATATTATTGATGAACAAATGAGATAAATTAAAATTATACTATTTATAGGTATACCTAATTAATTTTATGAATAATTTAATATAATTTAGTTAGTAATTAATTTTTATTATTTAATTTATACAAATCAAGTATATAAATAATAATATTTTTAGATTTATCTTCATTGTTGTTATTAATAGTATTACGCCCGCGACTTTTTGACTTTTTTTTTGAAAATCAGAATAGTTCACACGCTGATTGGTTATAGGGTGTCCGTATTAGGAACTTATATGACCTCTAGATATATGCTTATAACTTAATGAATATTTTATATCAAATATAGAAATTATGTATATAATGTTTAGAATGCATTAGTTTTTAATAATATATTGTTATGTTTTATATCGATACATTTTTATATTCTTGAGAAGGTTTTAAGTTGACATTTATTTTAATAAATTTAAAAACGTAATAAAAAATCAGTTTATTGGATATACAGAACTATTTTGATTAATTAAAAAAATAAAAATACTTATTTAGACTAATTATATAATTATGAATATGATATTCATTAAACATTTTTTGGTAGGATTTATGGTTTCTGAGATACAAGATTGTCCGTATTAAGTTACTTTCTCCTATATATAATGTATTTAGGTTATTAGTTAATATTATAAGTAGGTAGGTTATAAGTTATACCTACCTAACCTACCATAATATTTTCCTACATATACTCATAGTAATTGTATTAGGTATATATTAATAGTAATATTAATAGTAATTATTAATAATAATAGTAATATTAATATTATCCCTGTAAAGGTTATTTAATAAGTGTGTATTAATAATTAATATAATTATTTAAATGTGCATATATGATGATGGTGATGATTTTATTTAAACACAAATTCAATTATAAAATTCTTATAGTGTGGCAATAATATATAAAAAACAATAACTAATTGTAATAATTAGTACAGATAAGTGTGGCTAAACAACGTGGCGAAAACGAATATATTTAAAGTTCAGATATCATGTACAAGGAGGTACTTATTTAGTTTATTTTTAATGTTGTTGTTGAGGTATTGATGGTTTTTATGGATTGAGGGAGTTGATTCCGAAGGAGGCTGTCGGCGCACACGCGGTAGCGACACTTCCCAAGTTTTTTACGGCGATAGGATGGTTCAGACAGGACCGTATAGTTAGATGATCGTAGGTACAGTATGGAGACAAATTAATAGATAAAGGTAATAAGGTTGTTTAGTCAGTAGGGAGGAATGAAGAATGGTTATAAATTTAAGTTGATCTATTTTTTTTTTACAGATGGCCAGTTTAATTGTGTTCGTGGGTAAGTTATACTTGTAGCATGGTCAATTTTTTAGTTGGTAGATTAGCCGCTTTAAGTGATCTGTTATTTAATCGACCGTGGAAGATTTTAATGTTGATATGTGTTTATCAAAAGTTAATTTGTTATTAATATGGATGCCTAGATATGTTGATGTAGTAGAAATATGGATTAGGGTATGACCTAGGTACATTTGTGGGGATATTGTGGTGGGAAGTGAATTCGGAGGTGAACAATTCATAAGTAGGTACTGTCTTATTGGGGTTAAGTAGTAAATAGTTGTTGGTGAGCTATTTATTGATAGTACACTATAGTGAGACATGATTGAAGGTGAATATTGGTTGATTGGTGACAATGGCGTGAATTTCAATGTCGTCTGCATACATATTATATTTTACGGAAGTAAATGATTTAATAAGTTTTCTAAGGGGGAGTAGGTAAATACAGAATAGTTTAGGGAGAGGGACGATCCTTGAGGTACTCCAAAGATGACTTTGCGTTTGGGTGATATTGATGTGTTAATATTTGTAATGTAGATGTTAGTGATGTAATTGGAAAACCAGAGTAATACGTATCTTCAAGTCCAATTATTTGTATTCTGTAGATAAGTAAGTATATATACTTATAGGTTAATGGTGTGCATGCTGAGAGAGGTATATAACCAGTAATTGTGTTCGGATGTCATTGTCAAGGGAGTTCAGTATGTCGTCGAGTAGTGAGAGTATAGTAGTTTCGGTACTGTATAGTTTTCTGAGTGCGCTTTTCTGAGTATCAAGTATATTGTTGGCAGTGAGGTCAATTTCTTGTAGATTACCTTTTCAAGTAGTTTAGTTAACATTGGAAGTTGAGAAATTGGTCTGTAGTAGAGAGTGTATTCAAGTCAAGTTGGGATTTTTTTATTAAAGGGCTGATAATGGAGTGTTTTAGGTCTGAAGGGATAATACCAGTTATAAGGTATTCATCAATGACACGTTAGTATATTGGTACTATGGTCAAGGCAAGTTTTTTCAGAGTTTGTAGGGGTAGGGCTTCTGATGGTGAAGAATATTTGGAGGTAATAATAAGATTATAAATCTCAGTAGTGGTGGGAAGGGAAAACACAGTAAATGTCGGTGTCCGAATGGCACAGTCATAATAGAGTTGTATGTCAGGTAATTGTTCGTTCAGGTTGTTTAGATTATCATAGATTAATTTAATTTTATCTGAAAAATAGTCAGACAAAGTAGAGCGTAGGATAATATCTGGTAGCTCAGGTAGGTATACATATACCTAATTTTATAAAATGATAGTCTTAGTTCTGCCTAGGAGTTTATTGTTTATTATATAGAACTGTTTGTAATCATGTTTGTAACAGTTGAATTTGTCATTATAGAAGTTGGATTTGGATTTATTTAGAAGTTTGCGGTAAATATTTCGGTTAAGGGATAATTGAAAGAGGTTATATTCAGTAGGAGATTTATTGTAGATTCTGTTTTTCTTTCTAACAAGTCGTTTTTAGAGTCAAATTTCAATAGAAACCATGGTGTAGTTGTGTGTGTGTTGGTAGAAGTTTACTAGTTAGTGGTGTGTATTAAGGAGTAAAGTAAGTACATTTTGGACGGGTGATATTGAAGTTAGTGTGGAATATGGGGAATAATTTATGTCTACTGAAAATTGTGTAAAGTTAATGTTTTTAAGTTTATGAAAAGAAGTTATTTTTCTAATAAAACTACCTGTGTGGTTCAGTGGCTAAGGCGTCAGACACACAAGTAGTAGGACACGGGTTCGAGCCTCGTCCGGACCATTAATTAATTTTATAAAATGGGTCTTAAAATATTATTTAGAAGTGATCTTATATAATTGTGTATACATAAATGATCGGCTCTCGTTAAAACCATGGATGCCTTAACATGAGAGCGGCTTCGAATGTACATACGAGCCATATATGGTTATAAGTGAAAACTTCATATAAGTTCCTGGATGGGATGAAAGGACTCCACCAAATAAAAATAACAATAACATTAACAATAACAATAACTTTAGGGGTATTTATTTTTTGTTAATGATAATATCAATGGCATAATGGTCAGTAATGAGTGTTGCGTTAGTAGGTGCGGCATTAATTAATAACGTATAGGGTTGTAAATATGAAGTAAAGTGTGAGACCGTGTATATGTGTTGGGAAGCAGTTATGTTGATGGAGATCACATTTATTGCAAATATCAATGAAATAGGAGTGTGGTGTTTATCAGAGTGAAAGTTAAAGTGGACAGTAAGAATTATAGTACGAGACGTAAGTATATGTAAGTATTCGAGAAGTATTTCTGTTAGTTCGTTAAGAAATATATTATAATTGTTATTAGGGGGTCTGTAATAAGTAATTATAGTCAAATATGTTGAGTTATTAACAAGTGGTTTGGTGAGTAATAGTTCACAATTTGTCATGTTAATGTTTTTGGTAGATGTGATCTTGCATGTGGAGTCAGTGAGAAGGGCAACACGTATATAGCCTATACTGTTAGAATTAATGGTATTTTAAATAAGTGATTAATGGTAATACACATGTCTTTATAATAGCACCATTAGAATGGTAACATCATACTAGTTTCTACACTACCAATTTAAACTGAAGATGTATTTTAATGGTACTACACATTATTACATTAGAACCATTTAATAAAAATGGTTTTACACATTATTAGTTTTAAATTATATGTCCATGGCCATATATGCCTATTGACAATGTCCATTGGACATATGCATTAATGGCAATGTCCACTGGATATGATATATAATCATGATTATAGAAAATGTTCGCTAATATAATTATATTTGTATATATATATATATATATATATATGTATTGGTATAATAAATATACCATATACAAATTATAAGTGTATAATATAACAACCTATTTATTACATAACTTGATTTATTTAGAAGTGTTTACATGATTTGTTGTTCTTATGAAACACGTGTGAAATAAATATGTAGGAATCTAACCTAATTTATTACACAAGTTATAAAGCGAACACAATATTAGGTAACCCTACCGATATATTTTATTACAAATTATTATAATAAATATTTATAAATATATATCCATAAATATTGATTATTATTATAATCAGGTTTATTTATATTTATACCTATAGGTAATCATGTATAACATTTATTAATTTAATAAATATAACTTATACATTTATGTTTAAAATGTAGCTAGTTATTTTGTTTATCTTTTAAATGTAAACGAAAAATCTATGCCCGTTCTATTAGGTAACTTACTAACCTACTAACCTATTAACCTACTAACCTATGTATACACAGAGTGTGCGAAGAACGGTCAAGATTGACATGAGAAACAATACTGTTTAGATGGAATGGGGTATGGGAGGAAGAGGTAGAGTGCGTAGAGTATGTAGTGTATATATATATATATATATAGATAGATAGTCAGGATGTGTTAAATTGATGGGAGTGGGATGTATCATAGTATATATATATGTTTTTCTGCCGAGAAAAAAGATCGATCTGATAAGGTAAGATATATATATATATATGTTGTTCCCGTTCCAGGAACGGGTATAAAAATAGGAATGGGACGGGAACTCAGAAAGGAACTGGTACAGAATAATGAACGGGAACGAGGAACGGGAACGCTTAGAAATATAGGAACTAGTTCCAATGGAACGTGTTTCTTTACAAGTATAGAGATTTATATAGTATTAATTCAAGATATTTTTTATATTGATTTTATAATCTATTACAATATAAATAAAGAATTACAACGATTAGCATTACAATTATAATAATAGTTTTAATATAATAAACAAATATACAATAATAATAATAAATAAATTTAACGGTTAATATGTTTATTGGAAAACTATTTAATTATTAATATATGGGAATTTAATTCATATCGATTGTTATTATAGGTATGCCCAAGTATACTTATAGCATATATATACCTAGAGGTATAACATTTAAATTAATATTTATAAGAAATATATATCTAAAGTCATAGTTTGTTAAGTTAATTTAAAAATTAATAATATTAATATTTTCATGTCAAATTAAAATTAAAATATATAAATTTAAAAGGACAACTAAACATTTAATGATAACTATTCAATATATTTTTTTTAAAGTTCTTTTTAATGAATTGTAATTTGTAGGTATTTAAGGTATACCATGGTCTCTGTTAACCTGTGTCGTCGAGTCGTATCCGACACCTGGCGACATTGATGACAGCAGCTCTCCAACCCCTCCTATATCTTGAGGCTCGCATCATGTTGAAGAAAGTTCCATAGAAGTTTTTCTTTATGCTATCCAGCCATCTTTGCCGTGGTCTCCCTCTGCTTCTATAACCCCCCATTCTTCCTACCATCACTTCATATTCCATTCCGCCTGCTCTTATAACATGGCCAAAGTAACATAATGATGCCTTGACTATCCTTGACTCAAGCGTCCATTCTGGTTTTATATTATCAATAACCCATACATTTGTCTTTCTGTCGGTCCATGTTACTCTTAGCAGACATCTCCAATACCACAACTCAAAATCATCTATCATCTTACTTTCAAGCTTTCTCATTGTACAAGATTCTGCTCCGTATAATACTATAGGAAAACTAAAGATTTTACTAGCCTAATCTTTGTTCTGAGGGTAATTCCTCTATCTTTCAATATTTTCGTTAGTCCCCCACTGCAGATCTACCCATTGCTAGCCTTCTGCGCATTTCCCTCTCACAGAATCCTTTATGTGTACTGGAACTCCTATTTCTTTGAGTACCACCCATAGTCTCTCATTATCTATGCAGTCGAAAGCCTTTTTATAGTCGATGAAACACATATACACATTACTGTTGTGTTCTTTGGCTGTTTCCATCATCCACCGCAAATTAGCTATACGATCTCTTATTCCTCTTCCTTTTCTAAAACCTGCTTGTTCAATAGGTAGTTCTGGGATAAGGACATTTTCTAATCTTTTCTGAATAATTCGAAGGAATATCTTGCTAGCATGCGAGATCAGAGCAATAGTTCGATAGTTCCCAAATTATTTCTTACCTCCTTTCTTATATATCGGGAGATAAACAGATTTCTTCCAACCTCTTGGCCATTCCTTAGTCCTCCATATGTTATTGAATATAATTAAACATATTTTTATAGATGCATCTCTACCTGCTTTTAGAAGATATATAGGTATACACCCAGATGATTTCCGATTTGATATATGCTTGATAGCGTCATTTACCCCTGTCTCTAGTATATAAGGTTCATCTTCATTTCTCATTTCGGGAAAGTATCAGTGATTTTAGGATCTCTTCTGTTAACTCTTCTGTGTATTGTTGCCATATAATTTTAACTTCTTTTTCTTTAGTAGCCGTCTTTCCGGAACTTATATTCATAACTCCGCATATAGCTCTATAGAGCTATATATATGATCCAGTTATATCTTTTATTTCCTTGTTTAGATCTCTTGTTCTTCCCTTTTTATTATTTTGTTCTATTTGTCTACATTTATCTCTTAAATTTATCTCCTTATCATACCTTGCTTTTTTTTTGAAATTCTTCATTAAGTTTTTTATATTTTTCTATTTCACCTTTTCCTTTTGCCTCTCTTCTCTCCTCCGCTATTTTTATTGTTTCTTCGGTTAACCTATTTTGTAACTTTCCTCTTCTTTACTTTTGGTATCCATTTCTCAGCCGTCTATATCACAGCATCACGTATATCAATCCATAAATCTTCAGGATTTTTGCTATCTACATGTAGTATACTGAATCTATTTTTGACTTCTACAGTATATTTCGTATCAATATTTTCTAGGTCATATTTTTGAGTATTCTTATTTCTTTTAGTTTGTTTGAGATTAATCTTGACAATAGTTATTAACAATTTGTGATCTGTGCCACAGTCTGCTCTAGGGATAATTGTTACTCTTTTTATAGAGCTTTTCTATCGACCTGTAGATACATAATATATAATCAATCTGGTTTCTAGTAATTTTATCCGGCGACTTCCAAGTATATAGTCTTCTTGTATGTTGCTTGAACATTGTATTCACCTCTTTCATTTCTAATCCCCAGTCCAAAACTACCAGTTACCCAGCTGTATTTTGTTTACCCATTTTAGCATTTCAATTGCCAATGACATACATGATGTAACCTTTTTGAGTTATTTCGATTGCTTTTTGTAAGGGCATCGTAGACATAATCCATCTCCTCTTCATATGCTGTTAAAGTACGAGCGTATACATTTATGAATGTGAAATTTATAAGTTTACCTTGGATACGAATTGTTATTATTCTGTCACTTATAGGATTGAACCCAAGAAGACATTGTTTTATTTTTTCTGTGCATATGAATGCCACCCTTTTCTTTCAATTGTATCGTTTCAACTAAAATATACTGAATAGTTATCGGATTTTACTTGTCCTATCCGCTTCCAATTCGTCTCACTTATTCCCATTAAATCTATCCCATTCCTTCCCATTTCCCTTGTAATAATGTCTGTATTTCAATTATTCATTGTTCTGACATGTCGCTATACTTATATTTTGTAGGTAGCTATTAATATCTATGTGTTTCAAGACGATTTTCTCAGAAACAATCCTTACTTGTGGATTTAAGATAGCCTCGTCATCCTTACCGACTGTACTTATACCATAGTATCGCTCATCCCCAGTAATATTTGAAAGGCTGACCGATTGATTAGAGGTTATCTTAGGTGCTAATTTTATTTCTATGTGTGCTGTCATGTTTGTTTTCGTGGGAATTTTACTGGATTAGTTTCCCGTTGCTTTCTCCAGCGCAGTATTGAAGCCGTGAATGGGGCTGCTATAACGCCTTCGAGTAGATATGAAGTTGCCGTCGTCCTTAATAGATAATTCACCTCGTCAACTATTTATATCGCTGCTGCTTGATAGAAAAGACTTTATTTTATTTCTATTAATATAAGAAATGTTGGACTAGTTTTGTTAGAAGCTAGTCATATCCATGCAATATTTAGCTGGCCAGTCGAGGTTATTTACCGGGGTTACCCGCCGTGCTGTTCAATATATATATATATATATATATATATATATTATTATTTTTAATTTATATAATAATTTGTTATTTCTTGAAACAAATTATTTTTATCACATCTTATAAACTACTCTTCTCGTTTAAACATAATGCTATCTATGTAAATAAAAACAATCGCTGCATACCCTTTAAGTGTGATTTTGAATTTAATACATACATTGCATATATATATATTTATTATAGAAAAAAAAATATAAAAATCTAAATATAATGATAATGATGTATTTATTACGTATTCTAACATCTTAAAAATTAAGTATACCACATATATTATATTTACAAAGGCGTATTTATATGTATATATACATGTTACTGTTTATATAGCAACCAATATATAGTTGTGGTAATAACTGCTTAGCTTTTAAATATCTTTTAATTGTATTATTATTATAAAGATAAGTACGTATTCATTTATTTTTTATATTATCTATTATATTAATATATATTAAATATTAATATCCAACTTATTTGAAATACATAATAGTTGTCTTTAAATTATAATCATATCTTATTTAGATATAATTATATTTAGTATTTGTTTACATTTTATTATAACAAAATAAAAATCCTAAAAAATAAATAATAATCACAAAGATAATAGAATTATAAATTCTATAAATTAATTAAATTCAAATATATATTACATACTGTTTATGTATATTCATACTTAGCTACATTATTTACTATTTATAAAATTAATTAACTAGTAGTTTATAATAATATTATAACTGATATTCTCCCGTGGATCTCCCTTGGGAATTTGCTTTTGGTAGTCGGATCTACCAACCTTCATTTGAGGTTAGCTACCAACTTACACCTAGATAGTCTACTGCTGTATTTACTTACATACAGATCCATCAATTCTACCTCGGACGATACACTGCCTTACATCTCAGACAATCGGACCATCATTGCCCGGCTGCCACCAAGCATACCAGGGGCCTACTAAAGTCAACCGGTGCTTGTCAAGTCAACTCGTCATATAGCAAAACGGACTGAATACCAAACTTCTTCAAAAATATCCCTGTTACGACCAGTTTTTATACATTTATTATTATATTTATTATTATCTATTTCATTCAATTTAATCCCACAATCTCAAGTATACCATGTCCTCAAATTGTTCACATTGTAACCTTCCCGCATGCGAATATTATCTCAAATGTAAAACATGTCCATCTATTTTACATTATAATTGTTTATACCCCGCAGCTATTATTTCTAAATCCTGGTTTCATTCTAAAAACCCCCCTCCCGCTTATGCTATTGCTATATTTAATTCACCTAACTTCATCTTCTCATGTTCCTCATGCCTAGCCTTAAATAAGTTTCCTTCGACTAATCATACAACTACTCCACCCATTACTATGCCATATTCACCTTCTACTTTAACTGACAAATCTATACATAATACTTGTTCCAAGGTAACGCCAAATATAACATCTGATATATATATTCTTCTACTACGACTATTAATATCCAGCCCAAGCATAATGCTAATACCCAGCCCAATGATAATACTTCTAGAAACATTCCAAAGCTAATGGACTTAAAATTTTCCTCAAATCACACACCAACCCCTATATTATCTAGTTCAACTTCCTCAAAGTCTTCATCCATACGCTCCATAGATAATTCCCTCATACTAGTACTTGAACACCTTCTTCCTTATGAAGTTAACTATAATTTCATAGTATCATTAATTGACTATATAAAACTTCCACATTCTTATATTACTTCTGCCTCATTTCTTACCAGTACTGCTATATTACGTTTCACTAATATTTCTGCTCGTGATATATGTTTCTCCTCCCTTCTAAAAATCTCACCACATAGTAATTTTAAGCATATATTTATTCGTCATTATTTACCTGACTCTACTAGACTTCTTGGTAAGGTACTATATCATGCCCTAAAACAAAAACTCACGCCCATTTTGTATAAAGTATTTTTTAATAATCGTTCCCAAACATTTGAACTTAGGGATAAAAAAAATCCTCTTTCATATCCCCCTTTTCTCATCCCTGAATCTGATCTAACAAAATGGTTTGATTCTTTTGATCACTATAAGAAATCATTTATAAATAATTCTTCCTCTCAAGCCTGACTATCCTCTAATATAGCCTTGATCAATATTCGCTCCTTGAGATCAAATATATCCCTTCTGTTCCCATACCTTAAATTACAAAAATTTATTATAATCGCATTGACTGAGACCTGGATTTCTAATAATGACTCTGATATATTTGCCTCCATCTTGGACTTTGGATATACACTCTATCTCGCTCCACGACAAATGGGCCGTGGTGGTGGGGTAGGATTTATGATACGTAATGATTTTTACCTATCTCCATCCATTTCATTCCCCCCCTTTTCATATAGTGATTGTATTTCGCTGACCCTCAAGCTTCCTAACTTAACTCTACATCTTACCGTTATCTATCGTCCCCCAAAACCTGAAACCAGTTTATTCTTTGATGAATTTCATGATTTTATCCATAAACTTCCTTCATCTTCAACCTATCTACCAATAGTTCTTGGTGACTTAAACTATCACTATAATTCTCCCATCTATCCCCATGGTGACTTTAAACTCCTAACTGAGTCTCTTTCCTTGTGCCAACATATATCATTTCCTACCCATTCTAGTGGCAATACACTTGATATGATATTTACACCCCTATCCAGTCCTCTTATTAGATGTATAAACCCTAACTCCTTTCAAAAAATTGAACTACTAACTGATCATTTTATTATTGAATTCTCTATAAATCTAAAATTCACAAATATTAAACGAAAACGTATTACATATAGAGATGTTAAGTCTATCGACCTACCAAGATTTGTAAACAATATCAAAACTGAGATCTCTTCTTCAACTTCCCTCTGTCCGGTACTCCTAAACTCCACTCTCCTAAATATTATCAATATACATGCACCTACAAAAACTACATTAATTACCGACCGCCCTTTTTCTCCCTGGTTCTCCCACGAACTTTTCATCTTCAAGAAGAGTGTTCGAAAATTTGAGAAGAAATTTCTTAAAAATCCTTCTACTGAAACTAAATTAGCACTATCACTAGCTAGAAAAAATTACAAATCTACTATATCTCGTTCAAAATCTATCTATTATAACAAAAAGATAGCATTGATATCCTCCAATCCTCGCAAATTATTTAAAATAGCAAATAAAATTCTCTCTCCTCCAGATGAAAAAATCCTCCCCATTTTACCTAACACGTCAAATTTTCAACTGTGTTCTCTTTTTGAAAAATTCTTTAACCATAAAATTGCAAGCATTAATAATATTATTTGCGCATCTACTCAACTCATACTCAATCCTACCATATATATTACCCATCATATTGACTCATTAAGTACATTCACTATTCCTTCACTGTATGAAGTAAATGACCTACTCATGAAATCTCACTGTACCTCCCCCACTGATCCCCTACCTTTATCATTATATCACAAACTTTCACCCTTATTTTCTCCTATTTTCTTGGATATTATTGCGAACTCACTAAACTCTGGCCAAGTTTCACCCTGTCTCAAGACTGCCATAATATCCCCTATTCTAAAAAAACAAAACTTAGACCCAAACTCATTTAGCAATTATCGCCCGATCTCCCACCTACCCTTATTAAGTAAAATATTAGAAAGAATTGTTTCCAAACAACTCATAGCCCATGTAAATAAAAATAATCTTTTCGACCCGTTTCAAAGCGCTTTTCGTAAGGGTCATTCAACCGAAACAGCTCTCCTACGTATTACTGACACTATATTATCTACCTTAAATAGCAACACGTGTTGCCAGCTAATCCTACTTGATCTATCATCTGCTTTTGATACCCTGGACCATAACATATTAATCTCGCGACTTACTTTAATGGGTATATCTGGCTTAGCATTAAAATGGTTTACTTCATATCTCACTAACAGGAATATCTCTATTATGATTGACAAATCTTACTCGCCTCTTTCTCCTCTTAACCACGGTATTCCCCAAGGATCTGTTCTAGGTCCATCCCTCTTTTCTATTTATATCCGCCCTATTGCTGATCTAATTAAGAAATTTCCAAATATCCACTACCATATTTTTGCTGATGATATCCAACTGTTTACCTTTTTCCCTATAAATTCTCATAATACCATTAACTCTGAATTAATCGAGTGTGCTAACTCCATAAGATTATGGCTCCTCTCCAATAAACTACTAATTAATTCCTCTAAGACTACTGTACTTAACATATCTACTTCTGAAACTTCCTTTCCAAACTTTACTCTAAATAACATGATTATTTCTCCTTCTCATTCCTCCAAAAACCTAGGATTAGTATTTGATGACAAATTATCATTTAAGAATCACATATCATCCATTACAAAATCATCCAACTTTCATCTCTTCAGAATTAAAAAAATACGGACATCACTTTCCAGAAACCTTACTAAAACTCTAATTAATGCTCTTGTACTTTCACGTATTGACTACTGTTCTTCCCTACTGAATTTACTTCCTGCTAAAGCTACTGCTCCACTTAATCGGATTATCCGTTCCTCAATACGTACTACTTACTGTTTAACTCGACTGGATCACTCTACTACAACATCTCATCAATCATCTCGTATGTGGCTACCATTCTCCCTCAGGTGTAAATTACGTATACTATCTATAATCCATAAATCAATATATTCTTTTACCCCTAGCTATATCTCTGATCTAATTAAAAAACGTACTATATTATCTTCTCTTCGTTACCAAAATGCTCCTCTACTTATCTCCCAGAACTCTAGTAAAACTTCCCTAAATTCTAGAGCTTTTAAAAATTCCGGTCCAACTCTATGGAATTCCCTCCCTCCTACCATTCGTTCTATTAGATCCCACAAAAGATTTATAAATCTTACTTCTTCTTTTCTCTCTACCCATAATCATTAAATCATCCAACTTATTATTTGTATCCGTGTTATATTAAATTTATATCATTATTAAATCGTTATTGTATTATTATTATCTTATTATTATATAACACTATACTATATCAATGCAGTCTGTAGTATATACAACTACACCATATCAATGCAGACTGTAGTATATAATAGTCCTTTATATTGTTTATTATTGTTTTTCCGTTGTATATTATTATCAAATTATTATCGTATTACTATTATTTTATTATTATTTTCTTCCCGCACGAGCGAAGGGGTCTACATGACCCTATTTTAGTGCTAATAAACTCAATATCATCATCATCATATATATATATTTAAAAAATACATATATGTATGATTTATAGTAATGTTATACATTCTATGTATATAATAGTTGTTATGTTGGCTAATATATAGTTAAGAATATAACGTATAAATAGTTGTTAATGATATTGTAATTGAAATAAATAAATAGGAAATGAATATGAAATTAAAAAATTTAAAATATTTACATTTAGGTTCTGCTGTAAACATAACATAACATTTTCAAACATATACATAGGTACATATGCAGTGCATATTATGCACCTATATATATAAAGTATTTTGTTGTTGATAAATCATAATTGGTTACTTAGGTTACCTAAATATTGTTAAACATCTTTCGTAACTTAAATAAATGAATACTTCTTAAATGTGTTCTTAAATACTTCCTCAATCATGTAACCTGTAAAAGTAATACATATTAATATGTACATTATTAATTATGTATTTTAATACTTTAAATGATACATTTTAAATATGTTATAAAAAGTGTTAAATGAAATAACCAAATAATAATATATAAATAATAATACAACATTTGTATACGTAATTAAATTAGATCACTTCTAAATGTCATGTTTAGGATTACCTATACCTATTTTATTATTCCGGACGGGGTTTGAACCTATATGTTAGAATACTGTTAGTATATATATATATATATATATATATATATATATACTATAGGTTTGAAACCATAGTATACTAAATCCGTGTCTGTCACCATAGTCGATACACTTAAATAATAATAGTTATTATTAGTAAGGTATATTTTGTATATCATTATTTCTTCAATCAGGATATATACGTGTATAACCCTATATGACTTTAGATAATCAACAAATTATTGTCTACTCTTTAATATAAATCTCAGCTATTTAAATATATATATATATATATATATATATATATATTGTGTTTACGCGAACTAACGCAGAGGTTGCTGTCGCCATTATGTTGTTAATCTCTGTTTCACTTTTTTCGTCTTACGTTAGAGTTGCACCAAGTAGGATGTACACTATTTGAAGTTATCTACTACTTCAATAGGTTCATCCTTCATGGTTATCGTTATCACTTCAGCAGTCTCACTATGCTCGAATTCGTTGACCACAATTCTACTTTTCTCGCAGCCGACCTCATACCATATGTCGAGAACGTACACTTGAATAGTTTGTTTAGGAGTTCTTGCAGCTATGCGTTTGATCCTATCATCAAGTCGATGTCGTTTGCAAATATTAGGTTAAATAGTTCTTATCCTCCAACGGCTATGGTTCTGCAATAGTCTTATAATGTATATTGCATGAACTTTTATAGGAAGATGTTAAAGAGTGTTGGTGATAAAATACAATCCTTGTCGTATTCCTAATAGGATCCGTTCGTATACCGATGTATTTATTAATAGATTAATCACCATTAGATAATGCCTTGCAAGTATACTATATATCTACATCAGGGGTAACCAATGGTTACTGACCACGTGATATGTAACCGATTGTACTACGACATATATCTACACTTTTCAGTGGTTTATATTGTTTTCAACGACTGATTGACAAATGCATAAGGTAGTTTTAATCTTTATACCTATTAATATTTATATGTAATATCCTATATATATATATATATATATATATATATATCCATTTGTAAATAACAATGTTTTATACTATATGCCCGTCTGATATTGCCCGGCCCATATTACGATAACTCCATCAATCGCAAGAACATTCTCTATTAATATTCTAAAGCATAGTTTATTATTGCGGACACTTTGCAATACTACAATGAATTATTAATGAGTAGGTAATTAACATACATAATTAGATAACAACTATGTGCTGGGAATATCAGTGATATTATTATAAATATAAATCAAATTAAATATAACAATATTAAAGTTAAATATAAAAAGTAAACAATGAAAATCATAATAAATATTTATAATTTAATACACAAAAGTGAAAATTAAAAACTTTAGTTCGTTTACAACAATATACAGACGAAATTAAACCAATTCGTTTGTATAGTAAACATACGTGGAGCATACAGGCATAAGGCGCGATGTCCGGTAAAACTTGCAAGAACAATGCGGTTATTAAAGTTCGCATGAACAAGAACGTAATTAGGAGGGCAGAACTTGCTCAGATTCAAGTTAGTGCGCTCATATCATGACCTTCTTCAGTACATGCACACGGCGTGTGGCATACGCACACACATATATACATACATACGCACACACATACGTACACACATAGGTACACACATACACACATACGCACACATATACGTACACACATATATATATATATATATTACTTACCTTACCTTAACATGACTTGCAGGTCGAGCTTGCTCGGCACATCATGATACATTTTCTCCATTCATCTCTGTATCACATCACCGTCTTCAGTTCATATGTAGTGCATCCGAATATATATATATATATATATATATATATATATATATATATATATATGTATGTGTAGATATTTGATATATTATTATTTATTTAATATAGAAAGACGAATCGAAAAACCCTAAAGAAATATCACCACTTACGAGGTAAATTATAATTACTACTTACAATAGATTACTAACATACATATCCACAATATATATAACATATATAGATATATATATATAACAATAATAGGCATACTTAGAGTTATATATAATGTATTTATATATGAATAATATATATATAGAGGTCATAATTGCATGTTTACATTTTGTATGATTTACGAATTGACTTAAATATATATATTTTGTTATTTGTTATTTTTTATTTGGTGGAGTCCTTTCATCCCATCCAGGAACTTAGATGACATTTTTCACTTATAACCATATATGGCTCTAATGTCCCTTCGAAGCCTCTCTCATGTTAAGGCATCCATGGTTTTAACGAGAGCCGATCATTCATTTATACACAATTATATAATAATACTTCTAAATAATATTTTAAGACCCATTTTATAAAATTAATTAATGGTCCGGACGAGTCTCGAACCCGTGTCCTACTGCTTATGTGTCTGACGCCTTAGCCACTGAGCCACACAGGCAATATATATATATTATATATATTATATATATATATATATATATATATATATATATATTATAATATATATAAATATATATATATATAACTATAGTTTATCTAAGTTTAAAATTAAATTAAAATATAGGGAGGTAATACGCCATATATTGGTATATTTGTAGAGCTAATCATATATGTTTACATGAATTACTTATAATTATATGAGAACTTAAACTACCGATAGCGCTGCGATGGTTGGTTGATATAGGTGGTAGATAGTGTATGCTAGGTATGGGCGCTGCAACAGGGGGACGGGGGGAGGATATGTCCCCCACTTTAAAATCTAGGGGGACCTCCTATTTATTGGTCCCTCCCCCACTTTTACCACAACATTTATTTTGATTGGTTGGTCCCCCCTACATACACACCATCGTTCCAGCGCCCCTAATGCCAGGTACTAGGTGAATCAGGGTAACGCATGCATTTGTGTGTATAAAGAGGGTTGTATAAGTGATACTTTGTCTATTGTTAGTAACCGGTAACGGAGTTATAAGTGTATTTGACAGTATATTAATAACATAGATACATCTTACAATAACTTTTCGTATAATTGATACTTATAAGTATATTTTTATAGTTCTATAGAAAGCGACAACAGTGCACTGTATGTATAAATTATATGTATACCAATAGGTTTAATAGTAGAAATTTATAATAGTAGAAGAATGAAAGGATATAAGCTCAATGTGATGGATTTAGAGTTTTTGATAGTATATGGAGAAATCTAAATGTTGAAGTTAACTATATTTTTATAATGTATATATAGTGTTTGTATATAAAGTTGTGGTTTAAGTAAATTCGGCAAATATAATAACTGCCACGATTTAAGACGTTACTATTATAGTTGCTACTAACTACTTCTTACGAATTAAGGTTTATTTCGTGTGCGGAACAAAAATGTTGTAGAAAAAGATCGATTAGGTTATGAGCAAGGGATTAATGGTTAAGCTTATTGTTTAGTATTAGTGTAAGATTTCAGTTTGAAGAAATATTGTAGGAAATCTTACGACAAGTATTCCTCGTAGATGAGTTAAGTAGGGATCAATGTAAGGTGCAATGCAATACAGACGTGTGCAGTAAGACTAGTGTGAAGAAGTAATTCTAGATGTGCGGAGTGATACTACGATATATAATGATGATGTGGAGATATAATTACATGTGTTGGTATGAACAATTAGATAGGCTACTAGTTAATGACATCTATGTCATGAATAATGGGATGTGTTTGGTATAAATTATAAAGCATGTCAATTCATTAGGATCTACCTATCTCGATGACAATTCAGGAATAGAATCCACTAGGTGGTATGTAAATATATAATGTTAATTATCAGAGTGACTCTCAAAGTAGTAGGCAGACACATTATTAACAGACACATTTCCCACGTGTTTATTATAATATATTTTAATATTAACATTAATCATATAATTGATAAAGTTATTTATACAACAAATAATAAATAATATTTATTTTATTTATGTATAGAATATATATATATATATATATATATATATATATATATATATATATAATTGTTTATAATGTATTATGAATCGTTCATAAAAGTGTCTATTTATTTAATTAAACGCGCGATCATTTATTATAAAATATCTCATATAATTATAGTCATATGATTATAATCGATCTAGTTATTATAATAATTATATCATATATATAATAATAACTATAGTTAGTATAGTAACTATGGTATACTATTGGTAATTGTTCACCGTTTAGAATGCGGTCAAAAGCCAAGAAATCAAGCACTGTTGCCAAGCGACACGTCGACATTAGGGCTATCGATATCGCGACCAATATATCCAAAGTGGCTACTACCAAATGCGAGGGAGTGGCTATCGGCAAAGAGGTGGGCGTGGTTAAAGTTGTGAAACGGAGCAAGAAAGAAGCTCTCCATCTCACGCCCATTCAGAGGAAGGAGGAGGAGATTAAAGAGCTGGAAAAAATCCTCGAGGATAAAGAGGTTAACCTAGTGGATTGTAGTGGATAGTTAATATTGTGTGTTACTATTGTTATCTATTAGGGTATAGGCATTGTTCAATTTAATATATATATATATATATATATATATATATATATATATATATAAACATGTATACTCTTGTGTATTAGCTATATTAGGTACAGAAAGCTGTCCAATATATCATCACTATTTGAGTTATTAAAGATCGCAACCTACTATGAATATACACATCCCTAATGCACTTAACATGTAGTGTTCGTAATAATAATAATGTAATAATATATAGTTTATTAGGTAAAAAAAAAAATATATATACACAAATATGGAAGAAAAATAGATATGAATTGATACCCAAATCGACATGGTACATAAATTAACATCGGGTTTACATTTAATAACAAAACGCCTTGATTTATGTATGCCGAACATAAGATATATAAATATTATACGCGAATATGCGCATATTATGTGAAATAAAATAAAAACAACAGAAAAAAAATCAGAAATCTCCACCATAAAGGGAACACTAATTAAGGTTGGATAACCCATATGAGGTGGATCAGGCCCCAAGGGTTGGTCATTACATTAATGTAGTGGTATTGGCATATACTGACATTAAAACCAGCATAACCAATACAGTAAATTAGATAATTCTGATAATATAATTATACTACGAATCATCAATAACGAATCCAATCTGAAGATATTCTATTACCAAAGTATACTTTGGCTTTCAACTATAGTTGAATAGTGTTTTGGTTTTTTATTTCATTATCCTTATATTTGTTGACGAGCCCCTGCTAGATTACACGTATGTATTCATGATGTCCGACACCGGCACATCAACGAGATATGTTTACATTATAAATAATACATATCACGTGACTATCCTCATTGTATTACGTTATATTGTTAATGTGTTTTAAATGTATTACAAAAAAAGCTATTCTATGGTACCTTATTTATAGGAAATAGTATAAATAAAAATATAATATAGGTTCATATTATTTTGTATTTGTTATTTCATTTTGGTGGACATTCCTCTAATTTCATTCGATAACCTATAGGTATATATATATGCAGTTTTTACTTATAATCACATGACTCTATAGCCATTATAAGGTGTCTCTAAAGCTGCTCTCGTATTAATGAATCCATGGTTATAACGAGAGCCGATAGTGTATTATACACAATTATAATTGTATTATATATATATAATACGAATTCTAAATATTATTTAGTCTTAGTGTATTGGTCAGGGCGGGGTATTCAATTATATAATAAAAACGATGCGTCTGGTAGGTATACAATAGATGCGCCTATATGCATATAGGAATGTATACATCGTAAGGTTGGTGAGATAACAAGTCAGTTAATTTACCATACCATGGTATTGCTATTGCTAAAGTTATTGAAAATATTAAAGAACCGAAAATAGTAATATCAAATGATAACACATATACACATACGCATATACATATATATATAAAAATACACACACACACATATATATAGTATATCCTAACCTTATATTTCAATATATTATTTACAGTCTCTATTAAGATCTCAAGAAGATCAGTTGTCAAATGTTATTAATTTTCAAAATCCACAATTATTGAAAGATCTAAAAATCAAACAAGATGAAAATAAATACTTGTCAGATCAACTCGATGACATGGAAATGAAATTTATGGACTTAGAAATCAGTGAGTTGGAAAAACACAAACAAAAACTTGAAACTTTTGATAAAATAGTCTATGATCTAAATGTTAGCATACTTTAAATACAATAATATATAATATTATATTAATTAATTGTATAATGTTAATATTTATTATGTATACATCTGATATAATATGTAAAATTAAAATAGAATCAAAGAATGAAGTTCATTAATGGTGTAAATATTTTTAATTATAATAATTATGAATTAAAAGATTCGCAAATGATTATGTTATGAGTAATTGAAATGCTTGTATACAATGTATAGTGTATTGTTCTATTGTACATTAATTAGAGTTATGTATCCGAATGTTATTGTTAAATAAAACATGTAATATCTATATTTACTTGAACCGCATGTACACCGAAAGTTTTAACGATTTTTTCATACGATTTTTTACGTATAAGTACTTATTAATATTATTATAATATATTATACTAATAAAACATTTACGTTGAATAATTATATATGTTAATACAACAATAACATTCCTTAATATATCTTATTGATATTATTTAGTATATAATATCTACATACAATATTTATTTTATGTTATGATAATGTTTAAGAATTACGCATATATGCTCCATATACGCGGCTTTATATTAGGGTTTCCGAATCGTTATCTAAATACAGTTATATATAATAGTAAATAAACAATAATAATAAGAAAATAATAAATAAAATATAACTATATAGTAATATATAGTAATATATAGTTAGAATATATATAATAGTAAGATATATAGTAATATATAACTATAATATAATAATTATTATATATATTTATATATATATATATATACATATATAATATATATGTATATATATATTATATATTATATATATATAAATATAGGGGAAAGTCTCCGATTACCGACCCATAAATGATTATTTTTAATAACTTATTCAATATTAAATATATTTATTTGAAATTTTATAAATATGGTAATATTATGGCAATGAATAATGTGGCTATTTTAAATTTTTGATATAATTATATTTACAAGAATAAACAGGGGGGTCAGTAATCGGATACCTGTTCCTAATACCGACCCCTTCTCCAATTACCGACCCATTAAAATAATCGTGGTATAAATAATTTTAGTATTATAATATCCAATCAACATAGTTTATATTCATAAATATAATTATATAACATACACGCAATTATTTTTTATTGAATTTATGTTTAAATAGTAATATTGAATTTAAATTTAAACTTTATATTAATTATATTAAAATGGTGTATATTATTATTTAATATTTAGTTATTAATCAGTATGTATATAATCGAATGGAATCATGAATCCTTAATCTATATCAATGATACACAAACAACTTATGACATATTTTAAAGTAAAATACGGATATATTTTGATTGGATATTATAAATCACATGGGGTCGGTATTAGGGTAATTTAGGGGGTCGGTAATATGAAAATCATATGGGTTGCTATAATTAAGATATATTGGTTAATAGTTATTCAAATTGAATTATTTTTATAATATTTATAAACATTTATTGATCTACAATATTAAGTGCAGTATTAAGTTTTCTTTTAAATAATAAAGTATTTACAATGATTTAAACAAAATTATTATTCAAATATTTAAAAAGTAAAACAGAATACTTTTGTTTATCAAATAACAATTATAGGATTGAATATTTTGTAAAACAATATACTTATTCATATTTATAATTTATTTGCTAACAGTTCATTTATATATAATTTGTTGATATCTCTTATTGTTACTGAGATACGAGAGGGGGTCGGTATTAGGAGGGGGTCGGTAATCGGAGACTTTCCCCTATATATATATTATCGAGGAGTAATATAATCGGAGGAAAACTATTATATAAATAATATTTTTATAAAATATAACTATAACTATAGTTATATATATAATTGATCGCTACTAGCGATAGTTATGATAGTTATGATAGTTATAACTATAGAAATAGTGACTCTGAGTTTTTCTATAGAATATTCTATAGAATAGTTTTTCTAATAATAGTTTATATATATAAACTATTATTAGACTATTTCGATACGGAAGATAAAATAGTAATATTAATGGTAAGATATAATATTAATGGTATAATATAATATTATATATTATATAATAAAATACCATAACTATGTATTTAATTATATCAGAATAAAATCGAAGTGACTAAAAATTCGCACAAAGAAAGAATGGCGCAAGCATTCGAAGAGGGAACACTTGCTAACAAAGAAGCCATGGATGAGGTAATGTGAGTTACAATATTATTACCTATTGTTATAATATCGTTCATGATATATCTATATATATATATATGGTTGTTGTTGTATTTTAATATATATATATATATATATATATATATATATGTGTATTTATGTGTAAATCTGAAATTGAATTAGCAAGTTAGACGTGCTTCTCTAATTTCAATTTTCATACAAATACAGACGATAATTATATTTAAATTAATAAAATTCATTATATGTTTAAGAATTATGTAGAGAACTGTTCTATAGTTAACATCGACATGTTTAATCAACTTATTATACTTAGTTTATAATATATTATATTTATTTATGAGTATATATATAGATATAATTATATATATATATATATATATATATAATTATTCACTAAGCAAATGGAGTTGAACAAAGAAATAGAAGATCTAAAGATTGTCGAGCAAGATAAAGATGAAATCATCCGCAAATTGAAAACGAACATAATGAACATCGAAGAGACCTTCAAAAAGGGCGGAATCCTCGCTAACAAAGACATCGCTAACTCCATAAAGACAATTTCCTTCATCAGGAAAGAATTATTCAAGGTTATTAGTAATTTAAACATATATAATACCACTTAGAAATAGGGTAATAACTAATTATCCTATGTATAAATGTTATTATAAATGTTAAAATCGTGAATAAATAAAATTGTTTAAAATAGATAATATATATATTTGTGTTGAGTCAATCATGGTTAATACGTATAACCACGTATAACACGCACGCTATACGACTATCACCTACCACAGTTCTTGACCGGAAAGGAAAAAGGCATTTCGGACAGCCTCATCTCGCTGGTGAACCTGATGGGCTATCGACAGGCTCACATCGACCACATCATCTGGTCTGTCAAGCGGAAACAGGGCCTCTTACGCGACGGCAGCAGCGGTCAACCGGAACCGGAACTGTCCGGAGGAGACCAGCTGACCCGAAATGGCCAGAACGCCGGAGACTGCAGCGCCGGCTACTGGAACGAGGAAGCCGAAGCCGGACCGGTTACTGCCGACGCGGAAGTTACGCTCTCCGTTCGAGATGGAGAGTACGGCGATGAAGTCGCGGCTTCCGACGGAGAAGTCGCAGCTTCCGATGACGAAGCGTCCGCTAGAGAAGGAGACTACGTTGATGAGGCTATAGCTAACGTGGCTACCCCAGTCGAGCTACAACGACAACAACATGTCGACGATTGTGGCGCCATCGTTGCCGGCTACTGGGATGAATCCGTAATAGAAAAGGTGGGCTAGGCGAATAGTTAGAGAAGGGGGAATTCGGAAGTTAATTAATATTTACACAGACTCGTTTTGGATAAATAAATAATTATATTTCGAATCGCCTCATATATTAAGTATGATATATATATATATATATATATATATATATATATATATATATATACTTCACAATAGTCTACAATACGTTATAATATAATATAGAATTTATATAATATCATATAGTTAATAAATAATATAATATCATGTAGTGTATTTATCCGTAAATAGACTATTTATTCTCAATTATCAAGTTAGCACCATTCGTTTAATATACAACTGCTATTATATATATAAATAAGGGGTTTTAGTTTTGTTAAATATGATAATTATGGAAATAGAACGTATAACATGTCCATTGTTTATTCTACATGTAAGGGTATACATTATACATGATCTGATATTAGTTGAATGAAGATGACTTTTATTCCGTAAAAGAAGATAAGGAGAATTTTCAGAACGAGGAAAAATATTTTATGAATTTTAAGAGATATTATTTGTACTATATAGTCTGGCTGTTTATGGTGTATTAAAGTAAGGTTAATTAAAAGTGATTTATTTTGTATTCTATAATATATTGGAAGCAAATGAGATATTGGAGAAGCATATTGATGATACTCTATCCACATTTAGAATACACCTATCTATAGAGATTTGTAGTAAATTGAGCTTCTTCTTTCTTATAAATTAGTATAAAGAGAATGATAGCAAGAGATTATTGAAGTAGTCAACGTGGGGTATGATATATATATATATATATATATATATTGATACAATTAATGTTGATATATGTATAATGTATATATATATATATATATTTATATAATATAATATATATATATATATATATATATATATTATATATAATGTGAAATTGAATTTCTACACATTCGAATGAAATGAAGATAAAAGTTCATTCTTTGACTTATATGTGATATTTGTCGAAATGATAAGTTTGTTTCAAAGTTTAATTCAAGGTTATATATAACCTGGTAGTAAGTACTAAGTACATTAATGTATAATTATCACAAGATCGAAAGGTGGATCACATATTTGAGGTAAACGCTTATAAGCTCACTATAGTGAGATGTCAAGAAACCATAACGATTTCCATATATTTAAAGGGAGTGAGTTATAAGTTATAACTGTTATAACTTACAACAGTCATGAATACGATTACATTTAGTAGTCAAAAGTCTTGGAGCACATTAATAATATCCATAACAAGATATGTAAACATTATAATAGTATCGGCACTTGTAGGTTTAGTACGCATGAGTTTATGCCTATGTATATGGAGAATAGTTAATTGGGATATGAACAAATATAACATATAGATATTAAATAAAAGTGTACCTACCCAAAATGTACTATCGAGGTATAGGTTATATAATATAACTTATATTATGCATGATAGGGTAGGGAAATAATGATTTTGAATTAATGATAACATAGTAGAAACGATTTGATATATAGTATTGGAAAATATATAATAATATTTCATTAACATTTGAATTTCTTATTTTATAAACGTGTAATAGAAATATATAGAAGTAATAATATATATATATATATATATATATATATATATATATATATATATGTATCACCCCAACATTAATTTCATAATATTACTCTTTTCGTAATAATATTACATTATATCCTCAACTATAAACTGTTCTTTTCAATACACACACATATATTAAAATACACATACGACTCATATAATATGAGCATACAAATGCATCCAATTTTACAGTTAATTATAATTTATTTGTATAACTCAAACAAGACTTTCTTAATTTAGAAGGTATTTTCTATATAATATATTTATAAACAGTTCGTGTTTACATAGTCCTTATCTTAGATATGTGTATATTCCTAACATTCATAATACTTCTAAAAAAATAATTACTTTAATTAATTAAAAATTAAAAATTCAAGGTATATTATATTACTATACAGTATAGTATAGTCTATACTATACCGTGCATTTAATATTACTGACTTTCTATAGATAATAATTATAATTAGTAATATATGTTTGGTTAGTTATTTTATAAGTAACTAACAAAGTAGCTATTTATTTCGATCTATAATTTAGCTCCAAATAGTATTATATTTACATACATTTTTACATTTTTCGGTTTTCGGACTGCAAACTGTGCTTATAAAGCAATCGGCCGTCCATATATATTTTAAGTTAATGTTTCATATTAAATAGGCAGGTTTTCAGTAGTTTCTTGAAGTTGGGAGTTGATGGTGTAGTACGGATGGATGTGGGGAGAGTGTTCCACGAGTATGGGACGGATATTGCCCATGCTCGAGTGTTGGTTGAATGTAATTTGTGTTTAGGAGGAAGTTGAAGTAGAAACGTATTGGTGGAGCGTGTAGTGGTACTAGTTGGTAATTTAAGTTTGAGTAGGGATGCTAGGTAGTCAGGAGAGTCATGGTGGATTGCTTTATGAGCCAGTAGTAGAGTTTTATATAGGATTCTATGGCGTACAGGTAGCCAGCGGAGTTTAACTAAGAATGGAGATATATGAGTGTGGGAGTATTTTGGTATGTTGAATATACACCTAGCTATATAATTTTGAAGAATTTGTAGTTTAGTAATATACGATGAGGGGGTATTATAAAGGATAAAATTGCAGTAGTCGAATAGAGGTAGGATGTAAGCAGAAGCTGTAATAGTAGCAGTGGATATTGATATTGAATGACGAATAAGGCGTAGTGAATATAGTTGATAGTTTAATAGTTTTGTTATGTGGGACAGTTGTCTGTAAAAATTAAAAGTATTGTCAAATATAACACCAAGATATTTGACATGGGTTGAGTACATGATGAGCTGTCCATTAATGTTAATTGGAGGGGGAGTTGGTAACGTTTTACTTCGGAGTGGAAGGTGAAGGAATATAGCCTCGGTTTTAATTGGGTTAAAGACGAGGGAGTTTATTGTGAGCCAGTTATGAATGGTGGTAATAGTAGAGGAAAGGATGTCGGGTGCAAAATTAACGTTTTCTGTACATTTTACATAAAGTTGTATGTCGTCTGCATATGTATGGAAGCTAACTGGAGAATTCGAGATAAGGTGGAGAAGGGGAATTATGTAAAAGTTAAAGAGTATTGGTCCAAGGACTGATCCTTGGGGAACACCGTGTGTTACAAGACGGGAAGATGAATGGGTTGAGTGAACTACAACTGAGGAAGTTCGGTTGGTTATGAATGAGGATAGCCATTTGTGTGCAGTACCAGTGATACCTATAGATGTAAGACGGTGTATGAGAATCGTGTGGTCAATAGTGTCAAACGCAGAGGAGAGATCAAGTAGTGCGAGTATTGTGCCATTTTTTTTATCAAGGTTAGTGAGAATATCACTGGATATCTTCGCTAGTGCGGTTTCTGTTGATTTGGAAGGAAGATATGCACTTTGGAAGATATGAGGGATTTTGTGTGATATTAAATAAGACGTTAGTTGTTTCGCGACGATTCGTTCCAAAGTTTTGGAAAATATCGACAGGTTTGAGATTGGACGATAATTGTTGAGGCTCTGAGGGTCAAGGTTTGGTTTCTTAAGGAGGGGTGTAATGAGTGCATGTTTATAGGATGTTGGAAACGTACCGGATTCGAGGGATTCACAGAATATATTATTGAGAGGGATAGTGAGGGATTCAGTGATTTCGTGTAAAAGGGAAAGAGGAATAGGGTCAAGAGGAGATGAACTTTTAGTTGCTTTAAGAAGTGTGCCTATGTCTGACATGGAAGGGACTGAAAATACATTAAGTGAGTGAGTTGGCATGGTGGGGGTTATTAAAGTGGTATATCGTGGGAGATTGCTGAGAGTACGTGTAAGCTTATGATGGAAATAGTCATCAAAAGTTGATGATAATGTGTCTGGTGGAAAGTCGGGTAAAGTTTTCTTTTTATTTCGCCCAAGGAGTTTCGAACAAATTGTGAACGTTTTCTTTTGATCTGATGAGCATGATTCCAGTGAGGCAGTAATATGAAGCGATTTTGCAATTAAAAGATCACGTCTATGTTTGGACTTGATCAGTTGATAAAGCGCAAGTATAGATTCAGATTTTGATTTAATCAATTTCTTTTCAAGTGTACGCAATTTACGCTTTTGTTTTAGGAGTGCGAGGGTATACCAGGAAGTGTCAAGTCTAAGGAAGGGTTTTTTAATAATTATTGGAGCGTGGGAATCGAGGGTACTTGAAAGAGTGGTAAATAATTCATCAGGTGAGTTATGTGGGAGGGTTAGGAAGTCTCTGATGAAATCGTGAGTGTTGATGATTTTTGTTTTGCGGAAAGAACGAGTGATAGTGGGGTGGGGAGGTTTAAGGGATTGGAAGGTAAAAAATATAATGTGATGATCAGAAATACAAGGGCCAACAGAGTGAGAACAAATCAAGTTGGATGACTTATGGGAAATGAGGAGATCGAGTGTATTACCATATTTGTGTGTGGGGTAAGTATTATGAAGTTTAAGATTGGAGGATGACAGTATATTGAGTAGAGATTTAGAATGATTAGTTGATAGGTTAGTAGCAATATTAAAATCACCTATAATGATATTAGATTCAGACATTAGATGGGTGAATGAATAAAACTCAGAGAGGAATAAAGGGATTGAGGAAGAGGGGGGTCTGTAAAAAAGTGATATATTAAAAGTCTTGGAGTGTGGGGGACTAATGGAACAGGTAAACGCCTCAGAGTGATCATTATTATGGTCACGTAGAGGGGATACATGAAGGGAGGATTTAAAGATAATGCCAATACCTCCTCCATAGTTATTGGTGTTACGTCTAGGTAAATGAGAAAAAGAGTAAGGACCAGTATTCAGAGATGATATAAGGGGTATGTCATCAGGCATAATCCATGTTTCAGTGATGAATATAAGATCAAGGTCATGTTCTGCAGCAAGTTCTAGGATAAGTGGAATCTTGTTACGGATGGAGCAGGTGTTTAATAATGCAGATTTAATTAGGCAGTTATGGCGTTCTGAGGAAGATGGGGACAATGGAGTTAAAAGTGTAGATGGGGATTGCAGTGTGTGAATGGTCAGATTTGTGGAAGTGGTTTTGCAAAGCATATTTTTATTTGTGTGGACTTTTGGAATTGAGTGTCATTGTGAGGGGGGTGGGGAAGGGTTCACAATTGGTGGACACGGAATAGGAGTTGGTGATGGGGTAGTTTGTGTAGATTGAGTACTAGTAGTATTTAAATCTTCATTACACTGATCTACAGATAGTAAGTTACTATGTTGAGTATGAATAGTGGAGTCAGCATGTTTGGATGAATGTATCGGATTATTAGATGCTGCTTGTCGCATGTTAATGCATGTGCGATTGTTGAAGAGTTTGCTACAATGCTTAATAACAGAAAGGGGTGGGGTTAAGGGAGATGTTTTCCAATTAACTTTGTTGTTGTGGTAGTGACGTAATTCGTAGTTGTTTGTTTTACTGTTGAATACGTATTTGATTTTTGAGTTGTATATGAGATTGTTTTTTATGGCGAATAGGATTATCGGACTGGGGAAGGCCGACTTTGATATGGGTGATGTTGTATATGTTGTAGGTTTAGAGTATTTGTTTGGAATTATAATAGTGTGAGATTGGTTCAAATTATTTATAACATTTTGTTTAGGTTTAGAAATCGTTAGGGAGAGTAGGGGAGGAATGTGTTTATTCAGTGGACAATTAATTGATGTGATTGATCTAGAAGGTGACGGTTGAATGGGCTTAGTCTTATTTAATTTAATAAATTATTTTATGATCTTAGTGTTGTTAATTTGTTGATCTTTTATATTAGAAATGATGTCCATAATATGATTTAAAGTGTTGGTTTGGGACATTGGTTCATCTATGTTTATATCGTTATTAGGTTGTGGTGAGACTTGTGTTGCTATGTGAAGTGGTGGTGACAGCGTATTATTAAATGTGATACATTTGGGACATATATATAAGAATGAAGGAGAACGCATGAGTTGGATAGCATAATTGGGAGGGTTGTTGCGATTATTCCATTTAAATGTTAAAGAATTATTATCTTTTAAGCAGTTATAGTGTACATGTGTATGACACCTATAACATTTAACAAAGTCAGTTTCTGTATTATTTAAACTAGATTTACAGTGATTACATGATACAGTGGTATTGTCCATTATATAGTTTATGACTAGCAATGTAACTAATTTATTATTTCTAGGAATTTGCGTTTGTTTAATTCAGTGATTAATAATGAGCTATAAATATAACATATTAATAGAGAAAAATGTGTGCACAGTATAATATAATGTAAACAATATTATTGTATACAATTCAGTGATTTTAAAATTAATATATTTTTAAATAATGATCATATAAATGTTGTTTAAAGAATAGAAGTAATGAATGAAATAAATAAATAATATGTGTGGGATATAGAGTGAATGTTTATACACAGGGCTGTATGTTGTATTAAGTGTGGATAACTTATCTTTATGTCGGATTGATCAGATAAATTATTTATGAAATTAAATTAATGTTAGCAATGAATGTTAGCAATAATGTTATATAATGTTATCTGATTACTCAATTTATTCCTTTTTAAATAAGTCGAAGAGGTGGCTTCATTGAAAGATATTTTCTATGTTAATATTTATATGATTTAAATAATAAAAAGCTGATTTATAAATATAATATATTTATAAGATAAAATGATCCGACTGTAATAAATTAAACGATTATAATTAAATAATTATCAAATATAATACCTGGAAAATAAAATTCATAAAGAGAAATATTTAATATATTTATAAGATAAAATGATCCGACTGTAATAAATTAAACGATTATAATTAAATAATTATCAAATATAATACCTGGAAAATAAAATTCATAAAGAGAAATATTTAATATATGTGCTATAGTTTGACTACTATTAGTAAATACATTATTATACTTAATTTTATGTGCTAATAATATTAATAAGTAACATATATATATATATATATATATATATATATATATATATATGTGTATGTTAATTACGAATATTATTAGCACATACAATTAATTTACTATGGTGACAATATGTAAACTATATTTGAAGGCCACTAAAATGATATATTCTATTTAATATGGGGTAGTTAGTTAGTTCTTTTATATTATCAGAGGAGAAATATAAATTATAAAAGTTAAAGGACCTAATATTTTCCTTATGTAACCTCATTTAAATAAGTATACATATATGTTCAGATAAAATACCATCACGAATTTTAACCTAATAAGGTCTATATTTGATAATAAAAATGTGTATTTTCAAAGTATTGCCAATTATTTCCATTATCATTAGTTTATTGATAAGTATAAATGAAAGATACTCTCAAATTAAGAAGAAATTACAAGTTGTAATAAGTGGTAATGATTATATTTATCAGATGAGAAAGTAATATCATTCCTCACAAAACAGCTTCAACATCCCTTTCTATATATAGGTACATTGGTATATTATATATCGTATTATACGGTCCGTATATATTAAAAATGTTGCTATATACGGACACCCTATAACCAATCGACAACCCACGAACACCCACATTATCTATTGAATAAAAAGATTAAAATAATTTAAAATCACAATAATATCTATAATCATATAATATTAATTATTGTAATTTTGAATACAAATATTGAGTCATAAAATGTTAAGACTATTTATTGTTAAAGTATTTAGTTATTCCCCCTCTATTTTCCCAGGCTTTAAAAATCATTAAAACATACTATTTTATTTACAAGATTATTGCACGAATGTTCTGCTGATTATAAAATAATAATTCATTACGAAGAAAAATTAAAAAAACTCCTCCAATTTTCTGATGATATTTTATGTACAAAATATAATTAATAGTTATATTTTATATTTATAAATATGTATACATAGAATTTATATTGTAATGTAGAAGCAAAAAATACATTATATGGATATATATATATATATTTTACAAAACAAGTATATAAACAAATACATTTATTTTTATAATTTATTAAATAATGTATGATAGGAAATATGTAAGATATATTTACATGGATGTCATCTGTATTATTATATATTCATAATAAACATTATTAGGTTACATATCAATATAGTTAATAGAATACAAAGTGCGTTAAGTATATACATACGTATATATATATATATATATATATATATATATATATATATATATATGACCTAAATAGAAAATAGTTATTACTACACTGTAGTGTAACTTCTTGTGAAGAAATTGTTTTCTAAAATATATATATAATTAACTATAACACATAACTATATATATATGTTAAATAGTATATTATATATATATATATATATATATATATATACTACCAGATAACTCACAATTATGTAAATGTGCATAAACTATCAGATCATGGCTTCTATCTAACAACATTCCACTTAACTCTTCAAAATCTGCACTCCTAAATATCCCATATAACTATAATTATTTTCCTCCGTTTATCATCGACGGTCTCCCCATCATCCCTTCATCATCTGTTATAAATCTCGGAATTACTTTGGATGCTAACCTATCCTTAAATAGAGCTAATATATCTAAATCAACTAACTACCACCTCTTCAAAATTCTTCGTATAAGAAATGACTTAACCCACCCTCTTACAACTGTCCTCATAAACGCACTCGTCCCTTCTCGTATCGACTACTGCTCCTCACTACTATATCATCTCCCCAATACTTCATTATCCCCTTTAAATCGTATAATTCGTGCATCTATACGAACCATTTTCTCAATAAATCGATTTGACCATTCCATTACCGACTCCCACCAACTCATATCATACTTATTCTCTCAAAAAAAAACGTTCCCTCCTACACCTTCTATCACCCGCTCATAAAGCAATATATTATACTTCTCCTCATTATTTGACTTCCCTATTAACACTAAGACGCCCACTAACTTCCTTACGATCAAATGCTGACATTTCCCTAATTATTTTGGAATTCCCTCCCTGCCTCTATTAGATCAATCCATTCACACCCATCCTTTATTACACACCTCAAAGCTTACATATTATAGATGTAATATATTCACTTATTTAATCATACAATATTACTATTTTTATAAATTATATTATTTTATCGTTTTGTTTATTTATTTATCTAATTTATTTATATATTTATTGTTTTCGTTCTATATTGTTATATGCACCTACGAGGGATGGCCACACCTATGATAAGTGCTAATAAACCTTATTATCATCATATATATATATATATATATATATAGATTAGTATATATTATATATTATATTATACCGTAGCAGTACTATGCATGTAGTACTAATGAGTCAGGATTCCTTATCATTATGATATACCGACATTATTAGTAATCTATTTATAGACTATTTTCTCAGTATATTATAAATATAAGTGAGTATTAATATCTTATATACACATATAATATCGACTTCATATTTCACAATGGTGCCATCAGCGATGCAGGTTTGATAATTGATACTTGATAGCTGTGTAGGTGGTAATCAGGCTCGTATATTTATACTCTATATACATACATGTATATATATATATATATATACATTTAAGAAATAAAAGATGTAATATCAATTAAAATAAAATATAAATAAAAATATTTATGAATTAGTTATTTATAAGGGATTACCGAGTTATCATTAATATATTATTAAGTTTATTATTAAGAAGTTATCAACAATATGTAATAAAAATATGGTTTTACTAGAACACATATTTTGTAACTAATTTGAAAGTTTATAATTTAAATTTTTTTAAAGAACACCTTAAAGAGAATTACGAACAATACAAATAATATTATTAAAAAATGAATAGAAATAAATATAGTTAGAAAATATATTGATGGTTACAGGGTGTATACCTATAGGTGTATTAATAAGTATATTTAAAGTATATTTAATGAAGGGGAAGAAAGTGTAATATATAAGTGAGATTTTTCCCTCACAGCAAAAATTAATAGCCTCATAATAGCAACATAATAGCATATATAATAGCCTCACATGTTTACATTGTGCTATTATGCTGATATTATGTTGCCATTAAATGTATATTATGCTGCTATTAATTTTTCATGCTATTATACTGCTATTATGTTGCCATTAAAAGTCCATTATGCTATTATTATGCTACTATTAATTTTAAAAGTATATTATGCTGCTATTATGTTGCTATTCTATTGCAGCATAATATAATTTTAAAATTAACAGCAGCATAATACTAGTATAATGGAATTTTAATGGCAACATAATAGCAGCATAATAGCATGACAAATTAATTAGTGTAATAATATAGTGTAATTAAATATCATCATCATTGCTGTAATATAGTGGAAATATTTATTAATAATACCTTTTAGAGGACATATTTAATTCAGTAATGTGATATGACATAACATTTAGTATTATTGAACACTATGCAATGTTAGGTAATATTTTGATATTGAGTAGTAGTCTTAACCGCAAAGAAACGACGAGTAATGAAGTTACTATGGGTAGATTTTCTAATTACTTTCTTTTACTTTTAGTTCCTTGACTCGTGAATAGTATACTCTATAGAGTATACCTATAGGTGGATAGATATCCTATAGGTGGAACCATATTACTCGCTTGTACAACAAATCATATCCACTCCACTATATATTCGACCTTTGTTAATAATCCGCTAGGTGGTTTATATGTCCACTGGTTCGTCATTCGGTTATTTCTTGTTCATCTTCTTCGCCCAGGGCCTTCTACTTTGTAATATCGTTTTAGCCAAGCCGGTGCGTCGGCGAATGTGACCAAATTATTGAAGCTTTCTTCATTTAATAGTGACAAGTAGAGGTTCGTATTTACCAATCTGGTTTTTAATTATTTCTTGTACATAGGAATTAGTCTTACGCTTTAGATAAATTATTCCCAAGTCTGCTCTTATCTTTACTCTCGAATGATTGTATGTTTTTTTCTTCATTTTCCACCAAAATCATGTTTCGCATCGTATAATAAAATCGTTAATATTAGTAAATTGTATTCGTTGAATTTAACAGGTAACGTGATATTCTTACTACGCCATATTGTGGTGCATAGCCGAATTGGCTGTCGCTAATCGAATGCGAAATTAATTTTCGGAGAAAATATTGGATGTTAACGTTGCACTAAGGAACATTTTGCCGTTCATACAGATTGTTGAATTTTCGTTGTTTCTATTAACCATTTTTTTAAATTAAAAGTTATTTATATAATTTTCATCCTTTTTTATTATCAATATTTAGGTTTCAAGTTTTTATATATATTCTTTGGCAATGATTGGATTGCGTATTTTATCTAAATCGTAGCGTATATACGAGAATATTCTAGTATTTTTTGTTTTTTCTCATTACATAAATTCATTTTGATATTGCAAATAACTAAATCGTTGTCACTATTGATAACAACTCAAGGGTATGTTCTTGTAAGCATGTCCTACTAGTTTTTATGATACTTGATTTGAATCTATATGGTATACGAATATAATCGATCTGGTTATATGTCACTCCATCTGGGTCATGCCAGGTATTTCTTCTTGTTTATTTATTGTTATAAAATGTGTTGGAAATGACGAGTTTGAATTTGTTGACGAATTCGAGAAGTCTTTGAAAAAATTTGAAAAAATTTGTTTCACAGTGACCAAACGTCCTATAATATATGTCCAAGTCAGATAAGCATCTACACATGCTTTTGCATTCCAGTCACCAAGTATTACAAATAAATATGTGTTGGCTGCTTTTGATATAGGTAGTTTCATCGATTAGATCATAGAATTCTTCTATTTCTTCATCTGGATATTCAGATGTAGGTGAGTATATACCTACTGTGTAATGGTTAGATTCTTGAAGTTTACAGCTATTCTTATCGAGATAATCCTGTTTGAAACATTTTAAAATATAATACAGATTTCGTGAGCTATTTTCTGTCAACACCGTTACGTTTTAATTTATTTGTCGGCTATACAAAAATGTATGTCCATAATTAATGATTACCTCTTCTGTTAAAATTCCATTCCACCGCGTATATACTAGTTATATTACTTCCTATTTGTAGTGTTCTAGTTATTTGCTGAGGTCTTTAGTTTACCATATCTTGCAAGATTATTAACATTACATGTTCCAATAGTTGCTACGTTAGATGTCAGCCTTATTTGTATTATCTTGTCTTCTTTTTGTTGTACACTTATATCGCCTTTAGCTAATGTTTCACTTCTATCACGTGATACTCCGATAGACAGAACGGACGACGTCGGACGTTGTTATACCGGGCATCACCGATCTGTATGTTGATGTATGTATTGTTATGAGTTTTCATTCTTCTTTCAGTAGACCGTTTAAATATGCACATGTAGTATCTATAGATATATCTATTGATATTGTTTACCAGAGTGTGGCGCTTGTATATATATATATATATATATATATATATATATATATATATATATTGATATGTATATAGGGTGGAATGTTTTTTATATTGAATATGTATTTTTTTTACTAATATTGGATTATATAGGTTGGGAAGAATCCGGATAATAGCTCGCATGTCGTTGATTGTATATATATATATATATATATATATATATATCTAGTTGAATTTGAGTAGTGATAAACTACCATATTAGTTATCATTTTAATTATTTATTATTATTATAATTTTTTATTTTATTTTTATTTTTTATTTATCCTGTCTGCTCGTTTATATTCTTACCATTTATTTGTTTTGTCAGTACATGGATATTATCGGTATCGTCTACTGGTTATGATATTGATACAGGGACGTTATCATGTATTTGTCATCGAACAAATACACACACACACGTATGGGAAAGATGGGTAATGTGGCCACTTTTAAATAATGTTGTATAACTTTATAAATATTAGATCTAATACGATAATTTGTTCAATATAGATACATCTTATGATATGCAAGAGGACTGCCGAATCAGTTTTTCATTTTAGCATATCTAATTGAAATGATTAAGGTGGCCACATTATTATTGATATCCCTAGAGAAATAGCTCATGCTACAATGGATGATCTATCTGTTATAATTAAAAGGATTACTAATGCTAACTTGAATACTGATTAGGTTCGCATTATATATAGCCTATTTAATGATTTTAATATAGATAAATCAACCGTCAATGAAGTTAACTTCAAGAACGGTATAGCTATTGTATCAATTAACACATTAATTTTTAAGGATAGGTTTTTAAATTTAGAATTTAAAACACAGCATATAATACACTTATTAAACTGCGATCTCTACCATTTGAGACCAAGAAACTGGGGTTAATCTACTATCATGCTATCAAGTCCGGCGCTTTTACTTCACATACATCGGTTTGTAATAATAGTACTATGTGTTACTAACTAAGGAAATTAACTGATAATCGTATAGATTGTAACTCCTCTTGTTACTCTCCTTCACAGTCTAAGTTATCATCCTGGAGGACATCATATGCAGCTTTTACTGATACAAAATCTAAGGCTAAGTCTAGTACTTGACTATCTACTAATACAGATATATTAAGCTTTTCTCTAATAAATATTCGTTCACTTAGATCCCTTATTACTATTCTTCTGGATTTTATTAAAAATCACCCGTTCTTTATTATATATCTTACAGAAACCTGGACAAGTCTTGACGACACTGATATATTCTCCTTATGTAGCATTGCTAATTATAATATTTTCCTCCAACCACGCACTTCTGGATGAGGTGTGGTGTTTGTATATTAGTGCATATGGATTTACAATATACGTCTATATCTCTCATAGCTCTATTTTATGGTGAATGAATTTCATGTATTTTAGACTCAAATTTAACTCACTTCGTATAATCGTTATTTACCGTCTACCTAAGGCTGATTTCTCAATCTTTTTTGATGAATTCCATGATATTATTAACGATACATTACACCTTAATGCCTTCAATGTCATGATAGTTGGTTAATTATCATTTTGATTCTTCCTACCCCTCACACTCTTAATTTAAACAGTTGACTGATTCCCTGGGTCTTAACCAACACATAATTATTCCTAGCCATATTAGTTGTAATATCATTGACCTAATTTTCACCCCTAACGACACCCCAACTTTCATTTCTTCATGTTATCACTCTGACCTTCTTACTGATCACTATATTTTTCACACCTCCATCCTCCTTAAGAGGCCCTCATCCACTAAGGCACTAATACAGTATAGAGATTTAAAAATCTAAATTATACGGATATTTGCTCTCGTATCTCCGGAGATACGTTGGCCCACTGTTTATTGAACACTAATATATCTTTTAACAACCTCAATGTATGTCTTTCCTTCTCCCTTAATGCATTGTCCCCCATCAAATCTCGTTATTTTACTCTCCATATTTCCTCTCATTGGTTCACTTCCCACCTAGCTACGGTTAAATGCTCTCTCAGGAAACTTGAACGTAAGATTTACATGTTTCCCTTTCACAAATATCTGATAGCGAGGAAAGCCTTTAAACTTGAATTAAATCTCCATAAAACGTCTTACTATGAATCGAAATTTAATGCTTGTGGAAATGGCATTCGGAAAATTTTTAAAATGGCTAATAGCATCCTTGGTACCAACATTAAATATAAGTCTACTGCACTGCCTGATGCTGTTCTGTGTTCTTCTGTTGTCTCCTCCTTGTCTACTAAGCTATCCAGTATCTTTTACAACATCAGATCTAAATTGGCGCATTACATATGACCCTTTATGCTCCTATAACGACTAACCCTATATCTTGTAAACTCTATTATTTCACTCCTCCTTCTATTACTGAAATCCGTAACTTGATTCTCACTGCTAATTCCATTTCACCAATTGACCCATTACCACTGGTTGTTTTTAAGAACATTGTCCCTATAACTTAAAATGCAATACTTTACTTGATCTCTCAATCACTTAACGATCATGGTCAGATCCCTGAAATATGCCATCATTAAGCCCATCCTTAAAACATAGTCTCTTGATCCAGATGTATTGATCAATTACAGACCGATCTCACAACTTCAATATTAAGTAAAAGCATGGAACGTGTTCAGCTCATCAATTACCTCATCAATCTGCTTGATTACTTTCAAAGTGCTTATAGAAAATCGTTCTCTATTGAGACTGCCCTCACCCATGTCACTGACCTGATTCATAACTCGCTTTACTCGTCTTATTGCATACAACTACTCCTGATTGACCTTTCTAGTGCCTTTGACATTCTCAACCATTCGATCCTAATTAACCGTATCATCGAATTTGGTATTGAAGATATACCCCCCTTAAGTTGATGTCATTCATCACTGATCGAACTTCGTCTGTTAAAATCAATGACTTCATATCACCTCCCACCAAAATTCTTAAAGGGATCCCTCAGGGATCAGTTCTTGGCCAACTTCTCTTCTCTATATACTTACGTCCTATCTCTAATATTATTCGAAAATACCCTAATACCTATTACCACATCTATGCTGATCACATTCAACTACTACTGAAACTGCCCATTGCCTATATGAACTCTAACTCTGAGCTGTCAGATTGTACATCTGAGATTACTTACTGGTTACTAATTAATGACCTCTTAGTCAATACTTTCAAAACTGAACTTCTTAATATCTCGAATGTACCTGTCACTTTCACTACTCTGTCAATTGACGGTATACTAATTAAGCCTTCTGAATCTGTGCGTAATCTTGGTGTTTTAATTGATAGTAATCTATCGTACAATGCAATCTCTAAATCCGCTAATCTCTATTTGAGAAAAAATCGTCACATTAAAAACTATTGTTCGCCTAACATCACTAAGCGCCTTCTCAACGCCCTAGTATTATCTCGAATAGACTATTGCTGTTCTCTATTCTACGGAATTAAGAACTCCGAAGTTATAATAGTTGACCGAATTATTCGCTCATCCGTAAGATTGATTCATAGGCTTAAGCGACGCTATCATACTTTAACTGACACCCACCAATGCAATATGAAATGGCTATCATTTAGAAAACGGTGTCAATGTAGGCTTCTCTGCTTAACACAGAAAACACTATTCATAGGCAGAACTGCATACTTACGTGGATTGCTCACTCGTCGCAACATCCTCCCACATCTACGCTCATCTGATGCCACACTACTTGACTTACCTGTTACTCGTAACGTGATGCGTTCTCGCTCCTTTACAAGCATGGCTCCTACTACATGGAATCTGTTGCCTTACCGCCTACGAAGATTGAAGTCGCCTCACGTGTTTGCTAATAGTCTCAAAGACTATTTAAATTTAAACTTAAAGTAACCCTCTTCTTGATGTTGATCTGGTTCCATCTCTATTTTTATATATTATATTGCTACCTTATTTACTGTTATTGTTTCATTTTTTGTTGTTCGTTCCCAACACCAGTGTGGGTAATATTTCTTCACCATATTTGGTGTATAAATAAACCATCCTATACTATCTTATATGTGTAAATCTGAATATTTTAATTAGCAAGTTAGACGTACTTCTCTAATTTTCAGACAAATACTGCCGATAAATTATATTTAAACATAAATGTCGAAACCTTTATATATATATATATATATATGATTCAATAATTATGTAGAGAAATGTTCTATAGCCAATATCGAAATGTTTAATAAACTTATTCTACTTAGTTTATAATATATTATATTTACTTCTAAGTGTATACGATTATATATACACATGTATATGCATTGTTAACAATAACAATACATGTGTACATCATCGATATAAAGAAACTGTCTATATATCGATGGTATGCACGTATAACTATTACAAGCCAACGAGCATGTGATAATCACGTGATTTATAAACAATGTATGGCAACGCACGTGTCCGGAATGCACGGTCATGCGCGCGCACACAGTGACACACACGGAATACATGATTGTCTACTCATGCGCAGACGATACCACGCTAATTTATAGGCGGCGCTCGCGTACAACGTAATACGCCTATAACTTATAGGGGCCAACCGGCGCGGTCTAAAAATAGACGCGACCCCATTGCTCTACATATGATAATAGCGGAAAGCTAGCGGAGATAAGGTTCGCGTGTAATATACACTCGCGCACACACGCGCACGCACTCACTCACCCACGTACGTATACACAGACGTATATCAGTACGGTATATCGCGGCGTCATTCAATAACAACAATACGAACGAACAACAAGTTACCCCGCCCCCCCCCCCGCCCGCTGGTTTTAACAATAACTTCCCTCTCTATCTCCCCCTCGTTACCCTGTATCCCTCTCGCTCTCTCCGTGTATATCTCCCTCTAAACATATAGACCGACCCGTAGACCAATGCATAGTAATGGACTTAGCAGTGGAATAGCTTCTCTGATGTGTACCATGGTAAGTATTAGCCAACAGTCTTGATATAATACTAATTAATTCGTATATGTCCAATATATATATATATATATATATATATATATATATATATATATTGTTCAAATTATATACATACAGTTGTACCCTATATAATAAATAGGCATATATTATTTCAGTAAAGTATACTTGTATAGATATTATATATATTTATATTTAAAATACAATTATTTTGAATTTATTGACCTTTACAAATAATAATAATATTGTATGTTTATTGGACTATAGTCAGTACAAATATGTTATAATATTAATAAATATTATCATATACGTAGTAGCTATCCCATTGTATTTGTAAACATTAATGATATTATATTATCTAAATTATATGTTATAATTAATAATTTAATTTTGATTTCTGAATAATATATTATTATTATAATATGTCCATGGTTAATAATGATGATGCAATAAGAAAACTAACGTAATATGATGACGTAACATATGTCAGAGATAACACGAAGAGTTCAGTGTATAACGTGTGTATAACAGTGTACACTGTATGTTATAGAGTTATATGTGTATACCATGGTCGAGCTATTAATCTATAGAGAGTGTATACATACAATATATATATATACATATATATATATATATATATATATATATATATACATATATATATATATATATATATATATATATATATATATATATATATGTATATATATATATATATATATATATAATATATTATATATATATATATATATATATACACTTATATAAGGTGGACGACTTGATAAGCTCTGCTTTTTCGTTCATCCAGGCTAATGCCTAAACTCTGATTATTATTATTATTATATATACAGATGTATACAGATATTTTATTTTATTACATTATTTACTAATATAGTAGCCCAATAGGGGAAATATGGGTAATGTGGTCACTTGGCGTATCTCATAAACTATCAATCCAAACAACAACAGATTTATATATGAAATATGCGCATTGGTAAGCTATGTTACAATAAGTAAATAAGTAAAAATCAAATAAGTAAAAATAATGTGTATATATATTAATAAAAAAAAATGATGTAAAAAATACACAAACATCGATTTACCTTTTAAAAATTGGAATAAAAGTTTAGTAAACATATATTAAATCACTAATATATAATATAAATTGTAAATTAAAGTTGGATGTTAAAGAACTATTTAATTACAACAAAGTGTGTAATTTATTTTAGTGATTAATATTAATTCTTATATATATATATATATATAATATATAGTGTATATAGCGTGATACCTAGACTCGGGTAATGTGGCCACTTTATGATTATTTAAGCCAATCATATTAAAGATATGATCAGAAATACATATTTTTATATATTGATAACATGGCGTGCGTCATTATATGGTACCGTTGACTGAATCATCATCTACTATATCCTAACCATACACATATATTTCCATACATATTATAATTGTTGTATAAACTTTTAAATTTAATTTAGTATATTTAATTACCTATTAACACAATTATAAAGAACAATAAAAATATATATATATATATCCATTATTTATTACAAATATAATATATTATTTAATATATTTATTCATCACCTATTTATTTATATATGTATTATATGTACTAATATATTTATCATGAAATATATTAAACTAAATTTAAAAAAAATTAAATCAATTTCCTGTTAATAAATTATATAATAAATTTTACTTTCGATATCGATTTTCTAAAGAATTTAATAAACTTAATTTTATTTTATGTATTTAATTTAACTGTGCTTTATAATCGTCTTTATATATTTCATTTATACTTATTAAGTGGCTTATTTGTATATTTAATTTAGCTTTTTTATACCTAATATTATGTAATTATATAAATAATTTGTATTTATTTTGATATGATATTATTTTAATATCCATGGATGGTAATGTGGCCATCTTAATAATTTCAATTAGATACTCTAAAATAAAAAAATGATTCGGCATTCCTCTTGCATATCATAAGATGTGTCTAATTGAAACAATTATCGAATTAGAACTAATATTTATAAAGTTATACAACATTAGCTATACTGGCTACATTACCCATATTTCCCCTATAGTATTATATATTATATTTACTATAATATCTATTCTTATCATAAATTTCAATTGTGGTCATATATATGTATCCCTATATGAAATGGATTATTGTGTTTACAAATCTCTATAGCAATACAGATCGCTACATCCGTAAAAAGGTGTGAATATTATAATTATTATTATTAATTAATTATTATTATTTGTCTTAAAAATTTAATATTTACTAACAAAATTTTAATTATATCGTAATTTAAAATTAATCTAAGTTAAATATTATGATATCGAGATATATGCATTATTATCTTATAAGATAGAACTATATATATAGAACATTCGTATGTATTCGCATGCCCAAAGATAACATGAAAATCATATCGTGCGTGTTAGTAATATTGTAATCCGAGCGAAGGCGTCATATGACTAATATATATTAAAAATGTGTACAAATATACGTGTTGTTTAAAATATAAAAAAATTAAATAAGAAATGAAATAATGAAAACTATATAAATAATGATATTGATGGTTCAACGTGTATCATTAGATCAACGTGTATATCATTACGTAAAGTATTATGTAACTCTTATGTGAAATGTAGGTATGGGAGAGTGCTATAATATCGACATGCACGTAATATCGAAACCATCTACAAAATAATTAATGTATGAAATAATTAATGTATAAAATCAATATAATTCTAATTAATTATAATTTTTTTTTTAATATTTATATTTTTTTAAATATATTTCAACTTTAAATATATATAAACCAAAAACTGATTTTTTCGTTACAACTCAAACAACTAAATTTGTGAAGTACACTATCGATTCTACATCATTTAAAAATATAGGTATTTTAAATATTTAAAATAAATCTTATAGATCTAATTATATTTTACAATGTGCCGAGAGATTTTATATTTTTCATAATTTGTTACAAAGTTATGAACTTTTACCTAAGCAACATATATTTTCATACATTTTCGCCCTAATTGCACATAATATCGACACCCTTGTTATTTAAGAGTTAAACAAAATAAATTAAATTTTAAAATAGCTATTATATGTATTTACCTACTTAATACTTATAAATAAAATTTGGAAATATTTAATTGAGAAATAATAAAGTTATGGTGATTTATTGTTGGGTGTCGGTATTTAAATACCTAGGTATTTCAATTGAGTACTCTCCCCTAATACTGCACCAATTTCAAGGATTATAAAGGATTGGTATTATGTTTAAGCGAATTCACAAAACTCAAACATAAACGTATGTTTCCAATAATACATATACAATATGCATACAATGTACATTGTACAATATGAGTTTTTTAATATTCGTATATTTTTATTTTTGTTCACGTTTATCAATCTAACAATCCTATTTTTTTTAATTTAAATATTATTTTATTGTTTATTTATTTATGTATTATTATATTGCTAAAACACAAATGAGAACTATCTTTGTTATATTAATAAATCATCTATATATCTATATGTATACAGTGTACAATACACAATACTAATACTAGTGTACTTTTTTTTATATATACGGAAAGTACTTGTAGCCTACTCTTTACAATTAACTTACTAATTATAAGTGACTATTTTATACTGAATAATTAATTATTATTAGTAATGTGAATGTAAAATGTAGTCTATAAATTTAATATTTAAGAGATACGGATATTTCCTCATAAAACCATTATTTTATTTACAACTATTTTATAATTCAATATTTATATATAGTATGTTGATACAATGTTGATACTATATTATACTTAGGTTTACCTACTAATTAAATACTATGTTATGATACTGTGAACGCAATGCTCAAATTATTATGCATACATGCATATATATATAATGAAAACAATAGTCTACCTAATAAACAATAAAATACCCGATAATATAGAGAGTATTGATATGGCAGTGAGGAAATAGTCATAACATAGTTACAGTTGAATACTTTCTATTTAGCCTCAAGTATATAGTTGATATATATATATATATATATATTGATATATTTATATATTGATATATATATATTGTATCATACAGATTAATCAAATTGTAGTATCGGCATTTATATTTATAAAAGTTGGGAGTTTTACCGATAATATATCTTGATTAATACGAAAATGTTGTCAATTATCATTCTATTAATAAATAAGTATATTCAATTCAATATAATTAAATATAAAATATATAATATATAATATATTAATAATATATAATAAATATAAAATATTAAAAATATATAATAATATATTAATTAAAAATAAATAGATACAAATATACAAATTTATGTTTAATAATTACCAATTATAAACAACCACATTTTGGATTATTTTTTTACATTTACATAACAAATTATAATTATCTTTATATTATAATTAATTATTGTAATATATATATATATATATATATATATATATTATATATATTTATTATTATATATAATTATTATTATATATAATTATTATATTATAATATATAGTAAAATAGATATATTTGTATAACATATATTTTACACAGACAACTATAGTTATCTATAATCACATTACTATAAGTATATAATCACATTCGTGTTCTTTCTCTCTTATTGAACGGTAGTGTTTTCAATTTTACATTTTACATTTAATTTCTATAAAATCAATTCAAGATAAGTGAACAATAGCTTATTTTATTTTAGAATTATTTATTCAATTCATTACATTCCATATTATATTCTGTTTATATATTATAAATATTTGTCTGTATATATGTATTGATTTTGTTTATACATTATGAATATTTTTTCAGTATGTATATATTAAATTAATTATTAAAGTAATTATTAATATATTATATCTTCATTAGTATAATTATAACTTACTTGTATATTTTTAATAATATACATACATATATGTATATATTATATACATATATATGTATATATATATATATATATATATATATATATATATATATATATATATATTAATACTATAGTATTACAAACTAATGGTACGCTTCACTGATTTATTCTAGTTTAATTTATTTACATTTTTATATTGATTCATTGTTTATAGTTACTAATTATAGTTATTTCTTCATTATATTTATACATTATACTATATAGGTTTCTTAAATTTATATTATAATTATTGGTATACAAATTATCTTTAAATATTTATATTTAAATAATATTAATTATTGATTATTACTATGTCACCAATTTCTAATGATAAACTATATAAATTAATTCAAGATTTATAAGATAAAATTAATAAATTAAATGATAAAGTTGATTATCAGACAAGTATAATTTTAAATTTAACAAAGGAAAACAATATATTTAAAGAAACAATTAGTAATAGTAAAATACAAAATAACAATGGTATTGATATCGATACAATAACTAATACACTTAAGGATATAGAGAATACTAAAGATATAGATAATAATATAATATTTACCAATACAAATACAGATTCTAATTTGAAAACTGATTTTAATAATACCAATAATTTTACAGATTTTATAAATACAAAATTGGATACAAAGTTATCATATAATAATAAATTAAATACTAATAAATAATTTAAATATACATAAATTAAATACTAATAAAAATAACAAATCTGAAACTGATGATGTATTAGATGATATAGAGTGTACTAAATATATAATTAAGTTAGATAGTATAGAGACAAAATTAAAAATATATAAAAATAAAAATAATCTATTTGACACTAAAATATATAAAGTTAGCAATTAACTTTCAATACACATAACATATTTTATAAAACAAGACAATTATGAAAATCAGGAAAAATAAATAAAACTTGGATTTATAAATATACTGTTTATATTAATACAAATAAAGAAAATTTAAAATCAATAATCTCAATTAATAATATTAATCAATTCAATATTGTCTATATTTTTTTTTCTCTTCATAAATATTTTGCATTTATACTTTATATTTAATTTATAAAAGTTATATTTGTAAACACAATCTTTAACTAACTTCAGTCTTATTCAGTATTACATTTTTAACAATATTATATAATAACACATAACATCAATCACATACACAAGTATTAAAAGTTTATAAAGTTTGTATAGTTTTATTTATTTTTCAGTCATTTCAGGTTTATTCAGTATTACATTTTTACCAATATTATATAATATCATTTACATTTTATTGCATTTACATACAAGTATTACAATTTAAAAGTATATAGTTTTTAGTCTTTATTTTATTTTATTCAATTCAGGTTTATTTTTATATATTTCAGGCTTATTCAGTATTGCATTTTTTCAACATTATATAGGTCTACCTATCTTTTAGTTTAGTTTTATTTAATTTATTTGTTTAGCTTCCATTGTCCTTTTTACATATCTTTTTATTCTCTATTTATATATTAGTAATGCAATTTAGTTCACCATTAATTAATAAAGTCTTTACTTATAATTACATACCTGACGAACTAAAATGCGATTCTAATATAATCGATAATATAAATAAAACTTTTTTACAGTGTAAATATTATGATAATTTATCAAATTTAATATATGTCAAATATAATTATTCATATTATGAAAATAAAATAAAAAATAATAATATTAAAAATACTTAGCGTACTTTAAATAAAGTTATAGGACATAATACAAAATCAGGAACTATTATTGATAATAAATTAACAGATTTACAAAATTCTAATATGTTCAATTCATATTTTTCAAATATAGGTGTTGAATTAAATAAAAATATACAATACTCTAATAAAAATATATATGAAAATATTACTAGTAATAAAAGTTCAATTTGTATAAAATGCCTGTTTCATCAATATAAATTGAAAATATTATTTATAATTGTGATTCAAAATATAGTATTGATTGCCATGATTTTAAATTTTTTTTAATATGTAACATTATTTTATCCATTAGTAATATTTTATCAATTTTATTTAATAAATGCATTGCAAATGGTGTTTACCCTGATGTAATTAAAACATCTAAAGTTATAATTTTATATAAAAAAGGAAATAAAAATGATTGTTCGAAATATAGACCAATATCATTAACATCACAATTTTCAAAAATTGTTAAAACAATTTAAAAGTTAAAATGTTTTCATTTATAGATACAAATTCTTTTAATAAACAATTCTCAATTTGGATTTCAAAAATCTATATCAACATGTGATGCTTTATTAAATTATATTGATTACTTGAATATAAATTATAAATTATTCATATCCACAATATCGATCGATTTAAAAAAGGCTTTCGACACTATTAATCATGAAATTGTATTAAACAAATTATATATATATGGTTTCAGAGGTATCACTTTGTCATTATTATAAATCTATTTGACAAACTTTGTGATTTGTGTTTTTTTTACGGACAAGTTTTGATTTTTCCTATATGCTTGGAAACCATTCATTTAATATATCATATATACTTGTATACTTAAACATTCAACATTAATAATATAATAAGTTCAACTCTTCTTGAAAAATTATGTATAACATAAACTAATTTATTTTAATTAAAAAACTTTATTATAAGATTTAATATTTGTTTTATTGAATGTTACAAAAACATCCTAAAAAACATTATAGTATATACTAGGGTACGAAAAATGCTTGATCGCGCATCAACACGAGCATAATCTGTTATTGATACGAGGCGAATTTAAAAAAAAAAAAAAAAATTGTAGACTGAGACGGCTTCGAAGCTTTGAAAAATATGTTCGTTTTTAACCATTGTCGCCTCTCCGGTGAAATTGTCGTCTCTATTAACCTTTTTATATGCAAATAAATCAATTTAAATTATTATATATATATTATTATATTATATCTCTTCATATATTTTTGAAACTTTCTTTGTAAACAATTGTTAGTCGGATTCGAAGCTTTTTTTGACTGAGATGGCGTAGAAGCTTTTTTTTTGACTGATACGTTTCGAAGCTTTGAAAAATGTGTTAATTTCAAAGCCAAGTATATACATATATCCTATGGAGTCCTAGACTAGGAGGACGATTAGGTTTGACCTATATAGGTTTGAGTTAGCTTAAGTGGTATAATTAATAATGGATACTGTTAAATAGATATGTTAAATATCAAATAAAATATAGACCTAACTATAATTATAAGCTTAATCCGTAACCAATATGGTGTCAGTAAATATAGTATTATATATTAATATAATAATATAATAATTTAATTATATAAATAATAGGAGTTGAAAATTCATTTTTCTTTGTAAAAACAAAAAAACTATCCATTTTAATATTTGGTAAAAACCTAAAAACCATCTTTTGGCTAATACTTATTAGATATTTATATCACATTTAATATCCAGGTAATAGATAATAAATAATACTACTAAATTACACATACTTTACACATTTCTACTGTATGATGTATATAATTCGATACGTTATGTATGCACAGTTAGTTTGGATACTTAACCAATAGAAATCCACTGCAGTGATTATATGTATCCCATAGGTTTCTTATATAATACGTATATGTAAGATATAAGAAGTGCACTCAGTATTATTATATATGTAGAATATTTCAGCTTACTTGATTCATAAATACTATAATGCTATAGTATTCCATAATCATAAATGGTTTTATAATTCCTACTTATATATCCTAATCCATATTTTTATAGTGAACTTTAAAAACGGAAATAATTGAAATCTGTTCGCAAAGAGAGGACAACAATTAAAACAAATGCATCGAACTAGAAAGTAATAAGTAATAATGGAAATTTCACAAGACATAAATATGGTTATTATATTGATATTATAATATTGATTTCAAAATTCATTGTATTATATTAGTTAATCGTATAACAATCGTTTATATTTATAAGCTATACTATAGTATAAACGTAGAGTAATACTAATTATTATAATCTACATATATGTGGCTGCCATTTTCCTTAATATGAAAAATCCGTGTCCTTTCCTCATCCATACAAATGTTTAATTCTAACTATAACCCTGGTCTACCTCGAATATGCACCACACACTCTATCCGCTATTATAATTTCCTATCCTTGTCTCTCGGAATGTCAGAAAAATATCTGTAAGTATTCGAGCTTTTAGAAAATCTATCGGGAGTATGGAGGGTAAAATCTCTGGAATTTCCTCTTATTTTACCAACCATTCTAAAACCTAAATTATTTCTTCTTTCCTCTTTTCCCTCGATCAATAAACCACCCACCTTCTTCTTTTGGTATTCGTTTTTTATCTCGTATTCATTCATATTAGTAAGGTAACCTCATTTTTCTCATGTTTTCTTCTAATACACATTGTTCTTTTTATTTGTATTCAAGTTCTCTATGTAAGAAGGGGAGTACCTAACTTTTAGTACTAATACACCGTTACACCTCATCATAATAATTATATTGTTTTATTATAATATCTGATATTGATAACTATTGTAATACTAATATATTATTATTAAAATAGTATATATCTATAGATGACAATATTATTTTCCATAATACAAAATAAAAATAAAAATATCAATACACAATTCTTCCAAATGATTCCCAAATTATATTTTAATATTTTCTATCTTTTTCGACAAGCTAATTATATCTTTATCTTTACTAATGTTATATGTTAACACCACTTGCTATGTTAATATTAGTATACTTATTTATTAATATGTGAAGTATATAATTATAATCACTCTTTATCTTTTATTTGTATGTTTTTTCATCAACAATATCTTAGCTTATTACCAATTAATTTATATTAGTTGTATATTATTTTGTATTAATTATTAACTATTATTATAATTATATATATATATATATATAAATTAATAAATATACCATTACATATAACAGACGAATAACTACACTGGATACACGCACTGTGAACGAGATGATATACATCCTTTTGTTAACCAATCAAACTCTCTGAAAAATATATCCGACATAGATCTATATTCTTCGAACCAACGTCGCGATTCTTTGACTAGAATGAAAGCTTTAGGCGAAATCCTGAACGTTCACGAGAACGGAAACGATTCCGCGGATAAACTGGGCTCCAAATTGAGAAAAGGATTCCGTCTACCCAAAGTGGCTCGCTTGAAACGATTTCGCAAGAGCGCCAGTATCGTAGACATGCTGGCGTTAAACGAATCGCCGGTACAAGAGTCGCATTCCCATCGAAACCTATTCAGTAGGAGCGTGTTCCCCGGCGGTCTAACCTACTCGGAAGACGCGACGATGTCACGTGTCGGGGATAACAGCTCCGAAGAGGGGAGTATCGATATAAATAGACTTATAGAAGAACGGTCGCAATCTCCATTCGAATCCATCGACGACGTTCCCTCGACTTTCAGACGATACGAACCGGCCGATATCGCGGCGGGAGTCGCGCCGCCCGCCATCGTTAAACACGCCCCTAAATCCTGCGTCGACCGCCTCGCCGATTTCATCGATAGCCGTCTGCTGCTCGTCGAACCGCCCGATATCGAATTGAGGATCACAGAAACGGACGAAGATGACGACTCGCGTGGCGGGTGTCACACCCTCTCCGAAGAAGTGGTTTACGAAAACACACGAACTACCTGCTGGCCACGTATCGATACTTTGTTGTCGGGTGATAAAGAGAAGAAACGGAAACAGATTGTTCATCGTACGTCGCCCATCATAATCATCACCGCGTGCAGTAGCGATAGCGACGTGTCCAGTAGTTGCGAGTCGAATACTTCCGGTGATACCGTGGAGTACGTCCCTCCTTTCGACTGTAGGGAGATTAGGCAGAAGAGAGAGGAATCTATCGGCTGCGATGATTATGTTTACGCAATTCCTTATAAAGAGTGATAATATTATGATTAAATATATTATTCTTTACCATATTCGTCATACCATATTAGTATATATTATACAAAACAAATAGATATATATGGTTATATACACGTGTGTTTTAATATATTATATCTATATATATATATATATATATATATATAGGCGAATGTCTCGATAAGTTATGCTCATCCATTCGTCGGGAATACTGAAAAACTCAGATATTGTGTATATAATTATCACATAATATTTTTATATACATTTCCAATTAAAATAATAAAATATTATAATTATAATATATATTTAATTGGTATATTAAAATATTATTTAAATTAAAGTTATAAAATAAAGAATTATGAATGTAAATTAGGAATTCGTCGAAATTAGAATGAAAATAATATGTAAAGATATTCGGTAATTAAAGTATTCATTAAAGTATTCATTAAAGTATTCAGAATCAACCCTATGTAATATATAATATTCGTAGTATGGTGTTATCGACACACATAAAGTCCAAAGCCTAAAGTAAATTACTTCTACTAAGATTATATTAAATTGATTCTACATATTTATCTCCTATAGGATGTATATATACATGTGACGGGGTGAGTTACAAATATAGTTGTAGAGTATACATAACGTACATAATTAATATTCAGAGTTAATATTTAATTACGCTAATTTCAATATATTGTTATATTTATTTCATATACAAACTAATTAAAATATTTAATAATGTAACGCTATAGGATTAATATAATCGTGATAAAATATTACATAAACATAATCCTAATCTATAGATATTCATTTATAACCCTTATATTGCAATATCACTCACTACAAATATATGTGTAAATATAGTAGTAAGACGTTATTATAAACAGTTTATCTTTAAACCTAATCGAAACAGAGGAAAATATGCGTCTGCCTTATATTAAATTATAATTATAATAATTAATGAGCATATTGTTCTTACAGGTATTGAAATAAGAGGTATAATTATATTATATATTAGTATAATTATATATTATTATATAACCTTACGTAATTTAAAAAATTATATTTCCTAATTTAATATATAATTTATCGTGTACTTATTTGTCTAAATTAACAACTATATTGCTACAACGTTGTACCTGCGTACAAACGATTGTTAACCTATAACTATACATATATTACTACTTTAATGGAGATATGTATATTAATTATCCAATGTTGAATTTTCTATCTGAATAATAACGAAGCTATTTTACTTTATTATTATTATAGTATTTAGTCATTATATTACTCTGGTATTCTATAGAATTTATACATGTATATATAACTAGTTGATCCATTTACATACTTATTAAACTTCTTACACTTCTTAAACTAGCCAAGTTATAGTCCATGCGGCGTATAGAACTAGGTTCTTCTATTTAGGTTCTATTTCTCTCTAATTTCTTTCTATTTTTTGTCATTTATGTGCATTTATAACAGGTATATATTATGTGTATTATTTATTATCGTGTGTTATTATAGTTTGTGTTTAGTTTATAAAATAAGAGCTGGTATTATGTAACATTTTATTTACTAATGATCAAATGATTTGTAAGGACATTATTAAGTAGGTACCTACCGTAATTTATTCTTCAATATTTTGATGTGAATATTAATCATTATAAAATAATAATAAATATTAATTGTCATAAATATCAATAAGAATGAAGATATTATTATAAATTTTTTTTCAGGCTGGATATGTTCTGAAAGAGCTTATACATACAATTCACCTTTATAAAGCACTTAAAGTCGCAAGATGTACTATGGAAGTGAATAAACATGGGATTATAAAATGTTTATTTGTCAAAAATAAAAATTAAGACCCGATATTAGATGTCTATCTAAAAGTATATATTATATTTATATAAGGTATAGATCCAACCATATGGATAACATTGTATAACTATACAATTATATTACCCTATTATAAATCTATAAATTGTATTACAATAATTTGTTAAAAAATATATTAATTTATTTTAATTATGAATACAACTTATTTATATAAATGTTATATAAACATAACTATTAATATATAACCATAACTATAAATATAAAACTACATATTTTCCTTATGCCCTTAAAACAGGTATATTGTATTATTTTTCGATTTCAATTATCTTTTTGAATTTACTATTGAATCAAATTATATTTGATTAATGATTTTATTTTAATATTAATTATTATTATATAATATATTATTAACAAATATTATTATTTTATTCCATGATGCCTAATATTAATAGTAATACTAATCACAATAATAACACTATTAATAAGAATTACAAATTTAAAAAATAACATTTTGCTTGAATCGTACATATTAAATAATTGTAATTATATACAATTTTATTAAAATAGAAATTCGATTACAATATTTGTTAACATATATTATGTTTAATGCATATAAAGAATATATGCATATATGAATACACGTATATACATACATTAATTATATAAATAAATATATAAATATTAACTTAATCAATTACGTATACTTTATAAACTAGTTTATAACTTGGTTACACATACTACACTAATGTGTAGATAAACTATATATAGTTTATTATTACATATATAGGTAAAGTAAATTTGTAATATTTAAAATATTATATGTAAAATATAGTATTTAGAACTATTTACATTATATATTTAACCTATAAACTTATATCTAATTATGTATATAAAATATATAGAATTCTATTTCATTTAAGTAATATATCCCCAAATTAAATAATATAAATGATATTTAAATTTAAATTTTGATAAAAAAAACTTGACTTTACACTAATTTAGTAGGTACCTATACTATATATATATATATATATATATATATATATATATATATATATATATATATATATATATATATATATATATCTCAATATAATAGTTACTAGTTATTTACAATGAATATAACTTCCATTTCATTACGATGATAACACTAAATAATATCACGGAATAGTAATACGAAGCACACCACTCAAATATGAGTACGTATATCCCTATATAATAATTGAAGTATGCAAAGGTAATAGTACATATATATGACCATATATGGTCAACGTGTTGATATTCTTATTATAAAGTGAATATGTGTGTCGTTATTTCCATAGCAACACATTATATCAATGACAAGTAACAACCAATCAATGACAAGTAACGAATTGTTAAGTAGTATTCTATAACTGGTATATAATTATGTAATTATAATCTATAGGTATAGAGAATGCTCGAGTATCCATTATTTTCGTGAATAACCAAGCGCATCTTTATGGTTAATCCGGGTAAGTTAGTTGCTAGGCCAGACAATATAATAGTCAGACTGTATAGTGTAGTTGCTAAGCTTGATAAACTAGTTATAAGGCTTGATAATGTTATAAGTATTCCAGGAAATAGAAGTTAATGGGCTGAACTAGTTATAAGGCTTGATCATTTTAAAGTATGCTGGGAATTTAAAATTAATGAGCTAAATGTTGGGCCGAGTGAGTTAGTTATTAGCCGAATAATCTATTTGCTCGGTTGCAGGAACGGAAAGTAGACGACGGCTCCTTTAAACAGCGCTCTCGAGGCCGTACCGTACTTCAACAGAAGTTGTAGTAGTTTCGTGGTTTTCTCTTCACCCGAATAATCATCGGGTTTAATCTGCATCAGTAGCGCAGTTAGTCTGGTGTTCACGTCTTCAGCGCGTAGTCGGAGGTACGCCGTTACCATGGAGATATCGGATCTGAGGTGTCACGTGTCACGTGTGATTTTGTATCGTGATCGAGCAGTAGTAAGGTAGGTAGTTAACGATATATATATATATATATATATATATATATATATATATATATATATATATATATATATATATATATTAGTTGCTAACTTCACTCAATATAAAGCTATTTTAAATTTTGTTAACTCAAATACTATTATTACTAAATATATGGTTAACAAAATTTAGAAATAATTGTATATAGAGTGAAGTTTGCAAGTAAAATATATACGATACTAAAGTATGCATATTCAATATAATAACTAGTGTATAACAATTATTAAATTAAAAATTATAGAATATATTAGTATATAATTAAAAACTTAAAATAGATTTAAAAAATATAGGACATGAAAATAATATTGTAATTATACATAATATATAACTATATTTAAAAACCTTATTTTTATAACTTTGCAAGAATGTAGGGCATTGTTTAGTATGGATTCGATCTTTCAAATAAATAGAGATTGATATAAATATATAATAATTTATTATAATTTTTATGGTATTATAACTATACATAAAAACTACAATATTACATATATTTTTTCTTCTAAATTGGTTCAAATTATGATGTAAATATTGTGTATGTAAATACTGTTGTCAGTAAATATTTATTTTATACAGCACCTTATATTTATTACTACTGAATATATGTAAGTCGTGGTAACTTATCTTTATTTCTGATAACATAGAATTCTCTTGGTTCTAATCCAAATTATTTCACGCCATTGTAGAATCATATTCTTACATATAACTCAGTGAGGTTATATGCTACATCACAGTTTATTAAATTAATTAAATCTATCAACATTTTTTTTAAATATCTTCCCACTGAGATATATGCTACATCAATATAATACTAGTATGTATTTAAAAAAAATTAATTTTATATATTTAACCCTGGTATATACTAATACATATGTATTGAATACAATATATAATATTAATTAAACATTAATTAACCATAGTTAATACATATGAAGATTGAGAATTAAGACTTAATTTGAAATAATATGTAATTAAAAGCTACAATGGTATATTTAATATTATAATAATATAAATAATATGTGATTTTTTAGTAATTAAAAATATTAGTTTACTAATGATAATATCTAAATTATTCGAAAATATCGAAAATAATATTTTATTTATATATACGTATACCTATATCACTTACCACTTTACAGTATAATACTGTGGTCTTCTCTACACTACCATTCGTTCCATTTATATGAGCCGTCATCACTTTCGGCGCAAGTCTCACCATTGATATGTAATCAACTAGCGAATAGTGTAAGATATATTACAATGATTCAACTATCAAACAAATATAGTACTTATTATAAGTTTAATGTATTATGGATAATGTACTAAGGATAATGTACTAAGGATAATATACTAAGGATAGTGTGCTAAGGATAGTGTACTAAGGATAGTGTACTAAGGATAATGTACTAATGATAATGTAATACGGATATCGTACTAAGGATAATGTAATAAGGATAATGTACTAAGTATAATATACTAAGGATAATGTACTAAGGATAATGCACTAAGGATAATGTACTAAGGATAATGTAATAATGATATCATACTAAGTATAATGTACTAAGGATAATGTATAAAGATAATGTACTAAGGATAATGTACTATAGATAATGTACTAAGGATAATGTACTAAAGATAATGTACTACTGATAATGTACTAAGGATAATGTACTAAGGATAATGTACTAAGGATAATGTACTAAGGATAATATACCAATGATTAACTTATAATCATATAACAACCATTATAGTATTATTTTCATTAGTTATATAACAAATGCATTATTAGTGTGTGTGTGTATATATATATATTATACAATTATATTGATATAGAATTATATTAATAATAATTCTTATTGATAAGAGATATATTTTATAAAATATAATATTGCACACTAGATCGCTGTTATAATATCCAATGTGTTTATTTGTCCTATAAAATATACAAAATTGGAACATATATTGAATACATAATATAATTATATCCAAAGTGTTTATTTGACCTAAAATATATACAATACTGGAACATATATAGCATACATACAATAATTATATCCAAAGTGTTTATTTGACCTATAATATATACAAAATTGGAACATATATTGCATAAATAAAATAATCATATCCAAAGTGTTTATTTGATCTATAATATATACAACATTGGAACGTTGTTATATATTTTAAGTTAACGGTGAACGTGTTTGGTTGCTTGGGATGTAATTAAGATTAGTATTTAAATTTATATGGGATACTCCATATTTTGTTTGACGATGATGATACATAAGTATATTTTGCATGTAATAAAGTGAATATATGGCGAATATTATACCCATTTATGATACACATATGTGATAACAATAAATAAAATTAAATGGAATAAAATATAAAATAACAATTGGGATTAAATAAAGGTATGATATAAAAAAAATGTATGTTATAAAAATAAAAATGTAAGAATATTAAATAGAGTATAAATAGCCTTTAAGAGGGGTTGTAGAAGATATACATTTTTGGATGTGTTTTATGAAGTGAGAGCATTCCAGAGCGACGGTACTCTATAGGATAAACCTTTATCGGAATATTTGAGACGCTGGAGGAAGATAAATATGAGATATTATAGAGGTAGAGCGAAGGGAATAATGTGTGGAGCGTAATAGGGGTTATTCATACATGTAGGAGGGGTGAATTTTTCTCTGAGAGGAATCTATAAACTTATAAGTAGGGAATATTTTATCGGGAACACTTAGGGGAGTACTTGGAAAATATTGGTGTTTGTGTTTTATGGAGTCAAGTAGTGATAGTGTGTACATATATTGGTACTGTTTATTTCCATATAGAGATATTTATAAGTTATATTAATCTACACATAATAATAGTTTTAGTAGGGATATTTTAATAGAATTACATAATTATAATTAATTAACTACATCGCCTAAATATACGGGGGGTGCAACTGGGGACTTTTGAGGTCATCGGAGCAGGGAAACACAATGTTAATAGTGGATATAGATTTAGCATTACACACTAATAGATACGTATAAGTAAGAATAATTCGTATAAAACTCAATGATAGACCACGTATAATGAAATACTAATAATACAATACAAACGTGTAATAATGGGTGTTCCGTTATCATCATCATCATCATCAGCAGTAGCCTTAGCAGTAGTAGTAGTATCAGTTTGCGACTGAGATGCTTTATTCGTGTAGCCTAGAGGCGTGGTGACGTCACAGGGGTTACGTGAGAGGTTATGCAATGCGCTACCGAATCGGGTTAGGTGATATCGAAATATTATTTGAGTAACCTTCACTAATATTTGTTACTGAACATTTTTTATATTAGAATATTAAAATTCATTATTTTAAAAATACTGTATAATATATCGCATACAATTAAACATAAGTTTAAATATTATTAATGGAGTATGAAGCGAGTTGCGCAATAAGTAACTACAGTTAACCACGATTACGCAATGGATTACGCAACATATTACGTAACGCCTAACCTTTAACGGAGAAGAACAACACTACCGCCAGGAGCGCCACCAACACCACGGCCATCGCTACGAACACGTACTTGTGTCTAGCTAGGGTACTCGTGCACCTGAGGTGGGCGTGTCTAGCGTACGTCTGATACGTGTAGGCACCGGTGTAGGCGTCTTCGTCGTCCATGTTGTAGTCGTAGTAGAAACTGGTCTCGGAACCTGGCAGTGACGTCATCGTGTTAGGGGCGCTGCAACATGGGGGGGTGGTATGACCCACTCCCTACTTTAAAATCTAGCGGGACCTCCTATATATTGGTCCCCCTTAACTTTAAAATCTAGGGGGACCTCCTATGTATTGGTCCCCCCCCCCTCCACCTTTACCACCACATTTATTGTGATTGGTTTGTCCCCCCCCCTATAACATATTGCAGCGTTCGTACATCGTATACGAATATGAATCGAATTATTGTTATTGTTATTATTATTTGTGTGTAGTCGTGTCATCCGATCCATTAAATTAGATGACATGTTTACTTATAACCATTTAAATGGCCCTACTTTCCCTTCGAAGCCGTTCACGCGCGTTTAGGCGTGCAGGTTTAACGAGAGCGAATAATTATGTTATCATTATTTATATAATTATTTATATTATATCGTTTCTAAATCTTATTTTAAGACCTATTTAATTGAGCCGGGTGGTGGACGAGGTTTGAACTGTATCCTACTTCCCGTGTGACTGATGCCGCACATAACACGTACTTTGCCAATTTCGTGTATAAATAGATATGAAAAATATAGGTCCACTAAAAAAATAGAACTGATATTCTATTCATTCAATTGACCTATTTTTTTTGTAATGTATTCATAACATATACATGCATAGGAAAATAAAAGTTATTTTTAATATTATTATTTATTATATTATATATATCTAAATTAAAAATTATCGATACTAAAATGATGGTATTTCTATAGAAATTATCATTTTATTCAATGAATTCTATACATTTTATTAATTATCTCTCTATTTTACTATTCACATAATTAAATTCTATATAAAGCAAACAAAATTAATATTATACTTATAATAGTTTGTATGTTCTCTATTTTTGAATGCACATACCTAGCGTGAAATAAGTATTCTCAGAAAACAGTGTTTGAAGTTTTACAGCATAAAAATGTAATATTGAATAGCATATAATATAGCATTATCTTATCGTCATAAAACACAATTTTATGCCATTTCTAGACTGAATTCATGTCTAATTTTTTTATATATACTAAAAAACACTACAGTAAGTATTATTATGTAATACAAAAAATATAAAAAAAAATAAATGATCATCACTTTAAATGTGCGGGATCCCCTTAAGTTGGGGCAACACTTTAGAATATTCGCTCGAAAACACGCATTTGCAAATATTCGCTAACATTTAAGATGTTTACTCAATAAAAACCTTTATTATTATTCGCAAATTTGCACTAATAATAATACTAATAATACATTCTAATAATACATAATATTGATAAATGATAACACAATATATATAACATGAAAAATATTATAAATAAATATCTATATTTGATTACATTATACCAAGGTTATAACTCCCCGATTATACAATATTATTATTATTATTTGTATATTATTTACCTTTATTATTATCGTGTTTATCCAAGTTCATTCTCCAATTAGGAAATGCAGAAATATCGGTATTCTTATTTATCTATATGTACATACATATTTATATATATTTATATATATATATATATATATATATATATATATATATATATATATATATATATATACGTTTATATCTAATCTATAGAAAAAATAAGGATAATTTAAAATTTTAATAAAAACATATATAAACACATATATATATGTGTATGTATGTTTTATATAGGTACAATGCTCTGTATAATATAAGTTGTACATTTATTTTTAATATAGATATAATATTATTAATATATATATATATATGAAATGTATAGTATATTGTTTAATATATTCTATTCTATTATATATATATATATATATATATATATATATATATATATATATATATATATATGTATATATTAATGAAATTTATAAATATAATACAATATTTGTAATATAATACAATATGTTAATATATAATGTAGGTATAGTATATATATATAATACTTTCTATAATGAATTATAATTTGCAGAAATTATTTCTAAAAAATACGATAACTCAACAATTAATTAATTTGTAATTAATCTTAATTAAACGAAATTATGTATTAAATATTCATAAAAACGGAATTTATCTAAATAAAATGGTATATACAAATATTAATAAAAATAAGTTATTATAACATTATAATTAGTTAATGAGCTATATAATTAAATATAAAAAGTTTATATCAAATATGTATTTTATATAGTAAATATTTCATAATTATTATTAATATTTAAGTATTAAATATGTATATTTAGTAATTAAAGTATAATAGCATTATATTAACTACTTGTATGTACGTATACGTATGTATAAGTATACTCACGTAATCGCCTATATGGCATCCCTATATATAGGTAGGCCTCTCTAAATAGAATCGTAGATTTTGAATTTGCACGAATTAAACCCAATTCGTCATTTTGTATATAGAATGTGTGCAAATATATAGAGGCCTGCCTATATTAGGGCATCACGTGACACACTTAAGGCTTACATCATAACAACGGTTACGTAATCAAGTTATCGTTACGTAATACTTTGAGTTGTCGCAGACGTCGTTCCTCGATGCGTTTCTTATTGAAGGCCTGGTCGTTCGCCTTCTTCTGCGTCTGAATCTGTTGCTCCCTCTGTTGAGTGATCCTCAACTGATTGCGTTGTATCAGCTTGCGCATCTTCTGCTCCTGTTGACGCTCTCGCTTCACGTTCTGCTCCACCTGATCGGGAGAGTATTCACTCGTGGTTTAGTTGTATAATTTGGATGTTAATACATAATAATAATATATAGTTTATTAGGTAAAAAACAAAATATAAATAAACACAAATATGGAAGAAAAAATAGATATGAATTGATACCCACATCGACAAGATTCGAAAATTAACATTGGTTTACATTTAATAACAAAACGCCTTGATTTATGTATTCCAAATGTTATCATATAAATTATATACTAAATAATACTAATAATAATAAAAATAGTGATGATGACTAAAATGGTAATTATAATATTAATAATATTATATTGAAACGAGTATTGCAATAAAAAAATAATACTAATTTATTAATAATGTGTTTTGCACTTCTGTGCGGATAATTAACAAGTTCATAACGATGGTTTATTAATGAACACCTTATAACACTTTTCTCGAGCCCAAGCCATTAAGTTAATAGCGTGAGTAAATAGTGTACAATGTACACTGTACAATGTACACTGTACATTTTACAGTGTACCTAGTCAAGTCGGAATGTAATAACATGTTGTATATACATATATGTATGTATTAGGGGCGCTGCAATAGGGGGGACATATCCCCCCACTTTAAAATCAGTGGGACTTCCCATGTATTGGTCCCCCCCTCCACTTTGACAAAAACATTTATTTGTATTGGTTGGTCCCCCTATATACAACATAGTTTCAGCGCCCCTAGTATGCATTCATGCATATATATTGTTATTTTTATTTGGTGGAGTCCTTTCATCTCATCCAGGAACTTAGATGAAGTTTTCACTTATAACCATATATGGCTCTAATGTCCCTTCGAAGTCGCTATCATGTCAAGGCATCCATGGTTTTAACGAGAGCCTATCATTTAGTTATACACAATTATATAAGATCACTTCTAAATAATATTTTAAGACCCATTTTATAAAATTAATGAATGGTCCGGACGAGGCTCGAACCCGTGTCCTATTGCTTGTGTATCTGACGCCTTAGCCACTGAGCCACATAGGGAGTTAATATATATATATATATATATATATATATGTGTGTTTGTGTGTATGTGTGTGTATGTACTATAGTACGCATGCTGGCACACACATCGTATTCACATGTGTGTACTATAGTATACTATGGTATACTATGGTATACCAAAACCTCCTATAACGTCATATAACCTCTTATAACCTCATACAACCTCCTATAACCTCATATAACCTCATATGACCTCCTATAACCTCATACAACTTCATATAACCTCCTAGAACCTCCTAGAACCTCCTATAACCACCTATACCCTCATATAACCTCCTATAACCCCATATGACCTCCTATAACCTCCTATAACCTCCTATAACCTCCTATAACCACCTATACCCTCATATAACCTCCTATAACCTCATATGACCTCCTATAACCTCCTATAACCACCTATACCCTCCTATAACCGAGGTTATAATACACATGCACGCGTACACACGTCATATTAACCTGTCGTCTGTTGGCATCGGCGTACTGCTCGCACCACATCTTCTGTATCGTCTGCAAGTCGTTGTTTAAACCCGGATTGAAATTGGAATTCATGCCTCCCCCGGTACCCGACTGAGAAGGTACGTCCGCTTGCATGTTGGCCAGACCTGGATATCCGGGCATAGCGAACATTCCTCGGTCCATGTTGTTCATCAACTTGTTCATATCCACATTATTTTCTTTGAGTTTCATCGGATATCTTAAAGGTTATGGACAATTAGTAGTGTTATTATACATATATACATTTATGATAAATTAATGGATAACATTCTTATAATTTTGTATATTTTATAAAACATTGAAAATCACTATACTCATTTTTTTATATAGGTAATAATTCTATGGTTTATGCGTGTTATGGTTTATGTGTATTATATTATGCTATATATAATATACATTTACATATTATTTTAAATCTATAGTTGGTAGGTTAATATTAAAATAATAAGGTATATTTAACACATAATTTTATAAATATAATACTCCATATAGTGAAATTCTATATATATATAGGAAATTAAGTTAAACTTGTATTATAAAGTTTTTATTTTCTTTTAATCCTACATTACTGATTTTATACACTTATATTTATAACATTTATAATAATTTTTAATTTAATAAATAAACATATATATATATATATATATATATATATATATATTAATATATATAATCAATATATAATTAAGATTAGTTATATTTTTTAAACCAGGTTCAAGCATGACTTTGTAAAAGTTACTTTTTATACGATTTGCATGATTGAATTACGTCTAATAAATAGTATTTCGAAATATCTTAATATATTTTAATGAATAAATACTACTGAAAAATCCGATTAATATTAAATCATATTACTTTGTAACAAATTAGTTACTTACAAAATAATTAATTACTTAACAAGAATTATAACCTACATAATTCCTATTAATAAAAAATGTACAAAGAATATAATGCAAAATAAGACACATAGACTTTGAGTATAGGGGAGGGTGGGGTTGTATGACCATGTTTTTGTATAAAGTGCTATCATTGTGGTAATAATAAATGTTTCTTAATTATTTATATTTTATTGCATAATATATGATATTAGTTAACTAATATATCACTTTTAGATATAAGGAATACTTATAAGATTTCATAATTACAATTAATAAAAAAAAATAAAAAAGTTCATTCAACCCCAAAGGCGGGGTTGAATGAACATAGCCTGTTTTACTTCTTTAATTGCTCTTGTCATGATAGTTTTATCACGTATTCAATCAGTTTGTTGAGAATAGTTTCTCATTTTTGATTCCTAGAAATAATATTTAAATAATTATTATGAATTAGTAATTGACCCTCATTAAAATTAATTTAATTAATTATATATCAATATATATTATTTCTATTTAATCATTACTTATTTATATTCGGAGCATTGCATATATATTATAATATTATAATAATATTAATATTATAATATTATAATATTATATTATAAATATTAACATATGATATTTGGTTGATAGAACAATGTTCATATCACCCCGTTTTTAGTGGTTTACTAATTTGGTTTACTTATTATATATTAAAATCATATATATAATATGAAAATAATCAAATAATTATTATAGAAGTTATAACATATATGACCTTGTCTGGAATTGTTACTTTTGAGCGTACTTTAGTTAAAAATGTGATTAAAATATTACTATTTTTATTTTTTTATTAAATGATACTTCCACAACTGTATCAATTATAGATGACGATACTAGTTCAGTTAAATCAAATTGCTGCTGTAGCAAACAATTGTTATCTCCATTGGCTCATGCAAGACACCTGTTCATACAACCCCACTCTCCCCTACTCAATTGTACAACATAATTATAATACAATAAATAGTATTACCTATTTACTAAATATATAATTACATATGTACTAAGTATATTGTACCATATAATAGTATAATAATGTATGCATCATGGGTATAGTATACATACTTAAAAAATATATAAAATATAAAAATCTAAAAGTAAATAAAAAAACTATTATTCGAAAATATTAAATTAGAATGTATAATAAAAAAAAGTAAAAACAACAACATATTGTATGATAATTAGATGAAATATGACATACTAAATAATAACTTTTTATACAAATTTAGGAAAAATTACAATTTTCACTGCACGTATAAGACAGAATATAGGTAATAATATAAATAATAATAATCCAAATATTATTTTTATGATTATTTGATAATTATAGAATATTATCTATATTGTATAATTTTACTTTAAATCACTTAACTAAATATAGTGTTACGTAATTTGAATTAGGTTAACCTCTGATCGTTGAACTGGGATTGTAGTAGATTATCGGCAATAGATAGTCTAGGATCGTTGTACCTCTTCATACCTAGGTTCTGAGCCATCGCTTCCATAATCATTTGATTATTTATCATCGCCGAGTTGTTGTTGTTAAAAGTATCCGTCGATTGCTGATCGCCGAACCCCCATTGGTCGAGCGGATTTAATTGGGTCATGTTTAGCATCTGCATTCTTTGTTGCTCGAGTTGATCGATAATAGGTAACTGTACATTTTGATTGATACCCTGATTCGAAGGTTGTCGTTTGATATTATGAGGATGATGATTTTGGTGGTGTTGTTGTTGTTGTTGTTGTTGTTGTTGTTGTTTATTGTGTTGTTGTTGTAGTTGTTGTTGTTGTTGTTGCTGTTGCTGTAGTTGTTGTTGCTGCTGTTGTATTAAGAATTGGTTTTGCTGATTAAGATTCAGCTGAGAATTGTGATGAGAATTTTGATGATGTTGTTGATGTAGATTTTTCTGGTGGTGCTGTTGTTGTTGTTGTTGGTGAAATTGTTGAAGTAGTAATTGTTGTTGTTGCTGTTGAGATGGATAGTTCGGAAGGTTTCGAGGATTATATTCTCCCGTGAACACATCAGCAGCAGACGAGAACACATCTTCGTTCGGTTTACCTTTGTTATTGTCGTCATTGTTATCAAGGTCATAAAGGTCGTATTAGAATAATAACGATAACAACAACAAATGTACATTATATATTGTTAGATCTATTAATTATACAAAGGAATATTTATTTTGATCAAAAATGTTATAGGTTTACCTATTTTATCAATAATAAGTAATACATAGTTGTAACGAATACATATAATACATTATATATATATATATACATTATATATATATATAATTATAAACACTTATATGCAAGTATCACTTACTTATTGATTGCTTTTTAGATCTTTTTAAGCCAAGAATATCTTTATACGTCTTATTTACATCTTCATCATCATTGTAAATATCTTCATTATTCCTCATCTTGAGGCCCTCATCACTAATTAAATATATATATATATATATATATATATATATATATATATATATATATATATATCTACAAGTTACCAATATAAATATAGCTATATTAACTCTATTGAGATAAGTATATGACATAATTTAATGTATTATATTTTACAAATAATTAACAAAATAATTTAGAGTATGAAAATATTTATTTCTAAAAAGATATAAATATATATATATATATATATATTAATTACAAGTACATTTAAAAAAATTAATATTATTATTTCAATTAGTTTTTGTATAATATAAATATATGATAGATCAATATAACAGAATTAGGAATTAATAAATACCTATTATTTAATTAATAAAAAAATTATTAATTAAAGAATTATCAAATTATAAATTATTAAAGAACATAGTTTTAATTTAAAAAAAGGTCAATGGATAAATGTTAAGATTTTATTATTATAAAAATATAATAGAATAAAATAATAAAAAAGTTTAAAAATTAGCTCGGTAAATTTGTTATTAAAATATAAATTCGTTAAATTAATGCATCTATATAAAATATTAAAATAAGATTAAAATAAAAAAAGATGGTTAAATATATTCGTCAATTCTAATATTAAATTTTTGACGGATGAATTTATTAATATTATTAATCATTTCAACTTTTTTCTTAAAATATTCTTTATATTATTAAATATAATGTATGGTATAAATAAATGGTATATATAGGTACACCCCTATATATAATTTATTTTAAATATTTTATAAATTAATTTAAATTATATAACCTTTTATCATCATTATCATCGTTATTATCATCTTTGTTTTCAGATGCCAATTTAGCCCTATGTGAATTTAATCTCATATTTAAAGAAATAAATCATAAAATCCTACCTTATATATATTGTAGGATTTCGTATATACTATTTGTCTATTTCATATGATAATATATAATATAGAACATACCTTTTAATTCCAGCCATCCAATAATGAAATTTATCGTAATAGTCATAGTTTCTTTCGGATGTAACGGATTGTGATACATCAATCAGTTTAGGGGAGTAATGCAAGCGTTCTTGAGGGCCAGTTGGTGATAGTTTATTCCTCGGAGACACGATTGGTATGTTTTCCTTTGCCTTTTCCGTATCAGTCTATAAAATATAATAATATATATATTGTTTATTTAAACACATATGGGTAAAAGATTAGTTTTACTATAAATATACTACTTGTTTTATATATACCTATATATATATATATAAAATATGTATTAAATTATTTTCTTGAAGTCTCTATTAAAAGTAAAGTATAAAATTCATATTACAAGAGTTCTAGAGGTTTTTTTATAATTATACAAATTTTATAATATTATAAATTAATATATGAATATATCCGTTAGCGTAAGTAATATATAACAACAAAACATAATAGACAATATTATTTATTATATGTTGTTGACTTTAGGAAAGCTTTCGATAGAATTAACAGAAGTCGTATGTTAAAGATTCTCTCAGCTTATGGCACACCTATACATAATATATATTATATCGGTTTTACATGCAGATACATGTGCAAAAGTAATTATGCTCGATGGCGAAACCAAATAGTTTCAAATATCCAAAGGAGTATTACATGGCGACACATTAGCACCTTTCTTATTCGTCATAGTGCTTCACTATGCAATGAGAATAGCTATAAAGGATAAAGAAGTCGAACTAGGCTTCCAACTAATTAGGAAACAAAGTCTCAGGAAACCTGCAGTCGCTATCTCTGACTTAAGTTATGCCGACGATAGAACTATAATATCAGAAGAAATTGAGCAAGCATGAGAATTGCTTTCCAGAGTAGAAATGAATGCTTTAGAAATTGGACTTCAGACAAACTCGGAAAAGACTAAGCTCATGGCTTTCGCACAACCAAACCCAGTCAATATATGCACAACGTTAAATTCACAAATTACGATAGTTTATAACTTCTAATATCTTGTATCATGGATGAGCAGCTCATTTAAGAATTTTGAATTCCGTAAATCACTTGCCTGGAAAGCGTGCCACAAAAATAAAAATCTCTGTAACTCAAATATAGCAAAAATACTGAAGATAAGAATCGTTAAGGTTACCATAGAAACCATTTTATTATATGTAAGCGACACCTGGACTATCGCTGGAAAAAAGAAGTAATGGATGCTATACCAAACTTCTTCGCATGTTTTTAAATGTGTCTTGGAAAGATAAATGGTCCAATAAGAAACTATATAGTGAAATTCCAAACATACTAACATAATAGCTACACGTCGTCTAAGTATTGCTGGACACTGTATCCGACATAATGAAGAGGCTGCCCATAACCTCATATTCTGGGAACCAAAAGGAAAGCGAAAACAAGGACGGCGTGCAGTGACATTTGTAGACAATTTAAAGTAAGATACTGACTTGGAGGAAATTTATGAAATCAGGAATGTGAAGATGATGAGAGATGTTTGGAAGAAAATTGCAAAATCGGCTCGAACGAGAGTTTGACTAAAGTAAAGTAAGTAAGTATTGTTATTTAACAAATATTGATCAAGAATGCCATGTTCCGATGTATAAGCATAGATCAATTTAAATTCTCTTAAACTCCTATAGAATATTCCTATTTATAATTAAGAATAAATTAAATATTAAAACTATATCAATATATGTTTGAACATATATTTGTTTTATGCATAGTGTTTTTATGAAAAATATGCCAATAAATAAAAATACTAAAAGTAACATAATTATTTATAATATTCTCAATTTCGCCAATGCTATTATTACGTAAGAATAGTAATAAGACGTATACAATACAATTACACTGCAGTTTAAAATATAAAACTAAATTAAACAAATATTTATATATATATATATATATATATATATATATATATATATATATAGATATGTGTGTGTGTATATCCTGCACATGCACTTATCACTTAGCTAACCTTAACTAACATACAATTATGTGGTGATAACTATTTGATAGTCAACCCGACTGTGAGGTTAATGCCTTTAAGGTTTCGTGTTACCTATAGGTATACCTACGAGTATACACTATGAGTCTGTACGAGTATGTACGAGTATGTTCACTCACGACTCGGTATGCGAGTTGACTTAGTTTATTATGTTGTAGAGTTAACTTGTATACGATGTCCTATAAACTCCGATTATGTTCTATAGAATCGGATAGTAAATCTCGCGAATAAACGCGATTCTCGAAGATCGTCGAATATTAATTTAGTTTACGTATATAATTATATATAATAGTTATTCGATGATAAATATATCGACTTGTTACTCGGGATATAATTAAAATCCCACATATAAATATTTATTACGTAAGAAGAGTAATGATACTTAAGTATAATTATACAATACAATTACAATGCATGCAGTTTAAACTATACAATTAAATTAAACAACTACTATATATATAATATATTATTATTTGTATAACATTTATATATCATGTAATTAGTTTAACAATAAATTACAAATTAATATCTACATTCTATTAAATCGTTTAGTTAAAGTATACTTTAAAGTATAATTCGTAGGGATGCTAATTTTTAAGTACATATTACTTGATGAGTTATATAAGATAGTAGTATATGTATATAATCGTACAAGTATTCTTTGTAAATAAGTATATTGAGTTTTCAGTAGTATTTATCAGGTTAATTCCAAATATGTACCTATAGGTATACATGCATGTTTTATATTTGTAATATAATTGTTAGGTTATTAACTAAAATTAAATCGTTAACCTGTAGGAGATACCTATAGGTGAGATACCTACTATAGTAGGTACTAAGGAACAATAGTTAGTAAGGGCGCTGGAACGATGTTATATGAAGGGGGAACCAACCAATCAAAATAAAGTTGTGGTAAAAGTGGGGAGGGGGTGACCAATACATAAGAGGTCCCCTAGATTTTAAAGTGGGGGGGGGGGGCATATCCCCCGCCCCCCCCCCCTCTGTTGCAGCGCCCCTAACAATAGTACTTATAGGTAGCACACAGGTGTTTACACCTATAGGTATATATCATACAGGTATTGATACCTATATGCATATAACATATCAGGTGTTGGCATTATTATCTTTAAAAATCAAATCACCATTAATCTCACCCTATTTCAATTTCAATATTTCTATTTCTAATTTATTACTATGAAATAGGTAATAAAGTATACGGTAGTACCTAATAAAGTTTTACATTGGTTAGTTATAAGTTATGTACTGTATAATAAAATTAAAGTTATAGTTATATATATATATATAAATACATAAAGAAACAGTTAGGTTATACTCAATTATACAATTATATATCTAGATCTAACTTGATTTGTGGTTTCGGTTCTTCTCGTAAACTCCGCGTCTTCCCTATGTTGACGTCGATGTTTCTTATCGTGTTCGGAGCGTGACCTCTGCTTATCGTTATGACCTCTGGCGCTAGAACGTCGGGGCATCGTAGTCCAGCGGTGCTAGAACCTCGGCGGTCAGTTAAGTATCTGCGTCGGTGGATGATTCGGATACTGAGGTGTGATGAACTCGACTGAGTGAAACCGGACACCTCGCTATCCGATGATGTGGAGGATAAGTCACGTGACTTCGGCTTTAGTAGCGTTTAATGATATTCACTTGAGCGACTTATAATCTATGTATCGCGTTAATACCTATACCGAACATCGCACGTGTGTATATGTATATATGTACATATAAGTATACATACATATATATATATATATATATATAATATTATATATAATGTACTGATTATACTTAGTCGTGTGTACATATTGAAGATATTTGAATGCGTATGTATATAGGTACACAACCTTTATACCAGTTCTCAAATTAACTCAATGGTAACACTTTAAATACGCTTAGATCTATATACTCTGGCATCTATTTCTCCTCGTTTCTCCATTGTGATATAAATGTCTTCCCTTTACCTCTATAATCCTTTACCAATTGTTGTTAGTACTTCTTTAAATTAGATTGTAAACTTACTAAACTCTGTTAAATCTGCTTCCTCTATTCATCATATCCTTCTTTCAGTTTAAAAAATCGTCATCTTTCTTTTGAAATCAACTTCTATCTATCTATTCGTAATATTTGATATATGGTATATTACCTGGATTTTGTTTAAGATATTTAAAAAAACTATCCTTAAAATGTATAATATTGATACACCAGTTTAAACTAAATGTACTAAAGAATAATTTCTCAACTTTCTATTATCCTCGAAAGAATTGTTTCTAAGCAAAATTTTAAATACCTTTCTGTCAATAATATCCTTGACCCTAATCTGAGTGCATTCAAGAAACACCATTTAACTGAGACTGCACTAACATATGTTCTAAATGACTTACTTACTACACTCGATGATAATAAATGCATACAGATGGTTCTTCTATAATTATAATCTGCTTTTGATATTATAAATTATGATATACTTATACATAGTCTATATGCTTTAGGTATATATGATGCTCCCCTACTTTGGTTTAAATTTTATCTTTCTGATCAGTCTTCCACTTTACAAATTTATGAATCGTTCTCTTCACCTATACCCATTACTTGTGGAGTACCTCAGGTATCGGTCCTTGGTCCGTTAATTTGTACTCTATATATAGAATATATATATTCTTCCAATATATAAACTAATTTAATAATTTTCTGATATATCCTATCATATTTATAACATATATGTTGGTGATATTCGGATTTATATAAAACTACTTATTAACTCCAGCGTTGACTCTAATTCATCCCTTTCAAATTGTATTGGTAAAATTAACTTTTGACTACTAAATACTAATTTTCTGTTAACTGAAACCATGTCCTAACTCATAAATATTTCGCATTCTCAAACCACATTTCCTCTTCAGTCTATATGTAATTCTTTATTTCAACATAAACCTTTCATTATAAATATTTGATTAATTGTTGACACTAATCTTAATTATGACATACATATTTCTAATATATGTAAATTATCTAATTTACATATTCAAATAACATTCGTTCTATTAGAAAATGTATAAATAAAATATCTTGTTCTATTCTTATTTAACTCTCTTAATGTTTATCGTTTTGACTTATCTAACTATGTCCTATGATATCTTCAATATCATCTTCTATATCAATAACTAAAATTGATCTTATTATTTGTGCTTCTACTAGACTTACTTTTAACTATAATTATTCTGATACATTAAAACTTATATGTTTCACTCATGAAGTATTACTTACTCACTAACCCAGTTATACATATAACCTCCTAGATCCAATTAATCTGCTACATCCTCTTAGGTCTACTAGTGCTATTCGAGTATACATATAAATATCATAAAATATATTTGGAGCTAGATCATTTATATGTATATCCCTATAAATTAGAATTCCATCCCAATCAATATAATGAATATAGAAAAGCACTCTACTTGCATTAAGGAATGTCTTCGTCTTCTTTAGAAAATATGTATCATTCTAAAATTACTCACTTTGATATATAACACAATTTACTTACTTCAAATAAAATATAAATCTAATTAATCTAATTAATAATCACTTAATAACTTACAAAATACATTATCTAGTATATAAAATATAAACTATTACAATACTACATCGATGGAGAAATGGTCAATTTTATGTGAATATTTAAATATAGAGATTTACTGGATAAACACAAGATCAACTCATTAATAAAGTTATCAATTGAAAGTTGAATTATGTCGATATCAGAACCAGATGGAAAATAAGTACAAATTTGTAAGTCATCGGAAAGAGGTGATAATGAATATAATGACATTTTTAAAAATCAAATTAATGAGAAGAATATATTAAATAAAAATAATCGGAATCAATAATGCTATTTGAGGAACGCTATGAGTGTGATCATATGGATAGAAAAATATGACTTATTCTTTACCGAAGATATTATATTGGAAATAAAATATATCAATCAGTTGTGAACTTGTCCATGAATACCTATTATATGAAGACGATATGAATACTATGATATAACTATCATATGTACTATAAAGATCAAGATGAGCTAAGTGACAAGACGATTTATTATCCATAGATAGTATAATATCATTAAACACAATGTCTATGGCAGTTTCTGGACTACGATTATGAAGGTATGCACTCTGAAAGTAATTCACAATAGAGTTTAATATGATATAATCAATAAGCTGAAGAGCAACTATGCGTTCCATAGTTTTATAAATAGATAATAATTGCGAAATTGGGCGAAAGTTGGATATTAGGGAAGGATCAAGATTATGTTTCTTTAATATCATAGTGATGCAGGCATACCTCATCAATTGTGGAATAATGGAGAAAGATAGTGATACACGAATTATCCAGTAGTTATATCAATTAGATATGGAGATAAGATACGAAGTAAATTAAACGAAATCGGGTCAAGTGGATAAGTGGATTTCAAACAATACACGACAGAAATGACTATAAATGAAGTGTGTAAATTAAAAAAATACCAGTGAGTATCAAAGTAAATTGGTGATGCAAACAAAATCTATTATAGGAATATATTATATTCTTCAAAACTATATTTTGAATAAGTCATCAAATAAAAAACACAAATGATCATCGGGACCATCTGGTAATTTATTATTCAGATTTCTACCAATTAGTGAAAAAGAAAATTTAAAAGCTTATTTGGAATAAGTGTCATACTTATATATAAATATTATTAATATATATATATATATATATATATATTATACACTACCGATATAGTGTACCATTCTAATACTAGTTATATAACTATAACCAAGGACATACCCTTGATATAACTATATATTACCTTACCGGTCGGTCTTGCTCGGTAGTCCATGACATATTTCTTCCATCCTTCTCTATCATTCATCGCCATCTTTATTTCTTCTATCGTTAACATATCGGTATCATCCCGCAGTTAATATATGTACGTCTTCGCTAGGCATCCACGCGAACGGTTACCATGCTGTAGTTGCCAGAGTATCAGGTCGCTCGCTACTTCATCTTTGCTTCTCCAGCAGTGACCAGCGAACCTCAGCCTTTCCATGCGTATAAATTTGCTAATTTTTGGAATATCACCATATATATAATTGCTCATTATTTAGAAGATCTCGACATGATTTGTTTGTTACAGCTCGGAGCATGTGTGTGTATGTTCCATAAAACTTTTTCTCTAACGAGGTTGTTAGCGACTAGGTTACAGAATTGTAAAATAGCACTGATTCTGCCTGCTCAGACTGCCGCTCTGAAAAAATGTCTTTTAATATTTGTACTTAGTTTTGATTTCAAGATTATATTCATACCATTTAATGCTGCCCAGGCTTTAGCAATCCTTATATTAACATCTCTTTTAGTTGATCTAATATAACTTCCAAGATATTTGAAATCTTCTACTTGATTTATTACACTTCCATATTCTATATCCTTTTCATTTGCATGTTGTTATTCTGATTGATATTTATATATTCAGTTTTGTCAGTGTTAATTTAAAGTCCAATTTCTTTTGCGGCTTATTATATTTTCAGTAATAATGTATTAGCATCTTTCAGTGTATTACTTGTTACGGCTATATCATCAGCATAGTCCGTATCGGTAATTTTTTGAGCGGGTTTCGTATACTCTTTCTCTCTGTTAGAGTAAAACCTAGCTCTCGATTATTATCCAATGACGTCTTCAGAATATAATCGAGATAGATTATAAAAAGGAACGGCGCAAGTGTATCACCCTGTAAGACTCCAGTTGTAATTTCAAAGTAAGGTGTATCTCCATCTGGTGAGCTAACCATTGAACGAGTATTCTTGTAGATAATTGCACAAACTGTTTCTTTTGGTATACCATACTTTAAAAGTATTTCTTTCATCTTTTTTCGATTTAACGTGTCAAAAGCTTTTGAAAGGTCAATGAAGAGTATAGTTAGTGGCAGGTTTTAAATCTACTGCTTTTCCATATGATATATTATTTGTAGCTTTCATAACTTCTACTTTCGTGATATGGCAGATTTTTATATCAATATTATTCCATATATGATGTGAATTTTTGCTATGAATTGTCAATTGGATATTCTTGCCAAGTAACTATTTTAAATGTTTATGTCAAAGTTTGATTCGTTCATGATCATTGTTTGCTTTTAGTTTAGATTTATTTGATTTCATTCTTCCGCTGATTTCATTTATTGTTTCCCAGGCTAGTGCAGATTTATTATTTGTGGTCGCCTTTTGGATTTCATATATCTTTTTATTTATGTATTTTTTTGTTCTGGATCATAAGAATTAACTAAATATTCCTAAGCATTTATAAATTTGTTGATATTCCTCTGTGTATTGATATAGCTTTCTTTCAGTTGTGCTGCTTATGCAGTATGTCACGTTTTTGACAGATGTTATCGGTTTCCCAGGGTATTCGTTTCTTTAATTTGGGTTTTAACGGTATTACTTTATTGGCTGCATCTTTGCATGCCTTTTCAAAATATGTATATCTTGTAATTGCGGATAACGTAGCTTCTACATCATAATTTGTAAGGCTCAATAATCTGTTTTTCACTGTTACAATAAATGCATTTCTAATTTCAGTATCATGTTTCAATCTTGTCCAGTCATATGGTTTGCATTTACTATTTTTCTTTTTATTAGCTCTAAGACTCAATTTTATATATTCTGTTATTATACGGTGATCAGATGCAATTCTATTAAAAGAGTTGTAAGTTCTTCAGTTTTTGTACACTATTCTTCCATTTCTTATTTATTATTATGAAGTCAATCTATGATTAAAATCATTTTGAGAATTGTGCGTCCATAACTGACCATGTATTTTCTTGAAATGAGTGTTTAAACATAGCATATTGTTTTCTTGAAGATAATATTTGAGCATTTGGCTATTTCGATTTTTAGTTTGATGATAGGTATATTTATCCACTGTATTTTCCGAGGTATACATTTAAGTATCCTCCTATGATTATAACATTATGCGTTGGTATCTGTCTTGTTAAGCATGTACGTTTTGTATAGCATATCTCAGTTTCTTGTTCGTCACTAATATGTGTTGGACCGTAACATGAGATCACTGTCGTTTATGGATTTCCTTGAAAGTTCATTATCATAATTCTAGGTGATATCATTTCGACACTAGCCATTGTGTTATAAGCTTGACTGCTGACGAGCATTCCAATTCAACCAGTTGCGGTATTTATACTATTCTTCCAGGCTGATAGAGTTGTAACTACTATATACTATAGTAGTTTCCATTTATCATAAGCATGTTCTTTGATGACTGTATCTCATGTATGAATCTATGTTCTTGAATGCAAATAATATCTTTTCCAGTTAATTCAGCTGAGGCTATCAATTCTGTGATTTTATATACTTTTTGAAGTGTTTGGTTAACCAATGGTCCGATTTTAAATCGTTTAGTTGAATTTAATAGTTGTACAGTTTTCATCTTATTTTTATTTTTATTTTCTTTTCTTTTCTCTTTCTCTTTCTCAGTAATTAACTTTTCGACTTCAACCTGAGGTGGAATTGCAGGACGCGCTCCTTGTTCCGCGCGACGAGCGATGCGGGATGGATAATTGTTGTGTTGTATTGTCATGGTTTACTTTCGATGGTTAGATAAAATATGCGGTCGCTATTCCATACACATTTTCGTAACCCTGCGTGGCTAACAGGTACTATGCCTTACCAAAGGGAAACCAGGATTTTGTCCGGCACTGCTAATTGATTATTTTCAGTTAACCATTATATCTAATGGCCGTTCCCCTATCAGCAACCTGGGGATCCGGTGGATTGGATTTAGCATCACCATATCATCTTATATGATGGTATACTAATTTCGGATATAGATGAAGAAATGTGGGCTTAGAATCCTACGTAAACTTAGCTCTCCATAAATGTCCACAAAGATATAACTATAATTATTGTTTATAAGCAAGACACGCCTATAGGCGTATACAATATATTTATGGTTAATATTAATTAGTGTTCACAGGTACGACATGTTAATCGTACACTACGTTATCCAGTATATATATATATATATATATATATATATATATATATATAGCTATAACATCTATATGATAATATTATATAGTTTATTAGGTAAATCAAAAAAAATAAATAAACACAAATATGGAAGAAAAAATAGATATGAATTGATACCCAACTCGACATAGTACAACAATTAGTATTGGGTTTACATTTAATAACTAAACGCCTTGGTTTATGCATGCCGGACATATACCGAAAATATGCCGAACATATGCCGAACATATGATATGATACATAGATTTATAGGACATATTATATGGTAACCATGAATATTAAGGTATACCTATGCTGTAGACTTATACTTAAATTCTATTAATGTACACTAAGTTGCATTAAATCTAACGTAAACACATTGTTATCGGACACTACACTAATGTAAGTAAAATATAGATGGATACTACTATTAGTAATTCTATTAGTGATATAATAGAGGTAGATATCATATATGATATGTGCATGTCAATATATATCTTAGATGTATACATCTGATTCGAGGAATAATATGATATATCAACATATAAGTAGAAGTTATTTTTTTATATAAATTATATGTAATGTCAACTTTAGTGGTATTTATATAATGAATTGCGAATAATAGAAACTTCATAAATACGATTTAATGCTACAAAAACACGCTTATTTCGTATATAAGGTAGATATTTATAGAATAAATTCGACTAAGCTTATATATATATATAATAGTTAACTATATGTCAATTAATGTATATACTATAGTATGTATACTATAATATAAGTGTGTACAATATAGTATACATTGTATTCGTATGTTATGAGTATATTTATAACCGATTTATCACTCTTAACAAGTCATTATCAATGTGTACGTATGTGTGTAAGTATGCAAGTTCGTGTGAGTGTGCGAGTGTGTGCGTGTGTGCGTGAGTGTGTGAACATATGCGTATAGTGTGAATACGGTCTCGAAATATAAACAATTAAATTTAGAAATACTTTTTTCTTTAGTCATCATCGTAAATATTTACTAAAATAAATATTTAGGGGTCAAATATAATTAGTCCGAATATCTATTAATAGATATAGATATCCATGGTCCCCTAGTGGATCTTGTCTATTCGTAACGTATATCACGACCACATCTTTAATATAACTAACTAATCCTAATACTTTATAAAGTTATACAATAAGTTATACTATTTTTAGAAATAATTTTAAATCTCTCCATTTATTAAAATTATATAAATTATTTATTTACGGATTAAGTTCTACCCCGCAGTGATACGATATTTGAATACAAGCCATTATTAGTCATCAATATTAACCTATATACGTGTAATGATACATAACCTATAGCTATATATATATATATATATATATATATATATATATATATATATATATTGTTATTGTTATTTTTATTTGGTGGAGTCCTCTCATCCCATCCAGGAACTTAGATGAAGTTTTCACTTATAACCATATATGGCTCTAATATCCCTTCGAAGCCGCTCTCATGTTAAGGCATCCATGGTTTTAACGAGAGCCGATCATTTATTTATATACCGTATTACCCTTTACAGTGTGCTTTATTACATAACAATAAAAATAGTAAAGTCACGCGCTTAGGGTAATGTTTACATGTATCGCTTTACAACGTAAACAAACCGAAGACTGGAGAATTTAAAATTATGTTATGTAATGTTTTTTATATATATACACACGTATTCAAACATACATGTACACATACAGTATAATGTATACTATACACATATATATATATATATATATATATTTATATATATATATATATAAATATATAAACAAAATGATTAATCGCATGATGTCAAACAGTAAGCTACAATAAACACATATTTTACAGTTTTTAAATTATTTATGTAGACACATCATTAATAATAATTCTATAATGTGTACTTTTCGAGTAATATATAGTAAATAGATACACATATCATAATAAGGATATTATATATAGTTATATATATATGTTTCGAATAGAAATAATTATGATATAAAATAAAATAAAACAACATACTCGATAATAAATGTATTAGTTTATTTTTAAGTACAATGCGATATATGCACACACACATGTACATTATCTATTTCGAACTATGACTAATTCAGTACACCTCATTAAACATGTCTATTTTCAAAATAACCTAAATAACTGTAATATTGATCATATTTTTGCCAGCACCATTAACCCTAACGTCATTATTACTTGTGATTGTATACCGCGGGAATAGACCAGATTATACCTATGTGTATACTCGCTAAATAATTCATTATTTATTGCATTATCAATTAATTGTATTTCCCAGATGTATATGAATATGTATTAACTATTTAATTATTAACTATTTAAGTATTAACTATACCTTATGGTTGACCGTTATGATAATATCCCTACAATTTAGGGGCGTATCTATAAAATCCTTTTTACATTTTTTTTCTCATGTTCATATCAAATTATATTATATTAATATTTATAAATATGTTTCCATTTTCTATCATATTTACATAGAAATATAATAAATCAAAGAGAATTAATTTGAAATTATGTTGTCCTTAATAACATATTTTATATGAGAAAAAAAATATATTGCTCAATATATATAACATATATAGGTCAAATATTTCTGATAAATTGAATAATATTGATATATTTTACAATATAATTTACATATATATATATTTATGTAATACTGAATAGTCAGTGATAGGTTATTACCGATAACGTATCACTGCTAAAAAATATTGATATGGTAATCAAATTTCTAAATATGTATGTACTACTTGTTCGGACCAATAAAATAGGTCTTAAAATATTATTTAGAAATGATCTTATACATAATTGTGTATATACAAATTACCGGCTCTCTTTAAAAACATGGTCTACTTAACATGAGAGCGGCTTCGAATGGTTATTAGAGCCATTTAGTTATAAGTGAAAACGTCATATAATCCTGGGTGGAAGGAAAGGACTCCACCAATCTAAAATAACACAAATAAAAAATGATCAGACAATTACAATACTTATTCCCAATACTTGGACATGTGCACTCGTTCCCTCCGCTTTTTCCGATATTATCCAATAAAAGTAATAATTTATCTTCAGAATGTATAAATTCAATAGTTATTAGATGTAGTCAATTTGGGAACAATAGTTATATGTATACATTTTTTTAATATTCGAATATTGACATTGTCACAATTGAATTTATTTCATTTGTTTCTCATTTTGTTAATTTAATTCTTTCATCACAATGTACTAAATATTCTCTTCTTAATTCTAAAACTAAGCTTAAAAATAATGAAATTTATATTCAATTATTTTTAGACCATTTATGAAAGAAGCTGAGGTTAATTTATAAACAATATAATATATTTTACCATGCTACTAAGACTAAACTGATAGGATACCTACAATTAAATTATAAATGTGTTTTTAATCATCGTCTTGTCACAAGACTCTTGTGTTCTATGAATTACGAATTTTTACGATATAGATGATACCTTTATAATGTATTGAAAAAAATGTTCTATTGAAGCTGACAGTAACGTGTTATCATCATTGGAAGATTCGTAGACAGCTTATCGTACTTTCTAATTAAACTGACTCATCTAATACAGCTTACTCATCTAATACAGCTGACACATCTAATACAACTGACACATTTAATAGACTCACCTACAGCTGACACATCTAATAGAGCTGACACATCTAATACAACTAACACATCTAATATAGCCGACTCATATAATCCCACATGACTAAATACTAGTTTACTTTACTTTGCTTTTAGTAAATATTACATCAGATATTAAAACTAAAATAATTCTTCTCAACATTCATTCTATCGCTGAAATGTAATATAAACTTCCTATGGTGTATTTGTTATTATCTTTTACACTTAACATAGTATCCCTTACTGATACGTTGATCTCAAGTGATGATAGTCCTATATTTTCGTAGTTAAAACATATAAATTATATCCTAATAATTTTTCCTAGATTAAATGGTTTCAGTGGTTGTGGCGTTGGGGTATTAATATAATGTCATTTTCGTATAAAGTCACACAATTTACTGTATTTCAGTTATTCTGATGGTATGTTGGTTAAATTGTTCTTACATATACATCACATCAAATTAATATATATTTATCGTACACATTTTGGTGATAATTTCTCTGATCTTATTTCTGATAAAAAACTATCTTTCATACCACAAATAAATTATTTGTGTAAATCCGCTAATGACTCACTATATAAAATAAAATCAATATGAAAATGAATCACACATAAAACTTGTAAAATACTAATTCATTCTCTTGTTTTATCTCTTGTTTTATTATGTTAATTCTCTATATAATCAATTACCCAGAATTGGGACTAACACAATTGATAACATTATTAGGTCATCTTTCCATACTATTCATAATATTAAATTCAATAACCATATATCAATTAACTTCCTTCAGCATAAATTACAAATATTGTCCTTAAAGATATATTATTCCTAACATATGTTTCATTAGTTTATAATAGTATATATTCAAATACTATCTGGAAGGATATATTATTATCTACCACTCTCTTCGCTTAGATCTGCCATGTCTGTAATACTAATTTTACATGTATATAAGTATGAGACCATTATGGGTAGATTTTTCTGTGTATTTATTTTACTTCATTAATATTAATATTTTTTTATATTTATTTATCGTAATTATTTAAATCACCATGTCATATCTATTAGAATCATCATAATCATCATCAGCATCATCATCATCATATAATATAATCTTCATCATCATAATATTCATCATCATCATCATCATCATAATCATTATCATAATATTCAAACTTATAAATTATAATCGTAATTCTTTTCTTTTGTATAAATACGTTTTATAATTACATTTTAATTTTTATAATCAAATTATATAATATAGATAGTAATGTTTATATCAAATTATAGTTATTAACATGGCTGTATATACCATAATACATATAATATAAAAATCACATGGCTATATATAGAAATATACATATATATATATATATATATATAATACATCATATTAAATCATGTTCCCAATAGATGATATACTAGCTTATACATTACACATGTTTATCTAGATAGCACACGAATGTTTACGTTCTTTCCCATCAGAAAGATCTTCGGTTAACCCCTCCACCCCCCTCTCTAATTCAGTGAACACTTTATCGTAATTAGTGAATTAGTTATAATTAGAAGATATATCGTATTTCGTTATACAACTTATATAGACTACATTACTTTAGTACATTTATATATATATATAAATATATAAAAAATAATTTATGTACTTATACTTTAATACTATAAAATTAGTATAACTTAAATAGTAAGATATTACGATATATAATATAGGTTAGAAGTGCTAACTTAGAACCTATTAAAAGTATGTAATAACATAGTAATAAGTTATTTTATAAATATATATATATAATATATACATGTATATATATATAACATGTTACTATATTCAATTAACATTATTTACATATCAGGTATATTAGCGGGAACCGGTGTCATCACTACTCGGCGACCCGTCACATGCCTAGCAGTTCGCTGTACCGTCGCTTCCCCTCCGACCGTGCCCTCGTCACGTGTGTGTGTGCGGGGTGAACGAGGCGCTCGGGGTTCAATCGCTGCGGTATGTCGTCAGTACCGCTATTCGAATAGCGACGTAAAGTTGTGTGTCATGCACCGCCGTCCACCTAATTACCTCGATTACGTCATCACTAACCGATCACTTCCGGTATGCGTCATCGTAGTCGCGGTTTTGTTATGCTTCGACGTGACGTCATCGTCACGTGGTAATAGCATCGCGACGGACAATGCCTACTCTAATAGGTTAGTGCTAAACCAACGATTTTATTAAGGACATATATTGTGGTCATATATATATATAATATATTATATATAGTATGACCAAAATATATGTCCTTAATAAAATCAAATCAAATTATAGTAATACAGTAACTATAGTTCACTTTAATCGTTGAGAAATATAATATTCTATAATACTATTAATAAATTCATATATGAATATATATATATATATATATATATATATATATATATACATATAAATGGAATACCCGATATTTACTAATATGGTGTGGTATTATAATTAGGAGTACGGGTGGAGTGTATACGATGAGGTCGTGTCTTTGTTCATATCAAAGATGAACTAAGTCTACATAGTAATACAATAGTATACGTACATAGGTACACAATAATACAAGTATACTTGTATTATTACTTGTATATATACTCGTTTACCCCATATTATATGGGCCATATATATATATGTGGGCCTTATACAATGTATACATTGTTCGAAAGATCATAATTAATTCTTAATAATTAATACTTAATTAAATGGATAATTAATACTATTATTTATAATAATTACGTATAGATATTTATTAAATAAATTAGTCTTTTAATTTCAAATAATTTCACATTATTAAAATAAATAGTATATATACTATTATAATGAATGAATATGAAATATAATTATTATTCCTAATATTATCCTACATATGCAGTGCATATTTAATACCTCTTACAACCCCGATATTATAGGAGGTATTTGTATATATAGTATATATATATATATACTATATATATATACTATATATATATATATATATATATATATATATATATAATATATATATATATATATATATATATATATACTCTGTATAGTTTATATTATAACTAAATAACATCTATCTCCTTCGCGTCACCATACTAAACAACATAATTATTGTCTATTATATAATTATATAACATTATATTATATAACATTAACTTATATAACATTAGCTTATATAACATTAGCTTATATAACATAAAATCGGTAGGCTGGTATAGTATTGTTTATTTTGTTTTGTAAAACACTTATTTATGTATGTTTGTTTATTTTTACAGCATATATTGTATGACCTATAAATAAATAACCATCTAATGTTTATTTATAATTTATAATATTCTATATAGTATACGCTTTATAATCTAATTAGATTAATATAACTATTGTTATATGATATATTCATTATTTTTAATTAGAAAAAATCAAGATTATATATATGTGTGTATGCGTGTGTTTGTGTTTGTATGCGTGTGAATATATCATACATGATTAATATATATATATATATATATATATAAATATACATATGATGATGATGATATTAGGTTTATTATGCACTAACATGACCCTATGTAGACCACTTAGCTCGTGCGGGAAGAAAATATTAATAAAATAATAGTAATACGATAATAATTTAATAATAATATACATTGAATATACCACGGATAACAATAATATAGAGGAAAATGATATACTACAGTCTGCATTGATATGGTGGAGTGTTATATAATAATAAGTTAATAATAATACAATAACAATTTAATAATGATATACGTTGAATATAACACAGACAACAAAATAAGTTGGATGATTTAATAATTATAGGTGAGAGAAAATAAGAAGTAAGATTTATAAATCTGTTGTGGAATCTGATAGAACAAATGGTATACCATCATATAGGAGTGAGGCAATTTCATAGGGTAGGACCGGAATTTTTAAACCAAATTTAGGGAAGTTTTACTAGAGTTCTGGGAGATAAGTAGAGGAACATTTTGGTAACGAAGAGAAGGTAATATTGTACGTTTTTTAAGTAGATCAGAGATATAGCTAGGGGTGAAATAATATATTGATTTATGGATTAATCCTATTAATCCTATTAATCCTATAATTATAGGTAGTATACGTAATTTACACCTTATGGAGAAGGGTAGCCACATACGAGATGATTGATGTTATATTGTAGTATAGTGATCCAGTCGTGTTATAATTCAGTAAGTATACTATAGTATGTATTTAGGAACGGATAATCTGATTAAGTGGAGCAGTAACTTTAGCAGGAAGTAAATTCAGTAGGAAAGAACAGTAGTCAAGTCGGGAACGTACAAGAGAATTTAATATAGTTTTGGTAAGGTTTATGGAAATTGATGTCCGTATTTTTTTAATTCTTTAGAGATGAAAGTTGGATGATTTTGTAATGTATGATATGTGATTCTTAAATTATAATTTGTCATCAAATACTAATCATAGGTTTTTGGAGGAATGGGAAGGAGAAGTAATCATGTTATTTTGAGTAAATCTGGAAAGGAAGTATAAGAAGTATATATGTTAAGTATAATAGTCTTAGAGGAATTAATTAGTAGTTTAATGGAGAGATGCCATAATCTTATGCAGTTAGCTAACTCGGTTAATGGTATTATGCGAATTTATAGAAAAAGTTAAACAGTTGAATATCATCACCAAAAATATGATAGTGTATATTTGGAAAGTTCTTAATTATATCAGCAATAGGGCGTATATACATAAAAAGAGGGATGGATCTAGAACAGATCATTGGGGAATACCATGGTTAAGTGAAGAAAGAGGCGAGTAAGATTTGTCAAACATAATATAGATATTGCGGTTAGTCAGAAATGAAGTAAACCATTTTAATGCTAAGTCAGATATACCCATCAAAGTAAGTCGCGAGATTAATATGTTATGGTCTAGGGTATCAAAAGCAGATGAGAGATCAAGTAGGATTAGCTGGCAATACGTGTTGCTATTTAAGGTAGATAATATTGTGTAATACGGAGGAGAGCTGTTTCGGTTGAATGACCCTTACGAAAAGCGCTTTGAAATGGGTCGAAAAGATTATTTTTATTTATTTGGGCGATGAGTTGTTTGGAAACAATTCTTTCTAATATTTTACTTAATAAGGGTAGGTGGGAGATTGGGCGATAATTTCTAAATTAGTTTGGGTCGAGGTTTTGTTTTTTTAGAATAAGGGATATTATGGCAGTCTTGAGACAGGGTGAAACTTGGCCAGAGTTTAGTGAGTTCGCAATAATATCTAATAAAATAGGAGAAAATAAGGGTGAAAGTATGTGATATAAGGATAAAGGTAAGGGATCAGTGGGTCAGGTACAGTGAGATTTCATGAGTAGGTAATTTACTTCATATAATAAAGGGATAATGAATATAATTAATGAATAAATAGGATGGGTAATAGAGATGGTACGATTGAGTATGGATAGAGTAAATGCGCATATAATATTATTAATGCTTGCAATTTTATTTTCAAAGAATTTTTCAAACAGAGAGCAAAGTTGAAAATTTGACTTATTTGGTAAAATGAGGAGGATTTTTTCATCTAGAGGAGAGATAATTTTATTTGCCATTTTAAATAATTTGCGAGGATCAGAGGAGATCAATGCTATCTTCTTGTTATAATAGGTGGATTTTGAACGAGATATAGCATTTTGTAATTGTTTCAGGCTAGTGATAGAGCTAATTTTGTTTGAGTAGAAGGATTTTTAAGAAATTTCTTCTAAAATTTGCGAACACTCTTCTTGAAGATGAAAAGTTCGTGAAAGAAACAGGAAGAATATATGTATATATCATTTAATATGTAACACATATATAATTAAATTGTAATATATATTGTTCTATATATAGAGGTATACCTTCTATTATATGACGAATATAATAATTAATAATATATGGAATATAATTAATATACGTATAAGTATATTATATAGTAATACAAATCTATATATATATATATATATATATATATATATATATATATATATATATATATATTGATATGCAAATATATTTGAATACATAGAAAGGCCGTAAATAGGGTTGTTGATTGATAATTAATATAAGAAAATATAGAAATAAAATATATAATCCAAATTATAAATATTTGCTAACGATAACATATTTATAAAGAATTAAACATATAATAATAGGAAATAACAAAATTAATGAAAAATAATATAAAATAGAAATACATTATATAGTAGTTGTAGGTACTGTAATATATACTTCATTTCTATTCTCTATTACTAACAACTTATTACCAGGTTGTCCTGCAGAGATTATTTCGATGATATCATGATATATACTATTATATTAACTTAAAAATTGTAGTATATTAACTTTACAATTATAGAGTATACTAGTATATATATATATATAATTAAAAATAAGTAGTGCATTAAATAAATAAATACGAGTTTTTCACATGTGTTGATCCCTGTTGACCCCATTGTTCTCGATAACAATACATGATACATGAGATGAATCACTTAATGATAATTGAAGAGGGTGATATAATTCCATAGCATGGAGGACTCGTGTATATCATGAATATACACTGAATTGAATTACAAGTATTTTATTTAGTTAAGAAAGCTAATATAATTTAGAAAATAAAATTTCTGCTCAAATTGAAGTATCAGAGATGATCTCTTAATCTATACTCTATATACTATATATTACTCAATACTCAATATAACTAAGGGGTCAGGTATTCAATTATATGGACGGGTACTATGATGTATTTACTATAGTGATAACAAAATATCATTGTTTCGAATATCGATTATTTACTCAGGAGCAACCAGTCACTAAAATCATGAAATTAAGGATGTATACATATCATAATTTAGGGGGTAATATAATTTGTAAGATATATATTATACATTATATAATTATATAATATAACTCATTATACATATACATATATATATAATACCTATATAATATAATTTTAGTTTGGTAGTTTAGATGAATATCTATAGTTACCAATACCGTATTGGTAATACGTAGTTTGATCTTCACATTGAAATACGGGAAGCGAATGTAAATATAACATTACTTATGTAGCTAGGTCTACAACGAATGTTACACTGTATACAATGGTATGTGTATACATTGCGGTGGACAATTTGTAACGTATTATATGTAGTATCGCTATGCAGTTCATTCGATGAAGTAAGTCTTCGAGTAAGAGATAGTATTGGTAGGGTAGAGTTAAGCGAAAAGTTCATCAAAATTACCATGGGTTTATTATTCATTATATATTAAGAACACTTTATAAAACATTTAATGAATCATATATATATATATAGCATATGACAAATTAACCACGTATACATGTATAGTTTATGTTTCATTATAAAGTAAATAGATTATATTTTACGATACAAATTACGCATTAAAATTTGTTATCAAAATAATATATATCATAATAATTATATATATATATTTATATATATATATATATATATATGTATATGTATATGATTTAGTTTATTAGTAGATTATCACGAGTTAAATATATTCAAATATCGTTGTTATAAATATTTAATTATAATTATTTGCATCGTCATTTCTCCCCAGTTATGCACATATGTCACAAGTTGCGACTCGCGACATATCAGCAGAGTAGATTATAAGTATGTATACTGTACACACAAAGTAGTGTACTGTAATGTACCGGCAACCATCGTAATGACGACGAGGACCCCCCCCCCCCATTGTACGCAACGCCATAACAATAGATTTGATAAGAAGTTGAATTTAATATCATTTATACTCATAAATATTGCGAATTTAAGCATAATCTTTTCATGAAATGATAGATAAATAATTATATATATTGTTTTCAATATAATTAACGCGCGACGTGCGTCACTAGCTCGTCACCATCCGTGGTGGTTTATTGAGTTTCCGAGTATTCAGTGTTTATATATATATATATTAAATGTGTATAATCAAGAAGACATATATGTTAGTGCAACTAACTATAGTAAACTACGGTATAGTTTCATATGTTTTCATTGATATCTTTTGTATACCTTGTTATTTATTTGAAAGTATTTTTTATTTTGTGTATTGAATACACACTTATATATATATGTGTGTGTGTGTATGGGTGACATTGATCTCAGATCATATATGATCTGTATATGGTATATATCTGTATATATCCCATATATGGGAGTACATTCCATTGTAGAGTTCTGAAATGAATATCCCGGTTTCATAAATATATTCTTGATGGAAAGCACAACCAATTTAAATTATTTGAAGGGAAGGAGTTGTCTAATCTTTGATATTATCTTAAGTAAATAGTCTAGATGCGCAAGAATAGTTGCCAGGTACGATAACGAAATTATATGTACAAATGCCTACCAATGGATATACAATATGTTGTATATAAACTATAGTTTACATTAGCAGGTAGGTAGGCTACCTATTATTAAATAAACTTGTATACACAACTGTGTAAGATTATTTGAGATCATTGTAAGTAAGAACACTTACGATAGTGTTCATAATAGATCACCAGCTAACATGTATTTCTCAAGTGAATGGTCTAGAATATCACGAACTCGTTGGAAATAAAGCGGTGTTAAGCCCTTAATTAATGATTACTTTATCTTAATATGAGGCTGAGTCTGGAATAGAATGTATCCGATAGGTGTTCCTATGATGCCTATGTGCCTATAGTCCATATGTTACTATAATGCCTATGTTCCTATAATGCATATATGCCTATAATGCCTATGTTCATATAATGCATATGTGCCTATAATACCAATATGTCCTATAATACCTATGTGCCTATAATGAATATGTTACTATAATGTTAATGTGCCTATAATACCAATGTGCCTATAATACCAATGTGCCTATAATACCAATGTGCCTATAATACCAATGTGCCTATAATGCATATGTTACTATAATGCTAATGTTATATAATGCATATGTTCCTATAATGTATATGTTACTATATATATACCGACACTAATGTATACACGTGTAGACCTACATGTACACCTAGCGTGTATTCAGGTTAACATACGTAACGGTACAATACGAGGTGTAATGCATCGTTACCAACACTTATAACTTATAAGATAACTGATAATTAATCGACAGAAATTATTGAAAAATATTTAAGTTAAGGAAAGTATATGTATTAGGATTATTATGTTTTTGCAGAGGTGCAACTACATTTTAATTGTGATGAATTACGCAAGAAATCCAGAAAATTTTAATATAACCTGAATTATAATTACATACATGTTTAAAGTTTTAACTTAACAAATTTTCGACTTCAGATATTCATTCCGATGTCCATACTCCTGTAATCATAGTGGAAGCTAATAATTAGCCCATTCTTATAAATCCATTATTATCAATTACGCATAATAACCTATTATTAATAAGTGAATAATATGAAATAAGTGAACGATATTTAATAAAGTTATAAAAAAGTAATCATATAATTAAGATTGTTAAAATATTACATAACAACTAACGATGTAACGTTACAATGACGTACATCATGAACAAATAAGTTATATATAACTAGGTACCTATACAAACCTATACTATAGTATACTGTATATTGTATACATATATATACGTGTATACATATTTTAATTTCGTATTAAATATAAGTCCACCTAATACATTCATGTAACCTAATTATAATAATGTAGAAAACCACACGTATGTTCACGCTATCTGTAATAATACCTATTATATAATTAATGATATGCTTATTTGTAATGTAACTATGTATAGTGCGCAGGCGTAGAGTTGTTTACATATTATCATTGCAGCTATTTATATACAGCGGTTAATTAACATAACGATATATTTAATTATATAATTAGCATATATACTTATTCAGTTTATAATATATACTGTATATTATACATATGTTAATATCGATACGCATATATAAACATACACACATATATACACCACGATATACATATTCATATATAGGGGAAATGTGGGTAATACGGAACGGATTCTAATACCAGCGACTACAATATATATATGTTATTTAACCTACCTATTTTTCAAATCAACAACATATATGTACAATATTTATATATAATAATACCTAACTTAATCATAGCTACTTTATTATAATATGATTAATTTTTCAATATCCATATAATCTTAGTAGCGTATTCTTTAATATATTTAATATCTGCAGATATTAAACCATGATTTCCAATTTAAATTTAAATAACTATCAATGAGTATACAATAACTGCCCAATAAACCGTGTTTGATATACTGGTGATTTGTTGTCAATAACAAAATTATATATATATATATATATATATATATTATGTACATGCATTAGTGCACATATATGTGAGTATGTGTAGGGTAGCACAGTGTTTTTGAAGTCATAATACACTATTATATTATTATTATTATTATTATTTGTATTGAAGGGTATACCCCACAATATTATTTCTGAATATCATACGGTGTTTTTAAATATTAGTAGATAATGTATGTTATAATTTTACGAGTAATGATTATTCTAATGATGACGATTATATTAATAGTTATTATAAGTGAATACGTTACTATTATTATCAATAGAACAACTTAAACTGCAGTTTATCACATGTGATGAATACTTATTTATAATACTCTTTAAGATTACCAGGATACCTCCAGATGAAACCCCATAATAAATATAGGATATTGTATTATATCTAATATTATTGTCATGTAATCATGGATAAGATATGATGATGATGATGATTTCATTTAAATACTTATATAATTGTAAAATTCTTATAGATGACAATAATATATAAAAAAAACAATAAATAAATATAATAATTAATACGGAAAAGTGTAGAACGTGACAAAAACGAATATATTTAAAGTTCAGATACATGGCAGGAGGAGGTACTTCTTTAGTTTTTATTTGAAGGTGGTCATTGATGTAGTGATGGTTTTGAAGGATGGAGGAATTGATTCCAAAGGAGGCTGGCGCAAATATAGATGCGAAGATTTCCAAATGTTTCCCTGCTAAATGATAATTCAGTCAGGACCGCATAGTTAGAGGATCGTAGGCGGCGGGAGTGACAGTATCAAGGGCGTTAAGCCAGGTCTCAGTAAGTGCGATGATGTTTAATTTATTAGAGGTGGTATATTGGGAGATTATATCTATGTTGGAGCTACAGTTAATTAGACAGGCCGTGATTAAAATGTTATTATTGGTAGTGATTCATGTTTATTTATCATGTCTCTTATCTTTCTATATGTCTCATTGAAAGATGTAGTCAAGTCTGGCTGGTTATCAGTGAGAGTTAGTGGTTTTGATTTCCAATCCATATTATTTTTATCTAGGGATAATCTAAGTTCATATTTATTTGTTTTAAGATTAAGAAGGCATTTATAACCTGTTATTAACTCATTTTTGATGACATGATAGTAAATTCGATCGAGACGGGCTTGGTCAGGGGTGAGTAAATCGTGTTTAAATATGTGTTTGTATAGCGTTTCCTTAAAATTGAGACCTAGAAATTAATATTTAGCAAACAATTTGTTGAACCTAATGAAACTTAGTGATGGGTTAAATGTCATATTGGAGATTGATGAGATATTAAAGTTCATATCAAAGATACATTTTGTAACATATAGTTAGGTTTAGACTGGTTTTGGGGATATTTTTGAGGGTAATAGTTAATTTAGGAGGTGTTTTTCTAGTTATTGGAGAAGTGATATTGGTTGTAGGCGTTGTGGGAGAGTTAAAATAGTTAAATCTGTAGATAAGTCATTATTTGTTGAGTGAGGTGTGGTAAAAGCGCGAGAATTTGTAATGAGAATTTCAAGGTTAAGTTTCATAGCGTTGAGCATATCAATGCATATCAATGCATGATTTTTGATGATCTATAATTGATAGACGGGTGAGAGAAACTAGCATGAAAGAACTTTGGGAGAAATTCGAGATTCCATGTATACATGGATACATGGATATATATATATATAGATAATAATAGGCAACTATAGATACGATATATTTACGCTATAGCGTGATTATTTGCAGAGCAGCTACAGCATTCGATGATAAGTTGAACTTGTAGAACAGCATGCGACAGTAAGCGGTGTCGTGTTGAAGTCTTCTCTTACCGACTCAGGGTAATACCGAAGCCCAGGGCTTTGCTGATACTAGATCGTAGCAATTTTCATTCCTCGTATCGTATTAAATGTAGCCTTATCACAAAATATAATATATAATAATAAATTATATATATATAAATAGTAATGTGAATACTAATATACTTATTATAACATACAAGTTAATCATGTTAATAGTAGTTTAGTAACCTTTCATGATTAACTGTGCGTAGAACATTTGTAAGTCAATGTCTATAGATACCAACACGGCATTTATTTAAGTTAAGGTAATAATAACTTATAGATATAACTATATATGACTATATATATATATATATATATATATATATATATATATATATATATATATATATATATATATTGTAGATGTAAATACAACCTAATTGAAAGGTGGTATATATATTTGATTGTATATATATATATAATATGTAGTGTGGAATGTTAGTGAAATATACTTTATTAAAATATTGTAATTTATATCAATATTGAAATAAATAATATAATTATGAACTAATAAAAATCCTATATAAAAAGGATATAAATCTATTATAATAATGTTATGTCTATATTTATTAGATACTTAGTCACTGTTATCGTGGTGAATCGATAAGTCATTCTTTTTATTTTGTATTTGAATAGCAACAATATTTACCAACTTTTTTTATTATAATACAAATTTAATCCTACTTCTAATATCTCATGTATCTTATTTTTAAATTCATTTGAATGGTATAATTGTTATGTATTAATCATTCATAAATATTGAAAAATATATATATATATATATATATATATATATATATATATATATATATACATATATATATATATATTAATACAACTAATATTATTATACATATATGATTATATTATAATATTAATATGTTAATAATAATATTATAATATTATTAATAATAATAATATGATGTATTATAATATCAAATATCATAATATCAAATATCCTATATATGCTCTATTTATGAAATAGTGTTTTTTATTGATTATATTTTACATTTTAGTTTATTTTTATGGTTATCCATATATGGAATTAAATTGTAACTGTAAACTGTAACAACTTAACACCAGGCTTAACAAGTTTTACATTATTTATTTTAAATTTAGTGTTATTTATTTATTTCTATAATCTGTGTTATCATTTGAAAATATTTCTACTTTTACCATCGAAAATATATTTAATTAACCTATAAAAATACAATTTATAATAATATAATTTGTAATATTAATAAGAATTGTAATTATCATAAATATAATAATAAGAATAATTATTATAATTATAATTATAATAATTATTAAACAGTTAAATCTATATATTACCATATATTGTAATACCATTTATAATACTCGTAATGTTAATAATGTATATATATATATATATATATATATATATATATATATATATATATATATATATATACATTATATGTGTATTAATATGATTAATTTGATTAGAGTAACATATAATATTTGTTATATCGCTTACATATTCGTAGGCCCATCAATAGGTTAGCCGTGTAGCTTAGGTAGCTACCAGCAAATAATACACTGTTTCCTTGAGATATTCCAATATCGGAATCTATCATTTTCCAAATCTCGAATTTGTTGAATTACCTTGGTTTTAAATATTTTTACAATTTATAAAGTATTTAATAACCTATTATTATTACCAGTAATGTTATATAATGTATATATTTTATTATAAAATATAAAAAAAATTAATATTTTCAATAAAATGAATAAGTATACTATATTAGTATGCATATAGTATAACGTGTTTATTGGCATTATGTTATGTAGGCTAAGTAACATTAATTGTTATTTCGTTGTGGTATATAAGTTTCATTAACATTTTAACATTTTGGAAATATTTCCAATATGATGGGTATATATATACAATATAGTGTATTAGGTGAATGAGGTGTATTATCTGTAAAATGATCCACACACTTGAATTTTGTATGTATTTAAGTGCACATGTGTTTTCTATTGATAAATATTATGACAATATTTGCAAGGACACGTACTTGATATTTGTGTATGATGATAACCGAACACCGCCATATATCCCTATAGGGATAATAACCTATCACCATTATTATTGTTTTATATATTGTCATAATATTTATCATAAGTGTTTACATATTTATATTGTTATTTATTATTGTTATTGTTATTTTGGCAGAGTCCTCTCATCCCTTCCATAAACTTAGGTTAAATATTTACTTATAACCATATATGGCTCAAATACCTTCGAAGAATCTCTCGTGTTAAGGCATCCATGGTTTTAACGAGAGCCGATCATTTATGTATACATAATTATATAATATCACTTCAAAATACTATTTTAAGACCTATTTTGATGGTCCGGACCATATAAAACTGTATATACCTATATAAAACTGTATGCGTGGTCGGTTCGAGCCCGGTACGGCGGACCGAGCTCGAACCCGTGTCATATTACTTATGTATATGATGACTTAGCCACTGACCCACGCAGACAGTTTTATATATATATATACATATATATATATTTATGGAATATATTAATATACGTAGTTTACCTGGTATGTCCCCATATATAAATATTCTGGATTGCAACCATAAAGTCCTTTAGATCATGCCTGACATATGTATGTGAGAATCGATGCGACTATCCCTTGACTATAATCACTCTATAGAGCGGTCGTATTCCGGTATTATTGATTAGGTGCCTTTGAAAAATAGACAATTCAAAACTATCGTCTGCATCTTAACTCGAAAACCTTAATATGCTTTTATATGTACTACATATACAGTTTATTGAATTATTGAATTATTGAATTTAAAAATAAATATGTATCTATATATTACGAAACTTTGATATAAACTAAATTATTATATATAACACTATAGTTATATATATATCATATATGTTTAGATTTGTACCTTAATTAATTACGTAAATACATCGTCCATTACACTTTATAAATTGAATGTTACAAAGATCATACACCAGTATAATATCATTGCAAAATAAGTTAATATGGGCATTTTAATATACACACATATACATATATATATATATATATATATATATATATATATATATATATATATATATACGTCTACGTATACAATGTATACTATATAATATATACGTACATACTTACATATATGATTGCATACATACATACATACATATAAATATATTAAAAAAGTAATCGCAAAATATATATTGTAAATATTTATAAATATTTATATTATATGTGCATATGAAGTACGATCATAGTACGATAAGAGATATTAATCAGATTCGCTGACGTAGGTGCGCCTACTAATACACTGTTAGAAATAAATGGTATAACATTGATTACAAAATGGTATAACCCCGTGGCGTCCTGGTATACCATTTACGGTATAACTAAAAAAAACAAATGTTATACTATATAATTTGTGATCTTATACCATTTAAATTAAGCTAGCTTATAAATGGTATAAGATCACAAATTATATAGTATATACCATATATATATGGTATAACTAAAAAAAAAATCTTATACCATATAATATGTGATCTTATACCATTTAACGTAATTGTATGGTATAACTCGTATTTCCATATGTTATACCATATAATTCATAATGTTATACCCTTATTTTTAACAGTGTAGTATGAATATAGGGTATACTCTATAGGGTAGTTACCAGTAGCCTATAGTCAGTAGCCTAGACAGTTACGTATACAATATAATAGTTATGTGTATATATACTACATAATTATTAAAATAATTATATATTTAGTTATAATTTAAATAATTATATTAGTATTATTTATTTCTAATATTTTTAATTATATAATCGATCTTTTTATAAATATCACTCTCTCTCTCTCTCTCTCTCTAGTTCTCTCTATATATCTCTCTCTCATTCTCTCTTTCTCTCTCCCTATATATCTCTCTCTCTCTATTTTTTTCTCTCTATCTATATATATATATATATATATATCTCTCTCTCTCTCTATATTTCTCTCTTTCTCTTTCTTTCTTTCTCTCTCTCTCTCTTTCTCTCTCTCTGTCTCTTAGCCCATGTTCAATCTATCACCAGATGACATTATCGGTTTGATAAGGACGATAATAGACGGACAGATATATAACATAGGTTATATATGGACAAATAAGTCTATATAGACGTGGTCATTCTAGAGTTATATTGACCACCGTATTATAATAGTATACTATGGAAACTCTAATTATAATTAGATAGATAATTATCATTTACTTTTAAATTATTCTATTAAATTATTCATTTTTTAATATAAAATTTCTTTAATATATATATATATATTATATAAAATATACAACTTAATACATACATCTTTATTAGGACACGCACCTTTATACGATATACACCACATAATTAGAGTACGTAATATATTGAAATATTAACATTACAGACCTAGCATCGGAGTGCAGAAAGGAAATCTACAACTATTGGCTGGCAACAATAGAAACATCTCTCTACAATGTAACCACGGTGGCAGAGTTAATATAATGGGTGTTGATGCTTTGCTGAAGTTTAAAAAGGTTACTATGTAGCCATACAAATTAGCCATCATCAATATTGTACTGCTATATTTATATATATATATATATATATATATATATATATATATATATATCGAATACAATACAAATAACGGATACAAATGGACCCCTTAAGAATGCATAGACTTGTACAAGTTATAAATAAATGTGAGGTACCTAGAACAATACAAAACAAATAGTAAACATTTTTGTCTTGTGCTTTGATTAATCATATACATTTATCGCTTATTAAGCTATTGACAACAAGTAATGTGGTAACGTTCATCTTTATCATTACGTATTAGGCGTAACAATAGAGGTATAGTGCACTAGTAACTATAGTTATGGTGGTCACAGGTAGGTCACAGGTCACAGGTAGGTCACCGGTATACATCGTGTATACACGTAGTATGTAGTATAATTATAAGTATTAAATTATAATTATAAACATATATATATAGTAATATATATATATATATATATATATATTTTTTAGTTATTTATCATTTCTGTTATTTTCTTTTCGTTTACACTTGTGAGATTGAAAAATGTACAAGTGTATAAATAAATTACTTACTTACTTACTTACTTACTTACTTACTTATACTACACGGTACCGTGTACAATGTATCGCAGTGCACTATACCCCTATTGTTACTCCTGCGTCACTAATACGTAATGATAAAGATGAACGTTACCACATTACTGTGATTTTGGTAAGCTTTCGAGCACCTTCATAGTACTAACTATTATAATCGGTATACCTATAGGAATAGCTACTGTAATAGTCATATATATATATATAAGTATACTTGATACTATTGTAATGTATATATACCTATATTCATCTGTGTACTTTATAACTACATTATACTATTGTAACCTATAGGTGGATTCGAATACGGCCGAAGTTGTACATGTAAAAGAAAATCTTGTTAGTAGTACACCATACGTTGCGTATTAGGTTATATAATACACGATAAAGCTGATCTATTTCGCCGATCATCCTTAAACTCCTTAACCTCTGTCTATAAACTGCTTTTATTCATGAATTTGTATAGTTAATATAATTAGTATAGTTAATATATTATGTTTATAATAATTCTTTCATTTAGACGATTAAGTTAGGCTTATATTATCTTACTAGTGTATATAGCGCTAGGTGGGGGTTAGGTGGGGGTTTATACAGAGTATTATGTAGATGGTTATGTAGGGGTTATGTAGGTAGTTAGGTAGGGGGTTACGTAGGGGGTTACGTAGTAGTTTAGGTAACGCCTACCTATGTTTTAATACATTTAACCATCCATAGGTTTTAATCGTACCTCACAAACGTGAGTCATAGAAATACTGAACGTCACGTGTCAGCTATTAATAAAACACGTGACTTTATCAAAATAGATGAATAGAGCTACAAAAAATGATTCTACTGTATATACGAAGTGTACACAATGTGTACGTTGTCTACATACTGTATACATTAGTTTGTTGATGTCTACACATAGCTTATTCTTGTAACACTCGTCATTCTATTGTGTTTGTTTATTTAACACATTGTGATATATTGGGACATAGAATAAAGTGTTTAGATGAATTTAGATATTTATAAATCTTACCATTATACAATCGTGTATTATAGTAAACTTCGTATATACGTATATTATACTATTATATAAGTATTACATAATATATATATATATATATATATATATATATATATATAAAATAACTGCCTGTGTGGCTCAGTGGTTAAGGCGTCAGACACACACGCAGTAGGACACGGGTTCGACCCTCGTCCATTAATTCATTTTATAAAATGGGTCTTAAAATATTATTTAGAAGTGATCTTATATAATTGTGTATACATAAATTACCGGCTCTCGTTAAAACCATGGATGCCTTAACATGAGAGCGGTTTCGAAGGGACATTAGAGCCATATATGGTTATAAGTGAAAACTTCATCTAAGTTCCTGGATGGGATGAAAGGACTCCACCATATAAAAATAACAAAATAACAATATATATGTATAGTTATATCGATTAATAAAACGTAATATATATATATATATATAATATATACGTTATTTATTATATGTAAAGGGGTTTCACACCAAATCGAACTCAATTATTAACTCTAATAATTAGGTGTGAAACACTTTTTGCGGAGATTTAAATATTAAAATTAAACTTTAACCTCTAATTATTTAGAGGTTAAAGTTTAACTTTAATATTTAAATAGATGAATAATTCTATATTGATTGAAATATAATAAATATGATGCAAAACTTAAATACGAGTGATCTTTACCTTACTTGTATCCCATGACTCTTGAATCGTAGGGGGAATATGAATATTTAACACAACAGCGTCGCTATTTGTTTCGATCTTTTGTCATCATCAGTAGGTCACCGACATTTGTCGTACAGACGTACAGTGTCGTACACCCACAGAGGTTTCGAAGGGATCTCCAATATTGTTTTCCAGTAAGACTTTCTAAGTTTACATACAATGCTTTAATAGAGTGATCACTTTGAGAGTAAATATATACTTTTGTACAATCACACTTGGTTAAACTCACGCTCGCTGACCATGCGCATACGCTGCCAGTAGCACACTCTGCGGTTATGAAGATATAACGATCTATTTGTCAATATGAAATATAATAATACATTCTTACACTATAGGTTAACAGTGTCTATAGCTACTATAATATACTAGATACTAATAATATAGTGTGGTATAGAAAGTATTGAATTATTAATATAATAACATATATAATTAATATATATATATATATATATATATATATTATATAATATATATATATATATAAAACTGCCTGTGTGGCTCAGTGGCTAAGGCGTCAGACACACAAGTAGTAGGAGACGGGTTCGACCCTCGTCCGGACCATTAATTAATTTTACAAAATGGGTCTTAAAATATTATTTAGAAGTGATCTTATATAATTGTGTATAAATAAATGATCGGCTCTCGTTAAAACCATGGATGCCTTAATATGAGAGCGGCTTCGAAGGGACATTAGAGCCATATATGGTTATAAGTGAAAACTTCATCTAAGTTCCTGGATGGGATGAAAGGACTCCACCAAATAAAAATAACAATAAAAATAACAATATATATAATAATAATATTATTAATATAAATATATATATATATATATATATATATATATTACATTATAATATATTTCACAGAAAAAAAGTATTTCAAATATAACAAATATTGTGGAAGCTGATAGAAAAAGGGTTGAAGAAATAAATAATGAAATAAAATATAAGGTATGTATATATATATATATTATACTTATATGTTTAATAATATTTTATAATTATTAAACTTTATAATATTATATATATATAAAGTTTTATATATAAATTAATAATACGTTACTTATAATTTAATATACCTTTATAGATTTATCAATTATAAATTGACATTATATCTAAAAATATATTTTAAATAAATCTAATATAGGTACAAATGCATAATATTATAATATATATATAACATACTAATTACATTACTGAAATATGTATTATGTATATGTTATTATTTAGAGTAATACGTAAATTAATATTATTTAATATAATTATGATTATTTATATTATCAGTTGACTTCTATCGACGGTGAAATAGACAATTTGAAGGACAGACTAACGCGGCTGTCAATCACCACGACACCTCAGCCAACAACAACACCCACTACTCAACCATCGACAACCACCACCACTGCTACTACTACCACGACTACTACCGAAGAACCCTCAATCGCCCCTTCCACCGATAGTAGTCGCGTTAAAGCATTGACGAGATCGGTTATTATATCACTAAGATGTCATCGAGACGTCACTATAATGTCATTTAGATGTAAGTGTTAGTTAGATGAGTGAACAACAAATAACCTATTGATACGTATATCCAAGTGATTATTAATGGAACGTATGAAATTTTACATTTTATAATATAAAATATTACATGTTTAATTACATTGGTAACTACTATAGTAGTAACAACTATAGTTACTATGACAACTACTAGTTACTATAGTAGTTATTATAGTAGTTATAACTACTATTCCTATAAGGTGTAAATATACATGACTAAATTACTATTTAATTTATGTTATGAGAGATGGTTTACTCCAAAGATCAATACTACTATATTCTAATAACATTTATAATAGGATATATAATTATTATTTATTAGAAGAATTTGTATTTGGTTTCTGTTAGTTTTCTAATTTATAATAGTGATATGATTTGTCATCATAAAGGGCTTCAACATAATATCACATAATATTGTCTGTTGTTGTCGTCCTTATGATATATATCGATAACTATCCCATATCACAGTTAAGAAAACTAAGAGATAAAGTAAACGACTTCACCAAGGTTAATATATAATCACCCCGCTAGTTTAACTTGTAACTTAGTTTATCCTGGTATCGGATAGGTAGTCATGCATTACTTAATACACGAGATGTGCAATAGAGAATCGCTGACGTATGTTTATGGGTTATCCCACTACATGTATTTAAGGATTCAAAAAGTAAGTCTTTTGTTTTTAATTGTATATGAAAAACAGTCTATATACATCTGTCCAAAATACATATCCATGTTATAATAAATAAATATGAAAATGATATAATCAATTATGAAAAAATCTGATTTTATTGTGAGCACAAATTTAAAAGTTAAGGCAACAATAATATTGGGACAATTTCCCACAAAATACCCCTTTACCCACTATCAGGGTATAGTCAATGGAACCTTTATATAACATATAAGCATTGCTCGCCAGTGATGTTAATGGTTGCTCAACATTGACAGTTGCTCAACCGTAACGAATGTAAAAGTCAGCCGTGTCAGCATGGCGGTACTTGTATAGACTTGGTGGACGACTACTTATGCCAATGTAGGATACCGTACAAGGTTACCGTATATAAATATAAAGTTTAACATGTATATTTTGTCAATGTATCATAGTTATAGTACCGAGTCACTTTTAATTAAGTCCAATCTATATGTTAAAACCTACTTAACCTTCTATATTCAATAGCTGCCACTATAATTTTTTTTCTGTAAAATAATATGTAGGTGTTTAGGTCTTCTAGTAGGAGATCCCAAATATTATTCTTAACTATTCATCTATCTCTAAACACAATTTTTGTTCTACTATTACAATGCTTACATTTCCTAATCCCCTATTGCAAACACATCTAATTATATTTGTACTCAAGTGTATGACGAAGAGATTAACACTACCTCTTAAATGTAATTCGCTTCATTAGAATCTAAATTATTATTAATGCAGCGAAAGTGATTCTATTCTCCGCCATCTCCCCACTTTGACTAATAATTAAGTATCCATTAAGTATCCATTACATTCATAATCGAAAAAACACCTGTAAATCTATAAATTTATCAACACTCTTTTACTATATTAATATATATTAATTATGAACACTAATATATTGCATATCTATGTTTATTTGTAATGTAAATAATAACCTCATACAAGTAATAACTATTAGACATATTTATATAATCTGAAAATCCACTAACTATGAATTTACGTTATTTTCTTATTTTTAAATAATTTAATAGATTTAAAATTGCTCACAATTGATAAATATAAAAATGACGTCTTTCTATTTTATATTATATTAAATATATATATATATATATGTGTGTGTGTGTGTGTGTGACACATTGTATTTGTAGGGGAAAGTAACCGACTACGTACACTCTACGTCGTACAGTGCCCGAATACGGACACTCTCGGTATCTCAGAATCCATAAATTCTACAAAAAAAATGTTTAATGAATAAAATATTGATAATTATATAACTAGTTTAAACACATTTTTTTAATTTTTTTATTATTAAAAATATTGCTGATATATCCAATAAACTGATTTTTGTTACTCTAGATGTCTTAATACAGACAGTGTCCGTCGGACACTCTATAACCAATCAGCACGCAGCGTATGAACTATTCTGATTTTCATAAAAATCGCGTGCGTTATAATATTAATACCAGAAATAAAGCTAAATCTAAAAATTTATTATTTAAATTGTATTATTAATTAAAAAAATAATAAAAATAAATAAATTATTAACTAATTAAATTAGAATAAATTGTTCATAACATTAATTATAAATAATGTAATTGTAATTGTTCTGATTGATTCATCAATAATATATAGCTTATCTAGTGGTATATAGTGTGTCAGTATTATAACGCAGAGTATCCGTATTCGGACATGGGTACCGAATACGGATACCCCGTTATCTATGCAATTATAAGATTAAATAAAATTTTAAAATCACAATAATATTTATAATCATATAATATTAATTTATTATTATTTTTTAATACAAATAATGAGTCATCAAATATTAAAACCATGTATTGTTAATTGTTAAATGTTAAAGTGTCAGTATTAGATTACTTTCCCCTATATGTACGTTTGAATATGTATGTGTATATATGTGTATATGTGTATACCTACACGCCGTATAGATATATACACATATATACAAATACAAATAGTATACGGTATAGATAACATAACGAATGTCATAACAACTAGGGTATAAACTGTGAACAAGATGTTGACGAATGTACAGCCAATATTCCTAAGGCTTTAAAATGTCACAACGCAGCCTCATGTGTCAATCTTGATGGTTCCTACAGGTTAGCACGAGTTTTAAGTGATTCAATTATAGTATTGCATCATCGTTAATGTATCTACGAATGTGATGCAATAATCATAATTCCATACAAAAATAAGTTAATTTAAGTTCATAAATCATTTCGTACTAGATATAATCATGAGGTTATTTATCAAATTAGGAAAAAGTTGTATTAGGTAAATGTAGGTTTATATCAAGACCTTCAATAACCTCGGTTATAGGAGGTTTGTTTATAAAGGGGGTATCCCACTACAAGATATTCCGGATACTTATCGGAAATATTGTAACGTTAAAATCATTTCTATCAAGTTGTAATGGGATAACCCCTATAATTATAGGGGTTATCCCATTACAACTTTAAAGTTATTATATTCCAGGCTAGTTGCCAGAATCAAGACATTCTATGACCTCGAGGTTATAGGAGGTCTTGCCAGAATGTTAGGGGGTTTCCCACTAAAATTATAGTTAACTTGATAGAAAATCATTTTAAAGTCAAAATATATACGGCAAGTTACCGGAAATAAATGTAGTGGGATACACCCTTAAATGTATATATGAATTTAATCTCATTTTTTCATTCTTATTATAAGTAAATATTATTGATTGAAAATCGAAAAAAATTAAGTATTTATTAAAGTTTACTTTTTATTAATATTGACAACCATGGTTATATATGCCTTTATATGCATATGCCATTATTTTATGACTTGGATTGTCATCTGTCATATTTTCACATGTTATAAAAGTATAGTTATTACGCTATCATATCATACTGTATTTATGTTTTGGGAAAATACTAGTTTATATCTACATAGTATTTAGTATACATACATATCAAAATGTATGTGTGTAATGTATCTACTCTAGTAACGTTATATAATTACTTACATAATATAGTATGTGTCATATACAAGACCTCCTATAACCTCGAGGTTATGGGAGGTCTTGTCATATATGACTTATATTTTTACTAAATTACACAATATAGGACTTTAATTAGTAACTATATAAGTTAAATAATGTAATTATTGTTTCTGTGATTAACTATAAGTTTTCTCGTACACATTATTTATAAGATCTAAAAAGAGGTTCCGCATTAAAACCGTCACATTTATATTATACTGGTATATATACGTATTATATATACGTATTATGTATATATAGTATACGTATTATTTATATACACATATGTATATATATATATACACTGTATACTGTATACTAGACCGATTCGTACTACATTTTTTTTCGCAATTTTATAAACCTTCACATCTGTGACAATTATGTATGCTATGATGAATAAGTGTTTAAAATGTTAGACCTATATCTTAAATATTGTTATGTCACGAGACATTTTTATTTTAACATTGAATACATACAAAAGTTAACATAGGGGAGATATAGAAATAAGTTTTATTCAATTTTTATAAAATTGGATGATTTTTTTTAAGCCAACTATGGATATATCCTAGAAACATATATAACAAGTAGTATTAACAGTACAACATATTTTTCATAACAATCTAGATGCCCAAATTTCATAAAATAATTTTAGTCAAAAAAAATATCTAAAAATCGTATAATTTAATATAAATAAATTATTACAATTTAATTTAAAAAATTAAAATATATAATTTATAGATAATAATAATACAATTCAAATTAATTATTAAAAAATTAAAAATTATTTTTAGAAAACAAATTAACATCATTTTTAAATTTTTTTGGATTTTTATTTGAAATATGAAATACAACATATATTTACATATTTTTTTATTTTTTTTATTTTATTTGTATAAAGGACATTTATATCTAACTCATATCCACAATTCAATACAATATGATCACTCAAATTTATGTAAAGTATAATTATATATATTAATTTTAAAAAATTAATTATTTTTTTGAATTATTTTGAAATAAATACTTTGTAAAATGGTGTATTTTCTCGAGTTTTAGGAGACATTAATATTGGTAATTTGTAGATATAAAAATGAAATATAGATATTATATTAATGATAAATATAAATAATGGTATATATTATATTAATTCATTAAATATAATACAAATACATAATTATTTTTAAATATTAATTTAAATATTTGTAAACATCAAAGATAATAAGATGGTGTCATTACTATTATACATGGAATATTATAGATTTTATCTTAAAATAATAATTTATATTTCAAACTTTAAATGCTTCGTGACCAAAGGTAACTATTTTTTTATAAAAATTATTAACACACATTATACTAAATATAGATATGTATTATATTTTATATGAAGGATTAAAAATTGAATCGAACGAACCGGTCTACTGTATACAGTATATTGTAAATAATACATACTATATATATCATATTATGTAATTCATTGTGCACATTAGCATGCTATTATTTATCACATTCCTATGTAGGTCCTATATGGTCAATGTACATTATTATTGTATATATATATATATATATATATATATATATTTATATATCATATCTTATGATGTAACCAATTGCACATGTACTACTTGTCACATTCCTAATTAGTAGGATTAGTAAAACATCGGCGCCACAGTCTCGCGTGATTCATTGGTATATTGGTGATTCACCACTGACCGCGACGTAATATTGCATCACTTGTACATGTCGCTCAACGCCATGCCACGCCCCCCAACAACTGACCACACCTCTTAATTCAAAATGTGCCGGTTTTCATGCGGCTCGCTAAAAAGATGATTCAAAGTTAACTTTAACATCAATTTGTAATATAATATAATAAATGAAGTATGCACACGATATAGTTATATATATATATAATAATATAATATGTATCATATATTTTACAGATTTTTTTATAAAATTAATAGTACTATATAAATTAATAAAATACATATTTACACTTTTACATATAATTTAATTTACTTTTTATTAAAAATATATACTTTCATATTTTATGATCCAATTGTAATTTATAATATGATAATTCGTTTTAGATTCAAAATCTTTGCTACAAAGATAATTTATAAACAAAATACAATTTATATTTAAATATATTTTATCTATATATTTATCTCGTATTGCCCCAATGGATATGTTATCGTTAATGGTTTATTTAATTTATATAATACAGATAATAAAAAGTATATGTTAAAAGTTATCGTAATATTATAAATTAGTTAAGACATACATAACTCTTATTTTTCGTGTATTTAATAAATGCGAAATTAAAATCATCAACATGGAGTCCATGATGGACATACATGATGGGCATATTTAAATATTTAATTTTTTTTTAAATTATATTATAAATATATTATAATTAGGAACTAATTAAATTAGGTATATAACGTTGTTTATTGTAATTGTATACTCTTCTAGAGTATATAGCTGTGGTTCCCAACCTTTTTTTTGATAATACTTAATTTAAAAATATACCATGACCTTATAAAATTTTTTTTTTTTTTATTTTATATTATTAATCATTAGTTAAATTATAGATTTATATTAAACTGTAAATAACATGAAAGCCTTTTTTTTAAATTAAATTTTTTTTTTAGAAATTGTACAATGCAAAAACAAAAAAAACCCAATGACCCAAGTTTGGGTCACGACCCATAGGTTGGGAACCATTGGTCTATAGTATAAATATATTATTATAATTTTAATAAAATATATTATATTTAAATATCATGTCTGTTAATTTATCATAAACATAAACTTTATGTTAAGGGGGCTTTATAAATTAATTTTTTTTCAAAAATTTGTTACTTTAAATATTAAAATATTAATGATTATAATTATCTTTAAAATTGTATATAATGTGTATTTCAAGAGTAACTATAAGTGTCTTAACTGTGAAATATTAAAATGCATTATAAACATACTCTAAATTATTGAACTCATTAATAATTTGATCATATTTAATCGTAAATGAAAAATCAAAATATTATATTTTTAAACATTAACTTGAATTCAATATGTCAATATTCAATTCTCAATCACGATACAAATAAATAATATTATGTAATACGGTATGGATGATTAATGATGACTATAGATAGATAGATAGATAGATAGATCAAAAGTTTATTGAATTAATTGTTATATATACAAAATAATTAAATACCATATAATTATATAACATATATAAACAAAATATATAACTGTGATAACAGTAAGACAAAACGACACGATACAAAAAACAAGAAATAAACGGATAAGTAAAATAAAATAAAACATTGGATTATACGAGGAGCCGTTGCGAGCCGACTATGTGTGCATATTTATGTAAATAAAAATCTGTTATAATGCGTTCGTTTACATATATTTGTTTATTCGTTACGTTATAAACCTTTGAAGGAGGTGAGGGCATCTAGCGTATTCAGTATCTACTGTATTTAGTGTTTAATAATTAACTAATTTAGTATTTAGTGTTTAAATAACCACGTTCATTCTTGCGTTTATGTCATATCAGAAGACATAGTCACGCTATACGATTAGCATACCTACGCTACCTCGTACAGATGCGACTGTAAAGCTAATTGGTTCGGAGTGCTGTGCAACACGCGTCATGACGATTGTTCCGGTTCATCGCACGAGTTATTATGCGGTCACGGCTACTGCATCGATGAGAAGCGTAAAGCCCAGAATGAGGTTAGTAGCGCGGGTGTTAAGGGAGTATAACGGATGTGTTTACTCGACGAGATGTAGGTAGTGTTATAATAGCGATACAATTGAAATGATGCTGATTCATTAAATGACTGCTTCATTATATGCTCGCTTGCATAACGAGTAAAATAATCTAATTCGTAGTTTAGTTAAAGTTAATTATACTTTATTAACGATCGAACTAGTATCGCTTGTATCCGATGCCATGCTAGTCGATATAGAGCTTGTGATTCGCGTTAAACTCGTGTCAGCGGAACTACCATCTTTATATAATTGAAATTATGTTATTTTAATAATTATTCATATTAAATACTTTATTGACATATATATTCCAATCGTTTTCGTAGAGATCAAAACTTACATTTGTAAAGCAACATTAACCATTCTACCATAGAAATAATGCGATATATTTATTTTAAATGAAACTTAATAAATAATGATATCATATCAAGAATCGATAATAAATCTATGAATTATTATAATTGTTATAATATTCTATGATATATACATATTATTATTATAATATTCTAGATATATATATATATATACATATATTCATATAATATCTTACGATTAATATATGATCGTCATCATTGCATACGTCTAAGACCTCTTCCTTCACCCCCTCCCTCACCCCCTCATCTCACCCCCTCACCCTCCTCATCCCTCCCTCACACCCCCCTCATCCCCTGCTTCACCCTTCACGCCCCCCTCACCCACTCCCTCACCCCTTCACACCCCTTGTAGCCAGCGTACAAGTGTATCTGCGAGAGCGGCTGGAAGGCTGCTGGGGGCGCCGGCAGTAATCCGGCATGTACCGTGGACGTGGACGAATGCGAGGACGCCAACCCAACTGAAGGGGGCGTGGCTTACGGCGGGAGGTGTGCCTCGGAGGCGATGTGCGTCAACTACCCGGGAGGATTCCAGTGTGGACCTTGCCCGACCGGTTTGTAGTGCTATCTATGTGTGTATATGAAAGTCTTCTGACTATGTTATTTGTCCATTTATTGTTTTTCTTTTATAATTATTACAATAATAAAATTTATCTTATCTTATCTTATCTTATATGTGTGTATATGTATATTATATATTTAAGCTTTACACACGAATGGATTTAAAGGTACATTAGATTCAATTGGTTATAAGATAATACAAAATTCATATAAGTTCCTGAATGGGATGAAAGAACTCCAACAAAATAAATAATAATACAACAATAACAACAATATACATATATGTATATTCTTGGACTTATATGAATTTTTATCAGGAACTTATATGAATTTGTTATTATCTTATAACCAAATGACTCTAATGTCCCTTTCAATACACTCGCTTGTTAAGGGATCCATGGTTTTAACGAGAGCCGATCATTTATTTATACACAAATATATAAGATTACTTCTAAATATTATTTTAAGACCTATTTAATTGGTCCAGATGGGGTTTGAACTCGTGTCCTACTGCTTATGTGTCTACTGAGAAACACGGGCAGTTTAATAAATACATATATACAATATAATACAACCCCAGTTTAACCACCATTATATTCCTAAGAAGATTTCACTAGTCTACATAATATGCCACCCAATATATGGTGAAATATATATTTATTATATGTATGTGAATTATAATTATATTATTTTAATAATTTTTACTATTATATTATTTTTATTTTAGGAATTATGAATATAGATCTCTGAAGAATAAACTAAACATTTCAATAAACAAATTAGATCTTCATCTATATTGAATAACAAACCTAAGCATATAACTTTAAACACATACAATAATCTATATATCTCAAATGTTATATATTTATTGATAGAACAGAGGGCGCTAGTCCCCTATATATCCCCCATATATCTTGTTTGTAATCATTTCTAATACGTAGTAAGTAGGGGCGCTGCGACGATTTTGTATGTAGGGGGAACCAACCAATCAAAATAAATATTGTAACCTTGTAACCAATTTGTTTAGACACTGCGATCAACATCAGTAATGAGTTTTCGGCGGTGTATCGTATATTAATTATTATAAGCTATATTAAATAGATGTGTTTTCAATTTGACTTTAAAGGTGTGGTCATAAACTATAGATCTAATTGAGTGAGGTAGGGAGTTCCATAGTTTAGGTGCTATTATAGAAAAAGAAGATTCCTGTTTTTTATTAAGTGATAAAGTTATTGGTATATTTAGTTTGTATTTATGTATTGTTCGTTGTGGTAAAAGTGGGGGGACCAATACAGTGGGGGGACCAATACATATGAAATAAAACTACAATAAAACTACACTAAAATCACATCGGTGGTAGGTTACAGCGGTAACGGATTCTTCTGCGACGACATCGACGAATGTATGGACGGCAACAACGGAGGATGCTCACCTGTCACTCAATGTGTGAATAAGCCCGGTACGAGGACATGTTCTCCGTGTCCTTCAGGTAACCCATCACCACCTGTATACTCGAGTGTGTTTCCGATCATCTCGCTCCTCTCAAATATATAGTTTATTTATCGCATATATCTCAGTATTAAGTGAACCCTTTTTCAGATTATTTTATTCTATTTCATATTTCATAATCAAAATTATAAACATTTTATAGAATTACCATAAGCTTTATTTTATTTATCGCTACATTCTATATATCTGTATGTTTGCCGAGCAAGCTCAACCTGGTAGGGTAAGGTATATATATATATATATATATATTTAAATAAATATATATATTCGCTAACCTTGGTTTCCTAATGGGTATTTGATATAGGTCTAATTCAAGATACTCTTTCATCACAATTGCCTACTCACTGTATATCAACATATTATAGCTCTGTATAATATAGTGTGTATTATATTAGATTCCTCAATGGGTGTGGATAAAGTCGAATGCATTATTACTTTACTTTAATATCATCGTACCATTAACGTTTCTTCATAGTTTAGCCAATATTAAACATATTAAATAGCATATATATATATATACAATATGAAATAGGATACAATGGATCTGGCGAGACGTGTGTCTACGTAGGTTTATGTACTAAAGCTGATAACGGAGGTTGCAGTAGATTCGCGAGATGCGAGGAAAATCAGAGTTAGATCGCTACCGTCGTGGCATTAATTATCACGTAACTCGTTGTTATATAAGTAATACACCTAAAATAGGTATCATCCACTTTCAATACGACTTGCGCATTACTACAACTGCGATACTACTGAAACTATATATATACGACACTATTTTAATTAATCAAATATGTTCATATATATATCGATGATTAATATGTATATATATATATATATATATATATATATAATATTTTCCTATAAATTAATAATTTCCTTTAAATATTAACTTATTATTAAGTTATTAAATTTGTGTCGTCATATCCCCGTCGTATATGAATATATTATTGTATATAATTAACTTATATTATATTTATATTACGTATATTAATGGTACGTTCAATGAATATTAGCGAAACATTTCGGCAATTAATTTACGTTATAATAATATACGTTTGAACGAATGAGTTTCATTCGTTATTTTAAAATATATCGTACGTAATATAATAACTACGTTAAAATGGCATAATAGTGCAAGGAAAGCTGTGTATTTGTACTGAAGGATACCAAGGTGACGGCGTAGGGTTTAGCGGTTGCTCAAAGGTCGACTCGTTTTGTTCGACCTCTAACTGCACGGGTCACGGAGTGTGTTACCAAGCAAACCACGAGGTCATTATGATATCAACAACAACGATAGTAGAATATTAGTAACGCGTATTCGTAATGTAAGAAATGTAAAATAATGTTACCCTTTCGATGAACAATTATATAACTATAATAACTATATAATTATATAAATATATACTAATATATAATTACATATAATTAAATAATTAAATATACACTATTTTACATTAATAACATTACATTTTATAAAATAGAGTTATTAATCTTATCACTTAGTGAGGTGGGAAACTTAATAAAATACTCATACTTTTAATATCAATATATCATCCTTAGTTTCTGTTGAACTTCACGTGTAGTTACTTCCATTGTATAAATGCAATCAATCATTATTTTGTGACTAATTTCGATGCAAGCTTGATATAAGTTCCGATAATAATTGCTATTCTAAACTATAATTGTAAATTTCATAATACCAAATACTTTAATTAAGGGCAAATAAGTAATAATGAAGATTTTTGTGAACTACAATTAAATAGAGATAGATATTAGAAGTAACATGAAAAGGGTAAATTAAAAACGTAAATTAGTAACCAATGATATAAAATTAGATTCATAAATTTCGAATATTTTTCTCAGGTATTTATTCTAAGTGGGGCTTACTACTAAATATATACGCAATATTTTACAGTAAAGTTGATGATATGAAGTAGTTCCTAATTACTGTCATACTTATACCTTCATCATATTAATTTGATAGATATTTATAGACATTTATATACATATATATACATGTATAGTTATATAGATATTCTTATTCTGCTCTAAATTATTATTAAACTTATTAACACATACTTAAACCAAATAAGGTATTGTACTTGATTCGTGAATGGTAATAGTTCATGGTTATGATGTATCTAATACAATATACTAAACTATACATTCACCACAACAGGAAAGGTGCCATTGTAACCCCGGATATATCGGTTTACACTGTGAAATTCCGACTAGATTTGATATTTGCGAACTTTTACCTTGTAAAAATGGAGGTACAAATATTATACAACTTCGATAGTTTACTTATTATCAATTCACAATTTTATATTATTTTATTATATAATACTAATTACTTACGATATATATTTATATCACAATCACTCACATATATACACACATATATATATATATATATATATATATATATATATATATATATATATATATATACAGTTCGCTTATTATCATATACATCAATCTAATTCCTTATTCATTGAAGGCAAATGTTCTACTTCGAGCAATAAGTTCAGTAATGTACGTTATCAATGCCATTGTTCGGTTGGTTTCACTGGACCCGATTGTAAACTTTCTACTTCTGGTCAGTATATATTTATTAAATACAAATATATATATATCCTATTAATATTTAATAATGTATGCTTATTTTTGCATATGGTTTTTTATATGATTATTAAAATTAATTATTAAAATAAAACTATACAATTCAAACATTATCAACATAGGTCGTATACGAATCCACATAGTTGTATAATATTCTATTTTTGTTTTATCTTTGAGGTCGGTCTATTATACAGTTAATTATTGTATTACTTTTCATAGATTATTGTTCTATACTCTACCTTTATATTAGTGTTTATATAGCATTTACCTTTATTTTAATTATTGAATTGATATTTATTAGATAAACGTATTATAATGCTGTAGTAGATTAGATGGTTGAAGTACGTATATATTTATATTAAATTATAATTAATAACATATATATATATATATAATATATGTTTCAACTTAAATATTTGTCTATATATATATATATATATATATATATAGTATGTAATGAATATTATTGACCTATGATCAGAACTATGATCAGTATGATTAAAGACTATATTAACTACAGAATGTGGTGGTTACTTGTTCGGTTTCGGAGGAACATTTCAAGCGTTATCACCCGAGAACAGTGATTGTAAATGGGAAATTAAGTCTATCACCGCTAATATGGTAACTTAATAATATATATATATATATATATATATATATATATATATATCAACTGCCTGTGTGGCTCAGTGGCTAAGGCTTCAGACACACAAGCAGTAGAACACGGGTTCGACCCTCGTCCGGACCATTAATTAATTTTATAAAATGGGTCTTAAAATATTATTTAGAAGTGATCTTATATAATTGTGTATAAATAAATGATCGGCTCTAGTTAAAACCATGGATGCCTTAACATGAGAGCGGCTTCGAAGGGACATTAGAGCCATATATGGTTATAAGTGAAAACTTCATCTAAGTTCCTGGATGGGATGAAAGGACTCCACCAAATAAACAAATAATAATAACAATAATAATTACCCAGGTACTTATACCTAAATCTGATAATAATAATATATATCTAAATAAATATATATCTAAATAAATGACAAATAGTAACATAATACAACACACAGCGAGTCAGTATAAATATCACATCCCTGGGTCCCACTGCCGGGCCAGATGGAATGCCCTGCTCGGATATCAGCCAGTATCTCGAGGTTTGAGCTATACCAAGCCTGATATGTATATGAATGAATGAATTCAGTTTATAGATATAATATATACTATGTATATGATGAATATATTGAGAATTAGTGAAAGCATAGGCTTTATTTGGTCGATGCCTCCGATATTTTCATGTACAGATTAAAATATTAGTAAAAGTAATAATATAATAATAATGATTCATGTGTTCATATTCGTTGTAATATAATTAGTAAATGAAATAATAAAATAGAAGATACATATATATATATATATATATAAATTAATAAAAATAATAAAACACTGTTCATGAACATATATAAGTTATCATCATATTTCAATCCATGACATTAAAGTAAATAAGTTAATAAAATAATTGTATAATATTAAAATATATTAAAATATATAATAATAAAATTAATATGTAACTTTATCAAATTTTATTATAGAGAAATTGTTAATTAAAATAGTAAATTATTATAAATATGTGTAAATTATAAAATATATAAAATTATATTAAAAATATGTTATAAAATTAAAACTACTAAAAAAAAAATTACTTATCTTTCAATAAGATATGCAATGTCTCTAAATTCCTGTCAAATTACAGATGACTATTAATAATACCGATAATAATATAAAAAATATTTAAAACACTAAACGAAACTAGATTAAAATCAAATATAAATATTTAAAAATATAACAAACTAATATTTACTTATAATTAAATATTTTAATTTTTTTGTACCTTTATAAATATATATAAATATATATCTCACATGATCGATATAATACTGTTATTTTTTAAAAGTAATTAGTTTATAAGATGACTTATGCATATTTGCGCATGTTCTAATCAATGCTATTGTTGTTCTAGATAACTGATGAGCATAACCGTGTCGTCGAGTTGTCATGTTCAGATAGAAACGAGATAATCGTGAACAACACCATGTCCACCGACCTTCAATTATTCGTGACCTTGAGAAATGGAAATCACCAGTTCGCAGCTGAGTGGAATGTCTACGAATTTGAATTCTGTTTGTATTATTATTGGTCGATTGATAATTATTGATATTATTATTGCTTTATTTAAGCAAATATATTGTCGAAATATATTATTTAAAGTATAAAGTATAAATATTTTCTAATGATAACATACGTTATTGAAATAAACAAAGAATAGTACGAAATTAAAAAATTAAAGAAATTAAACGTTTGATAGTTACCGTAAAAATGATCGAAAATAGAAATAAATATTAATTAATAGAATATTCTACAATTGTTAAATAATATAGATGAAACAATATAGATACAAACTGTAACATATTTTATATTTAAATAATACAGTTTGATAAGCATTAATTCTATATTGAATATTTATTAATATTTGAATAGAAGATTCATAGAAATATACACATAATGTAGTATATTTGTATGATATTTTTGTATTTATAATTCCTATTCATATAAAATATATATACATATATATTTCAACAACAAATTCATTAATATTCCGTATTTATAGAACAATTATATGGATTATAATATATTTTATATACATCTATCTTATTATTCGACGCACACGCAGTTTGTGGTGACATGGTGTTATTGAATGCATCTAAAACTCACTATACGATCGATATGAGTTTTGCTTCCAACAAAATCTGCGAATACATGATAGAAACGGAGAATATATATAGATTCCAAGTCGAGCTAACGAAATTAGAAGTCCCATCTAACGATTGTAAAAATAATTCACTAACGGTGAGTATTATATTATATTGTTGATTGATAATTTATTTAAGCAAAAATAGTCAAAATGTTTAATCGAAACTATAAAGTATAAATATTTGCTAACAATAATATACAAAGAATAATACGATATATGATCATTAGTATATAGATTTAATCTCGCTCATCATAGCTATATTTTATTATTTATACAACTAGAATATACTATATAATCTATAAATCATAAAGAATTGAAAGTCAAATAAATATAATCTAACCGTTTTAATAAACGTAAATTAAAAAATATTTTATAGAAATATAAACGAATAATTATTAATTATATTTAAAGCATCGCGCTATTCGTGAATTATATACGTGAATTATGTATATACAATAATAAATTTATACGCGCATTATCAATGACGTGACATCCGATAACACATTCATTAACAATGCGTGTCCCTCTTATTTAAACATTTCAATTGTATACTCATAATTCGCTTAGATTCGCGACGGGCAATACGCAGCAAGCGATTTAATGAGATTACAGTGCGGAACAGTCGACGAGGAAAGAATGACTTTCTACTCACGATTCGATCCTCGCATACAAAGACCTGTGATATTCATCAAAGTTTTAACCAATAAATTCAGCCATATGAACTTAAATTTAGTCATTTCGATTATACCTTCTAATATAGGTAAATGTATTATCATATAATCTAATTTAATATATATAGTACATAATTTAATTACATAATAAAAATGTATATACCTTTAATTAATAATTCACTATTTGAAATACGTAATTAAATATAAATTATATAATATACGTTAATCGATCGTAATACATTACTACATTAAATATAGACTGCCTTGAAACGCACATTATAACTAATAAGAATAAAATGATTTCGACGAATCACTTTCCCAACTTCCTGCCATCGCTGAATTGCATTTGGAAACTCGAATCTAGTGAGGGTGATTTGAGAATTAAAATATTGGATTTTAAATTCTCTAACCAAAATCAAGAAGATACTGAAATATCGTGTACAGATAATTATATAATTGTTGGTATTAATATCTAATGATAAATATATTATTTATTTATGAAATTTGTGAAATACTGATCCTATATATTTATTAATATAATAGAGATTATTATATGTGTTGCTAATTAATTAAACTATTATTAAATATTTTTTATAATATCACCCTTTAACTAAATAAAATATATTTATCACATATATATATATATATATATATTACCTATTTATATATATATATTTATAATATATTCATAAAATATTTTGAATAAATATTTTAGATAAAAGAAGGTATTTTCTCAAGTAGTGCAATTATTAAAAAGATATGTCCCGGACAAATTGTCACCGATGACATCGTAATAGATTCTAAACTAGCGGTTGTTATCATCGAAACCAATGAACCCTCTCGAGTTAAATTAAAGATAATGGAAGGTTAATATAGATATGTCAATTAGTTTTACATAACTACACGAACAATGTTCATAGAAAATACACAATATAATAATGATGGTGATGATTATATACGGTTTATTAGGCACTAAATTAGGGCTGCATGAAGACCCCTTCGCTTGTGCGGGTAGAAAATAATAATTAGATAATAAAAATACATCGAAGAGAACACGACACAAAAATAATAAGTTTAAATTTAATAAGACATATCATTTTCCGTACAGAAATAATAGAACATTCGATGTTCAATATCGATAATATTTATCAGCGATATAAAAGTGTACTAATATACTGCTAAATATGTTTATATTAATATTAATATAGATAGTAATATAGATATTAATATTAATATATACATATGTAACTGGCGTCGCACATTAATCCCGTTCGCCCTACGCCCAGACGACTCGACGTGTCCCACCACTCTGGCGAGGAACAGCGGATACTTTGAGCGCGTGGCGGTGGACTACGGGTTCTACTCGTGGCTCGACGACAACGAGGCTCAAACTGCGGTGAACTGTAGTATGGAGATAGGCGTGGACCCCGCGGATACCGCCGGAATACTCGTCTGGACGACTAACTTCTACGTGGGCAACTACGCGATCACTACGGAGGAGTGCGAGTTCGATTACATTAAGGTTGGGTTCAATAGCACTGCGTGGCTCAGCGGATAAGGCGTCGGACACGCGAGTAGTAGGACACGGGTTCGAGCCTCGTCCGCACCATTAATTAATTTTATAAAATGGGTCTTAGAATATTATTTAGAAGTGATCTTATATAATTGTGTATAAATAAATGATCGGCTCTCGTTAAAACCATGGATGCCTTAACATGAGAGCGGCTTCGAATGGACATTAGAGCCATATATGGTTATAAGTGAAAACTTCATCTAAGTTCCTGGATGGGATGAAAGGACTCCACCAAATAAAAATAACAATAAGATGAGATAGCTATTTATGCATTGAATAAGGGATTGAAATCAACCCCTCGAGAAATCAGATACATGTACATGTTGTGAATACTTTAACAGGACCATATAAAACAAAAATGTCTCGTGTTTTGATTGATTGTTAATTATGTTATCGATAAACACGAGAGAACAAATAAGAATTAGCTGGGATATCTCTCTTTCCAACTTCTGACTCTTCCGTTGAGCCATAGACCCTAAGCTGAGAAATCAGCTCTCTCTACTAATGATAGTATATAACAGTTAATTTACGTATAAATTGATGGTCTCGTGTGTACGTTATTTAGATATAAGAAATAGTCGATAATAATGACGTGGAATATATATTAATGTTTAATAAACTAATACGAAATTAAATAATTAATACATTATAGAATAAAGTAGTAACATTAATCGGTGAATACGAATGAATATACGATAATTGTAAAGTGGGCACATATTCATTTTGTTGATATATGTAGACAGTTCATTCCGATACCTAGGTATCTTGGGGCATTGGCTATAGTATAGTCTGATAATATTGACTATGCGTTTAGACCTAAGTACCTATCAGTCTATATCATATGCGGCAATAACACCAGCATTTAGATTGATGCATTCCGCTTATGTGCCAGCGTTAAGAGCTGTACATCATAATACAGTGGGGGATAGTGGGAATTATTCACTGCGACTAAGGACGTCTTATTACTAATCACATCGTAAAGTTATATTCAACCTTTGAATGGTGACTCACCTCTGATGACTCACTACTGATAACTCACTTCTGGTGACTCACCTCTGATGACCAGTATAGTGTAAGCGTTGACCTAACTAATACCCATATATTGCACATCATCATTTAAGAAATCACTAAAACCATACCTAAAATTTGCTTAAAAATCCCATAACTTTAACCAAACACTATCGATTGTTACTAAACACGGAGTAGACCTCAGAATCATTAGACTAAGGCTGCTCTCACACTAACGAACCAGCCCCACTATATCAGCTGCTTCAAATTATGACGAAATTAATGACGTTAAAATATGTATAATATTTTTATTTTTTTATTTTTATTACGTATTATCCATGTTCAGTATCTTATTTATCATATTGTAAAATATTTTAAATTATTTTTAAGTATTTCTATCAATATAAAATGTTTTACAAGATCAATCCAATTAAAAATTATATGAAATTGACAAGACTATTTATTTTAAAAAAACTTTGAATGTCATTTTCTCAACTTTTTGCACTTAGTAAAGCATACGTATATGCCTACCACTTCTTTGATTATTATTATTATTATCTGAAATTTGTATTGTATATAAATAACATGTAATAATATATATATATATATATATATATATATATATATATATATATATATATTATGGAGGATATTGTATTATACTTTATATTATTTAAATAAACTTCACATTTATAATACAAAAATATAAAATATATTTTTCTACTATTTTAACAATTTTTTTTATATAATTTTAAATAAATTATATTTATACGTAGAATAATATCTATTGAATAAAAAAAAATGACTTCATTATCTTTATTAGTTTTGTATCCTTAAAATTTTAACTAGAGATAGATTTAACATTCACCCCAACCCCAGCATGCACCCTTAAATATTAGCACTACTAAATATCGAGCAAGTCAAATATTTAAGATTTGATAATTATCAAATCTTTAATTATAATAGATAATTTATATATAAATGTACGCATAATATGTGCGTTGATATCGGTCTGTAATTATAACTCTTTGTACCGAAACCGACTGATTTTGTATCAGTCGATATCGGGCTATAACAATTCAGGCCGATATCGTGCCGTTTTTGTTGATACAAAAGCAGCTCAGTCGAAAGAGCATACGTCCTCCTTGGACACAACACCAAAGTAAGCATCGAATTACTCGTCTCCTCTAGATCTCCGCCCCTCAACTCGGCGTGGAGGACGTGATGTGCGGCTACCACCACAACGCCATCAACATGTACTACCCTAACGCCACCGAACTGGGGGTAGAGATCAGCGTCAACTATAATCTGAGGTCTCACTACCGCATCGACTACCGACGCGTGCTTAACAGCGAAACCCTGCCTCCGCTAGGTTACGACTTTACGGCTTGATTCTCATGAATAACGGTGATCTCGCGCGTAATGATAATATGTAGATTAATGTGAATAGTTATTTATGAATAGTAGAATTTACGACGCGCACGAAATCAAATTAAATCACTGCGCACGAAATCACCATTATCATTGTACTCATTTCCTCATTACTGTTTGTTTTAATTTCCATAATAGTTTGTAGCATATAATTAATCGAATACATGTATAATGTAGGCCTATATCAGGCCTCTCAACATTCTATTTTGTTAATGCATCAATTTAACTATAATGCGTCTATTGAAAATAATATATAAATTTAACTAATAAACATCAAAATATATAATTATTATATTTTAATTTAAAATATATAATTATTAGATTTTAAATTAAAAAATAATCATAAAATTAAGTACAACAATTTATTAGTAAAATTAAAATATATATATCAGTAAAACAAAGTTGACAAATATGGAATATCCTTTTATCAAATCGCATACAATTGATTCAATATAAGTTTATTCGTCAATTTAAAAAATGATATATAAATAAGCAAAATACATTTTTAATTAAATAATTTAAATGAAGTAATAAACATTACATTAATACTTATTTTAAATGTATATAACAATATGATTGATTTTGTTTATTCAAATTCAAATTAATATTAATTAGTTTAGTAATCATATGGCATTTTGTGTCTGCTGAAATTAAATAACTAATCTGAGCTGGATAATATGTGAAGAGATGATCATGACCGGACTGAGATGGATAGTATATATATTTATATTTATATAATAATGTGTATAAAATAATGATCTCATTAAAACCACGGATACATTAACCAGGGCATGGCTTAGAAGGGAGATTAGAGCCATTTAGTTATAAGTTAATGAAAACTTCATATAAGTCCCTGAAAGGGCTCCATCGAAATAATATTTGTTGTAATGTTCAATAACTTATTTCTTTCTAAAAAGTATAGCTGAAAGAAATAAACAAATTATTTCAAATGAGATTTCAAAAAAATTCAGATGCGTAAATCTAGAGAGGCCTGATAATGAGTAAGAGTTATATAATATCATTTAATAGAATGTTACTGTAATTGTAATCATTATTTCATTTAGAGTTAGATCTATATTTAATATCTATCGATTCAAATATAATAGTTATAAATTATACTCAATCATATAGGTGAAAATCCATTTCGAAAGAAGAAATGTTAGTAAATTTTAATGATAATAATAACATATATTCATAAGTATAATATTTTAACATATATATTTTTTCAATGTAATACATTCAATAAAGTAACATTCGTATCGTTTATCAATTCTTATTTATTTAAATTTGTATATATATTAAAGAAATACGAAATATTACAATGGGTATCACCACTATAATACGACTACACCTGCACCACCGCAGTCGAGGGTTGCGGCGGGGTGTTCACCACGTCGACGGGGCGTATCCAGCCCACCCTCGAGCACGGTAACTACGCGGCGGGTGAAAGCTGCGAGTGGACAGTACGCGCCCCGCTCGGCTACCTGGTTCAGTTGACCTTCCACACGCTGTTCGACCTTGAGACGCACGAAGACTGCAAGTTCGACTATCTGATGGTAGTGGACGGCATCGACGGAAGCGGAGAGGCAGGCGAGGGGGAGAATAACACGCAGAAGTTAGCGATAGGCGCGATGGAAACATATATCGCATTAATATAGTCCAAAGAATGTTAATTTAATATCGTATATATATATATACACACATATATATATATATATAATATACTATATATTGATTATATGTGTTATTAGTTTATATTAATATACATTAAAACAAGAGCGAGTTATCTAACACTGCATTATTAACGTCATCACAGCATAATAGCACTGCAGTCGCTTGCTTACGACGGCAGTGACTATCGGCTTCAATGTAATTTAGCGAATATCATTTCGTAATAGCTATTATAATTGTGCTTTAAGCGCTCTTATGATGTTAACAATGCAGGATTAGATAACTCACTCTTGTTTTTATTAATATTAATATAAACTCTTATGATATATATATATATATATATATATATACAATTTTAAATTAATATTCTATTATATTATATAAGCTAATTTATCAGAGTTATGTTTAAATAATAAAAAAAATTGACTCTTTTTTAATATAAGATTATTTCGAATAGAATCCTAAACATTATTCTTTTGATGCACGTCGATTTCAATTTCAGATACTGCAATGATATGCCTCCGATAATTAAGTCTTCCACCAATACGATAACTATAAAGTTTGTCACGGACGCTTCGCTCAATAGAAAAGGATTTTATATCGACTACCATTTTATTAAAGTTGGACAAGGTTAGACCTATAAAATAATCACCTAGATGTGTTATTTATAATTAATAATTTTTAAATTATAATATGTATCAATGTATATATATATATATATATATATATATATATATATATATATATATATATATTGATATTAATATACATATACGTATAGTTTTATTACATAATTATATATCTAAATAATATAATTGTAATCGTATATTTTATCTTTTAATAATATTTAATGTTATTAAATATATATTTTTTTTAAATCAGACATTAATTTCTATATTAATTAGTTTTACAGGTATTAATATAATATAAATAATATAATAATTTCTATACATATTTATACCTACTATCATAAACTCACTTCTAACTGGTTTTATAAATTGTCTCAGCTACTTGTTTTCATTAGTCAGAATCAACAACAATTAATCAGAATCTGACTAACCATCTTTATTTTGACCAATTGTTTCTATTTAAGTACTAGTATTCAACAATTCCTTCATAATAAGTCAACCATTTCTTTATCCCATATAGCATTTCTTCAGCGCTTATTACCTAATTGTGAACCGCATAAAATATCAATTCATTCATCATCTTTAGAATACATTTTAGAATATGTATTATTAATTCACACTTCACTACCACTTTAGTATATTTATGAATATTATTATTATTGATTTAATAATATATATCTTATTATTATCGATTTAATAATATATATCGTATTATTATCGATTTAATAATATACTACATTACACTTAATTTAAAATGTTTACAATTATAACGTTTAATTATCATATAATATATTATATTGATAATAAACATCACATTAAACGATAATATATATATATATATATCAATTAAACAAACGCTTGTGTTACGTAATCGACACATAAATTACTATCGACGTATCGCGTTACTTTCGATCGTGTACGTAGATTGCGGCGGAGAGGTCAGCGTAGGCCACGGTAGCCTAGAGCTGAACACCGGAGATGTCGAAGCCGGCACGACCTTGACCTCTGGGGAGAGGCGGATCTGTAAGTGGAAGCTGAGCGCTGCCGACCCCAACACGGTGATAGTGCTCGACCTCGATACGGTGGAGATGGGCAACGTGGCTCGAGACGGGTGTTCCAATCTTAACCATTTAACTATAGAGTTAGTGCGTGTAGATATTTGACCTTGAGTTTGCGTGCGTAACTATTTAACCTTGAGTAGGTGGAAACGCTATTTAATCATGAATTAGTAGGTGTAGTTATTTAACTATCGAGTTATTGGATATATATCCAGCTATATAGCTATTTAACCTTGAATCAGTGGGTATTCATAACCATAGTTTATCATAGGGTTATTTCTTTAACTCATAAGTTAATGGAAGGTTAGTTTAATGGAACTGGTAAAAATAATGAAAAAAAATATTTTTGTATTATTGTATTATAATTTATTTATAAAATTTGAAATATTATCTTTAAAATGGTTAATGGTTTTTTTACATAAAATAAAACTGATAAATAGAAGCATTTTAAAACAAATATAAATATAATCATATGCATTAATTTAAAACTTTAAACTTGATTTACTCAAAATAATTATGTTGACCATTTACGTTCACTATAATTCCAATTAATTTAATAGTAATGCTTTATTTTATTTACATTTTTTACAATATATCCATAACATATGTAGCATTATTATTCAAGTTTATTTTATATATAAGAATTTATAATTATTTAAAAAATGGTATTTTGGTAATTATTTGTTGATATTTTGTAGGTGATCTAAATAAATATGCATATGAGTATTAAAAAAAAAATACAAAAACTTGATCTATAATTATCAGATTAATTATAATACGAATAAAATTGTTGTTAATAATTTTAATAAATATTACTTAGTTAATTAAGTTTTGAAAAGTTGTCCTTTTTTGTTTCATTTATATGTAAACGAAAAACCCGTGCCCTGTCTGTTTAATTAATTAAATATTTAGTGGTCATATTCCATTTTAACGGGTTTATTTTATACACCTCCTCCAATACGATATATACCGTAGTTACAGTCATAACGCATATCCAATATCGTCTTGCAATCGAATACAATTATATATATACACACATACACACATATATATATATATATGCGTACGTTACGCTTTCAGAGACAATTATACATATATACACACACACGCATACATACATACATGCACGCTTTCAGATACAATTACACACACGCACACACACACACACACATACATGCACGCTTTCACAGAGATACCTACAACATCTCCGCCCCGATCACGGTGTGCCGTAAGCCTGAGGCCGGCAGCGAGATCAACACGAAGAAACGTTCGGTGATCATAACCTACGCGGGCCTCGTGCGGAACGTACGCCTTCGTATTCGATACCTACCCATGGATTCCGGTTCGCTATATAATATATATACTAGCTGGCTGGGGCCCGGCTTCACCCATATTCACTCGTATATTTTTATTTTAGTGATTTTAGGCTCATTTTGTGATGTCATGCAGCTAAAAATAACCAAGTAAAATAAAACTAAACTAATTTTACAAACTAACCCAAATATTTTATATATGTAATAATAGTAGATATAATACAAGTATTGAGTTTAAAAGTTAACGTTACATCACTGAATACATATCGCGAATAAATACTTAATTTCCGCGATATCCTTGTCTCGTAAATGACCGAGTGAAGTCTATACAAATAAATTATTTTGTTATGTACGATATGATAATATATTAGTGAATGATCGGTATATAGATATTATATTCTACATAATTATTGAAACCTAATCGATTCCATTATAATCTTATATTATATATTGTATTTTTTTTTATATATTTCTACATATTTATTATATATTTATAACCGGAAATACTCGTTTAAATCACCGCAGTTTGTGGAGGTGTTATCACCGATAGTAAGGGGCTGGTAGCGTCGCCGAACTACCCGCATCAGTATGCGTTGCAGTCTATCTGCAGTTGGAGAATAATCACCACCAGGGGGAGTCACCTAAGGCTGAATGTCATCGCTCTGAATCTTCCGAGTCAAGCTTGCGATCTGGCGTTTGTCAAGGTTTGCTTCCGCCGTAGTAAAAGCCGTAAGCGTTTAGTTAATTTAGATTACATTAATATATTATATATCATTTATTGCGATAATATAAATACATTCACTATATATATATATTTTAAGATAATAAATGTTAAAAAATTATAAAACATAGATATATATATATATATATATATATGTATTTTATTATTTTTTAATATCTTTGATTATTATCGCTGCTGAACTTAACATACGCGACGTATACACAAAGATAGTAGATACGGGGATGTCTCGGAGCCTAGACACGCTCTGCCCGAGCCGACCTACTCGGAACGGCTACGAACAGATCTCGTCGGATACGAACAAGATTAGCATTCATTTCAACGGCGGCAATGTCACGCAATCTCAGATGAACTTTCTAATCGAATATACTTCTGGTTAGTCGCGTACCACTCCATTGAGGGACGCGTGTCCTTCGCTCTCGCCGTGTGTACATAGATTGGAATGTAGCCTTACGGTATATTTAATTACGTAATTTAATACGCATAGGTAACCGTTTGATAATATAAACCAGTTTAATAATGTATCATTCTATTGTGATATAATGTTGGTATTACAAATCTATTCATAAAATATGTATTTTATTTATCAGTAATATTTATACTTCTTGTTAGTTACACACCTTTTTTAAGTTGTGTGCAATCATTATTGATTTTAGAGATTTATCTTTAACTAAGATTCTGTTAGAGGATGTCATATTAGAAGAAATTGATAATTTTATAAAATATGTGTTTAATAATTGACTAAATATATATATATATATATTTTGTAGTTTGTTCCCAAAGATTCAATGCACCGGAAGCTATTATCGAATCACCAGATTTTCCTAATTACTACAACCTATCTAATGAAGCTCGTAATGATTCTGTTATCTGCGAGTGGTTCATCGAGAGATTAACGGATGGTTTGATTGTTCTAGAATTCCAAAGATTTCAATTCATCGCGGACGCAGAATTACATTGTACGGATATATTTCAAGTTTGTTTGATACTATTAAAGTGACTTTATTAATTCAATAATTATGGTGATGATAATAATGATGATGATGATTTTAATGTACTTACACTCAATTGTATACACTCAAATGTGAATATAAGAATATAATTAATAATTATAGTTTTAATAATAAAAGAAAAATAAATAAATAAAATAATACACTAATAATTTATAACAATGATAAGTATACACAGTGTTCAATAATACATGTTGTCAACGTAGTTTTAAATAGCTTATTATTAGGAATTGTCCTAATCTTACAAGGAAGTTTATTCCATAATGTAGGCGCAGCTAAAGAGAAAGCTCTGGAACCTGTATATGTATTAACAATGGGAATATTAAATAGATGATCTCAGTTATCAAGTAGGCTATCTGAGTTTCATTATATTATATAAGTAAGAAGTTATTTTGTGATAGACTACCTCATATAATATATAATAGCCTATATTTACACAATTTATAGTAATTCAACCATTTTAATTGAATTAAATATAATAAGACAGGATTGTGCCGAGAATTTTGTAAATCACTCTAGCAGCATTTCAGAAAATCATATTTAATTGTTATATTTACATTATTTATATAATACATGTAACTATTATATAATTTAATGTTTCGTAATATTACGAACTATATATTTAATATATATATATATATATATACCTATTGGGATATATTATAAATTAAATTCATACATATGTAATATTTCAATTAAAAACCGTATTATTATTCATAAATAAATGTATGATACTTAAAACAACCGATTGTTCAAACAAACAAATTAATTGTTCCGCGTTAGGCTATTATTGTGATTAATGATAGACAGTCGACCGATTGCTTCTTATGCACAGTTTGCTCTCCTAACGTACGCACTATGACTACTCTCATTCGACTACAGGTAACGGACATGGTAACTGGTGTCGATATCGATGTGTGCGGTATCACGCGACACATGGACTCTAGCCTGTCCACCGGCTCGCATAGCATCCGCGTTCGTCTTCTGGCCCACGACCGACTGAAGTCCGTGTTGTTTCAGTTTCGGTACTTCATCGAAGGTTTCTAACTCCTTCGATATGCATCCGCGTTATATCGAATACTTGTGTATTTACGATGATGATGTTAATGATGAAGTTGATGATGATGATGTTGATGATGATGTTGATGATGACGATGATGATGGTGATGATGATGTAGATGTTGATGTTGATGTTGATGTTGATGTTGATATTGATGATGATGTTAATGTTGATGATGACGTAGATGATGATGTTGATGATGATGTTGATGATGACGTTGATGATGATGTAGATGTTGATGATGATGTTGATGATGACGATGATGTTGATGATGATGTTGATGATGATGTAGATGTTTATGATGATGTTGATGTTGATGATGATGTTAATGTTGATGATGACGTAGATGATGATGTTGATGATGATGTTGACGTTGATGATGATGTAGATGATGATGTTGATGATGATAATGATGTTGATGATGATGTTAATGTTGATGATGACGTAGATGATGATGTTGATGATGATGTTGATGATGATGTTGATAATGATGTTGATAATGATGATGTTGATGATGATGATGTTGATGATGATTTGCCATATTAGTACTTAGATATGTCTACCGCTGTGCGCAACGATATAATATCTATATTTTCTATAGATAATACCGAATGAAAATAATAAATCGGAACATAAACGTGTAGATATTATATATTTTTACTCTTTTTTTAGTTAATAATAACTTGTCCTAATCCTCTCGTATAAGTGTGGTTAATAAAAAACCGATTTCGTACATAAAACTTACAACACAGATAGTTGCGGCCGCGAATTAAAAATCACGGAAATACCTACGCGAATGAAAACCAGCGAAACATCTTCGAATTGTTTATGGAGAGTATCTTCCGAGTTTGGCAACAGTATCAAATTAGAGATAAGTCGGCTCATGTTCACGGATAATTCTGGGAACTGCAGTTCCACTTATTTTAAAGTTTGCATTTTATAATCAAGGAGACTGTTTTTAATATATTTTACATCGAACCATTCTTAAATGTAATTCATATATCATAATTATATAATATTGACTATATTTTATGATATAGGAATATACTCAAAATTATAATTACATCTATTGTTTCATAATAATATCGGTACAATTTTAAATATTAAATAAATTATCTAAATAATTTATCGATACGTTATATTTACTAATCGTTACGATACATATTATAAATAATAATCAATAAATAAACTCGCGCTTCTAGATTTACAGCGAAGGTGATTTCAGCCACGAATACAACACTATTTGCGAATCGCTAAAAGATTTGGTATTGATAATACACAGCAAGAGCCTTATTATTCGGTATAGATCGCAAGAGAACGTTATATTCGCCGCCCTAATATCATCGACTACATCGCGTTGGTAGCAATAGACAATGCACCTCATTATCGTTGTATACGCGCGCAATCTATTTATAGTTAAGTTTATAGTTAAAGTTAGATTTAATCTATTTATAAATATGTAATTATAATATATAATAATATAACATATATATATATGATTATAATCCAAGTAATGTAAATATATAATTAATATTTATAATTATAAAATATATAATTTTAATTTATAATATTATAAAATACGTATAGTTCTATTCTATAACATACGAATGCATCGAGCATCGTGTTTACAGCTCACTGCGGAAACAACTTCACCATCGACGATGGACATCTGACGTCCCCCGATTACCCGCAGAACTACGCCAGCAACGTGAAATGCGTGAACGTCATAACGGCTCCTCTGTATTATCACGTCGAAATATCGATCGTAGACATCGAACTAGAAGTTTCCACGTCGTGTCTGTACGATTATATTAAAGTTTGTAACCGAATACTCTATTTACGTATCGTTTCGCGACGTTATTCTATTGTCGATGTTATTTAATATGTATTGGTTTGACTTTTTAATGAGTAATATTATTTAATATTTTGTTATTTATAAAAGGTTTATGAACAATTGGAACACGACGATAATTTGATTACGAAATTATGTAAAGCGACTTCCAATAAGATTATTTCAAGTGGGAATATTGTCACTATTGTTTTCGTATCTGATGGATCCTCTAACGCTCGTGGATTTAAACTTCATTATAAATTCGGTAAAATAGAATATTACACTAAATATTACACTAAATTAAGAAGATATATTAAATAATATATTTCTAATATTTATTTTATAATATTTTGATATTTATAAATAAATTGATCAATCGATATGATATCTTTAAAAATGTGAAATATATTTAAATAATATCAAATTAATTATTATTTATTTACAAAAAACACACTTTTTAATATAGATACGTATCATTAATCTGTAAATATCGTTATAAATAATTACTACGAATATAATAATTACGTAAACTAGTATGTTGTTCGATGATTATATTACATTCCCTTATGAACGCAGTGTGCGGCTCAGTAACTCGGGTGATAGCCGGCAGTGACCTGGCGATGCTGCAGTCCGTAGACTACCCGCTGTCCAGTGCTAATGACCAGTACTGTAACTGGACGTTCATCGCACCCGACGGTTTGTAGGCGCGGCGTTACCCAGCTAATGTAAGTGCTGCGTTAGCGAATCGCAACTGTTCATCACGTGGATTAGAATTCAATTAATATAAAAATTACTAGTACAATTAATACTACAAATAATACTTTAATTAATACTATAATTAATACTACAATTAATACTTTAATTAATACACAATTAATACTACAATTAATACTTTAATTAATACTATAATTAATACTACAATTAATACTTTAATTAATACACAATTAATACTACAATTAATACTTTAATTAATACTATAATTAATACTACAATTAATACTTTAATTAATACTATAATTAATACTACAATTAATACTTTAATTAATACACAATTAATACTACAATTAATACTTTAATTAATACTATAATTAATACTACAATTAATACTTTAATTAATACTATAATTAATACTACAATTAATACTTTAATTAATACTATAATTAATACTACAATTAATACTTTAATTAATACTATAATTAATACTACAATTAATACTTTAATTAATACTATAATTAATACTACAATTAATACTTTAATTAATACTATAATTAATACTACAATTAATACTTTAATTAATACACAATTAATACTACAATTAATACTTTAATTAATACTATAATTAATACTACAATTAATACTTTAATTAATACTATAATTAATACTACAATTAATACTTTAATTAATACTATAATTAATACTACAATTAATACTTTAATTAATACTATAATTAATACTACAATTAATACTTTAATTAATACACAATTAATACTACAATTAATACTTTAATTAATACTATAATTAATACTACAATTAATACTTTAATTAATACTACAATTAATACTTTAATTAATACTATAATTAATACTACAATTAATACTTTAATTAATACTATAATTAATACTACAATTAATACTTTAATTAATACACAATTAATACTACAATTAATACTTTAATTAATACTATAATTAATACTACAATTAATACTTTAATTAATACTATAATTAATACTACAATTAATACTTTAATTAATACTATAATTAATACTACAATTAATACCTTAATTAATACTATAATTAATACTACAATTAATACTTTAATTAATACACAATTAATACTACAATTAATACTTTAATTAATACTATAATTAATACTACAATTAATACTTTAATTAATACTATAATTAATACTACAATTAATACTACAATTAATACTTTAATTAATACTATAATTAATACTACAATTAATACTTTAATTAATACACAATTAATACTACAATTAATACTATAATTAATACTACAATTAATACTACAATTAATACTTTAATTAATACTACAATTAATACTTTAATTAATACTATAATTAATACTATAATTAATACTTTAATTAATACTATAATTAATACTACAATTAATACTATAATTAATACTACAATTAATACTTTAATTAATACTTTAATTAATACTACAATTAATACTTTAATTAATACTATAATTAATACTACAATTAATACTTTAATTAATACTATAATTAATACTACAATTAATACTTTAATTAATACACAATTAATACTACAATTAATACTACAATTAATACTATAATTAATACTACAATTAATACTTTAATTAATACACAATTAATACTACAATTAATACTTTAATTAATACTATAATTAATACTACAATTAATACTTTAATTAATACTACAATTAATACTTTAATTAATACTATAATTAATACTACAATTAATACTTTAATTAATACTATAATTAATACTTTAATTAATACTACAATTAATACTTTAATTAATACTTTAATTAATACTATAATTAATACTACAATTAATACTTTAATTAATACTATAATTAATACTACAATTAATACTTTAATTAATACTACAATTAATACTTTAATTAATACTATAATTAATACTACAATTAATACTTTAATTAATACTATAATTAATACTACAATTAATACTTTAATTAATACTATAATTAATACTTTAATTAATACTACAATTAATACTTTAATTAATACTTTAATTAATACTATAATTAATACTACAATTAATACTTTAATTAATACTATAATTAATACTACAATTAATACTTTAATTAATACTACAATTAATACTTTAATTAATACTTTAATTAATACTTTAATTAATACTACAATTAATACTTTAATTAATACACAATTAATACTACAATTAATACTTTAATTAATACTATAATTAATACTACAATTAATACTTTAATTAATACTTTAATTAATACTACAATTAATACTTTAATTAATACTATAATTAATACTTTAATTTATACTACAATTAATACTTTAATTAATACTATAATTAATACTACAATTTATACTACAATTAATACTTTAATTAATACTATAATTAATACTACAATTAATACTTTAATTAATACACAATTAATACTACAATTAATACTTTAATTAATACACAATTAATACTACAATTAATACTTTAATTAATACTATAATTAATACTACAATTAATACTTTAATTAATACACAATTAATACTACAATTAATACTTTAATTAATACTATAATTAATACTACAATTAATACTTTAATTAATACTATAATTAATACTACAATTAATACTTTAATTAATACACAATTAATACTACAATTAATACTACAATTAATACTACAAATAATACTTTAATTAATACTTTAATTAATACTATAATTAATACTACAATTAATACTTTAATTAATACTATAATTAATACTACAATTAATACTTTAATTAATACACAATTAATACTACAATTAATACTTTAATTAATACTATAATTAATACTACAATTAATACTTTAATTAATACTATAATTAATACTACAATTAATACTTTAATTAATACACAATTAATACTACAATTAATACTTTAATTAATACTATAATTAATACTACAATTAATACTTTAATTAATACTACAATTAATACTTTAATTAATACTATAATTAATACTACAATTAATACTTTAATTAATACTATAATTAATACTACAATTAATACTTTAATTAATACACAATTAATACTACAATTAATACTTTAATTAATACTATAATTAATACTACAATTAATACTTTAATTAATACTATAATTAATACTACAATTAATACTTTAATTAATACTATAATTAATACTACAATTAATACTTTAATTAATACTATAATTAATACTACAATTAATACTTTAATTAATACACAATTAATACTACAATTAATACTTTAATTAATACTATAATTAATACTACAATTAATACTTTAATTAATACTATAATTAATACTACAATTAATACTTTAATTAATACTATAATTAATACTACAATTAATACTTTAATTAATACACAATTAATACTACAATTAATACTTTAATTAATACTATAATTAATACTACAATTAATACTATAATTAATACTATAATTAATACTACAATTAATACTTTAATTAATACTACAATTAATACTTTAATTAATACTATAATTAATACTACAATTAATACTTTAATTAATACTACAATTAATACTTTAATTAATACTATAATTAATACTACAATTAATACTTTAATTAATACACAATTAATACTACAATTAATACTTTAATTAATACTATAATTAATACTACAATTAATACTTTAATTAATACTATAATTAATACTACAATTAATACTTTAATTAATACACAATTAATACTACAATTAATACTTTAATTAATACTATAATTAATACTACAATTAATACTTTAATTAATACTATAATTAATACTACAATTAATACTTTAATTAATACACAATTAATACTACAATTAATACTTTAATTAATACTATAATTAATACTACAATTAATACTTTAATTAATACTATAATTAATACTACAATTAATACTTTAATTAATACTATAATTAATACTACAATTAATACTTTAATTAATACTATAATTAATACTACAATTAATACTTTAATTAATACTATAATTAATACTACAATTAATACTTTAATTAATACTATAATTAATACTACAATTAATACTTTAATTAATACACAATTAATACTACAATTAATACTTTAATTAATACTATAATTAATACTACAATTAATACTTTAATTAATACTATAATTAATACTACAATTAATACTTTAATTAATACACAATTAATACTACAATTAATACTACAATTAATACTTTAATTAATACACAATTTATACTACAATTAATACTTTAATTAATACTTTAATTAATACACAATTTATACTACAATTAATACTACAATTAATACTACAATTAATACTACAATTTATACTACAATTAACCCTACGAAATTACCTCTGACATCAGACGAGAAACTGAAACTGACGATATTTGAGATGAACATACCGAGACCCGCAAACCATCGATTCTGCTCGGCCTCCCGTAACCTGAAAGTATTCTATCACTCGAGCAACATAGCTACACCTATATGCGGCCTGCACAGTATGCCAGTCATGTACACCGATGTGAGTCTCCCTTATCTTAGCGTTACAGTATTATCTTTAACGTTATTGTTATTTTATAGCTATATATATATATATATATATATATATATATATGTATATATGATGTATATATGTATATATGTATGTATTATGATTTACTTATGAATTAAATAAATATTCACCATCGTATACGTGATATAATTAACAGGAGAACAGAATAATGATAGAATATCGATTTGAGTCGAACGGAACCAGTCCGAAGTACTCGGGATTTCAAGCTAACGTCGCAGTCGTCGACTCGTGTTCGTATCATCGCTACGCATTCATAACACATCAAATATACATATTTCATAGATAATATTGTAAGTATGTATACTTTAAAAACACATATTCACCGCAACGTACATATAGTTATAATTTGAAATAGATTATATTAAATTAGATGTATTAAAATAAATTTTAATTGTTATAAATAATATTGTGAGTATTTATACGTTTATATACTTTAATATATATATATAGATATATATATATATATCTATATATTAGACTCGGATAAGCGTTGGTACATCGCGATCGTACCCATTCACTACTAACCTCCTATCGTGGGAAAACACTTGAATACGATGATGCTTTAGGGAACTAGCATTTCCGGAACTAAGTTCTTCCATGCCTTAAAACCATAGATACCTCTCTACTACCGTCTTCTAACGCGATCTAAGAAATACAACCTACTCACCCGACACATCAAAATCACGCTAATCGTTGTCGTTTCTTCATTCTATTATCGTGTTTAACTTTTAAGTGTTATCCGTACTATTTATCACTATTTACCACTAGTCACATTGTGAGAATGTTACAAATAACCTATCGTTTACATAACCTATCCATCTCTCTCACTATATCGCTACGCATCTACTACCCGAACCTAAGGAATACCGCACGCTATTATTTTGTCTATACTTTTAACATGTATACATACTATTTACCTCTATGAAAGCGCTGTACATCGCGAGCAGTTCATGAGTAACCTACCCCTCCGACATCTATTACCTGAACCCGTACGAACAGCGTGCGGACGTAAGATATTCGCGAAGAGTAAGGGTTTCTTCTCGTCGCCCGGTTACCCTCGCTCGGCCATCAGCGGCGGCGGGGGCGGGGTATGCGTCTGGTCATTCTTGAACGACGACTACAAGCCGCCCGCGGTCTCCGTGGAATTCAGGTATAGCCCCCGACGTACATACCACATCCTGCTGATATAGCACCTAAGGCTTACACCACAGGGTATATTTGTGGTTATCTGGTGGAGTCCTTTCATCCCATCCAGGAACTTAGATGAATTTTTCACTTATAACCATATATGGCTCTAATGTCCCTTCGAAGCCACTCTCATGTTAAGGCATCCGTAGTTTTAACGAGAGCCGATCAATTAATTATATACAATTATATAAGATCACTTCTAAATAATATTTTAAGACCCGTTTTATAAAATTAATTAATGGTCCGAACGAGGCTCGAACTCGTGTGTCTGACGCCTTAGCCACTGAGCCACACAGGCAGTTTTTTTCAGTTTACATATTCAGATGCTATCCTAAGATATATCTCCAGGTGTATTCGGGGATGCCCCCCCCCCGCCCAATAATCGCCGTTACCAATGATAACGGTTTCGTATTTAACAACAAACATTATGTACTACATTTCACGGTAAATCTAGTTTAGAACTTAAAATACAGATAATGATTATTATCGATTAAACTTACTATACTAGTTACGATGTTTATAATAAAAAAATACGAATACAAATAAATACGCTTCTTTCATCTAAAACGCTACGAAATAATACTAATCATATCCATCTTAGATGTCACCGATACAATACAGGTTAACCTCAGCTCTATTATATCTCTATTCCCTCTCCGTTATAACACACATACATGCCCCCTCCGCTACGCATCAGCGAGTTCGACATCGTCTCCGACGAGTTCTGCAACGTGGACTACGTGCTAATCAACGGTGTCCGGTACTGCAACGCTAACCGTCCTCCGGCCTCCATCGACCTCATCGGCTCCAAGCCAGAGGTCATCATGAATCTCAAAGAGGGCAGCATTTCTAAAGGATTCGTAGCTCACTACTACATATGTTCGTTTATTTTCAGTATTCAATTATTTAAGGACCGGTGTAACCTTCGTTTTTATTATTTAGGGACATTTTTTTTATATTGAAATATTAAAATGTAATTCATTATCTTTAAAATGATGTATAATATATCATATAAAATTAAAAATAAGTGCCTCAAATACGAAGTTTAATCATACACCTATTCAAAATGGTGAGATTTAATAATTAAAAATCTTGCAAGTAAACATTTAGATGCCAATATCTCTGGAGTTTTTTTTTGTTGATTTTTTTTTTTAAATGTTTATATCTTTTGAACTCTTATATAAATCTTTATAAAATTGTCTGAGTATATACCTAATACATGGTTATTATTATATAGGTATGTAAGCTAACGTAAATATAATCTATTAATATAATTATTTGAAAAATAATAAAAAAAATTGGTAATAAATTTATTTTTAAATAATTTTAATATTATAATTAACTTTTCTTTAATGATACATTTATTATTTTATAATGTAACTATATAACTAGAGATGAATGTTATCTAGATAATTAAAAAAAAATTAGAAAAAATACTAATAAATAGAAAAGATATAGCCTGTTAAAAAATAGCTATTTTCCCCTATCTTTTACATGTAAATGCCGGCAAGGTTACACTGGCCCTTAAGGGGATGTACGAGTATTTAATTTAAATTTGTTTTTGAAATGTTTTTATTTTTAAAATAATTTATTGAATATATACTCTACAACATGTAAAATATGATATGTTAAAACTATCTATAAATCATCCAAAATGTAAAATTAGAATGCTATCTATTTTAATAAAATTACGAGTAAAAGAAAATGGCGAATAAATGACTGATTAATATTATAGTTATAGATATTATTTTAGTTTTAATTTATAAACAATTTTATCGATATTTTAATGATGCAAATTAGCGATATCTATTATTTTATATGTTATGAATGTATGATTGCATTTGATAACTGGTGAAGATGTCAGGTAAATGTAAATACTAAAGTAAAATCTAAAATGAAAATCTATGCAATTAGATGATTATATATTTTTATAATATTAATCAGTTTTTATAAATTTTATTGCCCTTTTTAAAAATATTAATATTTTCAAAACTATTAATATTATTGTTACAGATTTCATTATATTTATTATCATTGTTAATATTAATATAATACAATTTAAAGTATGTAAAAATCATTATTTCATAGGTTATTTAATTTTCAAAATAAAACCTATCTAGTTAAAATAACCTGTTATCCCATACGATGATTAGTGATCATGATTTTTAAATTAAACATCGCTCATAAACCATTATAATTATATCAAATAATCATATTCGTTTTGCCTATATGTCATTATTTATCTAATGAAATAATATATGTATATATCTAATATAAATCTATGATATATTTGAATTGATACAACTAGCATTGATGTGTAATATAATATAAATTTATTTCATAAAAAATCATATATGGTGTTAAATTGATCGTACTTTTTAATTCAAATTCTAACTTATCAATAATAAATATGGTATTATAATTATATTTTATAATATATTTCTATATTATATTTATTTACTTAAAGCGTAATTATTATTCCATTTGTATATATTTATTTTTTATAATCAAATTTAATTCTATAATATTTTTATTATATTTTTTGTATATAAAATTAAAATATATATTTATAGTGATTAACAGATTAAAAGACTATAAATTTTAAGTCAACTAATACTTTATTTCTGTGTCATTGATATATTAAATAATAATATATTTACAGCTTGCAGTGAAATTAAGTATTTCTATAATACGCCTATGATTTTGAAACCTACGTATCTTAAAACCGGCAAAATATGTACCTGGAAAAGACACAGTAAAATCATACGAAAAAGCAATTTGTCAATCATTAAATTCGTTGAATTCAATTTACTTCCGATTCAAGATTCCTGTATTTCATATATTGAGGTAAACAAATATATATTTTTAAAGTTCGTAAATGTATAATACATTACATACAAACGTAAGTGATATACAGTACTTATATTTACAAATTCTATTAATATTTAAAAATTAAAATATATTTATTTCATAGATAATATTGTAAGTATTTTTACTCTAAAAACATATTCACAGTGACGAACGTATATATATGTTATATATATATATATGTATATATATATATATATATATAACATATATATATATATATATTATCAGATTTAGGTTTACACCAGGGTTTTTTGTAGAAGCTAAAGCTTATAACATATATATATATATATAATTAATAATAAATCTTATTCATAGTAAATCAGCTCATGTTTATATTTCTTAATTGTATTAACACGCTTATCGTCGTTCAGTTTGTGATGAAAGACTCTCGCCGTAATCGTAAGCTGTGCGCCTCCGCCGTGAAACCCGCTCCGTTCACGCTGACCTTGAACGACCTCGTGGCCGTCGAGTACTTCGTGAAGCGGCACTTAGGCGGTGATCGGGACGCGTTCTCGTTCCAGATCTACGACCTCGAGCCGTACGAGACGATGGCCGCCGTTCTGCACAGAGACGATCCGTCGCATAGCGGTTCGTATGTCCTCGCCCGCGTGTGGCATGTCCTTACTCATGTGTGGCATGTCCTTACTCATGTGTTATGTCCTCACTTGTGTGTATAATGTCCTTACTAGAGTGTTATATTTTTACTTTTACTTTATGTCCTTACTCGTGCGATATGTCCTTAGTTATGTACTATGGTCTCAATCATGGGACATGTAATATTTCCTGAAACGTAAGCTAAAGTACTCACTTATGTGTTATGTCCTTACACATACGTTATATAACGGTAAACACTTGATAATACACGATCTACAATATAAATTCATGTTATATATTAATAGATATTATTATAAAGTTTAATGTTACGATGAACCTGGTGTCACCAGATTAATTATAAAGGCAGTACTCTTTAGTAGGTTATCAACCCTCAGCGCCATAGTTTCAATGTATATTTATATAATGGGATAATAATAATTAGAAATATATTATGCTGAATGACGCACACGATATCGACGCGTGCATTCGAACATAGATATAACGTACGACTTCTGTAATCTTTAAAAATATCACTCATCTAGTCATGTCCTGAACTATGGCCTGCATTCTCGACTCACGCACTCGTTACTATATTAACTCTGCAACATCTCTGATAACCCCTAAATCCCCCCCGGCCCCACTAACCTATAACGCCTCTATTATTACTGTATCATATCTATTATTGTCGTGCTTAAGGGGACGCGATACAATGGTTTTTTTTTTTTTAAATTTAATTTCAATTATTTTATTAATGTAAAATTATAATACTTCACATATTATCTTTTATGTGGTATTTAAATTATGTTCATTACATTATTCATTTTTTTTATATTATATTATTTGTGCCTGTATATTCATATTGTTTATATTAATATATTATATTTGAAACTTGATTTACTAAGAATAATTATTTGTGACCAATCATGCTGACATAACTAGTATTAACTTTTGTAAAATTGAATATTTTTTCTTCATTTTTTCAATATAACTAGATAAAACCTATATGATTAAAGTTATTTGTCAAAATTAAAAAATATTTATTTGAAAATTAAAATTTTTTATCAGATATTTCAATTATTTTTTTTAAAAACGTATAACATAAAGATGTGTAAACATCTATAAATGTTAACATATAATATAAAAATATGGAATATTATTAATAGATTAAAAAAAAAAAAGTGAATATTTGTTGAGTTAATAGATTTCTAAAAATAGCATTTTTTCATATCTTTTACATGTAAACCAAAAGATGGTATCGCGTCCACTTAAGAATTTTATAATTAAATTATCGTCAAAATAAATCATCATCGTGGTTTCACATCTCAGAATGCTCTTTCTTCGGAGGGATCCGCTTGAACCGAACGTCGCAAGGGGTCATCGAGTCCCCGAAGAGGTCGTCTCGAAGCTGCATGTGGATATTCAGCAACTACGAGACGCACCAACTGTCGCTGCGTATTCGAGTGGAGCGGGTCGTCAAGGTGAACGGCAAGTGTGTCCTTGAGATAGGCGGTTAGTAAAGGGTTAAGGGCAAGTGTGTTCAGGAGATAGGCGGTGAGTAAAGGGTTAAGGGCAAGTGTGTCCAGGAGATAGGCGGTGAGTAAAGGGTTAAGGGCAAGTGTGTCCAGGAGATAGGTGGTAAGTAAAGGGTTAAGGGCAAGTGTATACTGGAGATAGGGGGTTAGTAAGGGGTTAAGGGCAAGTGTGTACTGGAGATAGGCGGTTAGTACACGCCCCCCCCCCCGCATAACTCTATAACCTGGTCACCCTAGATCACAACCGTAAGCACGCGATTTTATCGAATGTATAATAGCGAATATACAGTAGAATTAAATATAAAGTTAATTATCGACGAGCTATTTATATTTATATTATATTACACCGTTGATATACTGCCCTGGTTGGGACATGCTGCGGTATATCAAGGGTGGGGGTATATCAAGGGTGGCAGTATATCAAATATGGCGTTATATCAAGGGTGACGATAAAAATGTAGGTATAATTAGCTTGTCAATTATTAATTTGTATATAATTCTTATATATATATTCATAATTTATTTAGAATACAAATTATATTAAGCATTTTTATTAATACATATAAAACGTAAAATTTTATATATTAATGTTAATATTAATATAATATATTATACTATATAATAAACATGGTCACCTAATTACTAATACACACTAAACAGGAACCTGCGTGCAACACGGAAATAGAACGCTACCTGCGTATCCGATTCAGGGGGTCGTCCGCTACGTAAATGTCTACAATGTGACGCACATCCTTCCCGAAGCTGGCTCATTGTTCAGACTCACATACTATACAGGTTACTACACATATTATGTAGTAGGATCGTATCTAGATTAGATGTTTGATATTCCTTATATGGTATATATTCCTTATTAATTTATTATTCGTATGATGATGTGAAGAAATAAATATAAAAATACAGAAATCATTTTTTTTTATTTTATCTTGAATTAATTTATTATATAAAATTTATAATTTTCTGATTACTTATATATACATACCATCGCAATAGTCTTATATTATATAATATATACTTAAAATTCTTATATATATATTTATAATCAAAATATTAGTTAAACATCTACAAATATCATCATTCACTATAAATACAACATTACACCAACACACAATAGACTGCGGTGGCTTCATTAGCCTCAACAAACTGAGATACCTGACATCGGATCACCTCTTCGATGTCGAATGCGTTTATCTGATAAAGGTAAGAGTGCCTCAGTAATATCAACTCACTAAGGATGTGCTGTTTGTAATGGCACAGGTGGTCAGATGGTTAGATAGACAGTTGTACAGGTGGACAGGTGGTCTGTTGATGCATTGTGTAGATGCACTGCTAGTCTGTCCATATTTCTATATTATAAAAACTACACCTTTAATACACCACTGCTAACAGATACATCCTCTAACACATACATCCCCTATCACATACAACTAATAACACATACAACCGCTAACATACACCACTGCTAACATATACAACATCTAACATATACAACTGCTAACACATACAACTGCTAACACATACAGTCGGAGTATGGAATGAGAATAAAGCTACACTTGCTGCGATACGACTTCGGGCATTGCGATGACAATTATATAGAGGTTAGCCTACCCCACATACACGTGCATATCTAAACGTTGTATATATGTCTGGTCGACATCAATATTGAAGCTATATACCTTAAATTGAAGTCTATTTATAAGTAAAATATATTGAATATTTGTATTCATCTATATTATATTATTATAAACCTAAAACTTCTATAATATATACTAATGATGATTATTATTATTTATTTATTATTTATAATTATATATATATATATATATCTATATAGATATAATTCTTATAGATATATGATGGAATAAGTGTGAACTCCACCAAACTGCTGAGGTATTGTAATGGAACAACTGAAGACGCATTTGATGGCTTGATGTCTTCCGGAGAGTTCCTCACTATCAAATTCACCGCTCACGATCGCGATCCCAAGTATCACGTTAAAGTTAGTCATGTGACCCCAGTTTCTTTCTCTCTCTTTCTCTCTATCTCTCTCTCTCTCTCTATCATTCTCTTCTCTCTCTCTCTCTCTCTCTCTCTCTCTCTCTCTCTCTCTCTCTCTCTCTCTCGCTCTCTCTCTCTCTATTTCTCTCTCTCTATCTCTCTCTCTTTCTCTCTCTCTCTATAATACTCTAAATACTCTATCTTTATATCTCTCACTCTCTCTCTCTTTCTATATCTCTCCTCGATCTCTCTCTCTATTTAACTTTATCACTATCTCTATTATTATCTCTCCAGATAACTTAGTAAATAAATAAGTGTTTTCATGCGTGTATATATATATATATATATTTAAATTTAAATAAAATAAGAAAATGTTCCTCACTCAATAAATAACAGTTCAATATATATATTAAATTTATATAATTATTTTGAATTATTTTTTAATATGTCAGTATACTATGTTAAATTCAATAATTTTTCTATTAAAATTATTAGAATACAAATTAAATTGTGCACGATCTTTAATATATATGGTAATCTCTATATTATGTGTAGATATTATTCAGAGAAAACTGGATTTCAAGCAGACAACATTTGATAGTCGATGAAACTTCTAAATATTCATATATTGCATTCCCAGACCCAACATATTTTGAAGGACAAACCGATATAACCAACAACTCCAGGTGAAATATTAGCAATCTCGTAAAGTAATATTAAATATCACATTTTCATAATTACGTATACACTATTAAACATCATGGAATGTAATACAAATATGGGTATATAAATACTAACTTATAAATTGAATTATGCTCTATATTATCTCACTATAAATATTACAATTTTTATAAAAATAATAATCATGCTGAATATAGCATATTATTGGAAATTAACAGCATTCAGATTATTGAATATAATAAAATATTTTAATTTATTTGTATTATATATAAATCATTTGTTATCAATATTTACTATGCATTAAATATCTTTAGTTCACTATTTAAAATATATTTAATTATATCTGAGTATATTGAAAGTTTAAACTATAATTTTAAAATATAAATTATACTTAATTCATATATTTAACATATGTATATAATGATTTTAACCAATTGAATTTAAATGAAAATATCGTGAAATCAAATTATTATCTTAAATACTATTTTCGACGATTTCACATAATTATTCGATATTAGAAATACTCTAGAGCATAAACGCTGCGTTCGTTTAATGATTATATAACATCGATACATCAGGTGGTTGAATAGCGACTACAGATCAAACATTTCATCCATCGGAACGAAGTCATTTCAGTACAAAATATCCATTACTCTTCCGTCGATATATTCCAGTATGATAATTTCCATCCACAAAAGGTGCGTCCTATGAACTAATATTGAATAGGTCAAATGTATAAGTATTATATATTGTTGACTATATCAATGTAATACAATTATTCACATATTATTAAAAATGTATGTATAAAATCGATAATATTTGTAAATAAAAAATATTATATACATATACAAATATATATATATATATATATGTAAATATAAATATATATTAAACAGCTATCACTCTTTCATAATTTGTATTTTCTATTCGATTAGATTATCGCTATCGTATGGTAATGGAGGCGGTGTATATGCTATTTGTGCTATAATTATAAACTATATTAGCGCGCGTAATCTAGCTATAGGAGATATTTTAGTCGATGAATATTTACGTCGGCGATGAGTTTCATCGACAGGTGGCGCCACTCGTCACTTTATATCATTCTAGTGTAGCCGCTTAATGTATAATGAAAGTATCTAAATACGATTATTAACTTGATTACGTGTGTATATATAATAAATATTATATCAATTATATATAATACTCTAATAAGTTATGTTTAGTTTAAAAATTAATTATTTTTAATTTATTATATACAAAATAAATTTGTATTTACTTTATAAAACTAATTATCAACTAATATATATATATATATATATATATACATAATATATATTATATTTCGTTCTAGAGATATTTTGGAGAAACTATCTTATTATAATCCGGATAATTACAACGATAAGTGCGATACTTTACTCGTAATCCGGAAAGGAACTAAAAACATCATTTACGAGTAAGTAAACATCTTTGATTATCGTGCATGCGTCTATTTCTGATTTCCATTCATCTATCGCTATTATTTAATCAAGCCATACTTGTTCGCTGAAATATGAAGATATCATGGTTTTCGGATCATTAATTCAAGTGGAATATTCTACGGTCAAAGAGAAAGAAATCACGCCATTCTACATTAAAATAACTCCATGTTTGTGTTAACCTACGTACATACATATTCTTATATTACTATAATCATTGATATAATAATAATAAATATTTATTAGTCGAAATTTTAGTTTTCTCTTTATTTGCAATGTTTATATTATATGTATGTGTGTGTGTGTGTGTGTGTGTTCTGTTCCTACTAAAGGGCTTCAATATGATATTAAATATCAATATATTACTATATTAATTATTATAAATCAATAGACTTATTATGAGTTAATAGAATTCATACATAAAATATATAATTAACTAAATTATAAATATGTGTACACGTGAAATTAAATTTTTATTTTTATAGAATTTTAATTGTATTTAATATATTTCTAGATACATTAAAATGATAATAATATATTGTTATTATATAAATTGTTGATAACGATTATATACAATTATATTATGTAATAAGTTTAAAATACCCATTAGTATTTTTTGAGCGTCAAAAATAGTCATATATTTTGTGCAAAATTGAATGGTTAACAAAATTACAAATTTTGTTTTTCAATGATATTATATCAAATTATATTACAATAAAATATTAATTTCATATATATTAATAATATATTGTTATAATGAACTTAATATTAGATTATCATTGTATATTATGTGCATTATAATTACAATTTATTTTTTATTATTTAGAATTATAATATATAGTATGCTAATTATTTGTTGCTTATTATTCATCATTTTGTTGTGAAATATAGTGGAATGGGATATTTTTAAAAGCTGATCTTTAATATTGATTTTTTTATTATTATCCAAGTTATTCCGAAAGAAAGAAATATCTTATCAAGCGATTTCTAAATATATGTTTTCTAAATATATTGAAAATTGTAAGTAAAATTATGCATTATTTAACAAATATAACATACTTATTAGTTGAGCGTGATTAGTAAGATTATCTCTTATATTGTATATCTTATGATTGAAGGAAATGATTTGTGTTCCTAATAATCTGAAAGTCTATTAAGGATGTTAGGTAGTAGTTTTAATTAATACATTAATTAAAATTGTATATCTATAATATAATAAATAATGTATCGCATATTATAATAACTATATCTATAAATTAACCATATTATCCATGTATTGATAAATATTACTATAGGAAAATATGTATTAATATTTGTATCAATTGTACAACATTTATTTTATAAATAATATATATTTATTTATATTTAATTTATTAAAACGTTTTATAAAAATAGTAAGTGTTTTACAATAAACGATACAACTTAATATTTCCACACAGTGAAGTGTGGCTATATATCTGGAGATACGAAGGGATCATTCGAAACTAACGAATATCCATTACCCTACCTTAAAAACACAATCTGTCACTGGAAATTACGAACTTGGTATGGCATTATGCAAAGATACAGGTTGTTATATGAACATTATTGTATAAATTATATTGTATAAATATATATTTTCTAGAATATTATTGTGTAATTTAAGTCTAAAATAGTACTAGATTTCTATTCTTCTAAATTATGTTATGAATAACAGAATGATAAACTATTCTTTTTACTTTTAATTAATTATCTTCCGAGAATTAATATAAGAGAGCTATATTTAAACCGTGAGTCGATTTCTAAAGATTAATTGTTATTTGCATGGAATTCAGACATATATAAGAATAATATTTATATTATTACAATTCTGTTTAATTATACATATATATATATATTGTTTTGTATTTTCCTAGGCCCCTCACAGTTATTTATAACATGTACAAGTTTATGACTTCTCGAGGAGTCCATTTATATCCACTATTATTATAATGTTATTCTATAAATAAAAATATTATTATTATTATTATATATATATCATTGATATAAAGAAAATGGATAAGCAATTGAATATAGTGCATGGTAATTTGCGATAGAGACGTAGTCGCAGCCCACTACTAAATACCTACTAAATTTTTAATTAATATTATTTATTTAAACATATATATTGATAATTACGATCAATGTTAATGTGCTATCTTTAGATCTATGGTGTATATACTAAAAATAAAATTATATATTTAAAATAAAACATATCTATATTTCTCATAATATTGTGTATTTAAATTTAATATATCATACTTTTTATTAATATTTATAATCTAAATCAATAGATTGAAGTCACTTTTATCTATTTCGTCAAAATCCTACTATTTTAATATTGATATATATAATATAACTATTAACCAATTAAAAGTACTGATGCCATTTTATTAATTTATCGATAAAAGTGATATTCGCATATCCACCTTTTACATGCATTGTGTGCGTCAATTGAGTGCGTCAACTTTTTTATATCGAGGATATATACATATATATATATAATTTCACAGTTTTTAAATATGTGAATTAATTTTTATTTTACAAATATTTGGATATTTTCTTTTAAATAAATTATTTTATATAATATTTAAATATATTTTATTTCTATATAATAAATTACATTAAAAATTATTAATATTTATATATTTTATTTCTATATAATAAATTACATTAAAAATTATTAATATTTATATATTTTATTCTAAATATAATATTTGATAACTATATAATATATTACATTTAAAAATTATTAATTATTTATATATTTTGTTATATTAAATCATTTATTAATTCAGGTTTAATCTTACTGAGTTACCATCCAAATTATGGGCAAATAAAGGAATGGAAAATTGTACAAAATATGACTACTTTGTATTAGGAAATATTGATAAACCATGTTATTATAAATATTATATTATTATAAATTATATATTCTTAATTAATTAATTAAAATCTAACTAATATTATTTAATGTACACTGTATTATCGTTATACCGCGGTATCATGTTATCATTTAGTTCCGTACAAGTATTTTAAAATGTCTTATTTTATCGATTATATTTCTCATAGAAAAATGACATTAATACAATTTAAAATGTTATCGATCATATATTGTAGGTTTATAATAAATAAATTTATGAACACAAATTTATTTGGAAAAAATGATTTCGAGAGTTCCCTTAAATTAAAAAAAATATATTGTATAATTCATACATTAATATACTGTTTAATTAACGTAATGATGTTATATTAAACTTAATAGTATATTGTATAATTTATACAATGTATTTCGATTAAAAAAATAATATCGTATATCGTATGATTTATAAAAGTATACGTATTTTATTATTTCCTATAGAATCGGAGTATATAATTTTCCATAGAAAATTTCATTTGATAATTGTAAATAATACAAATTACGGAGAGTGCGACGTATACTTGCCCGTCGCAATCGTGAGCAAGGTGGCAGATACCCTGCACCCTAGTTCCGACAACCCTATATATATATATATATATAACAATTTGAGTGGGAAAATACCTAGTCAAGCTTTGCTTTTGTGTTTTCCTGAGTGTTTACACTCTATCTGATTCAAGTATGTATATATAACCTATGCCGATACCTGTGCCGACTATTCGACCACAGACTACTCGAGTTGCGTGAATGAAAGTATCGCGACGATAGTCAGTCCTGCCTATCTGACGAGTCTCTACCTGATAACCGGCAAACTTGGCTCCAATGTCGGATTCAGAATCAGATACAGCCAATTATCTGGTTTCGAGCGTTGCGCATATTGTATATCGTATATTCAACTATGTACATATAGTATGTACGTGTTTTAATGCGATGACGAATTATATTATTTAATGGATTGAATATTATTGATATTGTAAATTGTATAGAAATTCTTTATAGTTTTTAAATTTTTATTTTAAATTAATTAATTAAAAAATATTATTGATATTTTAAATATATTTACTGCAATAAACTGTGATCATAATATTATGTCATCATATTTTAATATATGTATAATTATTATGTAATACTATCTTGTATATATGATATTAAAATTATAAAAAAAATCTATATATGCATAAAATTCAATCGCCAATAAACTTAGAAATATAATCAATACATAGAAATACAAGCGTTGATTTGAACGGAATCATTATAGATACATGCGCACTACTACCACCATACACACACTACTAACACCTCACACACACACTACTACCACCTCACACTCACTACCACCACACACTACCACCACACACTCACTACCACCACACACACACTCATCTTATAATAAAGAGAATTGCGGCGACTACGAAACCGATCGTATCAGCGGCGAGTTTACGCTTAGTCAGCAGTTTATCTCGGAAGACTGCGTGTGGACGTTCCGTACCGCCAGCGATAAGGCGCTGACGATTTCATTCGGCGACGGAAACTGTACCGATATCCTACTGAATATATTACACGTTCGAATGCATCGTCCCACCTCGTATCCTATACAGATATCACTTGTAATGCACTAATCTATGTCGTTTAATGTATTTATAATTATCGCATGTTTAAATGAATTATCACGAGAACACGCGATCGTATTATATATTTTTAGAGGGAATAATCATGCTAATTCACTGACACAGTTCACTGAAGAAATGGCGGGAAGGAGAAGTAGTATCACATCGGTGAATTGCGTTAACAACGAGATCGTTAGCTATGCTCCGCTTCTCAAGATAACAGTTCAAATGGTGAACAATTATTTCCTCATATTAACGAAGCGAATTTCTCAAGATATCACGATTCGTTATAATCGCTTCAGACCTCAAAGTTTGTGAATTATGCTAGAGTAGAAATGTCGTAAAATTCGTTGATTTAACTTTGTATAAATAATTAGCATTAATTTGTATTATATTATAATATGAATTTATAGTATCAAAAATTACAGTGAATCTTACAGCATTATTAAACATCGTGTTTAATGATATTACTACGTGGACAAACAGTCTGACATCAAGTGTATAACTTATCGTATTTAATATTAAATTTAAATATTAAATTATATGTTTATTTCTGAAAAAAATAGTATTCAATCAAATACTCTTAATAAACTTTTCATTTGAGGATCAGGGTTTATAATTTAAGAATTATAGAACCATGACTTAAATACTAATTAAATATTTTAAATATATTCATATATATCATTTAATTTTAAAAATAATATTATTTCTATAATTGTATATATTACATATACAATATGTGTATTGAATTGAATTTGTTTTTTTTTAATTATGGATTTTTTACCATATATAATTTCAACTATATGAATTATATGTTTATACTCCATGTAATACATTATATTATATGAAGGAATTTAATATATTGTCACTTAAAATATTCAAAATAGTAAATGAAATTAATATATTTTTAAAATGGTAATCTCTATCAATTATCATTTCAAAATAATACAGAGTATAAATTACAAATATTACAGAAATAATAAAAATATATTAAATATTTAATTCGAAATTTTATTAGATAACATTTGTATAGAATAATTTGCATATAAGTAATGAAATATAATAAAAAATAATACATTCCTCTGTATTTTTACATCAATATTTAAATAATATATCGGATGTGTAGTATTCAAAATTTAAATAATGGTAAAATAAATTATTTATATATATATATATATATATATATAAATATATATATAAGTTAGCGTATGAATATAAGCACACTTCTACACACGGTTGCACCGTTACACGAATGTTCAGGTTGCGGTGGCGTAGTCGAAGGTAACAACGGAGTAATAGAAGCCAGCGCCCACTTGGTCGGCTACAGTTACCTAGCTAGAAGACATTGCCGATGGGAGATCAGCGTACCGGAGGGCAAAACGTTAGCGTTGCGTATCGAACGCATCGCCGGGCAAGTTAATAGAACCGTTCCGATGCTAAACGATCTCTCTTCTAGTATCTTGTTAGTTATACTAACGGGCTAACACTTATATCAACTATAATATATATACGCGCACATTTATATCTATATACGACTCATATGATATTACGTTTATATATCTAAGTGAGCATTTCGATCGGATGAAAATAATTGTATCTTTTTAACGAATTTGTATTAATATATATTAATTATAATTAATTCATTTAAATAACAATAATGTATTTAATTAATTCATGCATATAACATGTATATTATATACTTAATAATTAATTTATTATACTTATTATACTTAACAAATATGTTATCAATGATACTTAGAATAATAATATATATATGATTATTTGATAAATTAAAATAAATGATTTACCAACTTACTTATTAATTCTACAAATATTTATATTAATTATAGAGAAAATATTGGAGAAAATTATTATTTCGCGGATACAAATAATAACAATGAAACGTCTAAGCTTATTGTATTGGAAAATAGTTTGTTATTTTAAATATTAATATATATGTTAAATATTTATATTATTTATCCTATATATTTTTCTTAAAATATAATAAATCTATAAAGTTAATTAAATATTTAATTTATTTATATATATATAAATTTAAAGTAAATTTTATTTTAATATAATATATTTTTATATATATATATATATATTTATATTTTATATTATATATTATGTTTATACTTAGTTAGTAATTTTGGTTTAATTATAAATAATTTTAAATTAATTACAACATATAAATTCTATTATAAATAAAATAATTAATGTAACGATATAACCACTATTTTTGTATAACTGTTTTTAATTCCTTTACAAACTTTGAACACCTCTATTTCAGATCAGATAACCATGGACATTGACATTTCTGATCAATCACCCGATAACGCAAACAAATGGAGACTTTACAATAATACACTAGTGACAAGTGCCAGTATCTCTATTGTATTGATAAGAGCGTTTCCCAATGATACCTTTACTTTGAGATATGAAATAAACAGTTAGATATATATATATATATATATATATAATTAGAATCATTTTATGCAAGATATGTATTAGACTATCTAAATATTATAATTAAAATACTAATAATTATAATAAAAATAACTATTATCTTTTATTTCTCTTCAATTAATTCATTATTTTCTAGAATCAAATTCTAGAAATTAGTGAAGATTTAGTGACAAGAGATTAACATTCTTTAATGTGATGATTTTCCATTGTTATAGTATGTATATTAATACATATTAATTATGTAAATGCATAAAACTATTAAGTAAATTTCCTTTTTATTAATTCCACAATTATTACCTAATATTAACGCAATTTCTTTTTTAATGATTTATTTATATAATAGATGTATAGATAGGTATACTCTACTTTATTATACATGTAATTTCAATATGTAGTATATTATATTTATGATTATATCATAGACTGTGGAGGCGAGATAAGAAATTCTCAAGAAATCGATTTCAAATATAGAAGAATGAAATTCATAGGTCTATCAAAGACGATAGATTGTGTATGGACCTTAAAAATGCCGGCGTACAGTTCAAATGATGTAAGTACCTCGTCTATAAATAGAGTTAATCATCTTTAAGATCACGGTTGTGCTATTTTAATTGAATGTCTCGAATTATTGTAAAATGTTTTATTTTTATAAAATAATAAATGCGTAAAGTTCAAAATAGTGATTATATTCATTTCGTCTATTTTCATTTTCAATTCTTTCGCGGTGACACTTAAGATTCTAATTAATATAGATTTTATTTATTTAAATACGAGTTTTGACTGTTTTTATTTAAATACTTTCATGGTGAATCAAAATCTATATTGATAATTATATATATATATCTATTCTCGATAAGCTTTAGCTTCTACAAAAACCCTGGTGCAAACCTAAATCTGATAATAATTAAAAATTAAGAAAAAGGCAATATTTCTGTTGTTACCTATTCCTATTAGTCTTAACATAACACTACTATATTTTAGATTTATCTGACCATCAGTGGAAATGCTAGTAACAATAGTTATGTTGAATTATATAACAGCAATGGACAACATGAATATTCTCAGTTAGTTTAATTTATATATTATAATATAATTATAATTATATGTAATGCCATAATTTCTATATTTAAATAATTATTCATATTTAAATTCAATATATGAATCAACAAAATATGACTTATTATATTTAATACATATATTGATATTTTTTAAATAATTTATATGTGAATTAGTTAAAACAAAATCTAAAAATAATCTAATATATATATAAGCTTAATTATTCAATATTAACCTATATTAAGAATAATATATTATTAAAATTTAATTGATTGATTGATTGATTGATAATTTATTTAAGCAAATACATAGCCGAAAATTTAATCGAAAGTATAAAGTATAAATATTTGCTAACGATAACGAAAGTAGAAATAAATCATATAAACAAATAAACGAAAAATGATCAAAATATTAATAAAATATAGCGTAAAAATAATCGAAAATAGAAATAAAATACATTATTTGTAAGTGGCATCGAAATATTCAATTTCTACATTAACTTTATAGAATTCTTCTTATCTTTGTACCCTATTTTAATAATACATTATTAGTTATATAGTTTAATATTTAAATGTTAAATTTTAAATATATTATAAACAGAACATGTTAAAAATCAATTAAACCAATACTAGAATGAAACAAACAAATAATGCAATACATACCAAAATCTGTAATAATAGTAGGTAGTACTTTATTAATTTTATATTTTAATTGTATAATAAATAAACCAATATACCTATACAAAAACAGAACACGTTAATAACAAAACATACCAATAATATTACGAAACAAACAATATAATACTTATCACTATACTCTGAAATAATAGAAAATTATTAATATTGTATTTTAGTAATATAATACATTTGAAACATATATATAAAATATATACAAAAATATAATACCGAACAAACAAAAATAAAATAATACTTCCCACTTTATCTGTAATAATAATGAATTATTAATTTTATATTATAGTATATTTGAAATATAGATATAAACAGCCTAATTTTCTATAACAAAAACAAATAATTAATTAATCTACATTTATTGCTAATTTAATTTTTATTTGATATAATTTCATCAGTTTTATTTTCAGAATCATATTATTTTATATTTATAATTATTGTATTACAAATAATCTTAATAATATAATATAATTCCTTTTCAGTTTTATTGAAGATCAATTCAATGTTAGTTATTAATATAATTTATTTATTAGTAAATTACTTAATAATATTTTAACTAAATTCATTTTATAATGATACCTAATATAAAATATTTATTTTAGTTATTGAATATACTTTAATAAATTAATCGGTTCAAAATATATTAATACGAATCCACCGTTAGATTTATTAAGATCTTAACATGTGTTTTAACTTATCATTAAGCCGTCATTATAATAAACTAGGCCACGGTGAGCCTAAGGAACACGATGAGAGTGGGAAGATACTACACGACCGCCGGTGCCGAACTTCACCTGCAGACGTCTAATCGAGCTTTTCTGCACTTGAGAATCGTGAAAGATTTCGGCATCCTCGATTTCCGAGCGGATGTCATCGTTCACGAATACGGTTAACAAGCGCGCGATTAATAAGATTTACATTATATTTAAGTTGTAATTATATCACGTTCTTTATAACCGTAATTATATCATTTTATATCATTTCTTACATGTTTTAATTTATCGATATTTATAAATTCGTAACATAATATTAGTATATTACTTGGATGGATCGATAGAGTGCTTGTGTAAGTAGTCACAGATTTAAATATTGTTAGTGGGTACAACTTTTTAATTAATAATAATTAAATATTTTATAAAAAATTATAGAAATAAAATAGTTATATATTAAATTAATTTATATTAAGGATTAGTTATAGCGGCGTATTAAAGGGTTAATTAAAGTATTACCGCCAGGCTGCGATACCGTATACCACACGGACGTACACGCCGTCGGCAAGATCTACTTCCCGGTAGCGTTGGCTCGCGAGGACATCGCGTCCCTGGCCAAGAGCCGCGTCGTCTACGACAACAACGCGTACTGCAAGTGGACACTGGTCACGCGCCCCGGCTTCGTGTTCACGTTCCAGTTGGAATTCGCGTCCATCGAACGATCGCTGAACTGTACTAACGACTATTTACGGGTTAATATCGCGATTACTCGGCGCCAGAAACGATTGTCTCGTACATCGTCGATATGTGTAATACGAACCACTTGCGTGGCTCAGTTGTCAAGGCATCAGACGCACAATCGGTAGGACGTGAGTTCGAGCCCCGTCCGATCCAGTAAAATTGATTTTAATATAATATTTAGAAGTAATATTATATGAGTGTGTCTAAAATATGATCCGTTATGATTAACATATGGATGCCTTAACACGAGAGTGGCTTCGAAGGGACACTAGAGCCATTTAGTTATAAGTAAACACATCTAAATTACTGGATGAAAGAAATAAATAATAATAATATATGTTCATACTTATGTCTTAGTTTTACATGAAATCACCAGCTTCTGATACTCCAGTGTATATATTGTATTAACTGATAGACTTTAATAATATATCAAATAATCGTATCATTTATAAGATATTTTTAAGTTATTATTAATATAATTATACTTTTTTTAATTAGTATATGTTAATAATACATGATACCAGTTTTTAAATACCATCTAACTTATACTATAACAACGTACTTATTAAAATACACATTCATGTACAGTTAAGTACATTATCAGGAGATAACACGCAATCATTTTGCGGTTATAAAGTCGAGGGAAAGTACGTGATTCCATCCAATCAGGCGGTGGTTGAGTTTACGTCGAATAGAAACATCAATAACAAAGGATTTATACTCAAGTATTATAGCGGTTAGTAATGCATTCTACAATCTTGTATCTATATACGCATACCATCACTACCATCAATATCGATACTAGAGATACTAGATTGTGAATACAATTTCATTCTATTATCGATGTTGATCACCACTAAACATATTAATTATAATTTAATCATTTAGTCGTATTATAAATAGAATCAACTATTACATTTATTCCGTTATAAAATTAAACGTGTTTAAAAATTAATATCTGGTATTCATTTATAAACAATTGCATCGATATTAACAAGTATAAACTAGAACCTATGTTCCCATATCTAGCTAACTATTATTATCTAACTATTATTATCTAACTCTTATTATCTAACTATTATTATCTAACTATTATTATCTAACTATTATTATCTAACTATTATTATCTAACTATTATTATCTAACTATTATTATCTAACTATTATTAACTAACTATTATTATCTAACTATTATTATCTAACTATTATTATCTAACTATTATTATCTAACTATTATTATCTAACTATTATTAACTAACTATTATTATCTAACTATTATTATCTAACTATTATTATCTAACTATTATTATGATCTCTAGTAGTTACCTATAAAGAGTTTGCATTTTACATTAACACAGTTTGCCAATCAACGTTCCGAGACAATAAAGGAGTAATCGACGTTCAACAAATACTGAAGGAGAGCAACGCCGCCATTAACTGCACGTTTAAGATATTAATGCCCTCACACGATAGGGATACTGTTTGGCTGAAATTCTCGGATTTAAAGAATCGACCATGTTAGAATCGGCGCGACGCTCGAGTGTTTGCGTTTATCTAGCATATCACGCGCCCGTAGTCGATGTGGTACATTTATACACACTATTTATATATTTATATATATAACTACTATATATATATATATATATTTATATATTTATATATATAGATTTAAATGTTCAGGTTCGCATAGAGTCTATAGACATAATGAAGTCGAGGTCGACGGCGTCAAGATAGAACATCACATGAACTGTTTCGCGAACGATATCATTCTAAGGGCGAACGTTTCGATAAAGTTAACATTCCCGGACTCGGATTGGAGAGTCGAATACGAAATGATTTCAAGTTAGTGGTTATATAAGTATATATATATATATATATATATATATGCGTGTAAGTATATGTGTATGTATGTATGTACTGTACATATATATTTTAACATTTGTTATTATATAAATAATACTTTAATTTAATAATCTTCGACTATTAATCGATACATATTTAAGTTTATTTTCCTTCTTTATACAAAATACACACGTATTCGTTTATCGACAGCATGTAATATGACGTTCGCGAACAAGAGCGGAACTATAAGAAGTATGCCGTCCATCAGTTTCAGCAGGGGCAGAACTCAATGTGTTCGCAAGTTTAGAGCGCCTACAGGATTTATTTATAATTTCAAGTAAGTACGTCATCGAGTTTATGTATTCGTAGGGTACTTATTCGATTTACATTCTAAGATCTTTGTTATTCGGTTATTAACTAAAAACTGGATATGTCTATTTGTTTCTATTAATGATGTATAATATCTAGTTAATATATATATGTATATATAATATATACATATACTTGTGTATAATAACAATACTAATATACATATCACATTCACAAGTGCACTTCTTGTTAGTTAGTGTAAGTTCATACCCACTGAGATACGATTATGTATCTCTGACGCAATTTATAGAAATCGCACTCTTTCATGGCATCGGATGGCAGTACGATTTATAAAACTTATGTCAACGATATTATGGATGAATCATTACTATCATTATTATAACTGTGACGTGCATCACTCTCGTTGCTTATATTATGTAATCTCTTTCAGTTTCAATATAACATTTTATCAATCGAATGAATTACGTGTAATCATATGTGTAATCATATGGGTATTTGAGGTCTGATGTGTTGCTTGATAGTTAGTACTACTAATCGATGTGGTAATAATACATTTATACACACTATTTAGTTATATATATATTTATATAGATATTTAAATGTTTGTACATGGGTTACAACAACAGAAGATATAATGTATTACTTTGAAGCCCTTTAGTAGGACTACTTATATAAATATACTTGTAAATTAACGGAAAACAAACAATTTCAATCCTTCTAATCAATATTATTAATATCATATTATTATTCTAGTAAATAAAGTATACAGATTTGCATATAACACATTATTTCACTAGGTTTACCGAGTTTCACTTGGAACAAACCGGTTGTTCGACTGACTCTCTGCGGGCGATCGATAACGCCACAAAGACTGCGCAATTCCAGCGGACGATTGGCGGCAAGAAGTTCTGCGGCTCGCTGCCCGAGTTCGAGTTGAGATCCCAGACGAATAACGTCGATATCGTGGTCGTGAAGAATCCGTACGACTCGAGAACTTTGACCGGTGTTACCCTACAGTATTCGATGATTAAAGGTAATTTTTTTTATTTTTTTTTTATTTTATTTGGTGGAGTCCTTTCATCCCATCCAGGAACTTATATGAAGTTTTCACTTATAACTATAATATGGTACATATATATGGCTCTAATGTCCCTTCGAAGCCGCTCTCATGTTAAGGCATCCATGGTTTTAACGAGAACCGATCATTTATTTATACACAATTATATAAGATCACTTCTAAATAATATTTTAAGACCCATTTTATTAAATTAATTAATGGTCCGGACGAGGGTCGAACCCGTGTCCTACTGCTTGTGTGTCTAACGCCTTAGCCACTGAGCCACACAGGCAGTTGCGATAATACAATCGTAGTGCTTATAGCTCAGGTATATACCACGAGGTTACGCTACCTTAATACATTGTTAATGTAGGCCGCAACCATCGATGTAGTTAAAGTGGCAATAAGCAATTGAATGTAGTGTATGGAATTGCGATATAGGCGTTGCGGTCGCAGCCCACTACTAAATACCTACTAAATTTAAATTAATATTATTTATTTATACGTATATATTGATAATTACTACCAATTTTAATGTACTATCTATACTATAAATCAAATTATATATTTAAAATACATTATATTAGCATTCCTCGTAATTTTGTGTATATAAATGGAAGATATCATACTATTTTATTGATTTTATTGATATTTATAATTTAAATCCATTGATATAGATAGAAGTCACTTTAATCTATATCCACGAAAAGCCTACTGTTTTAATATTTGACATATATAATATGACTAATATCTGATCAAAATCACTAATGCCATTTTTTTAATTTATCGATAAAAGTGCCATTCACGTATCTATCTTTTACATGCATTGCGTGCGTCAATTGCACAGGTCCACTTTCTTTATATCGATGAGTAAAACATGTAGTATATAACTGAACTAATACTAATTATTATTAATATTATAATCATTATTAATAATTAACATACGAGATCATACATGATCATTGTATGATTTAAGATACATTTATTCACTATTCACTTCTTTTATATATATAATTCTGTTTAGTACACTTACAAAATTGTATACGATTTGTCTACAAATATATTCCATAAAATAGAGATATATGTCAAATGGAAATATTAAGTTTTTTTGAAATTGATCTATTCACATTTTTGTATTAGTTCATTACTCTATGTGATTAATCTTGATTCTTTTGTTACAATTAAGTGTCTTCAAAGTATACCTCTCATAAATATATAAACTAGTATTTATCATCTTATATACCCGCTAATATCGTTATTAGCAATATTTAATTCACTAACATTAATTCGATATTATACTCTAATATCTCTGTATTATTATATCATATTAGCCTAATGAAAACATCATATGCAACACTATCACGTTTACCTGTATATATATATATATATATATATATATATATATATATATATATATATATAAACTGCCTGTGTGGCGCAGTGGCTAAGGCGTCAGACAATCAAGCAGTAGGACACGGGTTCAAGCCTCGTCCGGACCATTAATTAATTTTATAAAATGGGTCTTAAAATATTATTTAGAAGTGATTTTATATAATTGTGTATATATAATAAATGATCGGCTCATGTTAAAACCATAGATTTCTTAACATGAGAGCGGCTTCGAAGGGACATTAGAGCCATATATGGTTATAAGTGAAAACTTCATCTAAGTTCCTGGATGGGATGAAAGACTCCACCAAATAAAAATAACAATATATATATATATATATGTATATAGTTAGTATATAACAATTGACTATTACTAAATTCACCAACAGACTGCAATCAAGATATAGCCCTAACGAACGCCAGTACCCCCGTCACATTCACATCTCTCGGCTACCCTTCCGACTACGAAGGTGACCTCGACTGCGTGATAACCCTGATGACCTCTGACCCGAACGTAAACATACGCATCGACGTCGAACACTTTGAATTGTACGCCGGAGAAGGAGACGACGACGAGAAATGTAGGCCAGAGTACGATAGTCTGGAGGTTACTGCTGTTATGTAATGTAACAATAGATATGATATAGATATGTAGCATTATTAATGTATTATTCCTAATGCTAAAATATTTGTAATATATATATATATATATATATATATTGTAAAAAATTATAAATATAATTGTAAATTAGCCTATTATGTATGAGTGACAAGGAGTGATAAGTTTAATAATCAGTGTTGCTCTTAACATGAATGCAAACATAGTGATAATCCATCTCAGTATATTTTATTTCACAATCCATACAGTAATTATTTAATTATACAAAATAAAAATATAATTCATGTTGATATAACTATTAGTCACTATCCGGTTCATCATTAGCATGTTTATTTATATGCTATCACATAATAGTGCCTTTATACAATTTATTTCATACAAAAAATATAAATTAAAAATATTAAATATAATTTGTTATCTTTACAATACCGCATATATAACCGTACGTTAATACGATAACAATAACTTAATTATACATTCGCCAGTACCTGAACTACGACTTAGGAGAATTCGTTCGGTACGGCCTGTACTGTTCGAGTGGCCCCCCTCCATCTGTGGTGGTCTCCAGCGAACAGCTGTACAGGATCAGATTCACGAGTAACTCGGTGAATTCCGCTCGAGGATTTCAACTTAGAGTTACGATGGTATCGAGTTAGTGTTTCGTCAAGACGCTCCAGCTTAATACCGCTATAAAACATTTGAATATGTCTACTATCTAGTGCTACAATGACTAAACACATAGTGAATACTAAATAATATTACGCCTTTAAACATGACATCTTAGTAGTTTAGTAATTATAGGAAAACTTTTAAATCTTCATTTTATTACATATGTTGAAGCTATAAAACAATTGAATATGTTCAGGAACTAAAGGTATTATCATGTTATTTAAACCACAACTTATATGTATATAGAAACTATATGATAAGTACACTTACTGTTGTCGATATTGTATACCACATATACAACCCAACATAATAACTTCAGGGTAATCCATAATCATCAATCTCGTAGTTAATAAAATTCATGTATTGAGTGAACATTTTTTTTTTTTAAATCGCATCATTTCTAATGTTATGTACGAGTTGATAACGAGTTAGTGTTTCGTGTCGACGCTCGAGCTTAATAATGTAAACTCTCCACGCACCTATTAACATCGTAATCTACCCTCCCTGAACCTTTATTTTTATTGTACTTTATTTATTTTATTTTTGTTTCTTTCTCATGACGCACCCATAACCACCACGCGATTTTGTAGTCAATAAAACATTTTAAAATAAAATAAATAATACCGCGACCCAACGTAATCACTTCAGGGTAATCCATTCACATCAATCTCGTATTTAATGAAATTCATGTATCGAGTGAAAAGCTTTTGTTTATAAAATCGCGCATCATTTCTAGCATTATTTAAATTTACTTTATCGGTTCAACGTTTAATTACTATTAATTAAATATAAACGTCACGTTATCTGCAGATACTTGCGACGAGTTGTTGATCGCAACGAGTGTTCCACAAATTCTAACGTCGCAGAATTACCCGGGATCGTTGCAGGCGTTCGCGAGATGCCAATGGAATATTCAGGCCGCTGATCCAAGTAAAAGAATCACAATTCAAAGTTTATGAAATATAGTCTAGTTTATAGTATAAACTGTATACGATTGTCAAAGAATGCATTTAATACTTCCGTTATAGATATTATCAAAATATCATTTCCTATTTTTCTTTATAATTTATTAATTTATTAATATTCGATAGTTTACTCATTTATAAAGTTTTAATAAAAAGTTTACTTATTTTAATATTTTCTCATTTATAAATATTTAATAATTTTATTATTTATAAATGTTCACTGAAATTTTCCGACTTCTAGTTAACGAAATGGACATCTCGAGTGTGAACCCTGCCCTCTGCGACGATGAATCTCTCACGATTAAAGACGTTTATATTACCTAACAGATATCTATTGCGAATGAATAGCTTACATTCAGAAATATTTGAATATCATAAATAAGTTGCTATAATATTTATAACAAATCTATAGGCGAATATATTATATGCGTATGTGTAAAATGGTAATGAAAAGTCAAAATCTGTAGTATATTTATCTGTAGCTAATAATAGGATGAGGGGCGGGATCATGGATATTATTATTATTATTATCATCAGATTTAGGCAATGCCAGGGTAATTATAGAATCAGTGTTGCTTATCGAGACAATTACCCCTATATAACGCGATCATTTGATTACGAACAACCTACGACCTATATTCAACTGCAGATTCAGACCAGGATAGTCGGCCATCTTAAACAGAGAAAGTACTGCGGTCATCTGAACGCGACCTACGTTAAACATTTGACCTACATCTCGGAGAACTCTAAAGTAGAGGTGAAGTTGACCACCGGCGTCGATGGGCCTAAAGGTCAAGGATTCAATCTTACCTACCATATCACCGGTTAGTGTGAAGCTGTTGCGACGAATAGGAAGCTGGAGAATTTTAGAATCTTACCAATATTGTTAATTAAATTGTAACAATACAATAATAATAATGTCAATGAAAATTATATTGATTTATTTATTATTTAAGAAAATTATAACCTAATGTATAAACATGTCATATATACAAATAATACTTTATTGAATTAAATAGTCCATAATAAAAAGAGATAAACTTAAAATAAACGATTTACAGTCCCACCGTATAAATAAATGAAAATATAATAATTAAAATACATTGATAAACGAGTGCAACGCAATATTTACAAATTCATTTACAAATTTAATAAATATCTATTTCTTAACATCTTTATCTGTAATAGTAATACCAGGACAGGATATCTGTTTTCAGAATTTCATCAGCGGTACTTTTTTAAACTCCAAAATAGTTAATATACAGTATTATATTTATTTATATTTCAATGATTTAAAAGATATCATAAATATTTATAAATTTAATAATTCATTAATTTTTTTTAATTTGTAAATTTCTATATACATTTTATATTTTAAAAATATAAATTCATTTTTAATTTGTTCTATCGTATTTATGTTGCCATTCTACATAATTTGTATTACATTTGATTATTATATTTAAAGCGAAACTTTATAAATGAGTTTATAGCTCGCTTTGTATATATAATTTAAATATGTGGTCCAGGAGTACATGCCACTGGAGTATAATGCAATAGGATTAATTAATTCAAGCATCAAATAAAATATGCATAAGTGTTCATTGTAATATATATGTAATAAGTATATGAATAATATGAAATATATTTTATAAACAAAACACGTTATAAAGTAAAGAACTAATAATAATTATACAACAAAAAACAAATAATAATTAAATACTATTCCGTTTATAATCTAAGCAAGTGAATGTTAATGTCATTAGTTTTAAATATTATTACTTTAGAAGAAAGTATTATTGTACGTAGAAATAGTAATATAACTAAATATTTCATTTAATAATGCCTTTAATTTACCAATAAATAATGTAACGTTATCGCAATCAACTCGTACTAGCACATCATTAACCTCTGACCTCTGACCCCGCGGCTAGGTTGCGACTACGATTACAGCACTACGACCGGCCGCATCACATCACCCCGCTACCCTAACTACTACCCCGACAACGCCCACTGTCGCTACAGTATCAGAGACACGAGGGCTCTGGGGCAACCCGTCGTGTTGTTCTTCAGGTATGAGATCTACACGCGTTCCTTCAGATGTCGTGATGACTATCTAGAGGTTAGTCATGTGACATATCGTTTTTATACTAGTAGTGTGCTTATCGAATAGAAATAGATACTGGATTAATTTTATTGTTTTTCTTTTACAATTAGTTTTCCATTTTCCATTTCTTTATTTACCAAACGGCTTCGAAATAAGACTGATTTTCTGATTCTCGTCGGTGTTATTCTATAGTATTCATGCTGTCTGTGCTTTATTTATATTAGTAAAGTATTACATGTTATTCTATTTAAATGTAATAGAGATCATTTGTTTTTATCTCATTATCCTCTCTCGCTCTCATCTCCCTTTCTCACTCTTTTTCTCACTCTCAGTCATATCTCTCTACCCAGATATAATGTTAAACTATCTAGTGCTAAAATGACTAAACAAATGAATATTAAATGATAGTATGCCACATCTTAGTAGTTTAGTAATTATAGGAAAACTTTTAAATCTTCATTTTATTACATATGTTGAAAATATAAAACAATTGAATATGTTAGGAACTAAAGATATTATCTTGTTATTTAACCCACAACTTATATGTATATAGCAACTATATAATAACTACACTTACAGTTGTCGATATTGAATACCACATATACATACAAACACGTATACAATCACTTAGGTAAAAGTAGAGAATCAAACAAAGACAGTCAGATGCAGTACACATAATTACCCGCATTCCCTATTTACGAACTCTTCCGAAGTGAACTTAACGTTTATCTCGGATAGTTCACTGAATGCTAAAGGCTTTGATATAACCTATGTGTACATACCTATCGAACGTTAGTACTTCGAACTCAATGAGTCACTTTAAAGTGCCAGAAATTAGCGGTAAACTGATTTTTATGAATTTTATAAAAAAATATATCCAGAATTTAATATTTCAAAATAATAATATCGATAATATACATAACTTTAATTTTGAATATTTTAAATATCATTGGAAGAAATAGCAATATAACTAAATCTAAAATAATAAATATCATTTAAATGTTATCCAAAAAATATGTATTAATTGTTGTGTACATATAATTAGATACAATACAATATTATATAATTCTTTAAATCAACAATTAATTCTAGTTAATGCTATTTATAATAGATCACAAATTTTAATTTATAAAATAATATTTGTATTAGAAAATTAAGTTATAAGTTTTAAACTAATTTTGTCATCTAAGCATGTAAATAATTTTCTTTGAAAATATGTTATAATACTTCTGACATGAGTTGTAAAAATTGCATTCTATCCAAGAGCCATGAAACAATTGTACAGAATCAGAAGTGAGTAATCTTGGAATTTAAAACAAAGTGATAATTCATATAATACAATTCTAACTATGATTAGTGCTATTAAGCTATTACACAATTAAGATAAAGATAATATGGGTTAACATATTTTCAATATTCTTGTAATATTCTACTGATTGTTATATGATTTATTAATATAATTATATTACAAATTATTTAAATTTTTCTTAGATATTTTAATATTTCACAAATAATTTTTATTTGTATATTTAAATATAATACTACATTTAAGTTTTCTACAACTATATATATAATGATTATTTTCATTCTAAATAAATTGTCATTAGTTAAAATAATTAACTGATTCTTCCCCAAAACCAATAATAATTACATAATATCACTCGCATCACTCACAGCTTCGTGTAATGTGACCTTGACATCAGATAGCGGTGTGTTCATGACATCTATGTTCTCCACAAGGATCAGCCATATCAATGAAGAATGTTTCCTAACCATAATCGTAAGTCTATCACTTTAATAACTAATTCTCATTTTTATTCCCAAAATACTTAATTATCATAACTCATATTTCTTAGAAATGCCTTTACAGATGTATTAATCAATTTAATTAAAATGTTATTATTATACTAAATTATTATAATCAGTAACATCTATAAAATGATAATAAAATCATATACTAATATTTAATTAATTCAATATATTTATATTAACGAAATCAAATATATATATATATTGAATAGAATACAAATATCGGATAAAATATATATTCACTATATAAATAAATAGTATTTATAATTCTTGGATTAATTAAAAATTCGTAAAATATAACTTCTAAACTATATATTAAAATAATCAGATACCGAGAGGAAAACATATAGACGTGAAATTGACGAGCGCCAGAGGTATGGACACGTGCGTGGGACAGGACAACAGTGAAACAATAGAGATTCAGAAGTGGAACGGAAGCAGTTACGTGACTGTGGATAACATTTGTGAGGTAAGTAATAACGGATTACATCATAATCGGTTATAATAACATTTGTGAGGTTACGTAATAACAGAGTACATCATAATCGGTTATAATAACATTTGTGAGGTTACGTAATAACAGATTACATCGTAATAGGTTATTATAACATTTGTGAGGTTACGTAATAACAGATTACGTCATATAATACATCCGTAACAAGTGTTTCGTTAATTTTTCAATTTCGTATTATTCTTATGTATATTTCACTAACATATGTTAGGAAATATTTATACTTTATAATTTCTATTATATATTTCGACTATATTTTTGCTTAAATTAATTATAATTCAATAAAACACTGCAGGCTAATTTAACTCTCTTTAACTGACATAACAGGTGGTTGCGTTCGATGAAAGTTTCTCGATACAATCCAATCAGATAAGAATTAAATATAAGCCAACACTTGATATGAATATTGTGTATAATAATTTGTAGATTATATTTACTGTAATCGTTGTGGTTAATTTTTTATATTTAATATATATATTTTATATTTAATAAATATTTATTATAAAATGTAACTTAATCATGCATTATACATTATCTGCAAATATTTAATATATTATAAAATATTACTCTATATAATTACTATTTATAAATATAACTTTTACATAAATATAATATAGAATACTATATAATATATTTAGCATGACAAGAAAACAATAATAATGATACAATAACAGACTTTTCGTGAAGATATATTTAATTACAATAATAACATGATGACTAATGTTACATACAAACAGATGTAACGCTGGTAATAATGCTATTAATAGTATAAATAATCAGCGTTTCATGTCCAACATTGAGTTTATTTCAAAAACAATAGTTCTCATCTCGTCTATGGTTAGTTTTAACTGATGATTCTTTATCTTTAGTTGCTGAATAATGTATTTCACATATTACATAACATTAATTACTATATAATAGATCATTATATTAAAATTATACCGTGTGGCTGATATTTAAAAATAAACAAGCGTAAATAATATATCAACATCAATATGATTATTTTTAATTAATAAATAATGATACAATTTTGATAACCAGATATTTGTAAATTATATATGTATAAATATATTTATATAGTATTGGGAATTTTTATTTTAAATAAATGTATATAATTTTAATAAATATAATTATAACATAATATTATAAATGTATAATCAGATATGAATAATTTATAAAATTGAATTTAAGTACATTTTAATTATTAATTTAATATACTTATCATCATATTATTTATAAATTTTAAAATATTTATGTAATATAAACAATATTTAATTATGTAATTATTATATTTACGCAGAACAAATTCTATTTAAATAAACTCATCTCTAAAATATGATATCGTCTTAATAAATAGATGCTGTTATAATCTCATATATTTAATGCGTGGCAATATAAGCTGTATTACTTTTAAGCCCTTTATGAGGACACATTATATAAATATAATTGTAAATTAACAGGAAAAAAAATCAATTCTTCTAATAAATGTTATTTTAATTTTATTATTATTATTATATTGATTGAAGACATAAAGTTTAAATTCAGCGCCGACAACAAAATAAACAATTAGCGACTGTCAATTAAAGTAGGCATTTACAAACCCCCTTGTAGAACTTCACTTCGGCGGAATCTATCTTCGGTGTAGACATAATGGCGTCTGTGCTGCAGTCTACTCCTTTGTGGTCTTCCTCCATAAAGGGAATCAGACTCTGTGGGTTGGAGGGTGTGGTGTTTGGGCAAGCCTTCGCTGTGTGTTCACGTGTAACGTATCGAGAGCGACAAATGCTATTTTAAAAGACTAATAATAATTCAAACATTACTGATTTGTTTACTATATATGTATAAAATTTATATCTGAGAAGAATAGCTACTAGTGTTGGAAATTTTCAGATTTTTTACTCATTCGAAGGTTTCGAATAGTAATTAAATACACTTCGAAGGTTTCAAATAGTATTATTTTTATTAAATTAAGTATTCGCAGGTTTCGAATAGTAAATAAATACACTTCGAAGGTTTCAAATAGTATTATTTTTATTAAATTAAGTATTCAAAGGTTTCGAATAGTAAATAAATATACTTCGAATGTTTCAAATAGTATTATTTTTATTAAATTATGTATTCAAAGTTTTCATATAGTTAAATTATTCATTTCGAATGTTTAAAATAGTAAATAGATACACTTCGAAGGTTTAAAATAGTATTCATTTTATTAAATTAAGTATTCAAATGTTTCGAATAGTAAATAAATACACTTCGAAGGTTTCAAATAGTAAATAAATAAACTTCAAAAATTTAAAATATTATTATTTTTATTAAATTAAGTATTTGAATGTTTCGAATAGTAAATAAATATACTTCGAAGGTTTCAAATAGTATTATTTGTATTAAATTAAGTATACAAAGTTTTCTAATATTTAAATTATTCATTTTAAAGGTTTAAAATATTAAATAAATACACTTTGAATATTTCAAATAGTAAATATATTTAATAATTAAACAAAATAATAATTATTTATTTTGACAAATATATATAATAATAGTATGTAATATAATTAAAAAGGGCAATTAATTTTGATTAATTAATATCAATAAGTCTAATTTCTCTGGACATAATTTTGAACGTTTTTTTGTTAAAATATTTGAAGCCATAGAACATATTCTTTATGTAGGAACAGAAGATGACTGCCCAGTTAAATATTTTTTTTTCAATCTTGGAAAGAATAGGAAATAACTTATCGTGGTCTGATCACCATATTAATGGACAATCATTCCTGTCAATTCTTGGTTTATCCAGATATAATTTCAGTTCATCTATTTCATTATAAAAAAATATGAATGATATGAATTATATACTTATAATAGAGGTATACCACGTCAGAAATTATTGTTATATTATAAACAGATTCTATGTTTACAATTTTTGAGCAAGGTTAAAAAGTTAAAAACGGAAGTAAATAGTATTAAATTATTTATTAGTGTTTATTGTATAATAAAATATATGCCTTTTATCGTTTTTTTTCGAATAGTTAAATTAAATATTCGAAATTTTCATTTTGATATTCAAATTTTTCGAATAATTAGATTTAGGTATTCGCCATTTTCGAATATCTGTCATATTCAAAAATATACTATTTGAAAGAATCGAATATTCAAATATTCTATTCGATATTCCAAACCGTTTCCAACACTAATAGCTACTGTATATGATTGTTTGATAAGAGTATATAAATACGTAAGATATTGAAAAGTTAATTTAATAATTGTAATAAAATAAACAATACAAATATACCATTTTTTACTTGATCTTTACAAGCTAATTATATTCATACTGTGTATTTATATTTCAAAATATAGATATATACAATATATAATGCATATACTAAAGTGAGTTTTGTTTTTCTAAAGCTTTTTTGAGTAATATATAATATTATCATTATTATATATAATATGTATATTATAAAATATAATTAAATAATCATATTTTCTCTACTAATACTAACATATGTAAATTATAGTATAAATGATTATATAATAGATAAAATGTTATTGGAAATATAATATATAAAATAGATAAGAATATTAGAATAATAATATTATCTGTAAGCTGGTAATTAAAGCATATATGAGGCTATTAAAGATAATTAATTTACAGTTTACCATTGTAGAAACATTAATTGTTGATAAAAGTAAATTCAAAGGTATCACCAGGTTTAATTTAGTTGCAGCAAGATTCCACATGTTACAACTTGGTGAATATTGGACAACTTAAATGTTAAACTGAATGATAACTAGGAGTTGTATCGTAGTAATGCATGTCGTGATCAGTATTATGTACGAGCGGCGTTCCAGCGCGATATTATATTTAAAATTAGTTCATATTCTAATATGAATGAATAATTATTTTCCCGAATATTGAATATAATAGACGGAAGGATGTTCAGAAGCTATAAGTAGCTTATATTAAGAATATCTTTATAACAAAATATCGCATATAATGATGATATAATAGTAATAATAAAAATAAAATAAGAATTGTTTGACTGAATACGGTATCGATATGAACGACTATTTCGGTACACATCCGTAATTTAAGGGTCATGTAAGGGTCACGCGGGGTCAAGTCGGGATTAGGGTCACAATGGGGTAACGCCCGCGCCGGTAGTGGGTGATAGGTAACCTTACAGTCGACGTCCCTGTAGCAGTGTGTATTGATGGACACCTTGCTGAAGATCACCCTCAGCTTGCGGAAGTCTAGCACGAGGTTCTCGCGATGTTCGTTGAACTTGAGACGTTTGTCCGCCAGGCTCGGGTTGGAGAGGAGACCATTGGGGACCTATTCGGGTGGGGGTGGGGTAGGGTTGGAGAGGAGATCGCTAGGGACCTATTAGGGGGGATGAGGTGGGGTGGGGTTGGAGAGGAGAGGAGATCGTTAGGAAGCTATTAGTGGGGTGGGGTTGGAGAGGAAACAGTTGGGGACCTATTCGGGGGATGGGGTGGGGATAGGGTTTGATACTAGAGCGTTGGGAACCATTAAGGTAGGGTAGAGGGTATTCAATAACTATGTAGTAATTCCATATAAGATATATATATGACATTATATTATAAAAATTAAATGTATTTTAATCTAATTATAAATTTCTGTGTACATGAATATAATTAGATTGCATTAAAAAGTAACACAAATTAAAATTCCGCAATTGTATACCATGATTAAATCAGGTGCATGTAAAACAGCTACTAGGTAGAAGTACCCACATAAACTTATAATAGGTCTGATATACAGGTGTGCATACCTGTATACCTGATCACTATAGCCGCTTACTATTCTTCCCTATAAACTGTACGCTTTTAATAGTTTTTTTAGAAAGTTATGAGATACTAATATTAACATACTTTACAGGTAATAGGTGGTAACCATGTTGACTTCGGTGGGAGAAAGATAGGGGTTAGGGTAGGGGGTTTAGTTAGGGTAGGGGGTTTAGTTAGGGTAGAGGGTTTAGTTGGGGTAAGTTAGCATGCCTACTCTGTATCTCTATGGATGATGATAATTATTGCATGTATTATCTATTAATCATGCCATTAATGAATGTACATTACCGAATGAACTAGAATAGATGGGGAACTAACGTGGATTGTTTTAATCGTATTGAACATATCCAATGTTTTCTGAACTATTTCGTGCACTAATTGCATGCCGATGGTGCAGAATCGTGCTGTGTTTATTTCTTTTCCCTATATTTAGATAGAATTCTTAGATTCTATGTATGTGTAGTGGTTCAAGCTCTATATATTAATAAGTATCACAATATATACATTTATATTTATAATAAATATTCTCAATCATAACAAAATTAAATGTTAAGATTGAATTTAACGCGATGATGGGGGAACCCCACATTTAATATATTTGGTAATAAATATTTAGTAGATAGCATTATAATTAATACAATTAAGTTGGAAAAGTTGATTAAACTTTATATTACTTTATAATTATAATTCAATATTAATATAATTCTAGTTCATACATGCACGATTACAAACGTGTCTCTATGTTTCGACGTAAATCTAAACTATCGGTCGCTCGCTAACCGTATTCTGTTCGTGTAGATGATTCTGAACGAGTGGCATCTGTTGACCGGCGGGCTGCATTTGATGTCGTTGAAGGTCGTGCATGAGTTTAGGCAGCATGTGTTGCATGATGTTGTGCTGCGGTTGAGGATGTTGCCCTCTGTGTTGCGCGGCCTGCTGCTGATGCATGGGAGACTGGAAGTGTTGTTGTTGTTGTTGGGGAGGGGGCGGCGCTCCGAGATGTTGCGCCTGCTGTTGCTGGGGAGGCGGGGGCTGATGGGGGTAGGCGGTCTGCTGAGTCATCATCTGGGGTTGGATGTGGTGTAGTTGAGGGTATTGTTGTTGAGGGGGTGGCTGCTTAGGTTGCTGCTGCTGCTGTTGGAGTTGCGGAGGCGGCAGGTGACGCTGCAGTTGTTGGGGAGTTGGTTGTTGTTGTTGCTGTTGTTGTTGTTGTTGTTGCTGCATTTGTTGACGATGTAATTGTTGTTGTTGTTGTTGCTGCTGTTGTTGTTGTTGTTGTTGTTGTTGTTGTTGTAAGTGTTGTTGATCTTTTAACAGTTGAGGTACCTCTCCGTAGTTCGCCATCTTGTGCTGAGTTCATAAAGTCAGTTAGAATATGAACGATATAGTAATTAAGCTTAAGTGTGTTAAAATCCGATAGAAATCAAACAATTAAATACATTTTATTAAATAAGACTAATATAAAATATATTTTTTAGTTTCTTTCAAGAAAGTATACAATGAATCGATCTAAAATACCATTAAAATCATCTTTCATGACACTATATTAATTGAAAAATAATTTATTGTGTTTTTATTAATAAATATCACCTATATAATAATATATCAATGCATGCACTGGTGTTCAAATGTAACCCTCCCCTTAATTACAGTTATGATATATCTATTATTCATACCAGGGTTGATGGTTTTTTCGGTTTTTACGTAAAAACCAAAAAACCCGGTTTTTATGGTTTTTACGGTTTTTACAATACAAACAAGTACAAATTATAATTTTTTCATAACAAAAAATTAACTAAATTGTATTATTTTCATTATAATTTTAAATATATAGACATCACATAATGGAAGAGTTGGAATCGTAGAATATATTATTTTTGATTGTTACGAGTATATTATATATATTAAAAAAAAATATTAAATATTATCAAGCCTATCAAATATTATTTAATACTATTATATTATTGTTATCATAAAATAGATTATTAGCTATATGTAATTAAAGTGGTCTTGAATCAATAACAGGGTTGATGGTTTTTTCGGTTTTTACGTAAAAACCAAAAAACCTGGTTTTTATCGGTTTTTTCAAAATAAACAAGTTCAAATTATAATTTTTTCATAGCAAAAAATTAACTAAATTATATTATTTTCATTATAATTTTAAATATATAGACATCACATAATGGAACATAATTATTATTCAACATTATAATAAATTTAATAAGTTCCTCAGTTAAAAACCATTATTGTTAAATAATTATAAATGAATAGATATCATTTTTATAGCTATTTAAATAAAAATATAATATCAAATGTAATTATATAATATGATTACATTTGATATTATATTTTTGATTCATATTTATAACATTTAATTTGATAATATAATAGTTAAAAATATTATAGTTATTTTATTTGCGTTTAGAGTATTTCGGCTATAGCCACACCCATAGTCCCACCCCTTTTGAAATCGCCGGCTACAGTGTCTGGTAACCATTACAATATACTAAAAATTGTAGTCTAAAATAGTACTTTACTTAAGTTTGGTAATATTTGGCTATTACATATAAATAACTATTATTAATAATAATATATTATCATAAAAACTATAATTTAAAAGTTAAATTAATTTGTTAAAAACCGACGAAAAAACCAATTTGAAAAAACCAATTTTAAAAACCGAATCAACCCTGCTTTTAAAGCAGTGCCTTAATTCATATTATTTAGTAAAATGATTAAGTTGGGTAATATTTGGCTATTACATATAAATAACTATAATTAATAATAATGTATTATCATAAAAACGATATATTTTTACATTTCAATATATAAATAATTCATAATTAGAATATTCTGCCTAATGGTGGTGTAATTAAATTTGTTATCACATAATCATTGTATCTTAGGCATGTAAGTGTACTTAGATTAGAGTCCTACCCACTCACTGATATAACATATAATGTAGGCAATTATAACTTATAATTTAAAAGTTAAATTAATTTGTTAAAAACCGTAAAAACCATAAAAACCATAAAAACCATGGTTTTTACAACTTGAAAAAACCGTAAAAACCGACGTAAAAACCAATTTTAAAAACCGAATCAACCCTGATTCATACAAATATGTATAATATGAGAGTATATCATTGTATATATATATATATATATATATTAAATTAGATTTATTTATAAATTTTAAGCAGATCTATATTCTAAATTTTAAATAAAATATCAATTTTTGTTAGTAAAATCCGATGTAAATACATGTACATTTAAAAGAGTTATTATAAAATGATTAGTACGACTAATTTTCTTTACAACAATATTTGCAATTATTTATTAAATTACATGCAATATAAATACACTTTTACTCGCCACACAGATATGTATAGCATAACACCAAAATATAATATTACTTTGTTATATATTAGTAATGAACAATTAGTTTTCATCATATAAATAATAATTGAAATATATTATTTTATATTTTAAAAGCGTATAGTTTGATACAATTTAACAAGAAAATTAAAAATTAAACAAGACGCATTATCTAAAATTGACCCCATATAGGTGGCGCTGTTAGTTTATGTTAAAAGAATCGAAGTACACGATTTCGAATTAGTGTTATATCTTTCCTTAGAAATATCTTTTCTATTAAATAAAATAAAATAATAAATGTTATTATATTTGATTAAATAGACTCAATATTTTTAATTATTAATTAAATATAACATCATTTTATAAATAATTTGAATAAAGTTTATCAATTTACGTTAAAAATCAACAGATTTTTTAACATTTATATTTTATATAAGAATAATTTTGATTTAAATAATGATAATTTATAATATAATAAATATTATATCTAATGATATAGTGGAATACAAATATTCTTTAATGGGCTAATTCAAGATTAAGTAACATAGGATGAATTTAAATTATAGTTAGATGATATTATATATATATCTATAATATTATTAATACATTTGTGTATAGTTATTTTATTAAAATATTACAGTAATTATTATCATTATTTAAATACATTCTAAAATATTATTTATATTTTGTTGTTGTGAAAAATATTTGAATTTGAAGAAGGTATTTTATCCCATTCCTATATAATGTATATTATATATATAAATAAAAAATATTAAAAATTAGTTTTTATGGAATTTATTGCGTACTGGTAACTTGAGACAGATTATTTATGAGGTCGACATTAAATATTAAAGTTATATTATTATATTTTAATTTATAATATTTATTTAATACATGAATTCATGTACTATAATATTACAATGTATACATATAGGTGTATATTACTTGTATTTAATATTAATACGAAAATTCAAATTAATTATTAATGGATCATCTATTAGATGTATCTGTATATATTATAATATAAATATTATATTTAATATATAATATTATTATATATACTATATAATAATTATATAGAATGAATGTATTGAATAGGAATATATTAAGTATCAACAATAATGTTATACATATTATCAACATGGTAAAATAACGTGTAATGTAATTATGTAATACTATTTATTAAAAATAAGTCATTGTATACTATTAATACATTACATTTATTTATTAACAACAAAATAATTAATTATATTTTTTTAAATTATATTAAAATTAGATTAATATTAACAATATTATTTAATAAATGAAGTTTAAGATTATGAAATACATTACATTTGCATTTATCATTTTATATATAGTTTAAAATAACATAATACCTGTATTGTGTCTATATACTTATTACTATATTTATATAACTACATAATCATATTTAAATATACAAATTATTTGTTTCAAAAATTCAAAATAATGTTGACAAACAATTTCAAAGATAATATCATAGGTATACTAAAAACAACAAACTAGGATAAATTTATTATACATATATAAATATATATATATATATATATATATATTAATATCTCAATATCACGTTATTCCTTTTCGTGTAATAGAAGTAAAACCTGTTTAAAATGCGTATAAGCGTTCATTATAATTACGAAACGACACATGAAAATATAAGTTTTAAAACTAAAAGATACCTTGGAAGTCGTATACGACGTATAATAATTCATAATAATTATTCTAACTAAATGTACAACATCACATGTTATCTATATACAAAATTAAATACCAATTCTATAATGAAATGAATTATAAATTATAATTTATAATACCCAAACAAAACGATATGACTGTATCTATTACAAAATTAAATACAAATTCTATAATAAAATGAATTATAAATTATAATTTATAATACCCAAACAAAACGATATGACTGTATCTATTACAAAATTAAATACAAATTCTATAATAAAATGAATTATAAATTATAATTTATAATACCCAAACAAAACGATATGACTGTATCTATTACAAATGATAATATCATAATTATATTATAGACTATCCCTTTTCGATTAGATCAATATCATGAGTCTTATTTTTTAATGTATAGGTTAATAATTATTAAGATGGAAGAAAATTGATTATGTGAAATATGGATATTTTTTCAGATACAACTGAAGCTTACATTACCTAACACGAGCTTCACATCAAATTTCGACTAAAACTAAATTATAAACATATATTAAACTTTTGGTATGAACTGTATTTTAAATATCTAGTATATATATATTCCTTAAGTTCGCAGTACAAAAACCTACTATAAAAAACCTACTATAAACTCCTAATATGAGGTCTTTCTATAACCTCAACATAGGTCATAGCAGGTATTTGTAGTACAGTGTACTAAGTATACTTATGTTCTAACTATATTAAATCTAGTTGTAAAATACTAAATTAACTCTAAATATTATAAATATATAAAGTATATATAAAGTATACTTTTCCTATAGGAAAGGTAGCATAAATAAGCGTGGTTATAGGAGGTATTGAAATACTGTATTGGTACAATAGGAATTACTAAGAATATTCACGATTTTATTTGTTGGGTAATTAACATTTTACTAGAAACACCAACATTACTTTACTACCGAAAGAACGTTAACGTTGTATTAGTATAAATTAATACACATTAATCTTACATAAAGTAGAATATATGAAATTAATGAAATTAATATATAACATTTACAATTAGGAAATATATCAATACATTATTTTATACTTTATGGAAAATAATGATTATATACAAAGATTTTGCGAAGCAGCCCCTTCGGAAAATCGTTGTTATATATATTATATAATTTATATTTTATTATTATTTAATATATTAATATAATATACAATAATATATATATATATAATCACAGTATGGATTATATTATTATATTAATATATTGATGTATTATATAATTTACAATATAGTTCCTAATATATATTAAGAGTAAGACCTAATTGATACATATAGGTCCTACATGTATTTACTTGCACAGGTATATAATTATATAATAATAATAATAATAATAATAATAAAATTATAATAATAATAATCAAAGTGTAGGCATTACATATGTGTGTGTTTGTGTGTGTGTATGTGTGACCTGCATAATAAGTGTAATTATCATAAATATAAAGAAAGTCTTTACATTTATGGTAATTTTATATTCTTTTTTTAGTTATGTAATACCTAATGTAATACCTGTAATAGGATGTAATATTGATTTTTATATACAATGATAATAAAAATGAGCAAATTTGTAAATATTTATTTAATTTATAGGATTTATATTTATTTTTTGATAAATTTCTCGTAATTAATCTAATATAAAATGTCGAATAATTATATAATCTAGTTCATATAGTATTATTATTTTATATACATATTGATTTATGTATTTTAATATTGATGTTCATTATAAATAATCTAATATATTAGTTATATTCTACGAATTAATAAGAAATGAATACAAGTAATAGATTTGCAGATAATTTTTGGGTTTTTAAATAATTTATTAATTATTAATTTAATATATTATAAATAAATAATTTACATTTATATTTATATATATATATAAAATATAAAATATCATACAATATAATTTCATAATATAGCACTTAATATTTGTTTTGAATCATAATCAAATTAATTTAAAATTATTCAAATTGTTATTTAAAATTTTAAATTCAATTTAAAATTGTGAACACTATTTCAACTTGAAATTCATGTAATACATTATGTATAATATGTATTACAATTATAATATGTATTACATACCATGTAACTTGGTCATCGTGTGATGTATATATTATCTGATTATAATTATAGTCTACGATCTATTAACGTTACTAATTATATATTTTGAATTGGATTGTGTTTATGATAAACTTTATCAGAGCGTTCATTATTATAATCATTTATGATTTAATGATTCATTACTATAATGATTATTATCATGTAATAAGTCATAGATTATTATAATTGATATACTCATTATATCGTCGATATACATACTTAGTAGTATGATACTACTTATGATAAATACTACCTAAAGTAGTATGCTAATACTTTTGATGTATTATAATAATACATAATATATAATACATAATATGTTAAGACTTATGATAAGTGTACATTAATTTATTAAATATTTTAAAATAAATGTTATATAACTAGTCTATTGATAGAAACTATGATGTAAATTCAATATATATATAATACTTATATTGACCAAATGCAAATATTTATAAACAATACTATGCATAGATCAACTAAAGGGGCGCCAATGAAATCAACATTATATCAGTATATTATATTCAATATATTTTAAACGATTATATTTTAATATTATCTGAGGAGAGAGAATATTATGTGTAGATTATGAATATATATGCTTGTTTATCATGTATACAACTTTTATATTGTATACATACTATATTGTTTGTTGTATACTGATGGAATTTATATACAAAGTATCATACTTTGTATACTCAGTATGATAACACTTTTAGTAATTAATAATATAATAATTTGATATTGAATAACGACTCCTATAGTTGAACTGTATGAATTCTTGCCTTTAATAATCTTTAACCAACAATATATAAAAATGTGCATTCATTTATATCAATGTTACATTGATGTTACATTGAATGTACTTTACAGAATAGTCTATACTAGTAACTATACGCTTTAATAAGTAGCATCGTATAAAATATAATTTAAGTTAATATATTTAAAATATATACTATATGTTCAAAAAAATAATAGTTATATATGTGAAATATAACATATCAATATTCCTCATCATTTTTTTATTAAATGTATTTAAATTGAAGATATCATACTTATATTGACATATTTTTTGACCTATATAATATGAATAAAATTATAATCGCTGAAGCCATTTTGTTAATTATCGAGAAAAGTGTCATTCAAATATCTATGTTTTACATGCATTGCATGCATCAATATCGTCTTATCCACTTTCTTATCCACAATTATATACGCTAATTTTTAGACTGCTTTAATTCCAGTTTCAATTAGTGTTTCTTTCATCATCAAGTTAATTTACTAAGAAACTATCCACAACATGTCAAACGTTGTAACACTGACCTAATTCTTAAGATAACAGCATTCTAGTCACCTTTCTTTATCTTTTATAATGAAATTGATCTTTTTGCATATCAATATGTCAATTCTTATTGATATTACTTCACGTGTTTTCACTTCTTACGTAATTATCATCTTTTTATATGCTAATATTTTTGGGGACTAAGCATTATTTTTTATTAAGACTTATTTTAATTATTTATTAATTACTAAATTACTTAAATTACCACGAAGCAGCTAATATTCGTGGTATCATTATGTTCGTCATTGTCGTAAAGTTACATCTATGATCTTAACCTTCGCCCATAGACTTCAGCTACGCTACTTGTTTATATCTTAAGATGCGGAGCTAAAATATCAAATGCGTGCGTTATCGATTTATTTCATATCTGTTTTCACATTAAATTTTATTCTAAAATTGTATAGTAATTACATGTATAGTAAAATGATACGTGAAATTAGATATGTCAAATAATCGATTGCGAATGTATTTTATTTGTTGAAGCTTTTCTAATATATATCATTAGTAAAGATTTTTTAAAGTAAAGATTAAACACATGATTAAATATACTTACTAAATTTGTTCGAAACATTACTACCTTAATAGGTTGTTATTGTTATCAGACAAATGTGTTGTTATAATGTAAATTCGTATCAAACTATACACCTTTAAAATTTAAAATAATGGGTTTTTAAATTATTATTTATTTGATGAAAACTAAGTATTCATTACTAATATATAATAAAGTAATATGATCTGTTGGTTTTAAATGTTATATATATTTATATGGTGAGTAAACGCTAATTTACAATGATTGTAATCAAACAAAACATTCAAAACGTTATTGATAAAAGCCGCATTAAATCCAAATCTACTTCAGTGACAATAATACTGCTAGCAGCGGCCAGTATTCACTATTAGTAGGTTGTTCAGACGAGAGTGTTTATCTTAGCTTCGCAATATCTTTATTATAGGTCTTAACAACGCTCATTCCTATCTAATTCTGTGGTCATTGTGTTGCTAGAATTTCAATTGGAAATCTATAGGCCATGCTACACACATATGACCTATATAACATAGGCTATGTTAAATCTCAGTGTAACTGAATTCTTTGGTTTATCAGCGTAAGCACTACTGAAGTAGGTCGAGTATGTGGTTCAGTTTAAAAATCTAATTTCCACATTAATAACAGCATTAAAAGTGATTAACGATAATTGAGGTGATATTATAGCATTTAATCCTCGAACTCACTAAATAATATTAATGTATTTGTATATAATTTTGTTTGTATTATCACCACATTATAATTCTTGGAGTGAATTTCTATTTAAAGTACAGGCTAATAATATGCGCCTATATCTAATAACACAAAATATCTATCTTAATCTTAACATACTTTCTTAACATACTGTTGTAGGATTCCGAATTCCTGGGAACCAGTGGATTCGAAGCCCTCTCGCGTCGATGCAAAGAAGGCAGACAAACGTGCAAAGAACTGGAGGACTTCTTCCGATCCAGGTATTCACTTACACTCCGCGTAACCTATCCGCGAATGTAGCGCGCATGCTAATCTTCGTAGGTCCAAGATAGAGGAAGAATACGGTCAAAGTCTGATGACTCTAGCGAAAAGAAAAGATAGATACAGCGAATTTGGGTTATACATTTTCTATTATATATATATATATAAATATATGTATTTATTTATATATAAATTATATTAATTCATACATTTATATATATAAAATAAATATTAATATAGCAATAGTATACATTATTTATATATATATATATATATTAGATTATGTATAAATAGAAAATTATCACGAATCACTACTACTAATAACCCTACCGATTACGGGCGTATCGTTACCTCCCACTCCGTTGATTGACAGCACGTCGAGGACTTCTCTGGAGGCGATACGTATCCACGCCAACAACATAGGTCACCAACACCAACAGCTGTCCAAGGAGCTCGGTCATCTGGTCAACGGCATCGCGGAGTTTAGAACCTCCCAGAAGCATTCGTTTAAAAAAGTTACCGTCGTCTAGTTATTATCTGCGTTGAGCTTATTGTTATTGTTATTGTTATTTGGTGGAGTCCTTTCATCCCATCCAGGAACTTAGATGAAGTTTTCACTTATAACCATATATGGCTCTAATATCCCTTCGAAGCCGCTCTCGTGTTAAGGCATCCGTGGTTTTAACGATAGTCGATCATTTATTTATACATAATTTGATAAGATCATTTCTAAATAATATTTTAAGACCCATTTTATAAAATTAATTAATGGTCCGGACGAGGCTCGAGCCCGAGTCCTACTGCTTGTGTGTCTGACGCATTAGCCACTGAGCCACACAAGCAGTTTTACATGTATATATATATACACATGTGTGTATTCTCGGCGAATTAAACAACATCAATAGATGTATGCGTTCGTTAGCGAGGATTTAGCGAAACGAAGATATGTCACTCGTATCTTTTTACGTGAAATAAATTTTAATGACGATTAGTTTGAAATATTATTCGCAATGCAATAGTTGTAGATAATTTCAAAAGCGAATTGTCTAAGTATTTTTATATAATAATTAAGCATGTTACAAAATATGTATATAATTTTACATCGGAAATGGACCTTGATTTATCATATTTATCGAATACGGCTGTATATTCTAAGAAAAATGGACCATTTTCAATGGTTCTCATAAAATAATGTTATATTCTTAGTACAAATACTATAAATAAAATGTGTACTATATACAAAAATATATATAAATTTTTATTTATAATAGTAATATATTTTTCAAACGTAAACAAATATAAACTAAAATAAATTAGAAATAAATAGTTTGCAGTAAAGAAAGTTTTCATTAATTTCACAAATTAATTAGAGTGAAAATCTTTGCTTCGCAAAATCCTTGTTGTCTGCAAATATAAATACTTTATATTATGGAATATATATTTGCTTAAATAGAATAACAATGAATTATTTTCGATGACCACCATCTTTGTAGCGTAATAACAACACTGCTGATACAATACTAATACATATTACGATAATAGGGACCCCCTAATCAATCCTAGTCACAAGTTTGAATCTCTTTTCCGTTATTATTTGAGCCAACTTTACACATTCACATATACCTTCCTTATGTACACAAATGCCTATTTGTTAAGTGAACACAGCGAACGAGGCTAATACTATAAAAGTAGTGTGTCAATAGAAAATGCATTCATTTATTAATACAACACACTCGTTAAATTACTTCATACAAGTTACATTCACATAAATATATCATAAAATCATATAGTATGTAGTAAAGCTTTTACTTTGTTCAGGGCAACTTTACAATTATAAATAAAGAACAACATTATTTGATAAATATTCGTTATTAATTTAAATATCATTAAGATATATGTTATGTATAACAATATATATTTTAAAACGATTCTATGATTATAAGTTACAGAAAGTACTATACTTCTTATTTTCTATATTGAGATGCTTAATAGTAATTAAAGTTAATTAGTAATTGCAATTTCTAAAATCCCCTTAATGTAAACACGCCCTTAACATAAACACGCCCCCTTAAGGGCAGGGGGCACGGGTAAAAATCATGAAAAAAAAAATTATTTGTAATATTATTTTATTATTTATTTATAATATTTGAAATATTATCTTTAAAATGGTACCAAAATGGTTTATTTACGTAAAATAAAACTAATAAAAAGAAGCATTTTAAAACAACTATAAAGAAAAAATAATATTTGTAATAAATATTTTTATTAATAGATGTATTATTTATACTGATTATATTATTATTCGTATTCATTATATATATATATATTAATTTTATATAACTATACTGATATCTATATTACATTTCATATATATAATATGTCATTTATATGTAAAATATCAATAAAATGTAACTTTAACTTTAAACTTGATTTATACAAAATAATTATTTTGACCAACTACGTTCACTATAATTTCAATAAGTTTAGTAATATTACTTTATTCTATTTATTTTGTTTGCATTATATCCATAACATATGTAGCTTTATTATTCTAGTTTTTGTATTGATAAGAATTTATATTTATTTTTAAAATGATATTTTTGTAACATTTTTGTTAATATTTTGTATGTCATATACATAGATATGCATAACTCTTATATTATTAAAAAAAAAACTTGAAAATGATGAATAACAATTATCAGATTAATTAGTATACAACTAAAAAAAAATTTTATAATTTTAATATAAATTACTTAGTGAATTAAGTTTTGAAAATGAGTCCTTTTTTGTATCTTTTACATGTAAACGAAAAACCCGTGCCCCCTGCCCTTAACGTAACCCCCTGTACATCGATTATATATACAGTTTAAAAAAAATATTTTAAAGTCATAAAAAATATATATGTAGTTGAATTTATTTTATAATTCAAATTATAAGTATCCCTAAATATTATAAGTTACTTGATTTTATGCAAAATATTTACTTAATGAAAAGCCCCCTTAACGTAAACAAGCCCATGTGCGATGACGCGTAACCCCGGTACCTATCGCCAGGCGGAGGTACTGATCAAGAAGAGCATCGCTAAGAAGCAGGACCAATACAAGAAGACGATGTCGTCGAAGCAGACCTTCGAGAAATACTCGCTCGAACAGGAAACGGTGGACGCGCACGTAGACCAGTGCAGGCGGGGTGGTAGCAGCTCCCTTACCTGTAAGGAGATGGAGAAGGTACATGTGGGTGTGTGTGTGCGTGTGTGTGTATGTGTACGTGTGTGTGTGTGTGTGTTCACCAAAGCAGCTGTATATTACATCTTCAGCATATTCTGAAATTTCAAACTTTTTATAACTACTATTTTTTATGCTCAACTATTTAATAATAAAATATTGGTTCACAATGTCAGTATATATTCATACACGATATACGATCTATTTACAAATTTGTTTACTTTACCATGATAATAATCATATTGTTTACTAACCTACTTATCTTGATGTTTTTTGTAGTGTATAACATATATTCAAATAGATATATGATGTATATATACATATATTTATATATTTAAAGATAAATTCATAATGATATAATATATTATTTATATACACACATATATATATATATATATATATATATACACACATATATATACACATGTATACTATAATGTATCTAACATGACCCAGTACACATATTTATATAACTTCCACAGCACTTGCATAAACAAATGAAGATACAATCAGACTCCACTAAATATAGTTAGTAGAGTCTGCCTACCCTACATCACGGCGATCCCTCCTTCCCCCCATGCCCCCCCCAGTGGTTACCCCCCCCCCCCCCCGCCTGGTGGAGCTCCCCTCCCTAATCTCTATAGCCCAGATAACGTGCGCGCAATGCGTAGAATGCACGCAGATATCGCATAGATAGCAAGCGCACACACACTGTGATTCGTGGTCAGAGCAGTGATTCATCACCTCGTGCACTAGTACACAACTCTCTAGTAAATGTAAACATTACACCTAAGCATTATATCATATCTAATTAATGATTTTAGCCGAACGTGTTATTAATTATTGAAAGATTGCAAGATATTGTTGTTTGGATGATTCATTGTTTGACATTTAAGTCCATGCATAGATAGTTACACAACAACAAGGCAGTTATACTAATAGGAACATACTATTGTGTGTATATCTATATGAGCATATATGTTAGTGTATATGCATGTGAATGTATATATTGTTCGTTGAATAGTAACAGTGAATTCTTCTCTCTATTCAATGATCCCCTCCTTGAGTGAATCAACCTGATGCATCATCGCTCACATTGTCTACAAACTATGCGTACATTGTCTACATGATCCACATATATTGTCTACATACTCAGCATATATTGTCTACACGCATTGCGCACATTATCTACATGCATCACTCATAATGCCTAGATGCTCCGCGTACATTGTCTACATACATACCGAACATTGTCTACATGCATAGGCTCACATGTGAATAGCATGTAGTACTATATGCAAAGGTATACATCTGGCTTTACTTCATTGCTAAGGATGAGTAATCATGAACTAGGCCATCGATCATTAATCATGGGTTGATATAGACAGTCTTATACAATGTGTATAAGTACCAAACTTTAGGTATGCATGTATGTGTGTGTGTATGTAATATACAAACCCATTGCGAATATTATATAAACTTATTCTATGGTATATAAATCATAAATAATCTAATATTATATATACTTATTCTACGGTATATAAATCATATAATAAACTACGATTCCCTTCTCTAGTTATCTTTATATAACTAACGCTAACAACTGCGTTAACTTATAGCAAGGCTAGGACATCACATCACTATTTCTGCATGGGGTACTTTTTGTACTCTAGACATGATATTTGATAGTAGTATATTTAAATATATTTAAATGATTTTATTTTTGAATAAAAATATTAGACTATTGACTTATCAATAAAATGCATTCCTATTTTTTATTTTATATTTTCATATAAATATTTTAATAAAACACAAATTATTTATAAATTATGTTTGAATTGAACTGTATATTATTTATGTCAACATTTCAAATAATATAATATATATTAAATGGTATTATGAATTTAATTTAATCATATTTAAATCATTTATTTAAAAACGTGTGTTTACATAAATTATTGTATCAAATTCAAATTTGTACTCCTGGACGATGATGAAATATGATAAAATCACTCAAACGGAAAATAAAAGTTTCACAAAATATGCGTTAGCAGTCTTTGCTTCTAATAAATATATTAATCGAGTATATTAAATACAATATGCCTAAAATTTAAATCATTCATATAATCACTACGAATATATACACCTACGGTGGTATTTTCTAATACTACCAACCCTGCGTTATATTAGTTAAAGGATATGAGTTACATTCGACCAATCATAATAGACCTCACCCCTAAATTATATTAGTTAAGAGATACTACTGATATGAGTTACAATCGACCAATCATAATAGACCACACCCCTAAATTATATAAGTTATGGGTACGGACGCTTTAAGCCGATCTATTGCTACAGATTACCAATACAAAGAGGACCTGACGATACTGGAGATCAACCGCAACCAATGGAACATCGACATGAAATCGATGGCTAACGTAAGCTCCGCCCCCCCTTCGACCTTTGTTGACCTCTAACCCCTATCTCTCGTTAGACAGATTGTCGAATGCTTTGAACAGGATCGATTAAAGTTCATCAGAAATGAGATCTGGACCTATATTAATCTGATATCCTGTTCAATATTGACCATTGATAAGGTTGCCTATATATCATGTGATAATATATATATATATATATATCTCATGTGATAACATGTATTGATAAAGTTCACAATGGCATTATTTTAAAACAAATCACTTTTAATCTTATTTTAAATTTTTCAATTTATCAATCATCATAGATATTATTATTGTATGATTTATAAAGTTGCTTATTTAGTTAATTTGTTATTAATTTATGCTTTTGAATATCTCGTAATTATTATAATTATTGTTTTATCTATATGAACAAAATAATGTTTTATTAAAAATATTTCAATATTCAAATTGTACGTATAATGTATTTTTAAATATTCACAATTTGTGTTTATTGAAAATAGATGTTGACGAATATTTTACGAAATGCGCTGCCATTTATACAATTCAGATATGAATATAGTCTAAGATATTATCATATAAATTATAGATATTGGTCATTGTTTGTTTTGTGTACTAAATGCGATCATTAAACGATCACAATGCGCTAGTAATACACACTCTCTCGTCTAAGTTAATAGATGTTAACATTAAATATACGCCACAATACACCATGCCTTCATGTGCAGCCTACTTTAACTCTCTCCTCCACGATTACATTCCTCTTTCCGATTTCTAGTGGGGTTGCTGATATTTACATAGTTCTACAAAAGTAGACTTATCTGCAACCTTATAGGGAGAATATCGAATATTGCCACAGTTTGTTTTGAATACGATTTCTGAGCGCAAATTTAAAATATTTTAAATGTATTGCTACATAATTTAAAATTATAATAACAATTAATTTATATATATATATATATCAAAGATTTTGCGAAGCAAAGATATAACACTCCCTATGCATGCAACGTAATTAAGTAATATCCCCAACCGCTGCTATAGCAGTAATATCGAAATCACTGAAATAGATTTAGGTTCGGCTCTGTTTGCATACAACAATGTTTTCATTGCTCTATTAAATTACATGCAATATAAATTAGCTTTTACTCACTAAATATATACTTATAGCATTTAAAACATACATATCATATTTGTTTGTTATATATTAGTAATGAACACTTAGTTTTCATCATATAAATATTAATTTAAGCATATTATTTAACATTTTAAAAGTGTATAGTTAAATACGAATTTACATTATAAACAACACATAGTTCCTAAAAGTAACCCGCTATAGGTGGCACCAGGGTATTTTGTATACAAATTCGAATTACACGATTTCGCGTAAGTGTTATATCTTTCCTTCGGAAAATCTTTGTATATATCGTATATTATATACTATATTTTCATTTTTCATATTAGTTTATCACTAAGAGTATTTTAAATGTAACCCCATAAATTATAATTACAACAAACGGTGGCCATATTCGATACGACGTTACCCCCATATAGGGCGTATCCAAAAGAGTGAGATATCTATAGCGCTATAACTATCGTCAGAGGTATTAGTACTAGAGAGTCGTGTTAATTGTCGCGTAATTATCAAACATAATAACATGTATACGCATTACAAGTACTGTGGCGTATCTTATTTCATTATTAATCATTCGCGCGCGCCTTCCTTCACAATTAACGCGCTGTATCATTTGTTAGCTAAACATATTAGAGGTATCATTATATCATATAATATAGCGTCCTAAACACATTAGAGGTATCATTATATCGTATAATATAGCGTCCTAAACAAATTAGAGGTATCATTATATCGTATAATATAGTGTGTATAGAAAACTCATTATAACATATGAAATACGATACACTGTATATTGTATACATTATAATTCTTATGTATTATGATATACAAATAATAATTAGATAATAGGAAACTATCAACACTCGATTTTATTTTCAATTAATTATTTATATTTGCATATTATAACTGCCTGTGTCGATCAGTGGCTAAGTCGTCAAACACACAAGCAGTAGGACACGGGTTCGACCCTCGTCCGGACCATTAATTAAATTTATAAGATCTTAAAATATTATTTAGAAGTGATCTTATATAAGTGTGTATAAATAAATGATCGGCTCTCGTTAAAACCATGGATGCCTTAAATGAGAGCGGCTTCGAAGGGACATTAGAGCCATATATGGTTATAAGTGATAACTTCATCTAAGTTCCTGGATGGGATGAAAGGACTCCACCAAATAAAAATAACAATATATGACTTACTAAATGTATATTACGTGTCACATGACAGTTAAACGACTCCATTAGAGAAATACTATTAAGCATCAACATAGAAAATGACCTCACAGAGTTTGTGAACAATAGAAAAACTGGGGCTAATCAACCAGGTACGTTCAGTGAAGCTTTATTATCGTATTACATTACATAGTCTTATAATTAAGTATTGTATGGTTTATATATATATATATATATTATGAGATTTTCAATTTATTCCAAGATCACAAAAACCACGAGATTAATTGTATATATCTGATTTTCTAATATAATCTAAGTATATTAATAATTATATATATATATACATATTTCCAACCTATCCAAAATAATATATTTTTAATAAATATAATAAATATCGTGAATCAATTTCAATAATATTATCAAATAATTAACAATTATCCTGATATTTATTAAAAATATATTATTTTGGATAGGTTGGAAATATTTTAATTTTAATATTGAATGTTTCATCTATATATATATATGTGTGTGTTAATACTATGTTTCACATTATTAAATAAATACATTTAGCTCAAATCCCTTACGATGCGAACAACAGACAAACGAATCCCTGCAGAATGTGAATTATTATATAATTATATTAATTATAAAATAGCATATTAAAACTTATATTGATATGCCATTTATAGATACTTAAATAAATATATATATATATATATATATATGTGTATATATACAATATATATGTATATATCGTTAACATTATTTGTTATAATTTTATATATTATTTTAAAAATGTATTATACACCTTATGCAATACAATCATTAAATTCATTTAAATGTTATATATTTATTATTTTGCTATATGAAATCACATGTATTATTATTACTACTACTACTACTACTACCACTACATAATAATATGTATATTATGATACAGTATACGCTCGAAATCTATTTTTGTATTTTATTTTTCTACATTTATTTCGATCCGGATTCACACGATTACATCGTCGAATAATAAATATGACAATTGTTTTTCATGACATCATTTTATTTACACGTAGATTACATAACAAATACACAGACGCATTGTTACATCACACATCGATACATTGTGATAAATAAATAGGTGTGAACACGATAAAATATAATATATATATTTATGTATACGTATATATATATATATATATAAATAATTAATACTAAGGCCAATTATTAAAAAAGCAATGGGAGGAATGGACATTAATAATTAGGAGACAGTGTGTATGTATTTACGCTCTTCAATTCAAATTTATAATAATAGTATAATAATAGTATTCATTCATAGTAGTGGGTATCGTAAATTAGTCGATAAAATATTCAGATATTAAATATCCTATGTATTCTGTACACACGCGCGCGCGCTTGTGATGGTGATATCATCACCGCCACCACCACCTCATTGATATCGTTGTCATCGTCGTCATGGCGATGATTGTAATGGTGAGTCGCCGACGCTATTCTAATCCCAGACCCTTGTTTATGCCTTGAACGATCAAGATGATCACCGGTTGCCATGCGACTAGGTATCGAATCCAGTCGAGCAGGTTACCTGTAGCAAGTGATGCAGGTAGTAACGGTGGTAGCATACTTGAATAACGAGGAAAGGGCTGACATGTTCCGTACGTCACGCATTGATTACTTTATATCAATTCGGTGGTGTGACTCAGAAATATACACTCGGCTAGATTATATAATATCTTGAATGATAGATTACATGGAAATGTTTCCTTAATTTACTTATTCGTAATATCTTTACGTATTCGTAAATTAATCACGATTTAAGATAAAATCATTGATACATAAAAGAAAGTTAGATAATATGTGTATACCAAACCTATTGATTTTATAAATATACCGTATTAATATATATAGACTGAATATGATATTAAACAAATTTAATGTAACGAAGATATAGAATATTCTGATCTTTTTAGATTCATATTTATAATTGGTTTATTTAAAACAAATTGCGTATACGAATTTATTATACAATATAAAATAAATATTAAAAATATTTTATTTTAAATACTGAAAAATAGAAAATATTATGACATTACTATATTAACTTTTATATAAGAGGTATTAATAATTAAGTTAACTGAATTTTAAAGTTTTATTGTGATACTTTTATTATATTTATCACTAATACAAATTACCAATTTAACATTTATTTTTAAATATTGTGTAATATATATATATATTAAATGTTAAAATAAATTCTATCGTAATGATAATTGATTTTATATAAATAATTTATAAAAAAAATTTATTTCTACAGCGTACATACTTAATTTATACGAAAATAACAATCAGGTTTATTATACTGATACTCGACTAACCTATATACAAACTTTCATATACCTTATCAATATATTACTGTATATGTAGTAGGGTACAAAGTGACGCCTATACTATTACGCTAGCTACTCACTCACCATACATTAGATGCGGCTGTTCCCAAGGAGACGGGAACATTCTCTTGAGATCGACTTTCTCTTTGCAATAGGGACACGTTTGTCGTTTACCCACGATGCACCACCCTCGGATGCAGAACTCGTGGAATCTGCGGGTGTGCGAGGCATCGGATTAAGAGCTTTATATCGACATATGTAATCTCGTGTAGAATTATAAGTAAGATGGTGAATATACTAAAGAATAACATTGGATAATGAATACAATTGTAATTATACTTATGATATAAATCTTATTATAACGCAATACTTTTTAATTGACCACATTGATATCTCATATTCTATAAATATATTACAAATAGAGTATACAAATTTGAATAAATCAAATGAGATAATATTTTTAATTCAGAAATAAAATAAATATATATATGTGTGTTTATATGTGTATATATAACTGATTGGATTATTTCTAAACTAAATTTCAAATCTTATTATATTAAAATTCTAAATATATTGAATGGATATTAAATGGATTTTTAATTTATTCTTTTACCTCTTCGTAATATAAAATATTTATCAAAATAATAACTCTTATATTTACTACTTGTATTAATACTATAATAAATAAATTAGAAACTATACTATAAGACTATCAATAACAAATTGTATTTATTAAATTTCAGAATCCCTTAAAAACTATTGAAAGTTTCATTTAAAAAATTATTCTTATAAAATAAAATTATATTTTATGCCATTTACATGTGTACAATTTATTTTAAATTAATAATATTCAGATTTATAGAACAGTATATTATTCTATTATACATACTATAACTATTGTTATAATATAGAGTTAATTAATTATTTATTAAACTGATATAATAAAATGTAATTATAGTAGTGCTATAAATATGTATAAAGCTAAATAATCTATAATTTATTACTTCAAAATTTGTAGTTATAATCTTATATATATATATATATATATATATATTTCCGGAACACTGTAATGAACTAAAGTAATAATATTAATTATAAATTTGTATACTAAATCTTAAATTCTAAAATTCATGATAATATAAAAGATATTGTATATCAAATATTGGATAAAAAAATAATATAATTAATATAATATTCATATTATCACTTTCTAATCAATATATTCAATTAATAAAATTACTAAATATATATAAAATAGTTATTCATGCAACTTCACCATTAAAAAACAAATATATATATATATATATATATATATATATATAAAGATATATGGGACAATAAGTATTTAATGTTATAATCATTGGTACTAGCATGTGACCGCAAGAAAGTCTGTAACTTCTTTCAGATGAGTCATCGTTCTCTAATTCATCTGTAATCATCAACAATCATAAACTGTGCGTGCTAAATGTGCGCTTAGTATGGTTTTAATAAAGGTTATATTATACAGATAGGCTCGTATAGGCAATATTCACGTTTATTATATAATAAGATATAATGTAATACAATTTAATCCATGAATAAATATTGATGTTATAATATACCAAACAATACAGTTAAATATATATAATGATACTGTATATGATACTTTATTTATGTACAGATCAAAGTATTTATTTCAATAATGGATAACTATTGAATATATCTCAATAGATTTGAATATATTGGTTATATTTGATTGCAAATTTTATTTAATCGTATTTATTAACTCAAATTATATAAATAACGCACGATTAAGGATGAAGTAATTACTGAAATATATTTAATAAAATATTTTAAATATTATACAACCTTTTACAATAGTTAATAACTTTTACTTTATAGTAGTATCAACATATACACACATATATACGATATCGGATATGCCTAGACACAACTACACATTGACCTGCGCTAACCGTTTTGAATGATTTCATTAGAGCACACCGCACACACGCCCTCCTCTAGCTTACGTGAAGGTAGTCCAGTCTTCGTGAAGTACTGTGAACAACGACATTAAGAGCTAGGTCAGCATCGCGATGTTGTAGCGATAACATACCATTGTATTGCTTAGATGTATTATATGGTATACATTAAATAAGATATAGACATATTAATATGTAAGTATAATAATCGGCAATATCAATTATTAATAATACATATATAAATTATATACAATAATTATTATTTTGGTAGTATTTCAAAATAGTTCTTCACATTATAATGATCAAATTTCGAGTTAATATTTTAAAATTATTTTATTTTTTAACTTGTTTTAAATTATATTTTTATTGTTTCTAATTTTGTGTATATATTTTGAAAAGTTAAAATCGTATAAATTATATACGACACAATATAAATATATATATATATATAATTATTAATACAAGATATATAAATATAGGTAACCAGTGACCTCGTTCTAAGTGATTTTATGGAAAGTGATATCGTGCGGAGTAATGATTTTGTACGTAGTGTGAATTCTACTATTTATAATAATTATCTACATTAATATTTATTATCATTTCGTACGAGATCACTTTCCATGTGATCACTTTGCACGAGATCACTGGTATCCTATATATATATATATATATATATGTGTGTGTATAAAATGAGAGCTAGGACAACGGGGCTAACCCCGATGTGTGCCGCCATTTTCTCGGAGCACACTTCGGCGAGGTCGCGCGAGACCACTCCGAAATAGAGGCCGTAGAACAGCAGTAGTAGACCAAAGTCCATGGCTGTTTGAGGCTTGATCATGAGCAGAACGTTGATGCCGAACAGTGTGCCCATTATTGCCGTGTAGCCGATGATGCCGATGGCGTAGGTCAGCCGGTACATGAAGTAGAAGTAACGGTACACCAATCTATACGCGCGCGCGCGTGTGTGTGTGTGTATACATGTTCGCGTGTAATGCGGTCGCGCTTAATAGGTAACGATGGTTACGTGATTTGTAACGAATATATTAATAATAATAATTATTAATATTTAGTATTAGATTTTTTCTCTTTTATTTTTTGTTTATATTATATATGTGACGATTTCCCTAAAGTCTGCGCTATAATGATATAAAGTTAATTTTATACGTACAAACGTATATTAAAATAATGATAATACTTGAAATTATTAATTATTTTAAATTATTTTATTATATATCGTATGACGAATTGAATTGATTGGCGGCCGGGGTGTTACGTTCAGGGTGTTACATGTAAAACATAGGCAATTAAGGGTCTACCAGGATAAACGATATCTGAGATTGTGTAAACAACATTTTTTTATTATTTTGATTATGTAAATATATTAAGTATAAGTTAATAAAAAGTAGATCTAGTATATTTTGACTGAAAAAATAATATTTTTTGCCGGTTTTTGAAACATAATACACTATCTAAAATTATATTACATTATTAAATAACTTACTTTGTATTAGCTATATATTAGGATATACTTGGACAAATAAATATATATTTATATATATATACTAATAAAGTAGTCTGGCTAATAATATGTTATTTTATATTGAGTTTAACATGGGCATGCCGGTACCTGTAGTATTATATAAACGAATGATATAAATAGTTTTATAAATATTTGAACAAATTTCTTTCATTATAAAATAAAAACTATACAGATATTAAAACCATCTAAATTATTTACTTATATATATATTGGCAATTTTCTCTATAAGGTTTGCTTCTACGATAAAGATGATAATATTACAAATCATCAAATTTATATTTGATTATGAATATTTAAATTTGTACATTAAAATAATTACAATATATAAATGATAAATGTAATAACTTTATTTAACAAATGAATTTGAATAACTATAATTATGTAGTATTTTAAAATGGCTGCATATATTTTAAAGATTAAAATTCAGGTAAATATTTAAAAAATCATATTGTATTTTCTTTAAATTATCATATATCCGATAATTTATAAATACTAAGTGTGAATAACACGATATGAAAATATTTCTGTATCAAATGTTTGTGGCGTAAAACTTGCCTAGATCACGTGAACTCTATATTAAAATAATAATAATATTTATTAGAAGAATTTGTGTTTGTTTTCTGTTGGTTTTCTAGTTTATAATATAAATATGCTTTTTCCACCTAAAGGGTTTCAAAATAATATTGCATATTTTCTGTTGTTGTCGCCTGTATAAAATTACAAGTTTACGAGAGATGGCGCAATGACCATATGCTATACCATTTGTCTACTCTATGTGTACAGATGCTGCTTTAACTGTAGCTGTTCCAAAGTATTGGAACAGACTTCAGGATGATTTACAAACTATATCATCTTTACGTTATGTTATGTCGACTTTATTCATTTATGTTATCGTTATAATTATTTGCTTTTAAAATATATTATTGTTTTACTTTGATATTATTTGTTTATATACATAATTATCAATACGATGTCTATACATGTCAATAAACAGTTATATTGTGACGATAACCTGGGGGTGGTCATGTTGATGGGTTTACGTGAGGCGTGGTACCAGATGTAGCAGACCGTGACGGAGAACACCGACCAGATCAAGAAGAATCTCGGCCAATAGTAGTAGACCGCGATCATAGGTGGAATGATCCACATGCAGAGTAGCGTTACTCTCTGTGAGCGGGTGGGAGGGGTGATGTTAATAATAACGTTACCCTCTGTGAGGGGGTGGGGGTGATATTAACGATACCCTCTGTAAGGGGGTGATATTAACGATAACGTTACCCTCGGTGGAGGTGCGCGATTTTATGCGTAATGAATGCACAGTGGCATTTCTCTCTGTGGGGGGGGGGGGGGGGTAATGTTAACGATAGCGTAACCCTCGCTTTTGCTGCTCCGAAGTACAGGAACAGTCTTACCGATGACTTACGAGGATCATCTTTTATTACTTTCAAATGTCGACTATATTCACATGTTATCATTATAATGTATTCTTTTAAAATATATTATTATTCGTGTAATTATTTGTTTTATTATATAAACTCGACGCATATAAACGTCTATCATTAGGTCAATAAACCTTTATATTATTATTTACCCTCAGTGGTACAATGTTAGGCATAACACATACACAGTAGCGGTACTCCCTGTGGCGGGGGTGCGTGATGTTAACGGTAGGAGTAACAAATTCAAGACTAGTGAAAGATAACTTTAAAGGTGACGGTCTTATCGAGCAGCCAATCGAGTAGAGTGAACACGGTGAAGAGGTCACGCGAACGTGAAGATGAAAGAAACTAATTTTAATTGAATACTCGATAATATATATTCGCAGTAGCAACCCGCATTGTTGATATCGAAACCATAATTAGTGTATTAGTTTGATATTGAGAACAACTAGAATCTAGAGAGGGAGTGATTGACAGATGAGAGAGAGATGTGAGTGGTGCTAAGCCTAATAGATGTGTGGTTCATGTGCAATGCAGATTGTGCGTATACTTTTATCAAATGAGTATTAATGTCTATTAATAATATATGCAATTATTATTTATATTCATTATACAACTTATTTTTTTTACTTCGATTAAAAACTCACGAATCACAACTACTTTGTGTATATAAACGACGTAGATAGGGAACATAAAAGCTGGAGTAAATAGGAATGGGATAAGGGTAAGGACCTGATAGGACTTGAAATGCCTGAGTTTCCATTGGACGAGAACAAACTGTGCGACGGCTAACGTCAGGAACAGGATGATGATCATCTCGGCATGCATCGCGTCGTGTCCTTTGTGTTTCTCATGCATTCGTAGGTGATCCAATCTGGGGTAAGGGGAGGAGGTGTAGGGGAGTAGTGGGTTATGGGGAGGAATAGCGATAGGGAGGGAGGAGGAAGGATAGAGGAGGAGGAGGGATGTAGTGGGGAATGGGGAGGAATAGCGATAGGATTGGAGGAGGAAGGATAGAGGAGGAGGAGGGATGTAGTGGGGTAAGGGGAGGAATAGCGATAGGGCGGGAGGAGGAAGGATAGAGGAGAATGATGGATATGGGAGGTTATAGAATATGACGAGTAATTTAATGAAGCAGGGTTATTGATTGGAATTGTGATTATTGATTATAAACGCGCCCGTTAGTATAGGTCGAATACAAAGTATCATAAAAAAGCCTAAAATAAGAAATTTTAGAAATATAAATAGCTTATTTTAGGTTTCTTTTATTTGATAATGATTTGTTTTCTTAATTTATATATTCTGAATAATTATATTAGAATTATAGCTACATTTATTATACAATTAGTTAAAACTATGCCAGTATGATTTTAAAATTTATATTATTATTATTTATATAGAAAATAGTTTTTAAAAAATATTATATATATTAATTATTTTAAAATGGTCACCCTTTTAAACATGGACTAAGAATAGTTTCCCACCATATTATAAAAGATGTAGAATATGATTTTTTGCTGTAATTTGTGAAAAATACTTACAAATATTTTTGTTAATTATTAAATTTGAAAGAATTTAACATTCAAAGCAATATTATCTGCATATTATATTATATACACATTCATTAATTTTCTTTTAATACATATCTGCTTAACAAATTAATCTTAATTATAAATAGTTTATTATACTTATGAATTAATAAACTAAACATATAAATGTTATCATAAAACATAGTTCAATAAACAAACTTCAAATGGTTCACAATAATGACTTAAATAATCCTAAAATACCTTATTGTATGCTTTTTTAAATAATTATTGGATATAGCCCATATTAACTGGGCCTGATAATGTATCATAGTTAATGTTGACTAACTTCCATTTCTCTTCATCGCTTAGTTTGGCTTCATCTATCGTCTAAAGAATGATTTATTATATGTTTAAAATTGCGAGTATATAATATGAATATATATATATATATATATATAAATATTTATTAAAATAAAATGTACACATTTAAAAAAATAAATTACCAAAACATAAATATTTACAAAATAACGTAAAATATTTCATATAATAGACTATTTTAATATTATAATACCAATTTAAATTATTATAATTTAGCTTACAACTATAATAAAAATAAAAATTGTATTAATAATATTCCTAAATTATGAATACTAAGATATAAATGTGCTTAGATCTGTATAGGGTATCACCATTGTAATATGATATGATGATGGCTATTTGTAGATGTTTATCTATAGAATGAGGTATTATATATTTATAATTGTAAGTGTATTTATATATGAATATATATATATATATATATATATATATATATATATATATATATATATATATATATATTTATATATATACATTTATTAAAATTAAACTTACACATTTTTAAAAATAAATTATTATGATTATAATTTCATGATTAGATATAATAATAAAAGATAATTGTTTTAAATTTATTTATTATTCAAATAATACCCTCATTAAATTATGTACAGGTTAAAAATACATTGTATATTTGTAGTGAAAGCAGGTTATATAGAAAGGTTATATATCTACATATATTGCTAATTAGGTTGTATGGATATTTCAAAATAGGTTGTCAGATTTGTATCTCTTTATATGCATTTATCTCAGATATTTAGGTTCAACGACTTATATAAATGCATAATTTATTTAATTAAAAATTATTTAATTACAGCGTGTGCGTAGAATACATAATATATACAGTAATTATGACTTCGTATATTTAAATGTACTGGCCTATATATTTTATTAAATATAATACATTTAATACTAGCAATAATAGGCATTTAAAATGATCTTGATTCTAAATTTTACAAATCCTATATACGATTTGTAAAATTATATAGTATAATATAATATATAGTATAATACATTATATAGTATATCATACTATATAATAATATACAATATAGTATAATATAGTATAGTATAATATTATACATTATTATAATATAATATAGTAAGAGTAGATTCTATAGATTCTTAAATAGGTAGAAATATTAATTCTACTGATGCATGTAATCTCACATCGATACTTCAGTTTTAGTACTGCAAACTGTACTAGTGAAGCTATCAGCCATCAGTAAATAAGTGAAGTTAATGTTTTAAATTATTTAAATAATGCGTGTTCGGTAGTTTCTTGAAGTTATGGTTGATGGTGTCATATGAAACATCGATTAAACTACACCAACGTAAATCTTTATATCCATATATCCGCATATCTTACGTCTAAAGCGCATGTCATGATTGTCTATCTTTTGCCAGGTACTGTTATGGGCGCACCTACTATAACAGTGTGTTTTATATCAGAGTTACATTCTCTTAGCGTGAGCGCGATACCGGTCTACGAGAAAATGATCTACGAGCTGCCATGATGAATCGTGATGTTTGAAGGTCTATAACTATCCGGGAATCAAGAAAAAGAATTCCAAAATAAGCAAAGTAAGCAAAGCGGATGTTTGGGACCCAGACAAAAATAAAAGGTGGTCGTAGAATTTACAATTTTGTCTTTATTATCATCGCGTATGATATTCGTACATTCATATTTACCGCGTAAATACGTGCTAAGTCGTGTAATCTGGTAATGACATAACACACTCGTATTCGAGGACATTGTTATTATAGCGTATCGATCATCGTATGAGTATTAGGTTAATTATTGATCTATTGTGGATTGGTATTCGATTAAAACTAATTTAGATATATTAATGATTTACGTTTAGGGCATGGAATAATGTTTAAACATCCGGTCTTTTTGATATTTTAAAATGTAATTTGATTAAATTATGACTACTATAAAAATCTGAAGTCATTTATTTGTAAGTTGGATAATAACATTATTAAGAGACTTATATATCAGGATATATATGGTATTAATATTATATAATTGTGTATATATAAACATAAGTATATTAAAATATGTGGGTTTATATAATGATAATTTATAACTTATAATCTACTAATCACTTATTTAAAAAATAAAATAGAAAGACAATTCAGATATTTATCATAATCCTTTGTTATTTTATTTTTATTATATTTCAAATTGTATTTTTAATAATTTATCTATTGAAATATTAATCAAAATTAAATAAAATATAATATTTCTTTAATTATAAACTTAATTAATTAATAATTAAATTATCATTAAATAATGTATATATATTATTATTAATAAGTAATACAAATTTAATATAATATAAATATTCCTAGAAAAATAATTATTAATGGAAACATTTTTATTTTAATTAAAACAATTTATTATAAACATAATACAATAGTTTGTATATTGTATTCTTTATATACAAATTTATGAAAATATACAGTTTAACATTATTGCTCTAAAACATTATTACTCTAAATATAACTTTATTTCTTTCTATTACGTGTAGCCAAATATACATGATACTTAAAATATAAATAAATAGTACTTATATATGTATGTATTGTTATTGTTATTATTATTTTAATGGAGTCCTTTCATCCCATCCTGAAACTTAGATGTAGTTTTCACTTATAACCATATGGCTAAGTCGCTCTCATGTTAAGGCATCCATGATTTTAACGAGAGCCGATCATTTATTTATAACAATTATATAAGATCACTTCTTAATAATAATTTCACACCTATTTTAATGGTCCAGACAGGGCTTTAACTCACGTCCTATTGCTTGTGTGTCTGATGCCTTAGCTAACTGAGCCACATAGGTAGTTATATATATATGATGATAATGATGATGATAATTTTGTTTATAGGCACTTTCTATAGGTGTATCCACCACGTTAGTGTAAGTCAGTAATGATCAGTGATTAATGAAAAATGTCATTGAAATATATATATATATATATATCAAATTCATTATACTAATGAATTATATGAATTCATATAATCTTATGTAATTTATTATATACAATATAATTTAATAAAGTAACTAGGTGTATTTATATTGAATATACGGTAAATTTCTAATCTGATATCATAGTTTTTACATCTAGTTACACACTTATATGTCTATTGTATATAATAACATGCTATAGTATTATGCTTATATATGTTAATTGTAAATATCGATATTTTAAATACCACATATATAATGTGTCGAAACAAACGCATTCAATATTTTCGTGTTATTGAGAAATCTACCTCATAGGAAGTTAAACTTATTTAAAATCTAGATTTGTATGATATACGACTTATTTATAATCACAATTAGTATGATATACAACTTATTTGCAACAGCTAGACTAGAGTGATGTATATACAAGTTATATTAGCACTGTTCAATGAAACAATACATATACCATCATGTATTGGGGGATAGTACGACTGACCCAAAGCATTTCATTATATCAGAGAGTTCAAAGTTAGGTGTGGGCCACAGGTGTGGCTTATGTAGTCATGTTATTTCTCTTGATACGCTCTAATGCACACGAAAATAAAAAGCTTACTGTGAAAATATGCATAGTATGTAAATCTCTGTATATAATAATGAATTATGAATTCATAAATAAATTAAATAATTATACTGTATTCTAATTTTGAATACACATACATATATATAAATATCTACAATACATAATATATACTATATATATATGACCAGATAACCGTATAACCGTCGTAATAAACTCATTCGCGGCGTACAAATGAATATGTGTATATTCGTGCTAACTCATGCTACTAGAACGGTACTACCTATTCATTTAGTAGTCATACTCGAATAGGACGTATTAAAGAACATCCTCATTATTCTGTTATTTCAAATTAGTTGCTTTTTTCAAATTCAAATTACAAACAGAACTTTTAAAGATATTCAATTTATATTAAGAGTTTAAATTGAGTTTGGTTTTATTTAATATTCATTATAATTATTATATATATTATGTTTTAATAATATATTTTTTTTAATATTAAACATAATAGCAACCCGGTGATGCAAATATCAGACTTGAAATCTACAATATATCACAATCCAACTTCGGTTTTATACCTTATCAACAATATCGTTGCTATGCAATTAACGTAGATACTGGAATGAGATATGCTATTTAACAACGTAAACTGAATTTCTTTATAATTATCTATTATAATTATTCTTATTATTTAATATGTTAAAAAAACTATTAATCATTTGGTTGTTATTTATATTCGCTTACTATTACCAAATATTTTTCTACAGAAAAATATAACACTTACGTGTAATTCGATTTTGTACACAAAACGTGAATAGTATCACCTACATAGGTTGAATTTTCGGATAAATGTTTTGTTTATAATGTAAATTCGTATCAAACTATATACATTTAAAATGTAAATAATAGGTTTTAAATTACTACTTACATGATGATGACTAAGTGTTCATTACCATTACATAACTAAGGAATAGTATATTTTGGTTTTAAATCCTATAGGAACATATGTACGAGGCATTAAAATCTTACTTATATTGCGTGTACTTTAATAGAACAATGAAAATATTGTTGTATAAATATTGCATCAAACCTAAATTTATTGCAGTGATATTGATACTACTGCTTGACGAATAAATATTAATTGCATTGCGCAGATAGGGATAGTTATATCTTAGCTATTACCATAATAATATCGGG
>OZ025243.1:13214943-13409943 GCA_964019155.1 Osedax fenrisi | reverse complement strand
CAATTACAACCAAATACATCCATTCGCAACCTAATACACCTACTTTGGTTTCCTGTGAAGTTGTATTTTTGAGTGTAAATACAACGTATTACACCTATGAAATATAAATGGTGTATTTACACTATTTTACACCTATTTTTACAACTTAATTTGAATTATAAGTTGTATTTTTGAGTATAAATACAACGTATTACACCTATGAAATATAAATGGTGTATTTACACTATTCTACACCTATTTTTACAACTTAATTTGAATTATAAGTTGTATTTTAGAGTGTAAATACAACGTATTACACCAATGAAATATAAATGGTGTATTTACACTATTCTACACCTATTTTTACAACTTAATTTGAATTATAAGTTATATTTTTGAGTGTAAATACAACGTATTACACCTATAAATATAAATGGTGTATCTACACTATTCTACACCTATTTTTACAACTTATTTTGAATTATAAGTTGTATTTTTGAGTGTAAATACAACGTATTACACCTATGAAATATAAATGGTGTATTTACACTATTCTACACCTATTTTTACAACTTAATTTAAATTATAAGTTGTATTTTTGAGTGTAAATACAACGTATTACACCTATGAAATATAAATGGTGTATTTACACTATTCTACACCTATTTTTACAACTTATTAAAAATTATAAGTTGTATTTTTGAGTGTAAATACAACGTATTACACCAATACACAAATAAATGGTATATTTACACTATGTTACACCTATTTTTACAACCAATTACAACTAAATACAACCATTCGCAACCTAATACACCTACTTTGGTTTCCTGGGTAATTATGATAAAATATTGAATAACACAAGAAATATTATATAAAATTGGCGTATTTCGACTTTTGGAAGTGGAAGCTTTTAATTGGGTCGTTTAATAATACATAGCTACGTGATGATTCGTACAAGCAAATTATAATTGTGGTTAGGTGCTGGCTTATTCCAAAAAATATCATACAACTATAGTTGTAAATTATAAAAATTAATAAAAAGTATACTTTTGTATGTTATATCCTGTAAAAAGCCTTTTTTAAATCGATTTATTGATCGAAGTGTTTTTCCATCAACAACTGACAGTTGTGTATTTGTTCAGTATTGCTTCAATTTTTCCTAAATCTTTTTTTTTACACAATTTATAATGTCTGGAAGGTACTACTATTTGAACCGTTTGATAAAACTTTATACAATGTTCAGTATTTATAAATAATATAGTAATGATGTTGAATAAGTACTTTTGAAAATAGAAATATATTCCTTTGATACAATTGTTTAGTCAGGAATATTTTATTTTTATTATAAGTGTGGCAAAGTAATATTTTTATATTTTTAAAAGTCACTATATAACATCAGCTATATATTATTTATAAACTTTGAAAATTGTATAACAATTTAACACCCGATTCAAATGGTGTACCCATAGACATCTAAGGGGCGAAGCCTGTATTAATATATAACGTCTTTGGGTGTACCCTTCCAAACATTGCACATTTTGTAAAAATAAATGTAGAGATATATACTTCTAAAGTTTTGTGTGTAATAACTATTATATAATAATTTATATTATATGTTATAGAATTGTATGTGTATAAAGCATAACTAATTATGATGCATTTATAATTACTTTTGAATTACAACATAACTACTATTTTTATACTTACGTTTACTTACTTTACTTTAATACCGTGACTCGGAAATCGTAGGGGGAATCAAAATTTGCTGGCAACAAAACATCGTCTTCGCCATTTATCACGGTTATCAACTTCTAACAAAATATCATCTATTTCCATTTTCGTCCACCCTTTAACATCATCTATATATTTTCGTTTCGGCCTACCTCTTTTTCTTGATCCTTCAACCATTCCTTATAGAATGGTTTTAGTGATGCTATTGTGTCTAGAGGTATGACCGAACCATTTTAGCTTTCGCCGTCTTATAGTCTGTAATAGAGGCTCAAATGTACCAATTAGTGTATTAATTTTATTTTTGACAAATATATTAGTTTTGCCTTCTTTATATGTTATGCATAATAGTTTCCAGTGTGATTTGTTTTCAAAAGATAGATTTTTTTTGGTTATATTAGCATTCAAAGTCACCGATTCACAGCCATAAGTCAATATTGATAAAATCAATGATCGATATAGATTGTACTTTAGTTTGAATCTGATATGAGTGATCTTCCAGATATGGTTAATCTCACCATAGCCGATATTGCTTGCGCCAGTCTTACTTCCTGATCATATGTTCCATTTTTTGTAAGAGTTGCACCTAGATATTTTAATTTTTCGACTTCTTCCAGTTTACATCCGTAAAGATATATCTGCATGTTGATTTTCGTTGCTGTTTATCATTACTTTAATTTTTTCGATACTAATTTCCATGCCGTATTTGCTAGCGTTATTTGAAAGTTTTTCCGTAAGCGCTTGTAGTTCTTGGGTATCCAGCAATTAAGTCTATATCATCTGCGAATCTTAGGTTTGATATTGGAAGACTACCTATTGATATAGATGAAGTATGGTTATTCTGTATATCGGCCATTATCTCTTCAAGGAATACATTGAATAGTACAGATGATAGAAGACATCCCTGACTTACTCCAACTGTTGTTTTGAATGTGTTGCCTTGTATGTTATTTATTATAACAGCGCTTGTTGAATTACAATAAAGAGATTTTATCATAGATATAATGTTGCTGTTTATGCCATACTTTTGAAGTGAAGACCATAATCCGTCATGCCATACACGGTCAAATGCTTTCTTAAAATCGATAAAACTATGATATAAGTCCTTTTGGCTCTCTATGTGTCTTTCCATTAGGATTCTGCAGTTGAATATTTGTTCGACTGTGCTTCTTCCTTTGCGAAATCCTGCTTACTCATCAGAAAGTATACGCTCAACTTGTGGGTTCAATATATTTATAATAATTCTTAGCAAAATGTTGCTTGAGTGAGATATTAGACTCAAGGTTCTATAGTTTTCACATTTTCTGAGGTTACCTATCTTGGGGATGGGTATAACATAAGATTGAGTCCATTGTGCTGGCCATTTCTTCATAGACCATGATTTTTGGCATAATTCAGTGAACACATTGACAATTGCATCTCATCCATGTTTTAGTAACTCGCTAGATATGTTATAATTTCCAGGCGATTTTCCATCCTTTAAACTTTTGATAGCGTTAATAATTTCGTCTTTAAGAATGGGTAAATCATCATCTTGGTCTATGCTATTACGCTATAAGACGTTGATGTCCGGATTAATTGGGTGATTATATAATTCTTGACAGTATTCAGTCCACCGATTTACTATGGCCTGTTCTTCTGCCAAAGGTTTCCCTTGCTTGTATTCTATTATTGATGACTGTCTATGTGCTGTTTTTGTAAGAGTTCTTAGAGTTTCATAAGCTCTTTTGTTGAATCTTCCGTATTTCATATCTTCATCGATTAGTTTACATTGCGTTTGAATCCAGTTATCTTTCGTTCTTATTATTAACTTGCGAATTTATATGTTAATTTCTCTATATTTATCATTAAGTTTAGGTTTTCCTTTCTTAGCTGATTTAAGAGTTCTTCTTTTATCTAATAGGTCGAGTATGTCGTTTGTCATCCATGGTTGTTTTTTCTTTCGGTATTTTCCAATTATTTTAGTAGCTGTGCTAGTAAGTGTATCTTGTATCTTCGTATATTCAGTTGTAAGATCGTAATCTGAAATATTTATTTTTCCAAGTTGCATATTCAGTTCGTCTCTGTATAACTTAAATGTATGCGTGTCCATGAGGTTGCTTAAGTTGAATCTTATTCGTTTTGATTGTGGTGTTCTGTTTGATTTTAGCTTGAGTGTTATATTACAGAGAACCAAATCGTGGTCACTGTTTATGTCTGCACCTGGATAGGTTATTGTGCTGGACTGTTTGATGCTTGATTTGAAACGTATGGGTGTTAGTATGTAATCAATTTGATTATGGGTTTTGCCGTCTGGAGAGTGCCATGTTGTGGTTCTTGAATTTGTGTGCGGATAGAGTGTATTCGCTATTATAAATTGGTGTTTTTCGGCAAATTCCAGTAGTCTTTGTCCTCTTTCATTTTGATGATCTATTCCAAAGCGTCCTTCGCATGCTGGCCATTCGATGTGTGCATCTTTCCCGACTTTTGCGTTGAAGTCACCCTGTATAATTAATAAATCTTTTTTAGGTGTTTCTTTTATTGTATTGTCAATACTTTCATAAAATTGTTCTATTTCCTCATCAGTGTATGCTGTTGTAGGAACATATATTTGAATGATGTTTATATTTATGGGGCTTGCTTTAATCCGAATCAAAATTATTTTGCTTGATACAGCTGTGTAATTTATAACGGAATTTTTTATTTCTTTCTTTACCATAAGTCCAACACCTTCGTAATGTTTTCCTTGTCCACTGTAATACAGCTTGTGTCCTTCTTCTGTTGTCAGTTCACCATCGCCTGTAATTCTTGTTTCAGCAAGTCCAATCACGTCCCATATGTATCTGCTTAGTTCCTTCATCAATTATTCCAGTTTTCCAAATCTTCTTAATGTTCTAACATTCCAAGTTCCGATAGTAGTTGTTTTCTTTGGTAGTTTAATTATTTTAAGTGTTTTAATATTGTTATTATTGTGGTTTCTAGTAGTATATTTGACACTCCCATCCTGGTTAGTGCCGATGAGTAGCGCGGTCATTGGTATTCCGGTCCGCGACCGATCCGGCATGATATTTTGTTTTGTTGTTGTTATCATAGTTGTTGTTGATTATATCAATTGGCTTTTAGACTAGGTGGCGCCTATCTCCTCTCCTAGTTCCCTCTTACAATTTAACCCACTTGCTGAAGTGGTTTGCCAGGGTGTGGCGCGAGGAGCCAATGTAAGAGAGTTAGGGTTCATAAAAGTGGTACGCATATACTTCCACTCTATTTACAAGAGTGCAGCATAAGGCAGCAATAGGATTCCACAGATATCCCCCATACACCCCTTACACTTACGTTTACTTTACTTTTAATCCCGTGACGCATGTGTCGTATGGGGAATCATCTCGAGTACAACAACAACAACAATAAATCTTATCCAGCCGTTTCTATCTTTAACCTTCTCCAAAAGTTCACCCACCGTCTTATCAGCCCACTGTATTATATTAACCACCCAGTCTCTCTTTGGTCTGATTCTAACCCTTGTACCTTCAACCGTACCTTGCATATTAGTGTTACTCAAAATATCATGCCGGCATAAGTGTCCATAGTATGACAGTTTCCTTCTTTTTATAGTAGTTAGCAGTGGTTCGTATTTACCATAGAGCTAGAGAGAAATTTATCTCTAGCTATGGTATTTAGGCTATTTACCTACCTACCAATATTGTAATGGTTTATTTGACATATGCATTAGTTTTCCTCTGGATGTAGTTTATGTCTAGTAATCTTCTATGAGATTTTTTATACACAGTATTGAATGCCGAATATATTTTCTGGACTTCTTTTGAATACTATTTTATATTAGTCATAGCTATGAATAATAGCTCGTGACTATAGTGACTATATATATATATATATTTATATATATATATTACATATGTATAGATTTATAGTTTATAAACTATAGTTTACTATAGTTTACTCTATAGAGTATATTGTATATACACATTGAATTGTATTATTGTTCTATCGCCAATTGAACATTTACCTATTCGCTTGCCCGCCCTGGTTTAATAAATATATAAATATATATCTTAATCTAGTGAATTTAAAATCATGTATTACACTAATAAATATATATTTTACTCGAGTGAATTTAGCAGTCATTTATACATATGTAATATGACTGAGTATAGGTTACTCTAATAATATAGTACATATATACTAATGTATTCGTCTCTCCGTGCATATATATATAAACTATACCATAGTGAATTTAACAGTCAGGAACCGTAATATTTAACATATCTGTACCCTAATGAAAGTATAGAGTTTACCCTAGTGCATTTTAAAAATTATGTACTCACAAATATAGTATGAATGTACCCTAATAAATATACATATTGTTCCCTAGTGAGTTTAAATGTCATGTACCCTGTGTAGGGTACGTGATGTAGGGTACCCTCATAGACATCTAAGGGGCGAAGCCTGTATTAATATATTACGTCTTTGGGTACCCTATGAAAAGTAGTTGTTGTACCCTAATTTTTTACAGTGTAGAGCTAGAGCGTTAGATAGCTCTATGGCATAGACATAGGATCTACTAATAGGCGCCACCGACTGTATCTACGCTCCTATGTATATGCTCTATATATGCCATATATCATATATGATATATGGTAACAAAAGACAAATTACAAAAGACAAATAACAAATGTAATAATACGCCTACTGGGCGTAGCCTAATTATAATCACAAGCCTATCTCAAGTTTAACTTAATATGTCAAAATATACTTATTTACTAAATAATATTTAGTCTATTTATATTCGTCGAGGGAAATAGAGTATATTCATTAGGATCTATATTTAATATAATAATCAAGGTAATTATCTAAATATGCATACATTTGACAGATACATATTCAATTAAAGTGATATTTATTTATTACAATGAATAATATATATATACACTATTATAGTGACTATATAATATAGATTAATTATATATAATGAATATAGTTAATATATTATATATAATCCGACATTGTGTTTGTTAAGTTTGTAAAGTACATCATATTTTCAATAAAAAGTCAAATTCACCTACATTACCATAATCACTCACAATTTCTTTAAGGCCATATCGCAGTGTACCAAGACCTCATATAACCTCCGAGGTTATAGGAGGACTTGAGTGTACACGGACTACATTTACCAGATGTTTTAAAAATACATTGTATATAGGTATAGGAAAATATATGTATATTCAGAATACTTGTCACGATAGAACTATTATCTGTATTGAGTCACTTTTTATTGTATAGTATATATACTTACTATATGTGTATACACATTGTATAGTACAACAGTATTACAATAGAACAAACATAATATATATATATATATATATATATATATATATTATATATTATTATAATAATATATAATAATTATATATTATATATAATATATATATAATATATATATTATATATCGTTATTATATATTATATATTATATATATAATATATATAATATATATATATTATATATCGTTATTTATTACATATATCTAATAATATATATATATTTTTTTAAAATTATTATTTATAAATCTTATGAACTATTTGAAATATTATTTTATAAATATTCTATTGTAATGATATCCATGTAAATATATTGTCTATATATCAATACAAATTATTAAAAAATATAAAATAGATTTTCCTGTAGAGCTACGAATGCATACACACATAGATTGAAAATATTGATCATTGAGTAATATGCGTTTGAAATTTCATAGAATAATATTTGTATTAATAATTTCTTATCTTTTATAAACTTATTTATTATCTATCACATTACATATATGAATGACTATAATGATTTGTATAATATATAATATTATCTATATAATAATGTACTATAACAAATATTACTATATTCATATTATATAAATTAGATTTATATATCGTTTTTGGATGCACCTTTTTCATAGATACTTAATTACATAAGTAAATGATAGTTTTATGGAATAATATTTTTTATTTTTTTTATGATATTTAACCATTTATACACTGCGATATGGCCTTAATAAGTATTCTATATCTATTAATATAAGCCAACATATTATAATTATATACCTATCATAAATACACCATAAATACACCTATCATATACAATTATAAAATAATTGTACCAAACCTAGTAACATATGATGTTATATAATATTTATTTTATATTTAAAAATATATAAAATAATATTTTCATTTAATGACTAAATATCAATTTACTAAATAATTAGATTATAATATATAAAATGGAGATTACACAATTTAAGGATTAATATATAAATAATATATAAGTAATTTAATATATGAAAAATTCCAATAAATATATATTATAATTAGATATTTACAACTACTATTTACATATATCATATATGATATATTGGTTACCAGTGAGTATAGCCGGCGAATTCACAAGGGGTGGGACTATAGGCGTGGCTATATTAAAAATACTATAAACGCTAATTCGATTATATAATACTGTAGATAGTTTTTATAGAGATATTTAATTTAATTTGAAATTTTACTTATATTATATAATAGTTAAAATGTTAGATTTATTTAATTTATGTTATTTATTGTATTTGCATGCATGACACGTGTTTATTTAAATGTTACATGAAAATAGATAGGTGGAAATAGGTGGTATTTTAAAAAAGTTACTGGTCACTGAATATTGAATATTTTTAATTATGTTTTAGTATAATATATTCACAACATATAGCTCTAATTTATTCTTATTATTAAAAAATCTAAAATGAACTTAATATATATTAAAAATAAGTAATAATAATAATCTATATATTTATGACAATTTTATAAATTTAGTATATATTATATACTACATATATACTACCTATATAAGTGTATAAATATATAATTATATAATTATATAAATAATATATACATATTGGTATATATATATAGTTAAAAAACGTTAGGACAGCGGGTTTCACACGAATATATAATAGCTATAATATATATATATATATATATATATATATATATATATATATATATATTAAATATATATATATATACATAACGTATATTTAATAAAATAATAATACTATGAAATCTCAAAATACTATATAACTATAATATATAAATAATATATATATATATATATATATATATATATATATATATATATATATATATTTAATAAAGATTATAACATTGATACTTTATCTTATTTACTTAAATAATGTAGATACTAACCTTAACTACTAGTAACTTAACTATATACTAAATTTATAAAATTGTCATAAATCATATAGATTATTATTAATACTTATTTTTAATATATATTAGGTTAATTTTAGATTTTTTAATAATAAGAATAAATTATAGCTATATGTTGTGAATATATTATACTACAAATTAATTAAAAATATTCAATATTCAGTGACCAGTAACTTTTTTAAAAGACCACCTATTTCCACCTATATATTTACATGTAACATAAACACGTGTCATGCATGCAAATACAATAAATAACATAAATTAAATAAATATAATATTTTTAACTATTATATAATCGAATTAACAATTCAAATTAAATTAAATATCTCTATAAAAACTATCTACAGTATTATATGATCAAATTATCGTTTATAGTATTTTTAATATAGCCACACCTATAGCCACGCCTATAGATTATTATTATTATTATTATTATCAGATTTAGGTTTGCACCAGGGTTTTTGTAGAAGCTAAAGCTTATCGAGACAATTACCCTTAATCTTAAAGCAAGTTCAAAAAAAAACTAAATAAATAAAATATTATAAAATATTAGATGACTTCCTGTTTACATACAATACAATGAATAAAATAGAAAAATAATATAAATTGTTTGAACTTGCCATAAAATTATGTAATCATCATTTAATTATTTATAAATAAATAACTAAAATAAATAATAAGTACTATAAAATAATACACTAAACAAAAATATAGATGTATTAGTATAAAAGAAGAAAAAAATGAAGTAAAATGAAGTAAAACTGAATAAAACTGAATAAAACATAACAAAAAGAATATCTAGAAAAGTGGTAAGAAATGTATGTAACATTTTTTTTTTTTTTTTTTTTTTTTTTTCAGTAAATAAGTTTTAGGAATTTTTTTGTAATACTTTATAATAATGTAAAGAATGTAAAATATTTGTTCAAACTGAAATGTTAGTTTAATTACTAATTTTTATATAAGTGTCAATAAAGAGAAATAAAACAAAGAAGTATAATCAAGTATACAAGAAAAAAGATTCAATACAAAATGTTTATGTAATTAAAAATAAAGTCAAATAATATTATTAGTCGGAGGGAAATAAAAAATACTAAAGAAAATACTAAAGAAAAAAGAAATACCTAACAGTTTTTTTTAATTTTATTATTTTTATATAAACGTCAATTAAAAAGAAAGAAAACATGAAAGTAAATTCAAATATAAAATGCAAAAATTCAGTAAAATAATATTATTAATGTCGGGGAAATAAAATATTGTAAAGTAAAAAGTAGATAGATATATAGATATAGTTTATTGTTTAAAACAAACAAAATGACATAAAACAATAATAATAATAAAAAACAAATAACGAATATAAACGAATATATATAATGATTTATAAATGCCATGATACATATGGTTAAATATAAGATTAACAAATGATATAATACAATAATAATAATAAAAAGGGGAATTATTCAGATACAAGCACTTAATCACCGTATCAACTTTAGGGAAAGGGGTCCTCAATCCCTGTGCCTTGGGGGTACAAACTTGACCCAAGAGTTTGTCCACTGACACCCGTAATACCCAGTCCCACCTCTTGTGAATTCGCCGGTGTCATATAATACTTCGTCCCCATCCTAAAAATTGTCGATTGTCACGTGACAACAAAATCGATGATATTTCACTAAATACACATACGAATCGCTTCAAATTTAAACCACATATATCTAGTATGTATATACACACATGTGGAAAAAATCAAAGTCTAAGTATGCTTTAAAATAAAGTAATACTCAAATATATAAAGTAGAATGGAGATGAATTTGATAATACCAGATTAAACTACAATAAATTAATATTTTAAAATTCTGAATCGACAGAAGTTATTATTTTTTAATTCTAGGTCTAATACTATAAGATCGTATTCTAAAATTGTCTCTATGTACTATTTTAATTTAAAAACATTATCTTCATTAACTTAGTATCGTTATATATAAAATAGTATATCCTATATAAATTTTCAATATTTTGTGTAATTTTTGTAAATTACATTGCTATATAAAATATTATTTCCTATATCATGACACAAAAACAAGATATATGCGATTTAAAAAAACCAATTAATGTATTAACTGCGATTGTTAATATCCTAGTTGATAAAATCGATTATCTAACATCGTCAGTTGAAATTAGAGATAAAAAAAAATTTTATTTAGAAAATAAGTTAAATGAGATTGAGCAATACTCACAAAAAAAACATTATTATTTAATTTTTAAATAAATCTGAAAATAAAAAATCAGAATTTTTAAATTTTGTAAAAAATCAATTGGATATTAATATTTACCCGTATCATACGTGACCCGTATGTTATTGTAGCAATTCACGAGTTACCTAAAAAAAAAAAAAATAACAATTTATAAAACAATTGTGAAATTTCATTTTCATGAAACAAAAAGTAAATTTTTAAAAATATATAAAACATTAAAAGATTCTAATTCATTATTTATATATATAGTGTTGTTAAAAATCGCGTTTTTTATTAATGTTTGTTTAAAACATGTTTTAAACGGGTTTTTTCGTTTTTAATTCGTTTTATTCGTTTTTGATCGGTTTTTTTCTGTTACAAAAAATAAAATTATTTAAATAAAATAGATATGTTGTTAATTAAGAAATTAATAATAAAGTAGGTACATATTATATGTATAATCAGTAATAATTCAAATAATATATTATCTGTATTATTAGCACCAATAAATCATATCAAACTATACATTAGTAGGCAATTATGACCTATGACAATTATAATAATTATAATATTTATTTTATTACAATATAACACTGAGTATTTCTGTATTATTTAATGTTACAGACATGGAGATTGTATCACAATCTATAGATATATGTACATTATATAATTAATATTATAAAAGCTGTATGAACATATTTATTTTATAATAAATTATTATAAATAATAAAGTAAAATTAGATTTATTTTATGTTCTGATATAATAAATTATATAATAATATATATTATTAAAAAAATAAGAAAATTCATACTATTTTTTTATATAATATTAAACATAATATATATTATTATACAATATATTATATCAAAACATAAAATAAATCTAATTTAACTTTATTATTATAATAATAATATTATATTTGTATACATTTATTAAATAATCATTCATTTTTCAATTATTATACAATTTATTATATCAGAAAAAGAGCAGAGAAATTATTATTTGTAAAATTAAATTTAAAGAATAACAATTAAATAAATATATGTATACATTTATGTCTCTTGTTTTTTTTCTGTTTTTTTTTCTTTTATATTCAATTGTTTAAAACGCGTTTAAAACGTATTTTTATTAACTCACAACACTGTATATATATTTAATCTTTTTTTTTACATTAATTTATATTTTATATTATGGTTTATAATAATAATCCTATAATCCTATAATCCTGGATAATAATAACTATTATAACAGTAATAATTAATTATATAATAATAATGAAACACATACTAATTATGAATATATGTCTGATGAATATTTAAATAATAATCTACATATAGAATGCAATTATGTTGAATGTAAATCAATAAAATCTGAATCAAATCACGGCTTTTCAATATTTCATGCACGCAGTTTCGTACATAATGTTGATGATATAATAATGTTATTAGAATCAATCATAGCCCGACAAACAATTGCATGCATACATTCCGTTTTAATATACTTATTTATCCTTATAACACACTGAACAGTATAAATATACTGTGATACTACTTTAAAGGGTGTCTACAGTAATGTTAAAAATGTAGACCAAATAACTATGCAGAACTTTACTTTTTGTGTCCTTTATATACGCTGCTCAGTAGTATAATATGTTACTGTTTATTTATCTGTTTATTAATTATTAATAATTATACATATATATACTTAATTTAATATAGAAAGAATAACATATTATACCTTTTAATTATTTTAATATATTGATTAAATTTTTATTTATGCAAATTTATTATTAATTATTATTTTACTTTTATATTTAAGTTAATATACTGCTTTTAATAAATAAAATTGTATTCTAAAAACTATAATTATTTAAGTAATCCTATGTATTTTTCTAAATGATCATAATCTCATTAAATTGACACATTGAACTACACTTTTAATCGTAATTATATTGATAATATAATTGGAAATCATGTTGAACTAATTGCTCAATATAGAATATATATATATATATATATATATATATATATATATATATATATATATATTTCTATAGCAATTGAATATTGATTAAAGTGTACATATTAAAATGTTATTATTATTGAATTTAGAATTTAGTTTAGAACTTAAGTTGAACTTAAGTTAATTAGTTACCATTGACTTAAGTTGAACTTAAATTTTGAACTTAAGTTTTTGATGTAAGTTGAATTCTGGGTTATTATATATAGGAATAGAAAATACTTTATATGACCCTTATTTATCCTTACCAGTATTCAGAATATCCGTTATTCAGTCCTTATTCGTCCTTAGCAGGATACAGAAAATTACTTTTTTAGTCCTTATTCGTCCTTAGCAGGATGCAGAAAATTCGTTTTGTAGTCCTTATTTGTCCCTGCTTACATGTATAATAGATAGGCCGATTGTTACAAATAAGGACTCCTGCAGGAGTCCTGTGCAGTAATTATTGTTTGTCGTGAGATTAATAGTTTACAACTTTAAACTATAAATCTATGGAATCAATAAACATTACATTCAACATAATTGTGATAAGCGAAACTTGGTTACAAGAATACAATACAGATTTATATTAAATTGAAAATTATACTTATAATTAATGCATTAATGCATGCCATATATCATATATGATATATATGATATATGGCATATATATAACATGCAATAACTTTATAAATAACACATATAATAACAATGCAGATGGTGGATTTCTATATTTATACAAAACCATTTAAACTATAATACTATTGATAATTTATACATATAAAAACATTAATTTGTGGATATTATTACGATTTCTTTAAAATTAATAATAAAAACATTTTAATTAGTGGTATATATATATACAAATCGCCTTGAGATGATAGGATTATTATATTTATACACATTTCATTTACATTTCGGCTAAGAGGGACTTATTTTTGGTTGGAGATTTTAATATTAATATTTTAATTAATAACAATAACATTAAATATTGTTTATATAACATTTACAGTTTAGGTTGTTATCCATTAATAACAAAATCAAAAAGATATGGAATACATATAAACTAATCAAATGATAGTATATATATATTTTAATTGTAATTACAGACCTATAGTCAACGATATTATAATCATCTATAGTAAGTGATCACTTTCCTATATATGTTATATATGAAAGTAACACAACAAATTATAAAAATAACAAATTTAACTATAAATATATTAGACAAATTAATGATACCACAATAGATAATTTAAAAGATAGTATAATCGGGAGACAATCAAAAAGGACGAGTTGAGGGTTAAAGGTTACATTTGAAATACGAGTTAATAGTATATATACGGGTATATATATATATATATATATATATATATATATATATATATATATGTATTTTGCAGGGTTCGAATCACGAGTAAATCAGTTTAAATCACGATTTAAATCAGCATAAAAAAATTATATTTTGTTTGAATTAAATAAAAATGTCTCAAAGTATATTATATAATTATTAGATCATGCTTTTTATAATATAATAATTATATGAGAATTATATATATCATAAATTATGATTCATAAACATCAAAGGAAAAATATATAATGTTAAATAAATAATAATTATGTATATCATAGACATTATTGGAGAAAGATATAATTTTATTTTTTTCAATATAAAATCCAAAAAATATTGGTGCATTCAAAATTAATAAATATATTTATATATACTCGGAGTTAATAAAGCTGCAAAGCTTGTATTTATGTACAAATATTTTAATATAAAGTCATTTATTTAATAATTATCAACAAGTTTTTATTTGATTTCTTGTATTAATAAAGTAGTCAGTATAATATAAAAACACTAGTAATTAAATAATAATTATTTATTGATGAATTATGCAACAGCATATAATATAATGTATACATTAATTTAGATAATTCAAGACATACACAATATCACATATTTATTATAATATAATTCTATTTATTTATATAACTTTACTTTTATAGATAATTAATATTTATATATAATTTTATAAATTTAAATATACATAAATTAAATTAAGTTATTTAAATTTCTAAGTCTATTAGTAGTAGAAACATGATTTATTCAATTTTTATAATTAATTAAACATCTATTTATTATATTATTTTACAATTTAAATATTATTTGCATTAAAATCAAATAAATCGATTTAAATCAAAAAATCAGATTTAAAACAAATACATCCGATTTTTTTCGAACCATGGTATTTTGTATAGATATTTGTGGGTTATTTGGTTTAATTGGTTTAGTATTTTCCTGCTTGGTTTACATCCAAAAGTGATTCTATACAAATTTATTTCGCATGTAAAATGTAACCGTTAACACTCAACTCGTCCTTTTTGATCGTAACCCAGTATAATCAAACATAACTGGGATTATAATTATAAATATTTAAAATACTATAGATTATATATTTAATAAATGTAATGTTGATTAAATAAAATTGTATAATGATAAATGTCCTATTATACAAATAAAAGATAATAACAAAATTAAAAAACCATGGATTTATTCTAGTCTAATAAAATGCTTAAATAAAAATAATAAATTGTATAGAAATATTTAAAAGATCAAAACTACAGACAAATTTATTTATTATAAAAATATATTTACAACTTTATTACGAAAATCTTAATATTTGTTTTATTCTTAAAATTAACAATAATCATAATAACATACAAAATTCATGGTTTATTATAAATAAAGTTATAATTACAAAAAAAAAAAAATTAATTCATTACATAATCCAACTTCCATAGAATTTAACGAATATTTTAGTAGGTAGTATTGGACCGGATTTGGCTAAACAAATAATTAATTAACCTTGTAATGAATCTATATATATATATATATATATATATATATATTCAATAATGAATGAAAATACTAAATAATCATTGTTTTTATTACCTACGACTTTAACTGAAATACAAAAAGAAATATCAAATACAAAAATATATTACTGATTTCATTGACATTAATATGCATATTTTATATTATATTATATGCATAAACATGTTTATTATACAAAAATAAGTAAAGAATGTGTCCTACTATTACTCATTTATTTAACCGATCTTTATCAGATGGATATTTTCCGAATATATTAAAAAAATCAAAATAATACTATTTAAATCAGGAGATAGAAAAAAATCAGAGAATTATAGACCTATATCGTTACACCCACAATTATCTACGATATTAGAAAGATTGATAAAATATCGAATTTTGAATTTCATAAATAAACATAATTAATGAGTTCCAATATGGTTTCAGAAATAATATTTCAACAGCACATGCTATTTATTAAACAATTGAGATCATAAGTGATAAATTGGAATCTTTACAAAAATGTGCAATTATTTCAATCGATCTACGAAAAGCATTCGATATATCTAGTGTATACACTAGATCATACCATATATGGTTAAATAAACTTTATATATATATGGATATATATGGAATTAGAGGTACAGCTTTTAATTTAATAAAAAGTTATTTATCTGAAAGGGAACAATATGTATCCAAAAAATGGTCAACATTCAAATTCAAATTATAATAATATTACATATGGAGTTCCACAAGGATCTGTTCTTGGACTAATTTTATTTATTTTATATATTAATAACTTCCCGAAAATTTCAAATAATTTGAAACCTATTTTATTCGTAGATGATACTGGGAATATACCCGGGAATATTCCCGATGATACTAACTTAATATTTTATGATAAAACAATTTAAATCTTAAAGATAAAATGCAAACAGATATAAATGAATTATTTAAATGGCTTAATATAAATAAATTATCTATACATATTAATAAAACTAATGTCTTACTTTTTAATATCAGAAATAAAAATAAAAATATAAACTTAAATTTATATATTAATAATATTAAATTAAAACAAGTAACTAATATAACATTTTTTTATGTATATATTGATGACAAGCTTAATTGGAAAAAACAAATAAATTATATAGCAACAAAACTTTGTAGAGCAATCCCTATTTTAAATAAAGTAAAACATAAATTCTATATAAAAACATTAATTTTACTATACTAACTTTTTACTTTTTTTGGTTTAAGGACTGCAAGTGCGTGAGCAATCGGCCGACGGCCGTCCATGGGAGAGATATTATTGAGTGGGAGGGAAGGCAAGGTAGAAGTAATGAGTCTTGAGGTGGCGTTTAAAGGAGGGAGTTTATTGAGTTTATTGTTTATATGAGTTTATTCGTAGGTTTTGTATCATCAGCAAATAAATTAATATGAATTTTTGAAGAGAATATAATAAGAAGATCATTAATATATAATACAAATACAATTGGACCTATAACCGATCCCCCAGATTTGACAATAGAACTATTTGAAAAATAATTTTCAACCCGTATAAAATGAGATCTTTTAGATACAAAATTATAAAACCATTTTATTATTTTATTAAATATACTGTATGATTTTAATTTATATAATAGTTTTTCTGAAAAACTCATGAAAAACTTTTTCATGAGGAACAACGACAAATGCTTTTGCAAATTCAATATATATTATATCTACAAATTTTGTATTATTCAATTCATTATACCAACATTTAAAATATTTTGCAATTGTAATTCTGTTGATTTTCCACTTATAAATGGGCTATAAAAGAGGGCTTTATATTACCTCTATATATATGCTTATAACTTAATTAATATTTGATAACAAATTTTACAATTATGTATATACTGTTTAGAATGCTTTAGTTTTTAATAATATAGTGTTATATTTAAATGTTATATCAATAAATTTGTATATTCTTGAGAAGGTTTCAAGTTGACTTTTTTTTCATAAATTTAAAAACAATAAAAAAATCAGTTTATTGGAAATATAAAAAATAATTTACTTATTTAGACTGTTTATATAATTATGAATATGTTATTCATTAAACATTTTTTTGTAGGATTTATGGTTTATGTGATACCGAGAGCGTCCGTATTCAGGCATTGTCGGTATTCGGCTACTTTCCCATACCTATAGCCTACTTAAATAAATAGTAATGTATGCATCGACTGAAATTTACAAATATTTAAGTCGGTTTGGTAATCAAAATGTAATTCAATACACATTTTATATATATTTCTATATTATAAATTAATAATTAATATGTTGTAATGTTATATATTTCCTTTCAAAGATGGAGTCGAAAAATATATGTCAAGATACAAATACATTTAAAGTTATGAATCAAATTAAAGTTATTACGGTTTTTATAATGAATTTAAATTTATAATATTTATATTTAAATTATTTAATAAAATAATACACATAGGCATAAGTATACCTATATACAATTAATTATTAGAATTATAATTTTACAATTTTCCATATATATCAATTAATAATATAATAGTATATTTAATAAGGTTAATTAATAACGTTAATAAGGTTAATAAATTAAAAAAAAATGTATATAAGATAATATGATATCATTGTTTTACATATTTTATTAAATTCAAATAATAAAATTATCATTCATTTATTGGTGTTAAATAAATAAAGACAATTATTTGTATATTAAATTTATAAATACTAACAACACACTAACATAGCGGTGTAGTTTATAACTAATGCATATATCAAATTGAACTCTACAATAAATGTAATATTAATATTAATGTACTAAAATAATAAATCATCTATTAATTAAAATTTAACATAAATATATATTGTATATACAACATATATTGTTACGAATTTAATATATCTAATTATTTCTTATTTCTAGAGTAAGCATATTTTCTAAACATTATTTAATATTAAAGTAGACCTACTACGTTTAATAGATAATAATAATAATAATAATATATGGTTTATTAGGTACTACTTTTTTTAATGGACGAAGCCATAGGTGTTAATATAAAACGTATTTCACTACAAAAGGGAAACATTATTGTTACAACTATGGAGCTTCGTTAAGATCCATGTGTTATATTTATAAATCAAGGAAAATAATTAAAATATCAAAATCTTAATGGTTTATTTTGATATTGGTACCACAGTTATTAGCACTAGAAATCGATCGCATAATTAAATAATAATAAATAAAATAATATATTTGAATTATATGTGAATATTACTTAATATATATGAATATTATTTAATACAAGATGGCTGATTTTTATTTCCGCTCTAGCAGGGTTCTATTATTTTTGGTAAAAACCTGTTTTACAGGGCAAAATGGTAAAAAGCTATCTCTACCATGTTACTTTACGGTAAAAACCGGTAATAACCGGTAATTACCGGTAAAATCTGGTAAAAAACCTAGTACTCATAAAATATAATACCTTTAAAAAAAATGTTATATTGAAATTTAAAGTAATATTGATTCATTTATATATAAATGTTATGTCTAATTAATTTATCAGCTTTATTTGAAAATGTGTCCAAACATTTATCACTCTGCTTTAATTATGCCATTTATAGTACATTTATTTTTTTAAATCTAACTTTATTGTGAGGTCACACTTATATTGTAAAATTAACAAGTTGATGTAATTGGATACATTTTATAAATGAAATAAAATCATACTGTGCTATATATTCATAAAATTACACATTCAAAATATTACTAACTATAGTTATATAGTATTGTAAAAAATATTTATTTAACTATATTTAATTTCATATATATAAAAATAAATATTCTATTCAGTATTTATATATATGTATAATTAATAATATCTATAGATATATTTAATATATTTAATTAAATAGCATGGTATAAAATCAAATATATGAATAAATTAAAATAATTTCTCAATGAAAATATTATTAGTTCTATTGTTTAATATATATCTTTTTTTTTACAATATTAAGCATGTAACACCGAAAAGTTGGCCAATTTTCTCTCTCTCTGTGCGACACCCCTACCGATATCTCACCAATATATCACCGATATCGTGACGATATCGCTATTCATCATTTGGAGATATATCTAAATATGTAACGATTTTCGACGATTTCGTTACTGCTCATATCAGTGAAAAATCGGCCGCTTTTTTGGTGTGAATGGGGCTTTGCCTTTTACTAATAAAAAAATAAATATATTGTTATATTCAATATTGTATGTATATATATATATTGACTTATTTACTCATTTATTTAAATTTCAATATCATATTTTTTATTTAAAAAAATTGTTCTTTACATAGAGTCAAAATTAATAAAGGTTGTTTTTAAAAAAAATCTTATAATATTAATTTTAATGTAGTATTGTTTAACTTAATAATTGTATATTATCTATTACATATAAAATCTATAAATAATATATAATTGTAAATTATATAGACAATAGTAGCTTTAATATAATATAGATAATATATGTAATTATATAGACAACACTATTTTTTACCATGGTAAAAACCTGTTTTTACCGGACAGGTTATTACCGCGGTTATTACTATAGGCGGTAATAACCTATGGAACACTGCGCTCTAGGCATTGGCTTACACTGCCAGATATTGCGTATTACCACTCTCTTATTCTCTCTAGCTCAATGATTATAATTATACACAAATTATAAATATAATATGTACAATCAATTTTACAATATCTTATTCTATAACAGGGGCAAAATGAAAGTGGCTGCAAAAAATGCATGGGCATATTTCTCATGATATGCCACCTTATTATCGGAACTTTATTTGTTTATTCGTATAACAAAAATGGAGACAACTACAAGTTTCTGTATACAATTGGTGATAAAGATAAAGATGTCGTGACATTTTTCAAGTATATATCGAAGGCGTCATTTATGTATTCCATTGCCGGTGTGGTTAGTAATTTGTTTTCTTAGTAATATTATTCTTAATATTTTATAAGTTTCATTAATATACCTACACCATTCTAATGATTTTATTTATATAGTTTAATAGTATATACCTATAAGCGTTGTCATTCAGACCAAAATTATTATTTTTAATTTTGTAATGATAATTTCCTCGAACAAATGACTACTAAGAATAGTGAGGACAATGAATATATGAAGGAAAATTCGGTAATGCCCAGTTATGTTTTATCCTATTTTTACACCAAATTATTATACTATACTGCTGTCAAATGATGCTTATACTATTGTAAAACGATGCTGATGTAAAATGATACTGATATCGCTGTATAGTGATGCTGATATGATACTTAGACCGCTGTCAAATGATACTGATACGATACTGATATTTTTTTTTATAAAATGTAATAACACTAATAATATATATATAGTATATAATATTCTAATTAAATTATACAAGTTTAACAGTTTCATAACTAGTGAATTTAATAAATAAGTCTTATTTCAATGTTCCCAATGATATATCATATTATTTATTACATTCTACTTGTATAATAATTATCATTTCAATGGGTGTGCATTATTTAATATAAAAACTAATATTTAATTTTAATATATAATAGTTTTATAACAGATTTATTACCGTATTTAACGGATTTAATAGAGTATATATATATATATATATATAGTATTTATAACTGCCAATATCAAATATTCACTATTTATAATTTTTTAAATATTATAATATTTATATAATTATATTATTATTTAGTTTATGGTAAATGCTCTTCTCCAAGGATGTTCTGCCTTTACCAAAAGTAAATGCTTGGTTTGTTCTATTATATAGTTATGTATTACCACAATATATATATATATATATATATATAATCACATATATAATGTCAATATCTATATTCCTATAATCTATTTTAATATATTTTACTGTATTTATTCATTATTATAATAATAATTTTTAAATTGTAATGAAAATTCATATAAATATATATATATATATATATATATATATATATAATATATATATATATATATATATATATATATTTATATAATACATTTGCAGTATTTAATATACATTTACGTGTTATTTCATTCACTTGTTATTAGGTAGGTAGGATACCTATAATATTATATATATATAGTATTTTTACTTGTACACAATTTATTATTAAAACAATATATAATATTTAAGGGGAGGATTTCATGTTAAATTTAATAAAAGTCCCATGACAAATATTATTATCTAATAATAATCTTTTATATATTTTTTTAGTATCTGTTAAAAATTATAAATAGAATCAATCTATGAATATCATAAAATGTATCTTTTATGGGATAATGTATTGAAAAATAATAGATAATAGATTACATTTGTGGAACTATGTGTTGTTTATAATGTTAAATATTAGGTTTACATTATTATTTATATGATGATAACTAAATGTTCATTACTAATATATAACAAAGAAACAGGATATGTTGGTTTTAAATACTATACATAGGTTATACATATAGCTATACCTATTTATGTATCGAATAAAATCTAACTTATATTGCATGTAATTTAATAGAACAATGAAAACATTGTTGTATAGAAACTGCATCTAATATAAATATATATGAATTTGATACTACTGCCAGCAGTGGAGTAATTACTATTAATCATGGTGCATAGATAGGTAGTGTTATATCTTTCTTGCGTAATATCTATATAATTAGAATATATAACAAGAGAAATATGCACAAAAAAGTAATGTAGGGTTATGTTACACTCTTTTAATTGGACCTATGCATTATCTATCTACTTAAATGTAATTGCAGGTGGACAAATTCTTCCCTTATCTAAATAAATTTTTAATTATTTTATTAGTAAGTAACCATATTATATACAATATTATATTCCATTTTCTATAAAATATTTTAATTTTATATCAATATAATTCATATTTATTAAATTAAAATAGATTCTTGGATAATGATATTTTAAAATAATTATATTAAATCATTATATATGATAAATATCTATGAATTTTATTAAATTTGTAAAAGCATTAAAAATCATCGAGTCTTATAAAATTTTAATTATGGGTAATATATTAATAATTATTTATATTAATGTTGTTATTTACTTTATAATATTATCCTATACATTATTAAATAATTCTTTATATATTAATACATAATATTATTTATATATATGATAATATTAACATATAGTTACAAATAATTATTAAATATAATTGTATTATAACTATTAACATAATCAATATTCACTAATTCACACTTATAATGCAGGGATGTGCTACTTGGTTGTTTTCATTTTTGTCGGTTTACGTGGCTATGCTCGTAATAATTATATTCGCAGAGCTATATCCATTTATGATATCCCTTTCAGTTGAAGAAAACCTTATCCTTGAGGGTATATTTTCTATAAAAAAGCTGCTTGCATACTATTTAGTTAGTATCATAAATTGTATTATTTAATCTAACGTAGTTAATATAATAATGTATATACTATAAACACATATATATAAAAGGATGTTACGTAATAGTGACACCATTATTTATAATCTAAAAATAAGTCTTAGTCAACATTATCATGAGCTATTAAGAGCATTGTCTATTGTAGTGTTCCTAACGTGTAATATATAATAATGTAGAACAATATTATAAAGGGATTAATATCACTTAGTTTAGTTTTAGAGTTATGAAACAATCCAGTATATATATATGTTATTTTGGTAGAGTCATTTCATCCAAGAACTTTGACCAAGTCTTTACCTATAGTTATAGGGCTCTAATGTCCATTCGAAGCTACTGTCGTGTCAATGAATCGTGTTTTAACGAGAGCCGATCATTTATTTATACTTATTATATAAGATCACTTCTAAATATATTTTAAGACATATTATGTATATACATATTATGGACTTTAAACCGCATCCTAACAACCTATGTATATATATATATATATATATATATATATATTAATATTGTTATTTTATTTTATTAACGTCCTTTCATCCCATACTGGAACTTAGATGAAGTTTTCACTTATACCATATATGGCTCAAATGTCCCTTCAAAGCCGCTCTCATGTTGAGCCATCCATGGTGTTAACGAGAGCCGATCATTTATATTTTCACAATTATATAAGATCACTTCTAAATATTATTTTAAGACTTATTTGTATGGTCCGGACAAGGCTTGGACATGTGTCATACTGCATTTGTGTCTGACGCCTTAGCCAACTGAGCCACACAGGATATTTTTATATATATTATATATATATATATCTAGCAATCAGTTGACTATGGGTTTACTAATGCCTTATAACAGTGTTGTACCAGGGTACATGAGACTTATATCCTATTATATACTAATATCCATAATTCATCTGAAATTATTAATTAAAACTCTGGTTTCATCGGAATATATTTGATAACTATTACATTTTTTAAATAATCAATGAACGCATGCACTATTAATATATGATATTATTTTATATGAAATATACAAAAAAGTATTCTTCGATTACAAAATAAATAATCTTAAATTTTATTATTTATTTATCTAAAATTACATAATCAAATTTTAATTAAATTTAAAATTAGAGTAAACTACCATATTTTTATATAATATCCCTAATAATTAAACTATAATTGTATTTTTAATCATAATATAACTCACATTACAGAAATATGGAAAATTTGACTTATCTTTGACCTTACAACAAATTGTTAGTTTATTATTAATATATAAATACTATATATATATATATATATATATATATATATATATATATATATATATATATATATATATATTATGTTATATTAATGGTGTGTTTACCCTTTACCCATTACCCTAAGGGTTGATGATGATTGATGATCTAAAAGTTCATATTAAGAAAAAAGTATAATTTTATTATCATAAATAGAGTGCAATAATAGTAAATAATAGTTAAGCTAATTGATAATATATAGTTATGTTATATATATATTGTTTATATAAATATTTATATTAAAATAATAATTTATATTTCTACTATTATTACGTTATTTGATATGGTTATATGAATATACTAATATATATATATTATTACCTACGTTTTTTATTTTATATTGATAATAAATAAATAAATTTCAGAAAACTAGTTTATTGTTACTACTTATAAGTGGCATAGTTGAAATTGGACTATTGGTATGGGGCTTTTGTTTGGGATGTTATGGATGTATATGCCAAAAGATAAATGATGTTAGTGAATACTTATGATTATATAACTTTAAATCACAATATCATTATGTGGGAATATATAGATATTATTTTCTAAGCTTATTATTATTATAATAGGATTTTGTATTATATATTTATTATATTAATATTCTAATTGTTAAATAAAATAATATAGTATAAAATTTAATATGTTATTAATAATTATTATTTTAATATTATAAGTTATTTATTTAGTTAAACCAATAATTTTGAATTATATTTTTTTGAATTAATTTTTTATAACAATTATTGTAATAGATAATTTTATAAAATAACTACAAATTAATATGGAATAAAATTTATTATGTGATTATTATTCATTATTATGATATGACATTAGATTTGATTAATTAATATCAATAGCCATGTCATAATTACTTTAAAATATATATTTATAATGGAAGTTCGATATAGTAAGTTTCATATTAGTAGAACCCTGATATAGTTCACATTTAAACAAATATTTGCTGGATTTTAATTTATTTTCATTGTAATGTTCATTTTAATTTTATATATATAGTAAACTATCGGGTATAGTTAACATACATTTATAAAATTATTGATATTTCATTAAATATAGTAATATATATAAAATTTTGTTTGCATAATACATATATTTTCTAATTAACATATGTATACATTGTATACTATAACCATCATAGCACAGGAAAGAATATGGGGTATTGAATATGTAGTAGATATTAGTAACCTGAAAATCGTACTATATCAATAAATATAAAAAAGTATTATAACTAGCAACCCAATAAGAGGAAGTTTTTTGTCATGATATATACATTTTAAATATTGTATAGAATTCTATTTATTTAAAAACAAAAAAAAAGCGTTTCAAATTAATTTTACATTAATATGTATATATTATATAAATACATTATACTTACCTAATATATTAACTATGATATTAATTAATATAAAATATAAAATTATGTATGCAATTTTTTTTATAAGAATTAAAAAAAATACCTAAAAATTATATTTGAACCACCCAAAATAGTATAATAATGAAATAATGAAGTGTTGATCATTATTTATAAAATGTCCTTAAGGGCCGGTAACCTTGCCGAGTTTACATGTAAAAGATATGGAAAATGATGGTCACTAAAAATACTACTACTTTTACACAAATGCATATAATCACCTAAATTGTTTACCTTTAGTTAGCTAAATATCACATATATACATATATATATATATATATATATATATATATATATATATATATATATATATATATATATATATATATATATATATATATATATATATATAAAACCTATCTTATATCTAAATATATAACCATCTACAAGTTATCGGTTACCACCAATATTTTATTTTTGTATTTTTGTTTGTTTTTTTCATCAACTATTGATTTAATAATCATAAAATTTATAATTATTATATTTTTAAATAACATTATGATATTCTAATAGGATAGCTTATTATCAGTAATATCATAAGTATATATGATATTATGTATATATGATATTATATATATATATATATATATATATATATATTCAGAAATTGTTATAATAATTGATGCAATTGGACAAAAGAAGTAGTTTGTTTGAAACAAAAATCAAAAAAAAAGTTCTGAGATATATATAGCCTTCTAAAGTTTTTATCAATATTATTTTGAATAAATAACAATAAATTTATGATATTTATATATTTTATTATTATATATAATTGTATTGTAATTCGCAACTCCCTGCATGATAACTGGATGTGGCTCTATAGATAAATATTAATATTATAAATAATGAAAATAAAACATATCATAACTTAATATTTGAACACAACCAGTACTCAAATTTTATCAAATATTGTGTACAGGACTATGTTTAAAAACTCGATTTGAAATACTTTGAAATACCTTTATGTAAACTTTATATACCATTTTAAAGACAAAATCTGTATTTTTTAAAATATTAATATAATATTGTTGACAACAACAACAAAATTCGAAGGTTGGCCCTTAAATATAAGTTTTTAAATTATTTGTACCTTTTATACGATCATTATATTATAATGTATAATCATTATAATGATTATAATACCTATAGGTATATAAAGGAAGTATAATCCTACATAAAGGAGGGTGATAATATTCCATAGACATTTATATGGAAAATATTGATTCTATAATTATTAAACTGTCATAATAAGTACATATAAGGGAGAGAAGGATATTGTGGATAATACAGGTGTTGTGGCGATATTGCAAAAACTATTATAGATTTAAAAATATTATATATACAAAAAGTATAGATAATTAAATTCTAAGAATGATAGTATGACATATTTTTTAATTATATGTATAATATTAATTATAGCTTTTCAATTTGAAAAAAAATAATAATCTATATTGTTATCAAAATAAAACGTAAAGTATACTTACAGAAAAAATATTGCATAATATTATGTAGTTTAAAAATATTCAGTTAATATAATACATTTAATTTCATATTATATAAATATTGTATACGTTACACGATCCTATCGATACGTGCAGAACTATCGACCTAGATACCCATAGCATAGTATATTTAATTTACTCTATTTACATAGACAATTTTATTTTTTTTACAAAAATCAAATAAGTGGAATAATAATTATTTATTTATTAAATCTTGATCGAGTTTATTTAGAACACTATATTTTAATGATATATATATATATTATTATTATTAATATTATCAGATTTATGCAATGCCAAGGTAATTGTAGAAGCAATGTTGCTTATAGAGACAATTACCCCTTTATTAACATGACTAGTTTCATTATAGATAATATTTATAAATAAATAATACTTTTATAATATTATAAGATAAGATAAGATAAATTGTATTATTGTAATCATTGCAAGAGAGAAAAAAAACAATAAAAGGACAAATAACATTTTTAGAAGATTTTCGAGGTATTTAACCTTATGACTTCCTGTTTACATTAATATGATATAAATAAATAAAATATATAATAAAAGTATACAATTAAAAGCTAATAAATACATCGAGTATTAAATAATATAAATTAAAATATAATATTTAAAAAAGTCAACATTTAAAAGTAAAATAAACAAGAATAAAAAAGAAAAGAAATAAGAAAATATATTAAATAAATATAGGTTAACAATATTCGATGTACATGCAGAAAAATATATATCCCAAAGTAATTTATTTAATATCAAAAGATGTAAAAATAAAATAAAAGATAATAAAATCTTAAAATCATATATAATAATTTTTAAAAAGTCAGTTTTTTATAATGTCAAAATTTAATATAACGTCAGTATTTTTATAGTGTAAAATAGATAAAATCAAAATTTAAATAAATTATAAACAAATATTATCATAATATTTAGTCAAATATATTAAATAAAAATGTAAACTAAAAATAAATGCATTAAAATAGACTAAGTATTATATATATATAATTATTTTAAGATTTTTACAGAATAATGATAAAGAATTTCACTTTCTTATATCTATACTTAAATCATTCCAAAGTCTTAGTCCGAATGTAATTAAGGTATTATTCATATAATTATATTTAAAATAAGGTTAAATAAAATCAAAGTTACTCCTGGTATTACATCTTTTTTTTGGATGTCAATGTAAAATGATTTAAAATAATTGGATGGCACAATTTATTGAATACATGTAAATGCAAGTAAAGATAGTAAAATATCATATAAAGATAATATTTTATTTTCCTTAAATAAAGAAACTGTTGAAATATCATTTGTTAACAATTATTTTTAATATCTTTTTTTGAATTAAATATATGCTATTTAAGTTTGATACATAACCATGACCCCTAATTTCTATACAGTAAATTAAATGTGGATAAAATAAAGCATAGTAGGATCTTTACCTATAGTTTGATCATGGCAGATGTATTTACAAAGTATGAAACATTTTTTATGATCCACAACATTTTTAATAATTTATTTTTAAGATAAGCCAAATGACATTTCCAATTTAAACAAGTATCTAGATTTATTCCAAGACATTTTGTAGAAGTTACTTGAGATAAAAGTGTATTATCTATATTTATATTAAATATTATATCATTTTTAAATGACATACAATGCGTTTTATCTATATTTATGGATAATTTATTAAGTTTAGACCATAGAAAAATGTCATCACATGCTGACTGTAATTTATGATTTATATTATTAGATGATTTATCACATAGTATCATCAGCAAATAATATGAATTTATTTTCTGGAGAACGTAATATCATATCATTAATAAATATAGAACACAGTAATGGTCCAAGAATAGAACCTTGGGGTACACCATAACAAATATTATATATATATATATATATATATCAGATTTACTTTCATTATATTGTTCGAATTGTTATCTGTCGTTAAGATAGCTAATCAACCAATCAAGAGGTTTCCCTCTTATTCCATAATAATCAAGTTTATTAATTATAATTCTATGGTTGACAGTATCGAACGCCTTTTTTAGATCTACAAACAATCCTACACAATATTTATTTGAGTACAAAGATTCTATAACTTTCTTTGTAATGTTTCAATTGAGTTCAGTATACTTATATTTTTTCTGAAACCAAAATGTTCATCATTAATAATATTGAATTTATTACAAAAAGATAAAAGTCTATTTGTAAATAATTTGTATAACATTTTTGAAAATTGTAAGGTTAATGAAATAGGTCTATAATTATTAAAATCGTTACAATTATCAGATTTAAAAATAGGGATAATTTTAGATCTTTTAAAAATCTAGGAAATAATCCATCATCAAATTATTTATTAAAAATATACATTAAAGGAACTATAATAGATGATGATATTTCTTGAATAAGTTTCATGGATATGTCAAGTTTATCTCGAGAAACTTTAGGTTTAAAATTATTAATGGCTAAATAAATTTCACTAGCTGATATAGTAGATAAAACCATAGAATTAAAATGTCGATTAATTAAATAATCAAGAAATGATTTGTTAGGTATATCATCAATTTTATCAGCTAGTTTATTACCTATTAGAGTGAAATGATAATTCATTTTATTTGAAATTGTAGACTCACTACAATCTTTTCCATTAATATTTATCGTAATTTTTAATAAATTGAGTTTTCTCGGATTAATTATAGATAGTCCATGTATTTTTAATCGTCTTACTATTATCAAGTACATTTGTATAATAATTTTTTTTTTGCATTTTCGTATTATACTAGTAAGCTTATTTTTATATTTTTTATATCGAATAAGATTTTCAAAACTTTTGTCATTAATGAATTTAATATTTAATTTTTGTTTTTTTTACATGCATTTTAATATTTTTTGTAAACCAACTGTGATTTTATACGATTATTTTGTAAATTTCTAATTTCCAGGGTTGGTCGGTTTTTTGGTTTTTTTGTTTTTTTTGGTTTATTTGGTTTTTTTGGCTTTTTTAACATTATAAAAGCGTTCAATCAAAAAGAAGGAATCGATTAGGCAATGATAAGGCTGCAAAACTTGTTTTTTTTATTTTGAGAATTAAATTGATTATATTTCTATTAGAAATCATCTAATTATTATTATTATTATTATTTTTTAAATTATTATATTGTTACAATTTGTAACTTGTCATTTTATTGCGAGAATTATATTGATTATATTTATGTTAGAAATCATCTAATTATTATTATTATTATTATTTTTTAAATTATTATATTGCTACAATTTGTAACTTGTTATTTTATTGCGAGAATTATATTGATTATATTTCTAATTACTGTATTGTTATTTTTTTTAATTATTATTTTGTTACAATTTGTAACTATTTTTTTTATTATATTTTACTTTATTATTATAATAAATATATTTTAATAAAATAATTTTATTAACATTATTAATAATATATTATTGAAAATTTAATAATATATATATATATATATATATATATATATATATATATATATAATTAATATATATATAAATAATATTCATTAGTGTTGTATATTTTATACTTACTCTATATATGTATGTTTTGCACAGACATTTAATAATCGATCTAGGTATATATAATATTTTCTAATTAATAATCTTAACATTTAATTATAAAAAAACCAAAAAAACCGCCAACCCTGCCAATTTCACTACAAGATTTGTCATATAATTTGATAAAATAATTTAAAAATAACTCCATAGAATAATTCAAATCATTTGATTTTATAAATGACCAGTCTGTTTTTTCAAGGTTATTTTAAAAAATATAATATTTTATTTTGTTTATCAATATTGTTTTTTTGTTTTTTTAACATATTTTATTTTGTGATTTTCTATATTTAATATAATAAATAATGGTAAATTGTCAGTTTAATCATATTATAAGATACCTGAACATATATTAGATACATTTCCATTATAAAATATATTATCTATTAATTTTGCGATTTTGTCTGTTATACGAATTGGAATAATCCAATTCGTATAACAGACAAAATCGCAAAATTAATTGATAATATATTGAAATAAATTGTTTAATTGAAGTGTATTTAAAAAATTATTTGTATGTATATTATCATCAAGTAAATCAATGTTAAAGTCACATCATAATATAATTTGACTATTTTGAAATTGACTAAAGAATTCAATACAAGTAGTTAAACATAAATAAGAATCTTTTTTTAACAATGGATTTCTATATATTGAACTAATAATTATATTTTTAATACTTAATTCTATTTCAACCGTGATACAATCTATAAATGAGTTACTATATGATAAATGATTAATTTGGTTAGTTTTGCATTTACTATTAATATATAATACAACACCTCCGCCAAGTTTATCAATTCTAGTTGTATATACAACTATAATTGATAAACATGTCATATGACACGAAATATAACCTTCAATATTATATAATTGTAAATTATATTGATTAAACCAAGTTTCACAAATGGAAATAATATCAAATTTTGAATTAATTGTAGATAATAAAATTTGTTAAGCATCAACGTTTTTTATCAAACTTCTACCACTTAATTGAAGAATTTATAACTTATGATTAACATGTCGAATATTATTAAAATCTTTAATTGACAAATATGGAGAAGATATATTAAAAAACATTTATTTTTCGTTACAACTCTAAATTTTTGAAGTACAATATCGCTTCTCAATCATTTGAAAATATATATTTTTTAAATATTATAAATACATTGTATAGATCTATTTATATTTTACAATGTGACGAAAATATTTTATATTTTTGATAATTTTTTACAAAGTTATTGACGTTTACCTAAGAAACATACATTTTCATAATACCGACACCCTAATTGCACGTAATATCGACACCCTTTAACCAATCAGAGTTGTTTGTTTATAATGTGCGTGCATTATGATAACATTAATTTTAGGAAAAAAACGTATGCATTGAGTGTGTTAACGAAAAGTAACGCACATTCTATTCTGATTGGATAGTGGATATTACATAATATATGGTATATTAAATATCGATATATTTAGGGTGTCGATATTATTGGCAGTGCCTGTAATATCGACACCCCTGTTATCTCAGAGTTAAACAAACTAAATTAAATTTTAAAATAGCTATTATAAGTATATACTTACTTACTAGTTTATTAGTATATACTTACTAGTTAATACTTATAAATACAATTTGGAAATATGTAATTGATAAATAATAAAGTTATTGTGATTTATTGTTAGGGTGTCGGTATTCGAGTACTCTCCCCTAGCATATATTGTTTATAAATAATAATTTATTCAAAATAAAAATTAATATTTGGAAATGTCTGTTATATCAACAATATACCAAAAAAACTCACATTTCCAAATTTAGAATATATTGAAATCTTTTTTAAAATAAATATAATGTAATCATCGTCTGTAAATAATTATAATCAAACGAAAATGTAAAAAGTATTGTACATATTGATTTTCACTGTTAAATTTGAAATGAATATATATATAAACAAATTAATTCGATAAGTTTGATTATATTGAGATTAAAAAAAATTATATGTTATATGATTAAAATATGTTTATTTTTAGTATTTTAGATGTAGCATAATATTTTGTAAAAAAATGGATCAAATCTCCTCACACACCCTACTTTAAAGTTTAATATTATATTTAAGCAATTTTATAATATAAATGTGTGCGTATTTATCTTGATATATCATATAAATATATACTGCGAATTAGTAGTTATATAATTTTAAGTTGTAACATTTTCCTCACATCTATTAAGGTGCGTTCACACCAACAATTTCCGCGGGAAATTTCCGGTGGAAATGGGTATAGAGGAAATTTCTGATGGAAATAGGTGTGAACGACTCAATTTCCGATGGAATTTCCGTCGGAAATTCCATCGGAAATGAAACTATACTCGAAATGCCTATACAGACAATCCTAGGATTGGCCAGGCCCTTCTCTGTATATATATATATATATATATATATATATATATGTATTTTTAAACACCATCATTTAACCCTAAAGTACCTATAACTCCATAATGAATACAAATATAGGTTTACTATCCTATGTTTACTAAAATATTGATAAAACTCTTATCATATGATTATCACATGATTATCATATTTATAACAAGTATATTAGCCCCCTAGTATTTAATCCCATGTATCATATTTCGTGTTATCACATTATTATGGTATATTGGAATTTCCATCAGAAATTTCCAGCGGAAATTTAATATCCAGTGTGAACGGATGCAAGAAATTTCCAGCGGAAATTTCCAGCGGAAATTGTTGATGTGAACGCACCTTTAATTACTAAATGTGTTATAATAAATATAATTATGAATCTACAAAATTTAGAAATTATATCATATCATTAAAATCTATTCAATTTATAAATTTATATTTCTATATAAATATATTTTTGAAAATATAAATTTATTTATATATTCGATTTGAATTGATATATGTTTTTCTTTATTATTTATTTTAACATTCTAAATAATATAATGTGAATATATATTATAATTTAAACACTAATATTGAAATAAATATTTAAAACTAGTTTTTACATTGTTTGGACATATAATTGATACATTTTATCCTAGATATAATTCAATGAAATTAAAGTATTCAAAAGTAAAATAAAGCTTCAAAATATATATGAGTACAATAGACATTGGTATTTATAAGGTGTTTTGAAGTCATATTTAATCTATTTGATTTATAAGTTAAAATCATACATTTTATAAGTTATATTTAAATTAGAAAAATAATGTTGACCACATTTTAAATATTATAAATAAATTATAATTTGACTAGGTAAACTCTATGACAAGTAACTTACATTTTAACTATTCTATAATAATATAAATGTATAGTATTAACTAATTTTGTATGGTAATATTATTAATATTTTTAGATCTAGTATTATTATCTAGAAATATTATTGTATCGACTAACCTATACATATTCTTAATTCTATTTATTAAATGTAGTATTAAAATATGAATTATCTAATAAAAGACATTTTTAAATAGTTATTTTAATGTGTTAAAATTTTAAATAATTTTCCTATTTCAATAGGATATTTTTTTGATATTTCGTATATTAAATTATAATATTGACCTTTTACAAATATATATAATATTAGTAATGTTTAATTATCATAATTTACTAATTTTAATTATACATCGTATTTTTAATTGCTTAGAATATTCATTTTATAGTTATAACAAAGATTTTGCGAAGCAAAGATATAACACTCCCTATGCATGCAACGTAATTTAGTAATATCCCCTGCCGCTGCTAGCAGTAGTATCGAAATCACTGAAATAGATTTAGGTTCGGTTCTGTTTGCATACAACAATATTTTCATTGCTCTATTAAATTACATGCAATATAAATTAGCTTTTACTTACTAAATATATACTTATAGAATTTAAATCATACATATCATATTTGTTTGTTATATATTAGTAATGAACACTTAGTTTTCATCATATAAATATTAATTTAAATCATATTATTTAACATTTTAAAAGTGTATAGTTAAATACGAATTTACATTATAAACAACACATAGTTCCTAAAAGTAACCCGCTATAGGTGGCACTGGGGTATTTTGTATACAAATTCGAATTACATGATTTCGCGTAAGTGTTATATCCTTCCTTCCGAAAATCTTTGGTTATAATATCATAGAAATACATTTTGAATTTTAAATTGTTTATTAATTATAATTACATATTTATTTCAGACGGAAAGACTTAATATTGCATAATACCAAGGACAAGATAATATCCTGCTTATTTCAATGGTTTGTATATTTATCATTATTATATATAACGTAAATATGAATATAATAAATACAATAATTATAATAATAATTTTATATATAAATTCTAAATCGTCTTTACCTTTATTTTTGTCTATTTTTGTTTTTAACATATATTTAATATATATATATATATATATATAATATTAATATAATATTTATTTCTTAATTACAGGTGAATGAGAATTATCTACTTTATTAGAGAATTATGTTTTATTATCGAATATACTCTCTTAATTTTATATTATTATAACATTTTAAAAGTTTGATAAATTAGTTAAGTTTATAGTTAATTAAATATTAGTAACATTTATTATTAATAAATTTTGTATAATTTTATTTAAGAATAATAATCATTACATCAATAATATAAATAGAGAAAGTTTTATTATACAATAAATATTCTAATATATATCAATGATTTGACGAAGATTATATATGTATATATAATTATAATTATATACCAAGCTATATGCGTATGCAAATATTTTATTTCAAATATCTTTATATTTTTATTAAATTTATATTTTATTATAATGTAATATATTATATAAAAAAAGTATATACATTTAAAATATCATAAATATAATATACTATATACATATTATATATTAAGATGATTTTATTTACTTAATATACGTAATATATAATATACGTAAAACAATTAATTAAACTTTAAACTTCAAAATTGTAATACATAATTTAATTGTGTTATTCATTAAATATTGGATAATTACAAATTTATCTTAAATTTAATATCCATATGTTAAGTTTATGTATACAATATATACCATGAAATTTAATAAACAAAATAATATAATTAGGGTAGAAACTTATAATGTTCATACAATATTTATCTAAATAATTTGTATATAATTATTTATATTTATATTGAATAATATCATGTAAATAATACATTTATTATGAATTCTATCTTGTATTTCTTAATTCTATATAATCCGGTAATCTGCAAGAATATCCTTACTCTTGCATATTTTGCATTGAATTAGTATCTAAAAACAAGTATATTTATAAATAATATATATAAATACACAAAATGAATATGCATTTAAAACTACTATTAATTAATCATGACTGATTCGTAATATTAATGAATCAATTCAATTATAAGTATTTCAACTTTTTATGTGGTATATCTATAAACTATATAACATTTCTTGTCTCAACTTTATTCAACATAACATCTTACTACCAGATTATTTACTAACAGTCACTATATATTTAATATATTCTATATACCATTCTTTATAAGTATCACATTAAATATTACCTTTAAATCTTCTAATTTATATACAATTGTCTAATTTACAATTTATATACAATTAACTAATTGTTCAGTTATTATTACTTGAGTAGAAAATATATATTCTTTGTAACCGTTTAAAGGATAGGATGTACATTGTACAGTGTGATTCATTTTCATATTCATCCAACAAATATATTCAAATGTACACATTGAATATATTTGTTGGATGAAAATGAAGCGGAAATGTGATTTTTTTGGTTATAAGCATGTATATATTGAGGACTGTAGTATGTATGTATAGGCAGAGCTTGGCACGATACTCAAAAAATGTATAATAGATACAATTACACACTTTTTATTATAGATAATAGATACTACTACCATTATTTATAGTAGATACAATTACAAATACAGATTTGTTAGTAGATACAAATACTTTGTACGTATTTACAATATATAAATATATATATAGTATAGAGATATCAATTATATAGATATATATGATGGTATATACCTAATATATAAATATATATATATATTCATTGATTTCAATTTGATAGTAGGGGAACGTCTCCGATTACCGACTCCTAAATGATTATTTGTAATAACGTATTCAATATTAAATATATTTATTTGAAATTGTGTAAGTAGGGTAATATTATGGCAATGAATGATGTGGCTAATTTAAATTTTTGATATACTTATATTTACAAGACTAAACAAGGGGGTCGGTAATCGGATATATGTGCCTAATTCCGACCCACTAACATAGTCGTGGTATAAATAATGGTAGTATTATATCAAATAAAAATAGTAGATATACATAAATATAATTAATTATAACATGTACGTAATTTATTTTTTATTGAATTTATGTTTTAATAGTACTATACAATTTTAACTTTATAGTAATTATATTAAAATAGTGTATATTATTTTTTAATATCTATTTATTTATCAGTATGTATATAATCAACTGGAATTACAAATCTATATGAATGATACACAAAACCTTACGACATATTTAAAAGTAAAAAACGGATATATTTTGTTTGGATATTATAAATCACATGGGTCGGTATTAGGGTAATTTAGGGGGTAGGTAATGGAAAATCACATGGGTTGCTATAATTAAGATATATTGGTTAATAGTTATTTAAATTAAATTATTTGTATAATTGTAATAAATATTTTATTTATCTACAATATCATGCGTAGTATTACGTTTTCTTTTAATTAATAAAGTATTTACAATGATTTAAAAAAAGTTATTATTCAAATATTTAAAAAGTAAAAACAGAATATTACATTTGATCAAATAACAATTGTAGGATTACATATTTTTAAAAACAAAATACTTATTCATATTTATCATTAAATTACTAACAGTTCGTGTACGCATATATTATTTGTTGATATATATTATAGTTACTGAGATACGAGAGTGGTCGGTATTCGGTAATACCGAGTAATTTTCTATGCGATTTATTTTCAAAATCTTGAATTTTCTTTTGCATGGCTGCATTTATCGTCCCTGTCTTGCATCCATAAGTAAGGATCAAGAGAACGATAGAGGTTTTTTTAATTTGAAATTTATTTGTTTGCTGTTCCATATAGTATAATACCGCACCATCGCAGATGTAGCAAGAGCTAATCTGATTCTGATGTCGCTTCATATGATCCATCTCTTGTAAGGGTTGAACCCAAATAGAAAAACTTGTCAACTTCTTCAAGCTTTTCTCCATAGAGGGTGATATGTGCATGTATAGAATTGTCGTTAGAGTTTACCATCACTTTACTTTTTTCTGTGCTTATTACCATTCCATACCTGGTTTCACTTCTTGATAGTTGATCTGTGAGTTCTTGTAGTTCCTCATTGGTTCCAACAAGCAAGTAGATGTCGTCAGCGAACTTTAGATTTCAAAGTGGTCTTCCACCTTCTGAAATAAATGAAGAGTAGTTGCTATAAGTTTCAATGATAATTTCTTCAAGGAATAAATTGAATAATGTTGATGAAAGCAGACATCCTTGACGTACAGTGTACGTCGTACACTAACTGAAGTTTTAAAGAATTCGCCTTCAGCATTATTCAGTAGCATGCACTAGTAGAGTTTGCATATAGTGATTTGAGCATCATTATTATATCATTCTGTATTCCAAACTTATATAATGCTGACCATAATCCGTCATGGTATACTCGGTCAAATGCCTTTTTAAAATCTATGAAATTATGGAATAGTTTTTTTTTGGCTGTCTAGATGTTTTTCAATGATATTTCTGCAGTTAAATACTTGTTCTATAGTGCTCCTTTTCGGAATCCGGCTTATTCCTCCGATAATATTTCTTTTACCTGGGGGTTTAGTTATTTAAGGATTATAGATAGTAGTATTTTTCTGGAATGGCAGATTAAACTTAGTGTTCTGTAGTTTTTGCATTTCTTGATATCACCTTTCTTTGGTATTGGTATTATCAGTGACTTGGTCCACTGAGATGGTCATATTTTACTCGACCATGATTTATGACATAGAGTTATAAGTATTATTACCACAGCATTGCCCTCATATTTGACTAGTTCACTTGGTATATTATCAGCTGAAGATACCAGGTGATTTGCCTTCTTTCAGCGTTTTAATCGCTTCTATAACTTCAGACTCGAGTATAGGCAATTCTTCCTTCATATATGTGTTAAAGTTTGCGTTACTGTTTAAAACACTAATATCTATGTTAATCTGGTGATTGTAAATATCATTGAAGTATTCCGTCCAACGCTTTAGAATCATGCTATCTTCAGCTAGTGGTGTACCATTGTTATCTTCATTATTGAATTTTCCATGTCTCATTACGTTATCTATAGAATTGCACTGGCATTGTATCCAATCATCTTTTGCCTTTTTCATCTTTTTGCGAATCGTTGCATTTATTTCTCTGTAAACATTTTCTAAGGTCAGACTGTTGCTTCTTTTTAGACTTCAATATTCTTCTTTCGTCGCAAAGGTCGAGTATATCATCCATGGCTGTTTTTTACTACGATATTTTCAATTATTTCTGAAGCCTAGCTTGTTATAATTTTTTCAAATCTTGTGTATATTTCAGTCGGGTTACATTCTTTTATAGTCTTTTCTAGTTTATTAAATTTTACATCTAAATGTTCTGAGTATACTTTGCATATTCTTGGGTCCTTTAATTTATTTACATTGAAGCGAATTCGTTTATTTTTTGTGGTTTATTTTATCGTAATTTAGATTTAGATTGCACATTATGAGATCATGATAACTGTTGATATCTGCACCTGGATAAGTTCTTTTTGAGCTTCGTATGATACTTGAATATTTTAGGTGTTAATATGTAATCTATTTGATTATGAACTAGTTCATTGGGTTAGTGCCGTGTTGTTATTCTTGAATTATTATGCATATGTAAAGTATTAGCTATAACTAATTTATATCGTTCAGCGAATTTAAGTAATCTTTGCCTTCGTTCGTTTATATTTCCAATTCCAAATCGTCCAACACATCTATTCTATGTTGTGTCTTTTCCAGTTTTGGCATTCCAAATACCCTGTACTATTAAAAAGTCTTTCTTCGGTGAGTCAGAGATGGGTTTTTCTATAATTTCATAAAATTCTTATATTTCTTCATCTGAGTGACTTGTTGTTGGTGCATATACTTAGATTATTGTTATATTTATTGGACTAGCTTTTATACGGATAGAGATAATTCTGATTGAAATTACAGAGTAATTATTCCCAACTTTTGTTAGTTCCTATCTGACTATGAATCCAACACCTTCAAAATGATTGTCTTGTCCACTATAGAATAGCTTATGTCCAGCATTAGTTAGTAATTCTCCTGATCCAGTGCTTCTTGTTTCGGATAGACCTACTATGTCCCATTGATAACGATCAAGTTCATTGGTGAGATCATGAATTTTCCGCATCTTCTTAATGTACGCATATTTCACGTTCCTATAGTTGTTATTGTATCTGGTAGTTTTATCTTGTTTTTTAATTGTTTTGCTCTTCCAGTAGCTAGTTTTACACTACCATCCTGGTTAGTATCGATGGATAGCGCGGTCGTTTTTAGTCCGGTCCAATACCTATCTGGCATGAAGTTTTGGGCTTATATTGTCATGTTAATTCTTTCAGTAGGCTTTTAGACTAGATGGCGCCTATCTCCTCTCCTAGTCCCCTCTTGCAAGTTTAGCCCACTTGCTGAAGTTGTTACCAGGGTGTGGCGCGAGGCCAAAGCAAAATATTTTGATGACCGTAAAGGGTGTGTAGTGACTAACCCCTATTTTTAAAGGGCGACAGTAGTCATATACTCATTACTCCATTGTTATACCCCAATACACCCCAATGTAATAATTAATTAATTAACATACATTGATTATACTTGGAATATATGTGAAAACTTCCCAGCAAGCAATTTATCGACGCTTCAGTTCTCAATCATATAGATTCGTCGCTATTTCGACTTTTTGAAAATTTATTTCATCTCCATTATCAAATGATCCAATAATGGAATATATATTACTTTTTTAAAACACTCTTCAGCTGATGAAGCAGGTGTATTTGCACGATATAGTTGTATTTTATTTCACATTGTTAAATAAATTACTTGATTTGAATATGATAATAAATGTGATGCTTCTTCATTCAAATATAATTGTACTTCATACATATTATCTCTACAAATGTGTATCCCTTTAATTACACTTTGAATATATTTATTAGCCTCATAAGGCTATATATGCGTCTATTAACCTACTCTGGAGAGCAGTCGTTAAATTGTATATAAAATACTGAATATTACATACAATTAATGACATAATACATTGTGTATTAATCATAGAATTGTAAATACCGTTATCCTTTGTTATAATTCCTGAATTCCATGTTTTATCTTCATATATGTCTAACATTGTTTCAAGTATTTCTTTATTCAGTTTGATGAATACTCGAAAAGCATCATGACTGGCAACTAGTTATGTAAATGATGCCCAAATATAAAGAATCGATGCGGTATGGGTCTCAGTTACCTAAAGTCTCAACTCGTCTCTGGCTCGTTTTAATAGAGTCTCGTTTGGATAAAGTCTCATCTCAGCTCGGGCTCGTTTTTTTTTCCGAAAATGAAAATCTCGGCTCTGCATCAAAAATCTCGATATTATTTAGATCAATAGATGACATTTAAATTATTATTCACTGAATCGCGAAGTTGCGCAAATATTTTTTTTAATTAATGTAAATAGAAAATATATAAAAAGTACTATTAAAATGTAACTTCAAAAAAGTATCATTTCGGCTCCGTTATGTTTTGTAAGAGTCTCAACTTGGTTCGGTATATTTTGGCTAGAGTATCGGCTCGGCTTGGGCTCGTTTGGCTAGGGTCTCATCTCAGCTCTGGCTAGTTTTTTTCCGAAAATGAAGTTCTCGGCTCGGCATCAGTAACCAAAAGTCTCGGTTCGGTAACATTTACATCACTACTGGCAACCCATATCGTTTTACAAAGGTTAATTAATTTCTTTTTAGAAGGTTCAACACAAATGTATGTAACATTTTATTATAATAAACCTTGTTTCTTAGCAGAATATTTTAAAAATATGAAGATTTCTAATAATATTCCCATCATATTTTAAATTAATGGCATTTTTCATGCATTTACACTTGATAGATTTAAGACATGTTATCTATAGTTTACATGTGTAGCTTTATAGTACTAATCAGAATTATAGTTGACACTCCTTTTACTTCTCCTGACATATTTCCTGCTCCATCGTATCCTTGCTCTCTTAAATTTTCAAGATTTAATTCAGCTTTAGTTAGTGTATCCATAACCTAGCTATACTTTCTCCTCTACGATTTTCACATTATATGAAAGAAATTAACTTTTCAGTAATAGGTAACCTACAAAAAACCTACACTTATCATTAAAATATCTAATTGCTAAAGCCATACATCTGTGGTTTCATCAGCTAGTACACTAACATATTTAGATTTTTTTATATCATCAATTATTCTTTCTTTTATTCACCACATTCAAATATCAATTCATTCTTTGTTTTTTTTAAGATTTAGCATTTTCATTACACATTAACACGTGTTATTTTAATATATATAATTTCCAGAGTTTATATATAGTTTTAAAGTTTTAGTTCATTGACATTTCCTAGATTAGAATGTTGATCAGTAGAATACTCATTATGACCACGTAATGAAATATATTGTCTTTCACAAATAATGATTATATCTAATATTGATTTCAATTTTTCTCTGTTGCATTCAATTTTCTTAAATATGGAATTTTTAATTTGCATTATAGCTGATTGCTTCTTAGTTTCTATCACAGCAATAAAACGTAAATTGTCTTACATATAGTTCTTGTGGTAAATAGTAGATTCATGTTTTCTTAAAACTGAAATCGAATCTTTAAACTTAATCATGGGCGAAGTGATACATTTTCCAACTTGATATTGATTAATTTTTAAATGAAAAACACATGGTATTCATAATCCGTCATTTAAAGATTCACTGTAGGATAACCAATAATATTTATGTAACAACTTCATTTGAAATGTATTTCCATTTTCTTTATGATGTTTCAAAACGTGATCTTTGATTGTTGTGAGAGTATTTTCTTTAGCAGAAGACACCTTTCTTCATTTGTTTTACTTGTTAATTAATTAGAAATAGTTTCAATATCTAAAGTAGGTACATTTAGTAAAGTACATCTAAAATACAGGAAATTCTGTAAAAATCTATATAATATCTAAATTGTACAAATCGCTAATAAAATACATCCCAATGGGATCATCTATATAGTAAGCCACCTATAAATATATCCAATTAAATACATAATGTCCAGAAATTCAATATAATCACGAGGGGGGTTAGATCCCCCTAGCCCCCTGTATCCGCCCCTGCATACGGAAATTCCAAGTTCCCAACATATTAACATTTTAGACTATTTTAATGGATTTTATTAACAACTTAGATTGCGAGGGTATATTAAGCTTTATAAAGCTTTATTTACACAGTAAAAAGCAAACGTTCTTTAGACATTTCGGAGTCAAATGAATATTTTATATTATAAAATGTAACCTAAACGTTCTTAAAATACAGCGGTATAAAGTTTTATCATAACTGTATAAACGTTCTTTAGACATTTTCCGAGTCCAATGACCTATTATGTAAATTAACATAATCGTTCTTAGAATATATTCGTTTATATAATGAACCTTTATCATAAATATCTAAAAGTTCATTGGATATTGAAAATCACAATGACCTTTTGTTTTAAAAGTATTAGGTACATGATTATATGATAGTAGACCTATATGATTATATATTAAGGATAAAATATCGAATGATAACGAGAAAATATAGTGAAAATAAATTGATATAATTATATATGATTATACTGATACTATTATAGACATGTTACTATATACAGAATTATTTAAAACAAATTCTTGCTAATAATATTAATTTCCGCCTAGATCAATTTTTAAATATAAAATATTATATTTTACCTTTTCTTTATGTTGATATATTAATTTAATTTAGTACTAATTGAATTAAGTATCAATTATTATTTTATTTTTATATTTAAGTTAATATTATGTATTTAATAAATAAAGTTACTATTTTAAAATTATAAATTCTTTAAATACCTAGCTATGGTTTTTTTTAAATATCATAATTTAATTTATGTTTCAACTTAAACAATAATTAAACAATAATTATAATCATAATTATATTGATAATTAAGATAATACAATTTGAAATAATGTTATAATTATTGCTCAATATTGAACATTGAAACATTATATTTAATATTCAAAATATTATTATAGTTAAATTCATATTTTAAATATAACCTATATGTAATTATATAATATATTGTAATATATAAGTCATTACAAGTTAAATACTAATATGAACAGATCCCCGGTAATACATATAGAATGATAAGCATATAAATAATATAAAATATTCATAATAGGTATAGAGTATAAAGAACGTTCATCAGAAAATAGAGTATAAAGAACGTTTATACAAAAACTGTTATCACAATATAGAGTATAAAGAACGTTTATATACAAACGTTCTTGTTGAACTTGAGCCCCTAACCAACTCCAACAATGGATTCATGCTCTTTTTAAAATTCAGAAATTTTAAACATATTTCACTTACTCATATGAATCTAACATACATTGCCTTTTTATTTAAACAACTTGAACTAGATTCTAACACCATCACTGATTACTCTTTCATATCCCACTATGCAAAATTAGTGCTCTTATCACCATGTACTACTGATAGTTATTAAAAATATATCTTCTCTTCAATTAACCGATTTCAAAATATTATTTATTCGTCCTTTTATTCCCAGTGATACAATTAAGACTAGTCGTATATACTTTCATCATTCAAAATATGTCATGACGAAATACAAGTGTGTGTTTAATAGGCACAAACTATCATATGAACTTCGTTTATTCACTATAGTGAGTATACTATAGTAGAGTTGCTGTTATAACAGCAATTCTAACATAAAAGTAATAGACTGGAATGTTAGCGAAATGTTGATCTGCCATTTCAGATTTTTTGTATACAATACATATTTTTCCCATTTCTTCTAGCATCACTGCATTTTCAGATGACGTTACGTATATTTGGTAATCGGATACATGTGCCTAATACCGACCCCCTTTTCCCATTACCGACCCCTAAGGGTGGTATATCTCTTAAAATGCAAATACAAATCATTGTATCAGATAACATATGTTAACCATATATATAGTGATACAAGACATTATGTATTTTTTTTCAAATTAATATTTAGAGGGGCCGTTGACGTTTTTAAAGGGATTCGCAGCTTTTTATACAATGTATTAAGATAGGAGATATCTTTTTATATGTATTTTAAAAATGTTTCAGCACCTAGGTTTTGATTAGATTTACATTCTGTAAATGTCATATTGTTAACCAATACAATGTCAATATATGTTACTTAAAAAAAAAATGTTCTCTGAAAACCCGAAATATTTTGAGATAAAATATGATGCTAAATTAAATTATTTGTGTTGTAATTGTTTTAATTTGTATGTGTTAACTAAAAATATATGTTTTCTAATAAATATCTTTTAAGTAAAAATTATTATACATATAATAATAAAGATTTATGAAAAATTCATCACGTTTGGATAATTGTTGAGAGGGCTGAAATATTTCTAAGATTCAAAATAAATTAAAATCAATATTCTGAATAAATCGAGTTTAAAATTTGACTACATTTATTTTAAATTTTATGGTAATATATGTTTAATATTGTTATTGTTATTTTGTTATTTTTATTTGGTGGAGTCCTTTCATCCCATCCAGGAACTTCGATGAAGTTTTCACTTATAACCATATATGGCTCTAATGTCCCTTCGAAGCCGCTCTCATATTAAGTCATCCATGGTTTTAACGAGAGCCGATCATTTATTTATACACAATTATATAAGATCACTTCTAAATAATATGTTAAGACTCATTTTATAAAATGAATTAATGGTCCGGACGAGGGTCGAACCCATGTCCTACTGGTAATAATATGGTAATATTTTTATGGTAATATTAGTTGTATATTTAACTACATTTATAGTATTAAATTATAATATAATACCACACTAATATATCGATAACATTATTCTTATAATATTTATTATAAATGAACAATAATTATACATAAAAGCTATATTTATGACAGTTTTTAAAAATAAATATTTTTTTTAACTTTAAATCAAAGGTCGATATTTAGTGAAACTACTAGCAACATTATTCGGTTAGATTACTTATTTAATCGATGACATGTTGCAGTATTAATTAATATAACCCTTATGGAACGAAAACTATTCCGCTTTTTGTATCTAAATCCTATTTTATTTTTTAATGTATACTCTATAATATTTATTATTTATATAATATATAACGAATATATTGATAATTGATAATCTTAAAATCAAATGAAGTTAATTAATCATATAAATCTGGTAATTTTGTACGATTTTTTTAGATAAAATATAAATATATATTAAATATATATATATATATATATATATGTAGGAATTTACCTATATGTATGTGTATATATATATATATATATATATATATAATGTTTATAATTTACCTATATATATGTCATATAACATTTTATTTTTTTAATTTATGAAAATTAAAAATAAAATTTGGATATATATTGAAAAAATTGTTTACAAAAATATATTCTATAACCAACCTATAGGTAAAACGAAATAAAAAAATAAATATTTATATAATGGTTTTTGATAATATTAAAAGTTGTCCACATATAATAAATAAACAAGTAGAATTATAGGTTTCGGACATTCAGAATATATAAAATTAACTAAATTCATTTACAAATTGTTTCAAAGTTATTAATATAGGTACTATGAATTCAGAATTGAACTAATTTATATTATTCGCGTGTAATATTATTCACTTTATTTAATTAATATAAATAATTATAATGTTAATACAATAACATTCGTTTATTTCAATATATTCATATTAACAAAATTAATTATTTACAAAATTTTTAATTTAATTTGAAAATAAATAAACCCCGATTATATCGTATAAAATACATTTTTCATTACATCCATGGTAATATTTATATGCTAATTATTTAATATCCAATATTATAATAGGCTATTATAAGACTGTAAATGTGAATTTAAAAATCTATGGGTGATAATATAGGGGTCAAAGTTCATTTCGTATATAGATTATGTAATATACACAAATTGTTATCTATATCTTTCTGTTTATATAACATTATTTATTATCATAACGCTAATTTTTTTTTGCATTTTTTACATTTTACATTCACTTCTTATGTTTATTTATACGTGTGATAACTATATGTAGTTTAAGTTACTTTTATCGCCGGTAAGTGTATACATAGTATACTCTGGTATATATATATTGTGTATATTATGTGTATTATTATAATATATATAACAAGTACATTCTCCGAATATATGCTTATAGTATCGTATACGATTATCATATGAGTGTGAATTTAATACATATTATATATATATATATATTAATTATATAAATAATATATATTATATACATAATATATATATATATATATATATATATATATAATAATTTCATTATAAAAAGTACATACATCATGTCTCCTTTACTTAAGTATAATTATCTATAAATTATGTCTTATGAGTATAAAATAAAATTCCATTATGGGTAATACATATATAGATAGAGCGTTATCTAGCTCTATGGCATAGACATAGGATCGCCTAATAAGGACCGCCTATGTCTATGCTCCTATGTATATGCTCTATAGAGCATATGTATATATATATATATATATATATATATATATATGTGTGCTATATATGCCATATATGGTAACAAAAGACAAATAACAAATGTAATAACACGCCCACTGGGCGTGTTATTACATTAATACTTTTATTAGGCGTAGCCTAATAAAAGTTTAACCTAATATGTAAAAATATACTTATTTACTAAATAATATTTAGTCAATATATATTCGTCGAGGGAAATAGAGTATATTCATTAGGACCTATATTTAATATCTATATTTAATATAATATTCAAGGTAATTATCTAAATATGCATACATTTTACAGATACATATTCAATTAAGTGATATTTATTTGTTATAACGAATAATATATATATATATATATATATATATATATATATATATATATATATATTATATTATATAGATCAATTATATATAACTAATATAGTTAATATATTATATATAATCCGACATTGTGTTTGTGAAGTTTGTAATTAACATTTTATTTTCAATAAAAAGTCAAATTAACCTACATTACTATAATGAGTCATTATTAATGAATCGCAATTGCTTTAATTAAGTTATATCTATTAAAATGCTATATCTATTAAAATAAGTCAAATGATTATAATTATACACATAAATACAACTATCATATAAAATTATAAAATAATTGTAGTACCAAACCTACCAAACCAAACCTACCAAACATATTAATAGGGTCATTCTATCAATAACTAATATATGTATAAGTTATGGATGCTCCTATAACATTTTTATATATATATTTATATATAAATGATATAGGTTATATTATTCTATGCATATTAATTGCATGTATGGCTCAGTAGCTAAGGGGCCAGTCACACACAAGCAGTAGGACACGGTTTGAGCCTCGTCCGGACCATTAATTAATTTTATAAAATGGGTCTTAAAATATTATTTAGAAGTGATCTTATATAATTGTGTATAAATAAATTATCGGCTCTCGTTAAAACCATGGATGCCTTAACACGAGAGCGGCTTCGGAGGGACATTAGAGCCATATATGGTTATAAGTGAAAACTTCATCTAAGTTCCTGGATGGGATGAAAGGATTCCACCAAATAAAAATAACAAATAACAAAAAAAAATGAATACAATTATGTACAAATATTTAAAATCTTTAAATTTTGAGTTTTATAAATGTTAGTTTTTCATATATATTTACATGTTTCGTGTGAAGTAGGTGCCCTTTAAGATATGCATAATATATAGAGGTGGAACTCATTCACTCCATGGATGGACATATATAGTAAGTTGCACCCTTACATTCATTGCAATATAATATTGTATAAGATAATAAATTAATTAATTAGTAAAAAATAAAAATGATATAAGTATAATTAAATATTTATATTACATGATTTCATCTCTAAAAAATTAGTAGTATGTATTAATAATAAATTTAATTAATTAGCTTTGATTATAAAGATAATGTATCCACACTTAAAAGTATTTATTATGTAAGAAAATTTCATAGAAAATTATTTATAAGTGTAAGTTTCGAGAAGCTTAAACTATTATCTCTCAAGTTTAATTATTTGCCATTAAATATAAGGTATATTCGGATGAAAATTTCTACATTTATATATATATATATATATATATCTATCCCACCATATATTGTATATAATAGTGTTTTGATAGTCCATTCCTTTGAGGTGTATATAAATACAGTATAATATATATTACAAAAATGTTATATACCTACTTATCAATTAAATTGTCAAATATTGGTAGAAAATAGTTATTTTGAACTTGCATATGATGTAAATTCAATATTTGATCAAGTGATATCATTATACTAATTCTTTTGTAATTTGTTTTGTTTGTATACTCCAATAAAATTCTCACAATCATTTATTTTCTAGCCTATATATTTAGAGAGTATATACATATTTTTTATTACCGCTATTATTTTCTCAATTGAACCTAATTGCAACACTTTCATGATCGACTTTATTCTACAAAGTAATTAGCTTCAAGTTTTTCATAATATTGAAGTATCAAATTCTTGCATTTTACTGAATAAATACATTGACTCTATTAATGTAATTTACGTAAAGTACATATATAATATCAGATATATATCATAGTTATATAACTTATGTAATAATAGGAAGTCCACAATTTAATACACTATAGTTATTATATTATAATAACATTAGCTTGTGATGCCCATCTTATATTCGATAATACTTTTAATACAAAATAGTATAGGTGTACCTATCCTTTCTTTAATCTAGATGTTAAAATATTATATATTTAGGTTTGCTAAATAAACTATATTGATTTGGTATGAAACCAAAAATATTGCTGCAATTGTAGTTGATTCAACGGTATTTTGCCCAATAGATGTAACAAAGGCTGACATTGTCATAATCTTGAGCTCTATAATCTTTTATATTTATATTATTATTAAAAAATATTCTAATAAATCATTAGCTAAATATTTACAGTGTGATAATTAATCTCTAGGTAGGGATTATATCCTATCCTTTTTCTCCCAATCTCATTCTTACATCAATAAATATTAAATAATCATACCTTACTTGGCATATATGATGACGATTGTTAACTGATCTATGTGATATATCTTGAGTTGAGTCTACTGATATACTATATACTATATAATATTTTGAATTTTTATTTCTTCAATAATTTATATCTCACCTGTTCTCATTTTAATATCGTCATTGTGGGCGTGTATATGTAAATAGATATACGAGGGTATTTCAATATAATAATTCATTTGTAAGTAGCCTACTAGTTAGCTAATTGCAAAAAAAAAATCCTTTAGTTTTATATATATATATATATATATATATAATATCCTTTTCAATAAATATAAATATAATTTATATCTGTAAATATTCTAGTAAAAAGATAATAATTTAGAAATTTTTGTAAAATTCACTTTTCTCATATGCCTAAATAACTCATATTTAATTAATTTATTATATTATTTTTATTTGTTTAATTAAAATTAATAGTATATAAGAAAATAGAATGTATAACAAATACTGTTTATACATTTTTTGTATTTAATAAATAGTAAAAAAATGTTTCTCAAATAATTTATGGGCCCCCCAAAATGTTGGGCCCCGGGCAATTGCCCGGTTTGCCCCCCCCTTGAGCCGGCCCTGATTAGGACCTATATTTAATATTTATATTTAATATAATATTCAAGGTAATTATCTAAATATGCATACATTTTACAGATACATATTCAATTAAGTGATATTTATTTGTTATAACGAATAATATATATATATATATATATATATATATATATATATATATATTATATTATATAGATCAATTATATATAACTAATATAGTTAATATATTATATATAATCCGACATTGTGTTTGTGAAGTTTGTAATTAACATTTTATTTTCAATAAAAAGTCAAATTAACCTACATTACTATAATGAGTCATTATTAATGAATCGCAATTGCTTTAATTAAGTTATATCTATTAAAATGCTATATCTATTAAAATAAGTCAAATGATTATAATTATACACATAAATACAACTATCATATAAAATTATAAAATAATTGTAGTACCAAACCTACCAAACCAAACCTACCAAACATAGTAAAAAATTATGTTATATAATATTTATTTATAAATATTTAAAAATAGTATTTTCAATTAATGAGTAAATATCAAATTACTAAATAATTACATTAAATTATTATAATTATTATATAAAATGGAGATTACACAATTTTAGATTAAAATATAATTAATTAATATTTAATATATAATATTTACTATATAATTAATATTTAAGTAATTAATATATGAAAAATTCCAATTAATAAATGTATATTATAATTAGATATTTACAACTACTATTTACATATCTTGCATGTCTATTGATAAATTATAAAGAATACCATTGAATTACATATATTAATTCAAATATAATTCAGTGAATTTCTTTATAATTTGTCAATTATGATTGAATTATATTTGAATATTTAATTCAATGAATTCTCATTGATTATTCAAATGGTGAAAAAATTGCAGATTTAAAAGGGGTTTATACAAATTCCATTCTACCTAATTCTATGTCTATGCTACTTTGTATAAACATAGAATTAGGTCCACATTATAAGTCTATTCCACTATACACAAAATACTATAGTATTTTGTCTCATTAATTATATACATTTAAATATTATAATATTTATTATAGTGTATTTACTATATTCACTATAGTGTTTATTATATTTTCCTATTATATTTGATATCCTTTTATAAATCATTTTATATATTTTATATACTTGTATTACGGTTTACATTTATATATAAATTTGATTTAATCTAAATTTACATATTTCCTTTTAAGTATATAATTTGTATACATTTTAAATTTAAATTAATTAATTTAATTTAATTTTTTTTTTAAATTTGAATTGAGTAAATAATTTGTATTATATCAAGTATATAATTTTTATACATTTTAAATTTAAATTATTTAATTTAATTTTAATTTAATTATTTAAATTTGAATTGATTTCATGTCAATAATTATTATTTTTATTTGATTATAATATGTACAACAACAACAACAATGTATACTATTTTGGTATTATAAAACGTTTGGTTTATAAAATGTAAACTAATGGTTAATCACTTATTATATATTGAGCCTATTGAGGCTCTTGAGCATATATTTGTATTTTACTATTTACTCGGGGTTGGCAAAAACCACAAAAATCTAAGAAATATATGTGAGGTTTTTGGTGGGTTTTTGGGGTTTTTCAGGGGTTTTGGGGTTTTTCTTTATCTTAAATTTAAAAATATATATATTATATAAATTATATAATATAATAGTGTTATAGTAATAGTAATATAATATATATATTAATATAATACTATAAAGGTTAATGAAATTGTAAATTGTAAATGGCAAGTATTCTAATAAATGATTTATATTATTATAAATAAATATAAATAATTAATATATATTTGAAATATAATTATATGTATACACTTAAGGGGATCATAACACACAATTTGTTTCGTGTATAAATAGATAGGAAAAACATAGGTCCACTAAAAAAAATAATACTGATATTCTATTCATTCAATTGACCTAATATTTTTTGTATTGTATTCATAACATATACATGCATAGGAAAATAGAAATTTATTTTTAATATTATTATTTATTATATTATATATATCTAAATTAAAAATTAGCAATAATTATATAATTTCTATAAATGATATATCATTTTATACAATGACTACTACACATTTTATCAAGTATCTCTCTATTTTACTATTCACATAATTAAATTCTATATAAAGCACAACAAAATAATATTTTAATTATAATAGTTTTTATGTTCTATATTTTTGAATGCACAATGCACAATGAGCATTGCACATACATAGCGCAACATAATTATTCTTAGAAAACAACGTTTGAAGTTTGACAGCATACAAATGTAATTTTGAATAGTATATAATATAGCATTATCTTATCGTCAACAAACACATTTTTATGCAATTTCCAGACTGTATTCATATCTATTTTTTTTACAGATAATAAAAAACACTAAATTAAGTATTACTATGGAATAAAAAAAAATATGAAAAAAAAAATTATCATAACTTTAAATGTCCTTAATAATAATATTTATTTATTGAATCACATATAGATAGATAGATTAAAAGTTTATTGAATTACTGGTTATAGGTATACCTATATAAAGAAAGTTATAATTATATATAAACATATAATTATATAACATATAAACAAAATATATAAATGTGATAATAGTAATACAAAACGACACGATACAAAAAAACAAGAAATAAACTGAGAAGTAAAATAAAAATAAAACATTGGATTATACGAGCCGTTGAATCAATATATAGTATCTGACAGTGCAAGTTGTCAAACAGGAGAGGTAACAAAACCGAATGTCTCGGGTTGGCAAAGCCCATATTGGATGGATCAATTCCCAAGGGTGGATGAGTCCCTAGTAAGTAATTTGGTTGACGTCTCCTGGCGTTAAGCTACCGTAAACTGCTGACAGCAAGCATAATATCAGATACTATATATTGGTACAATTAATACGGAATAACAATAACATGATTGATACATTTGGTGTGAATTAATTTTTCACGGAAAAGTGTTACGGTTTTACAAGATGTAATTGTAAAGGGTAACGCGTTCCAGGAAGAGCAAACTCTATTTCCAAAATAATTCAGATGGGCGTTTGTTCTACACTTTTTCTTTCGTATCTTCACTTTAGGCCCTCTGCAATTGTTGCTATATAGATCAAATATATCAGTTGCATCCACATCGAAAAGTACGTTCAGTATCTTATATGTCAGGGTAAGATCAGCTAATAACCTGCGATGAAATAAAGTTTTAATATTGAGAAAAATAATTCTATCTTCATAAGACCGTTTAGTAAGGTTACATCTATAAAAAAGTATTTTAGTGAAATAGATTTGAATATTTTCTATATTGTTAGAATTGCATATGAAATTGTTTGGATTCCAGACAGATGAATCCGATTCCACAATAGGGCGAACGTATGATATATAGGCTTTAAGCAAGTATATATAATCATTGGTGATGAAACATCTAAATAATCTATTAATAATTAAGTGTGCTTTAGTACATATATGTAGTATATATAGTATTAATATGAGTATTAAAACTCACATTATCATTAAATGTTATGCCTAAATCCTTGAATGAGGTGTGTATAGGCAGTTCAAAATCATTAATGAAATATGAATGAGCAGGGTTTTTATTACCAATTCGCATGACAACACATTTAGTAGGAGCAATTTCTAGTTCCCATCTTTTCATCCAATCACTAAGTTCATCAAGAGCACATTGTAAAGGTAAACAACTTTCTGTTGGCTTAAAAGAATATAAAAGCTTAGCATCATCTGCAAAGAGAGAAGCATATATGGGTGGTTTTATAATATTTGGTAAATCATTAATATAAATTAAGAATAACAACGGACCTATAACGGACTCTTGAGGAACACCAGATATAACTGGTGAGAAGTTAGAGAAACTATCATTACTTTTTATAATTTCATATAATAATAGCAGATATAAATAGACTCATCAGTATAAATATATGTATATACATTATTAACTTACTTGTAAATTAATTGAAATGTGATAATTAAATAATATTAATTAATTATATACTAAAACCCAGAAATAATAATGAAAATAAAAATGAAAAACTCACAAAAAACCCTAAAATTATCAAAAGGTTTAAACCCAAAAACCCCTATTTCTGCCAACTCTGTATATACTATAGTTTACCTATAGATAAACTTTAAATATATGCTTTTGAGTATTCAGACGTTAATGATTGGTCAATAGAAAAATCGTAAACTTACAATATATTTATCATAGTAACACTTTAAAAATCTGTTTAGATTATATAGTATAGGTATATATTCTTATATTCTATGCCTATATTCTTTATAAGTATTATAATTTCTTTCTATAATTATTTTGTATATTAAAATAAGTTTGTAATTTATATATATATAGAGTGTATACAGGATACCTTACATTATACTATATAGTATACACTGTATATTATACAGTATATACTATACTGTATAGTCTATACATAACAATATTTTTCTAAGTATATACTATATACTGTATAGGTGGTGTATCGCCTATTATTGTATATATCCTATATATATATATATATGATCAGGATATGATCACATTCATTTTACAAATTAAAATACAATATAATGCAAATACTAATACAAATACAACATACAATCGAAATAAAATAAAATACGAATACATATATTCTGAGATTAAATAGTTTGGTAGTCGTCTACGATTATATTAGAGATTATTATCTAAGTAATTTGGGAAGACTATAAACAATAGTTAAATCACATTATGTATAGTAAAACCAAGGACAACATTATTAATAAACGTATATAGGTTAGCATATACATTATAATTATAATTATTACCTATAGGTAAAGTTGTATATATAATGCTAAACTCAATATATTGAGTCAATAGTATGGACACAGATTAGGTTTTACATATATATATATATATATATATATTACACCTAAATATTAATAAGACTAATTTTATATTATTTCATAGGTCACGAATTAAACATACATTAAATATAAAAATTAATGATTTAATTATAAAGCAATCATCTTATATTTTATTTTTGGTTATATTTATCGATGAAAAAACAGATACATAATATTAAAAACAAACTTAATCGATGTATCTCTTTAATAAATAGATTAACATTAAATTGAATAGAGAATCCCTTATGAACATATATTACTCTTTATTCCATAGTCATTTGCATTATTGCTCAATACTCTGCAGATATATAAATACTCAATACTACCCCATGGGGTAATACGTATTTTAGTAATATTAAATGTATTAATATATTACAAAATATATGTCTAAGATCAATTTATTATCTAAATAATAGATAAAATATTGACCATATTTATATACATAAACGTTTTATCAAATTTAATGATATTATTGATTTAAATATTTACAAATACATGTATAAAGCTTGGTACAATAATAATATACATCCACAAATTATTAAATTATTTAATAAAAAAAAGACAACATATTCTCTAAGGTCAACTAATGAATTCGTTGTTCCCAATATATCACGTTATTATGATAAATTCTGTATTGGTTATAAAGGTCCTTTGTTATGGAATTCACTATCTATTGATATAAAACCACTAACCCTTTGAACAAATTTTAAATGTTTTAAAATAAAAATGTATTGGTTAATAGTAAAGTCTTATTTATTTATATATTTATTTTTATTTAAAAAATATTAATTTATATATATATTTTTAACAAATGATGAAATTCAGTAATTGGAATAGTTTTATAATTAAATTATTTTTTATAATATTTATATATTTTATTGATTGATAATTTATTTAAGCAAATACATAGCCGAAAATATAATCGAAAGTATAAAGTATAAATATTTTCTAACGATAACATACGTTATAGAAATAAACAAAGAATAATACGAAATTAAAAAAGTAAAGAAATTAAAACGTTTTACAGTTACCGTAAAATTATTATTATTATTATTATTATTATTATGATTATTATTATTGTTATTATTATTATTATTATTATTATTATTATTATTATTATTATTATTATTATTATTATTATTATTATTATTATTATTATTATTATTATTATTATTATTATTATTATTATTATTATTATTATTATTATTATTATTATTATTATTATTATTATTATTATTATTATTATTATTATTATTATTATTATTATTATTATTATTATTATTATTATTATTATTATTATTATTATTATTATTATTATTATTATTATTATTATTATTATTATTATTATTATTATTATTATTATTATTATTATTATTATTATTATTATTATTATTATTATTATTATTATTATTATTATTATTATTATTATTATTATTATTATTATTATTATTATTATTATTATTATTATTATTATTATTATTATTATTATTATTATTATTATTATTATTATTATTATTATTATTATTATTATTATTATTATTATTATTATTATTATTATTATTATTATTATTATTATTATTATTATTATTATTATTATTATTATTATTGATTGGTAATTTATTTAAGCAAATACATAGCCGAAAATATAATCGAAAGTATAAAGTATAAATATTTGCTAACGATAACATACGTTATAGAAATAAACAAAGAATAATACGAAATTAAAAAAGTAAAGAAATTAAAACGTTTTACAGTTACCGTGAAATTATTATTATTATTATTATTATTATTATTATTATTATTATTATTATTATTACTATTATTATTATTATTATTATTATTATTATTATTATTATTATTATTATTATTATTATTATTATTATTATTATTATTATTATTATTATTATTATTATTATTATTATTATTATTATTATTATTATTATTATTATTATTATTATTATTATTGTTATTATTATTATTATTATTATTATTATTATTATTATTATTATTATTATTATTATTATTATTATTATTATTATTATTATTATTATTATTATTATTATTGTTATTATTATTATTATTATTATTTTATTATTTATATTATATTTATTTATTTTGTATTATATAAAGAGGAAGGATTTCGTGTTTTTTTTGTATATTGATTGTAGCGTGCGACGCATTACGACCGTGCGTTCGGTGGTGTATTATATGCGGAGTAGTAAGTTTACCGGTATAATTGTGAGGGGTTCATCTCAAGGTATTAAGGCACATCCTTACTGAAAGTTGGTAGCCTTATACTATTCGTTCGTTGTGGTATATGTATGAACTATGTGTTGTTTTGCCCTCTTTATTTGTACACATCTTGTTTTATTGTTATTTTTATCTATTATTATAATTGTATTATTATTTATATATAATATTTATATATAAATAAATATATACAAATAAGTATTTTAACTATTTTAATATTTTAATTTTACTTTATATTTATATTTTGCTTTTAAATTTCCAATTTTATTTTATCTTTGTCAATTTTATTACTGTTTGTTTTATTTCCATTCCTTTTGCTGACAGGTAGATATCTCGATAAGTTCAGTGAACTTTTATATCTACCTGGGTTCATTCTCGTTTATTACGACGAACCAATCTGAATATTATTATTATTATATAGGTATTATATATATATAATATATATATATATATATAATACTGTTTTATAATACGCGTATTTATATAGTAGTATTCTATATATATATATATATATATATATATATATATATATATATACGTAGGGCCGCAGGAAGGTATATTTTATAGTCCACTAATTTATATTATTATTATATATTTTTTTTTGTATATAACTAATTAAAAAGTTTTAGATATTATATTAATAAATAAATCTATAAATGTACATATAATTTATTAGGTACTTTTAATAGATATTAAATTTAATGAAATGAGAACACCTTCTCTCTCCATTCTGTTTTCTTAAAAAATGATGACACCAATTCATTAATGTTTAATTCGTCTAGAGTTTCACTGTGAATACTACATATTATTAAACTATTCAGTCTATTTTGTTCCATAGAAATTCTTAGCCAATTATTTACGATGCGCATGTTACTAAAACTTCTTTCACAGTCAACTGAACGTGTTGGTCTTACGATGATTAATTTCATCAATATTTTTACATTGGAATATATTTTCTTTATATTTTCCATTCATCAATTATAATATAATATGGCATCTTATAAGCACCTGGCTCTTGCCTATCTTTTAAATTGGTAATTCAGTTTGTAGTAATTCTAAATTCAATTCTGGATATTTATTAATCTCATCTGAATCTATATAGTTTTCTTTTAATAGTATATCCTTTAGATTGAAAAATTATTTTAATGATTCACTATCACAATTAAATTTGTTTTCAAGTCTTCTTGTAGCAGATGCATTCAAATAATTCACTCTAAATAATATGTATTAAAATATAATTAAATTATATATGTATAAATTATATGTATGTATATAATATATAAATATTGCTTACTTGATTAATTTCGAGGATGATCTTCATCATCTACTCGAGCATCAGTATGAGGTAACTCCCACCAGATATCTCTATCGAGCATGCTGATTCTTATCTCTTCCTTCTCTAGGAGATTAGTGTCCTTTTTTTAACACATCAACATAGTTCAATCGTCGGCGACCTATGTTAGCTTTGCCTTGTGTGGGTTCCCATCAAATTAGCTGGTATGTTGATAGTTCCGGATGCCGTATACAGTGACCAGCCATTCTCATCCTTCTGGATTTTATTTTAGATGAAATAAGAGGTAGTTTACCATACACATTTTTATTTGTGGAGTGTTCTTGCCAATACATATTTATGGCTTTACGAAACATTCGCGTGTATGTGCCATCCAGTGATTTCTGATGTTGAGCAGTCAGTGTCCATAGATCCATAGGTTAGTACACATTCTAAGGTTGCTACAAAGTGTCTTCTTTTAAGTGGTAAGTTTATCTTAGACTTCCATATAACGTGCATGCTATGTAGTGCGTTCCATGCTAAAGCCTTTCTCACTTTAATGTCCTTTTCTGACGAATTAATCCAAATACCAAGGTATTGAGGTCTTTTTCGATATGTAATGGTTGAATATCAGCTGTTTTTAATACTATTGCTTCAGGTATGTTAAAGGCCATTAATTTGGTCTTTTTAGTATTCAGATGTAGTCCTACTTTTTTGCATTCAGACTATACCCTTATAATTTACTCCCTGACTTGAATTACAGTATTAGATAATAAGGCTATATCATCAGCAAAATCTAAATCTGTTAAAATAGTTAGATGCAATCTTCAACTTCTGCGAGGGACAATAGTATATCCTAATTCCTCTTCATGTCCGTTGATTGCTTTTCTTGGTGCATAATCTAGTACAATAATAAATAGATAAGGTGATAATGCAGTGATTCCCAACCTTTTTTTTAAATTGCCCACTTATATATAAACAAAATGTTCGCCCCCTACCCTATTATAATTAATAATACATTATTTATAATGTATACATTATATATAAGCTAAATAGTATAAACAGAATTTATTGTAATAATAATATGATATAAAGATTAATGTGATCCTTGTGGTTCATGATATGTGATAATTTCTTCTATGTCTGGTTACATTTTTGTTAAGTATAATATCAAATCTCCTCTATTTATTATCTTTAAACGGTTTCTTGGTGTTGTTACTATATTCATAACAGCGCTAAAACCTATAAGTACATAATATTATAATATATTCTTAAAGATAAATAATTCAATAAACATCTTTCTACCAAATATGATGTAGGAAATGCCACCAAAACAGCTTTATATATTTCCAAATTTCTGGATAAATAATTCCATACTTTATCCAAAATGAAACATAACCAATAGCTTAAATTCTGCTTTATATTCATCATTACATTGAATTTCTAATATATTATCTTGTATATTAGAGGAAAATATGTAATGTCAGAATCGAATGGTGAAAGTAATAATGGTGGTATGTTAAGATTAATTAAATCTTAGAAGCGTGTATTAATATTCTCTATTAGCAAGTTAAGGTGTGAAATATATTCCAGTTTAACATATTCGTTGATCTCTTGTTCATTATTCATGTCATGTAATCGGGGACAATGGAACAATTAATTTATTCTTAGTTGATTTTTTTAGATTTCAACCTTTTTTTATAAATGTACACATAATACTCTTTACTTTCACGAGATTTAAATTATTACCTATATAAAATGTAATATTGAATTTATATTTAACATAATATAAAAATTAATTATATATATTTAAAAATATAATCCAATTATATTTTAAAATACATAATATGAAATATTATATTATACTATAATAATTATAGGGATAGATCCAAAATATTATATAAATATAATATAATAACCTTGAAAAGATGTACTATTGATATTCAAACGTTCTAATATATCACTTAAATAAGCCAGATCATATTTTATATTCTTCAGTTCTCCATGCAACTCAACATCAATTGTCTCAACATGTTCAAAAATTGAAGAATACAATTTATGAAACTTTGCTAGATAGTTTCCTTTTAACAGCCATGTGACTTCAGTATATAATAGAATATGATTATATGTCTCGTCATTTTCATCACATAATTTTGAAAACATTCTCTCTATAAAGCTACGTCATTTTATTTTATTTACTGTTATTAGTATTATGTTTGAAGAGTGGTTTAATCTAACGCTCAACTCTTTAGCTACCAAATATTGTCTGTGCACAACACAATGGATTGATAATAGTGAAGGTTATCTTTTTTCAGAAGAGATACCACTCCACTAGATTTTCCTATCATGGAAGGTGCTCCATCTATAGCTATAGCTACCAAATGTTCTAGCGAAATACTTTTTAATTCAAAATAATTCTTAATTTCTTCATAATTAGTAAGTCCTTTACAATTAAGAACTAGCTTGGAAAATAATAAATCTTCCTTCATCTCTCCATTCGAAATAAACCGAACATAACATAATAATAATGACTCAGAATTTCGCAATGTTGATTCAGCAATTTGCATAGAGAATTGATTTTCTTTTAAATAATCACATAATTTATTTTCAATATTGTCACTAATTTCATCAATTCTACGCATTATAGTATTATTACATAAAGGAATTGAATTAATCAATTTTGTTAGCATTTTCATTTAATTCTGCTACAATTTCTTTTATTACAGCTTTTATTAAATGTTCACCTATAGTATGAGGTTTGCCCGTTTTTATAATTTTAATTCAGTATTATTGGTATTTGTAAATTTTGAAAAACAATTATTTATTATATTTATTTGAAATAAATTATTTTTCAACAGTTCAAAATATTCTATAGGTGAAGCATTATCAGGATACGCTTTCCTGAAATGGGCAATTAATCTAGAAGGCTTCATTGCCTCATTGCTAAACTCTTTATTGTAAATAAGACAATACGGTTTAGTTTTGTTCAAAATAGATTCACAGAATCCAAATTTCAAATATTCCACATAATACTTATTATATAAAATATCTATAATTGGTTATTGTATTATTATATGGGGATCTGCGAAGTAGCAAAAAAAAAAGAATACTAAATAATATGTGGCGGGCGAACGTGATAACTAAAGTATGATATATGAATGCATGTTATTGTAAATTAATAGTATTATATAATATAGTAATACTTAGCATTATATTATATATGACCTAGTTTTACATTATGCACACTGAATAAATCTATTATTAGTAATATTATATTACACATCTATACATGTGTAATTCGGGGATAAAGAAACAATATATATAGAGGAAAGTAACCTAATACGGACACTTTAACAATAAATGGTCTTAACATTTTATGAATCTTTATTTTTATTCAAAAATTACAATATATTAATATTATATAATAATAATAATAATAATAATAATATTTATTAGAAGAAAGTTGTATATATATATATATATATCATGTGAATTATTAAATTCATTATATTATTGTTTCCCCTAAAATCCTCTAATATAGATATTATTGTGATTTTAAAATTTTATTTAATCTTTTAATTCCATAGATAACGAGGGTGTCCGTATTCAGTACCCATGTCTGAATACGGACACCCTGTGTTATAATACGGACACCATGTATACCACTAGATAAACTATATATTATTGATGAATCAATCATACAAATTATAATTACATTATTTATGATTAATTTAATGTACAATTTATTCTAATTTAATTAGTTAATAATTTATTTATTTTTATTATTTTTTTAATCAATAATTCAATTTAAGTATCTAACTAATGCAAATTTTAAATTTAGCTTTATATGTGGTATTAATATTATAACGCACGCGATTTTTATGAAAATTAGAATAGTGCATACGCTTCGCGTTGATTGGTTATAGTGTATCCATATTAAGACATCTAAAGTGTCCATATTAGGGACTTATATGACCTATATAGGGGAAAGTAACCGAATACGGACAGTGCCCGAATATGGACACTCTATGTATCTCAGAAACCATAAATAATACAAAAAAATGTTTAGTGAATAAAATATTCATAATTATATAAATAGTCTAAAAAAGTATTTTTTAATTTTAATTATTTAAAATATTGCTGATATATCCAATAAACTGATTTTTTTATTACGTTTTTTAATTTATGAAAACAAATTTCAACTTAAAACCTTCTCAAGAATATTTAAATGTATCGATATAAAATATTAGGGGAGAGTGCTCTAATATCGACATGCACCTAATATCGACACCCTAGATATCTCCTAAAATATAATTCCAATCAAAAAATAATTAATGTATGAAATGTTAATCAATATAATTCTAATTCATATAAGTATAATTTTTTTTTTAATATTTATATTTTTTTAATTATAAACAAAAAACTTATTTTTTCGTTACAACTCTAAATTTATGAAATTTGTGAAGTTCGTAATATCGATTCTCAATAATTTGAAAAAATATATATTTTAAATATTTTAAATACATCGTATAGATCTAAATATATTTTACAATTTGCCGAAAAGATTTTGTATTTTTCATAATTTGTTACAAAGTTATTGACGTTTACCTAAGTAACATACATTTTCATAATACCGACACCCTTTAACTAATCAGCGTTATGATACTATTCATAAATTAATATACATACCTAATAATATACACATATACTTGGAATTGATTCTACTTGGAATTAAATAGTCTTTCAGAAACTATATAAAACTCCTATATACGTGCAATATTCGCATTATGTCATTTAAAACTTAATATTTATAATATAATATAAAATATAAAATATTTTCGAAAATTAATTACAGGTAAACAACGTATAAATTGCGTGTGTTAACTAAAAGTAACGCGCATTTAAGGGTAGGCGCTGGAGTTCATCTATACCATGCTATTTATAGCTCCACCGAAAACGCTACTGATAAAAAATTAATAAAGGTAATTACATAATTTTTTTTTTATTCAATAGATACTATCCTAATACATATATATTATGTTTTTTATAAATACAATTAATTTAAAAGTATGAAATAAAACAGTTTATAAACGATGAATATTTTTTATTATAAATATATTACATAATCATACATAATCATTATTTATTTAATTAATATAAAATATAATAATAATTAAAACATAATTTGTATAGATGTATATGTTATACATTTACAGTAAAAATTTCAGATAAAAATAATATAAATTAAAAAAGTAGTAGGCTTTTACATGTGGTTACTAAGTGAAAAAGTAAAAACTGGAGAAAATGACATTCAAAGTTTTTACATAAATAATCATGTATAATATGTATAAATATGCTAATATATAAAATAATAATAAAAATAATAAAGATAATTACATAATTTTTTTTTATTCAACAGATACTATCCATATTCATCTATATAAATTAATTTCATAAATACAATTAATTTAAAAGTATGAAATAAAACAGTTTATAAACGATGAATATTTGTTATTATAAATATATTATAAATATATTACATAATCATTATTTATTTAATTAATATAACATATAATAATAATTCCAACAGGATTTATATAGATGTATATGTTATACATTTTCAGTACAAATTTCAGATAAAAATAATATAAATTAAAAAAGTAGTAGGCTTTTACATGTGGTTACTAAGTGAAAAAGTAAAAACTGGAGAAAATGACATTCAAAGTTTTTACATAAATAATCATAGATATATATAAAATCAAGTATATATATAATACAGACATAATTAGTACTCAAATTATAAAAATGTATATATGGTTACTGAAGGAATAAGTAGGAACAAAGTAAATGGATTACCAAGTTTTTACAAAAATAATCATGGAAAATATGCAAATAAAGTATAAAATATAACATGTATATATATATATATATATATATATATAATAGTGACATAATTATTACTATATAATAGTAATCAAAGTAATATTATACATGTGATATACTATGAGAAAATATACTATGTACATATTACAAATATAAATTATATAATATAATATAATTACAATAATCAATATATACAATTATGGAATATAATAAATAATAGATAATATAAACAATTATGGAATATAATATAAAATATAATATAATAAATAATATAACTAGTAATAAATATATACAATTATGGAATATAATATAACTACAGTAATAAATATATACAATTAAAATTTGCAAGCAGAATAATCAGTAGTTCCACGTGACCGAGCAACCCTAGCTAATCTAGATGCCAGCGATGAGGAGGATTGCAGTTTCAGAGATGCAGTCAATCGACTTGTGTCTTGTATAGAAGATAGCTGAAGCTCAGAACTCTTGGTATCTATTAGTGTTGTAAAATTTCGAGTCATCGAGTCCAAATCTCGAGTCCTAGTAAAAAATGTCGAGTCGAGTCTGTAATTTTCGAGTCCATTTGAATATTTATCGAGTCGAGTCTCAACAGTTGATTTTCGAGTCGAGTCGAGTATTTATAATAGGACTCGATATTTTTTTTTTAATAATTGATAATTAATATGATAATACATATAAATAAAATTATTTAATTATATGGAACTATTTCATATTTGAAGTAAACTTTATTTAAATTAATGATATTTCATATATATATTTATTTGTTATTAATTTAGCTCTAGTCACGTCACCTCCTAGTGATTAATTGTATATGCTGTAGAGTTCATGAACTTTTGAATATTTTTATTTATATTTAAATTCTATTCTATAAATCTATAAAATGAGTGACTTAAATACAACACATATTAGTATTTCATAATAATATATTATGATATAATTAATTCTTATTATAATAATTATTGTATTATAATTTATCGAGCCATATAAGACTATATACATATATTTATTAATTTGAAAAAAATGGAACACGTTCATAACCGGCGCCAAAAATCTATGATTAATACTTTATTCAATATCGAAGCGCGCGCTTTCGCAATTGAGACTCCCGCCTCTAGATATAGACGTGTCATAATATATAGATAGTATTTGACCTAGATCGTTATTGCTATATCTAGCCTAAGGTAAACTAGAAACCTATGATTCCATATATAACTATAGTCATAATTCCTTTGTTAAAAAACTCGTGAATAAATGTGTGTGTGTATGTGTGTGTGTGTGTGTGTATGTGTGTATATATATATATAAAGTACGTATCTCTCTCAATATATATACGTTTCAACTCCGAAAGCGTGAGCTGCGATATCGAATAAACTATTAGTCATATATTTTTGGCGCCGGTTATGAACCACAACCGCATGTTTAACTCAATTTAATTTATTTAATATCTCAACATTAATATACAGAAGCTCGCAATACTAAAAAATCTCTATACCAGGGTTTTGGTATTAATTATTAAGTACTAGTCAGTAGTAATTTAGAAGACATTATTTAAATAATATATGATATTTTATATTTATAATATATATGGTTAGTAATCATTGTAAACATTGGTTACTGAACGAATTGGGAACGGTATTCATTGAATAGTATTCAACATTTGAAGCGGGTGTCGAGCGCGCGACGAGTGCAGATATGTATAAATAGAATATATTTTTAAATGCATACATCAGTGCATAATATGCACTGCATACAGCTAATAACTGAACTATAGAAAGAATAAAGCATATATTATAAAGTATACAGTATTATACTGAGAGAGCGGTGGGTATCGGACCCCCCATTCAAAAATATGGGGGGGGGGGCTAAGTATGTTTTGCCCCCAATATGTTATAATAAATTGTATATATATAGATATATTAAATCTAGTATATTTTCTTTGTCAATACAATTTGTTATCATATATATTATAAACAATATATATTATATAAACATATATATTATATTATTTATATATATTACTGGTTTAACCCGAACTCGGTTTCGGGTATCAATTCCGGGTTCTAGCAAAATTTCATGATATCGGGTTTCGAAAAATGGTCCAAGAACGGGTCCGGGTTTTAGTAAATTAATTTTGGGTATTTGTGTAAAATAAAAATAATATTAAAATTGTATATACATTTTATAAAAATATAATTAAATCTTAATTTAATCGATAATTATTATAATACATTATTATAATGTATACAACTGATAACGTAAGTATACTAAATATTGCCAAAGCCAAATATATACTATATGCCTATTAATCCTATGTAAATTGTAATATCTGGAAAATAAGTATTTAATTATTTCATAGATATTGAAAATTTCAATAATTGAAATGTTTATGTTAATTATAATTGTACTATATTTTTGTACATAACTTATATTATAATACAAATTAAAAAAAAAGCTACAATATGAAGTATATTATAAAATTCAATAAGCTTTCCGGTGTTAATTATTGTATTATTATTCTATTTACAATAGAATATATTTAAAAATTATCATTCTAGTAGATATTTGTTGATCATAATAACAAATATTTCACGATCTAATATTTATAAATTATATTTTGATTGTTGTTGCCTATATATTATTTATTAATTATAGCTATTTCTGATTCTGTATTTCTGTATTGCTACAACATATATGTTTTATACATTTTCTACACATATTTTAAAAAGTATAATATTTATATCTTATAATATTTATATATTTATTATATAATTACAATATTTTAATTATATCTTAAAATAATAATATTTCAAAGATTAGTTGAAAAATTTAAAAAAATATTTCAAATAATATTTTTAAAAATACAAAAAATATCAATAATATTACAAAATATATTTTGAATAAATTTCAAAAAAATGTCTACAAAAATGTTACAAATATTTCAAAAAAATGTTTTCAAATATTTCAAAAATATGTTTAAAAATATTTCAAAAAATTTCAAAAATATTTCAAAAATTTTTAAAAATATTTTAAAAATTTTAAAAAAAATTCAAAATTTTCAAAAAAAATTCAAACAAATTTCAAAAAATTTCAACAAAATTTCAAAAAAATATTTCAAAAAAGCGACGCTGAAGATTTTAGAAGACAACAAATCATTTTAATGGCAAAAAGTCAATTTTTTAGGTTTTTCTGGGGTACGCGGTAAAATATTCAAAAAATTGATATTTATTATAAACTTTCATTATCTCGAAAGTCTCGAGATAATGAAATTTAGGATTTGATTGTCTCGAGATAATGAAAATTAGGATTTGATTGTCTGGAGATAATGTAAAATGGGCTAAATTTAAACCACTAATATATATTATTTAATCCATTCTTTATATTTAATTTTTATGACCTTAATTTTATAAACTTTGAAGTTTCAATTTGGATTTGAAGGCTTCGAAGCCTTACATTTTTGGATTTGAAGGCTTCGAAGCCGAAGATTTTAGGATTTGAATATTTTTATTAGCTTTGAAGCCTTGATTTTTAGGATTTGATGGCTTCGAAGCCTTGAAAGTATTTGAAATTTTACAACCCTAGTATCTATCCCATTGGTATCATTGATGATACGTAGAGAATACTTAGCACCATAGTTGAACCGTAGAATGACAAGTATAGTGGTGCCTCAACGCTTAGTTTACCGGCAAATTTACTCTGTAATTGTAAGATGTATTTTAGATTATTTAGTATTTATTTGTTGTACACCTATCATAATTATGAAGTAAATTACAAGTAAAAAAGTATATATAAGGTTATATATATTATGAATTTATTTTGTGTACAAATATTATCGTAATTAGGTCCTAAATTCCTATAAGTAATAATAAATATTATAATTACGATAATATTTGAATATATAAATATATATATATTATGAATTTATTTGTTGTACAAATATTATCGTAATTATAATAGTTTATAACTTTTATAATTAATATATTTGTTTATAAATATTTCGTTATATATATTATAAGAGTTATAATTTATAATTACTATATTTTTTCATAAAATAAATGCATAATGCATTTTTTTTATGCATTTTTGTAATACATTTTGTTTACAAATATGATCGTAATTATCATATATTTATATATATATATATATATATTATGAATTTATTTTATGTACAAATATTATCGTAATTATAACTATTATAATAACGATCATATTTTTACTGAAAATGCAAAATGCATAAAAAATGCATTATGCAGTTTGCATTTTTGTACAAATATGATCGTAATTATCATAGGTATTATGATGTTATTATACAAATTAAAAAAGAAGATTATTATGGATTTTAGATGTATATTATTATTATTATTTGAATCATTATATTAAATTAATATATATGTTGGTATATATATAAATTTTAATAATTATAAGTATAACTATATTATAATATTCAATCAAATATAATACTGAAAATATAAATGTGAAATGAAATATAAATTGTATCACAAGTAAAAAAATAGTTTATTAGGCATTTTAGATTTATATTATTATTACATTTATATTTAAGTATAACTAAATTATAATATTCAATACAATATAGTAATGAAAATAACAATTTATTCAGATTGAATAGTGGATATTAAATAATATATGGTATATCTAAATATCGATATATTTAGGGTGTCGATATTATGTGCCAAGGTGTCGTTATTCGAGGCAGTGCCTGTAATATCGACACCCCTGTTATATCAGAGTTAAACAAACTAAATTATATTTTTAAATAGCTATTATATGGCTATACCTACTTAATACTTATAAATAAAATTTGGAACTATTTAATTGAGAAATAATAAAGTTATGGTAATTTATTATTAGGGTGTCGGTATTCGAGTACTCTCCCTACACTATATAACCTACACTATATTATTAAAAAAATAAAGCATTCTAACAATTATATATTTAATTTCTATATTTGTTATCAAATATTTATTAAGTTATAAACATATATCTATAGGTCATATAAGTCCCTAATACGGACACTCTATATGTCTTAATATGGAAACCCTATAACCAATCAGCGCAGCGTATGAACTTGTATGATTTTCATAAAAATCGCATGCGTTATAATATTAATACCACCAATAAAGCTAAATCTAAATTTTGTATTATTTAGATACTTAAATTGTATTATTAATTAAAATAATAATAAAAATAAATAAATTATTAACTAATTAAATTTGAATAAATTATTCATAAAATTGATTATAAATATAAATAATATAATTATAATTTGTCTGATTGATTCATCAATAATATATAGTTTATCTAGAGGTATATATGATGTGTATAGGATAATTATATAGTATTATGTGCCTATTACATTTAATTTTGTATAATTACCTCTAATTATTCTACAATTATTCGAAATGTTAAGGATATCAGATATATTTATATCTGTATAAGTATTTTAAATTTTTTAAATTATGGTTAGATCTATTTTTATTCTTCTAAGTTCAAGTGATTAAAATATGAACGATAAAAATATAATTTAAAATATTTCAATCCCTCTTTATATGATTTATAATTAATATTTGATGCATTTGTATACAAACTTCGGATATATATATCCTACGTTATAATTAATCTACTATAGTAAATAATATTTGCACTCTTTCAATTTTGTCTATGAGACTACGAAATTTACTAACCTTTGAAAAATCTTTTCAATTAGGTAACTACATTATGGATGAATATTCTAAAATTCATCTGCAATAAATTGTATATACATTTAATAATGCTCTAGAGGATTTTGTAGTAATGCATCTAAAAATAAAATTCAAAGAAATATAATCTTTTTTACAAATATAATCAATATGTTAATTAATTAATTAATAAATATGTTAATAAAAGGTTATTCTCAAATAGTATTCCTAAATCTTTATAAAGAGTATGGTTTTCTATTTGAATATTATTTATAAAATATTTAGATGGAGTTACCTTCCCTAAAGTTATGACTGAAAATTTTGAAAATGAAATATTTAATTGCCATTTATTTGCCTATTGAGAAAATAAATTAAAATTATTTTGTAAAAGAAATCTTTCACTCTCAGATGTGTATGACAAATATATTTTTGTATCATCGGCAAATAAATCAATATGAATTTTTAAAGAGAATATACTAGGAAGATCATTAATATATAATAAAAATAAATTGGATCTAAAACCGATCCTCCAGATTTTACAATAGAACTATTTGAAAAATAATTACTGAACCGTATAATTTGAGATCTATTCGATACAAAATTATAAAACAATTTTATTATTTTATTAGATATACCGTATGATTTTAATTTATATAATAGTTTTTCATGAGCAACAACATCAAATGCTTTTGAAAATCAATATATATATATATATATATATATATTATATCTATACATTTTTAATTGTTTAATTCATTAAAACCCCCTTTTAAACATTTTGCAATTGTAATTCAGTTGATTTTCCACTTATGAATACTATAAAAAAGGGATTTATATATATAAAAAAGGGCTTCATATATGATCTATATATGCTTATTACTTAATTAATATTTGATAATAAATTTTACAATTATGTATATACTGTTTAGAATGCTTTAGTTTTTAATAATATAGTGTTATATTTTATATTAATAAATGTGTATATCCTTGAGAAGGTTTTAAGTTGACTTTTTTTTCATAAATTTAAAAACGTAATAAAAAAATCAGTTTATTGGATAATATAAAAAATAATTAACTTATTTAGACTATTTATAAATTATGAATATGTTATTCATTAAACATTTTTTTATAATGATTTATGGTTTCTGAGATACCGAGAGTGTCCGTATTCAGGCATTGTCGGTATTCGATTACTTCCCCTACCTATAGCCTACTTAAATAAATAGTAATGTATGCATCGACTGAAATTTACAAATATTTAAGTCAGTTTGGTACTTAGAATATAATTCAATACACATTTTATATATCTTTCTATATTATAAATTAATAATTAATATGTTGTAATGTTATATATTTAATTTCAAAGATGGAGTCTCAAAATAGATGTAAAGAGATGAATACATTTAAAGTTATGAATCACCTTAAATTTATTACAGAGGTTTATATAATGAGTGTAAAATTATAATATTTATATTTAAATTATTTAATAAAATAAAACACATAGGTATACCTATATAAAATTGATTATTAGAATTAGAATTTTACAATTTTCCGGATATCAATTAATAATATGATAGTATATCTGATAAAGTTTATTCAAAAAATTCAAAAAAATGTATATAAGATAATATTATATCATTATTTTACGTATTTTATTAAATTTTAAATAATAAAATTATCATTAATTAAGATTTATTTCTTGATTATATAAATAAAGACAATTATTTGTATATTAAATTTATAAATAGTTATAACGGTGTAGTTTATAATTCATGTATATAACAAATTGAACTCTACAATAAATATAATATTATTATTAATGTACTAAAATAATAAAACATCGATGAATTATAAATTTAAATTAAATATATATTGTACGAATTTAAAATATCTCAGTATTTATTATTTCTAAAGTAAGCATATTTTGTAAACATTATTTAATATTAAAGTAGACCTACTACGTTTAATATATATAGAGGTTAACTGTATGTTCTATATATTATATAATTATATATAATGTTATCATGTCTACATATATATATATATTATTCATGGCTAGATCATTTTCATTAACCTAACCTACTGTGAATTTTCATATAATGTTAATTGTTAGTGTATACACCTATAGGATATATTATTTTAAATAGGTTCATTAGTAATACAATGTATAAATACAATAGTAGTTTACTTTTATACAAATATAACTAATCGAAAATATGTTGTCCCAAAATTGGATTTTTTGTATTAAATTATCCAAATATTAATATTATTTTCTATATTATTATTCTATATTAATATTATTTATTTTATATTTATCTTACAATTATGCTATTTATCTATCGCAGTTAGCAACAATTACGATTATTATCCTACTGCATTACATATATATATATATATATATATAGGGGCGTCGGAACGATATTTTTTATGGGGGGGCTATTTATATATATTTTATATTATATATCCTATTATGTATTACTAATATAATTACTAACTATATCTTATTAATATCGTATACCTCTTTAGTATATGTTAACCCTTTAATATGCAATTAATAATATTTAATTTTTATAACAATAAGTAGGAATATATTATAACATAAATAATAAACATTACATAATTTATTATTATATAGATATAGATTTTTATTTATAAATATACCCATCTCAATTGTGTGAATTATTTTTTGATTGAAATTTGCCAATACTAATGTATTGAATCTACTATCTATCATAGTAGATCGTAACAACGTCTTTATTATTCGTAGCTTACTAAATACACGCTAATATGACACAGAACTTGAGGGGCAAACCAATAAAATTTGATCAAATATATTATGCCGGAAAATATTTTTTGAATATTAGGAGATTGTTCCATCATGTATATGTTTATCCTCATCAGGTGGTATTGAACTTATTGATTGATTTGAACATATGGAAATTCGATCTTTCAATCTTTAATTCTTCATATATTTTTATTAACATCTGGTTAGTGTAGACAATTAATAGGATTAATAAGATTGATCTAAAAAACAAACCTTTTTTTCATGAATTATATTATTTGTAATAATGATTCTTTTAATTTATAAGAATGTATAAATAATGTTTCCTTAGTATAAATAATGTTTCCTTAGTATAACATTTGGTTTTAATTTTCATCATTATGGAATCAAACAACTCAGTATATTTATTCTGTAAATATGAATGATAAAGTATATTAATATATTAACTGTCCATATCTAATCACATTCTTAAATTAACATAACATTAATAATGTTATATTATTTTATCTATATGAGGTACCTTACATAGTCTTTTGAACTTTCATTACTATTCATCTCATACATATTTATAATCATTTATAGTATATTTCTTATTATTATTGTCTGAATTAGATATACTTGGAAAATTAAATTAGGTATATTTAAAATAAAAATAAATTATTATAATATTTTATTATAAACATTTATTATAAGCTATTTTGTATTTTATAAAATGTTTTATATAATATGTTTATAAAAGTAGGTTATTAACCTTGAATCAAGATAAAAACTTGTAGGTAAAACCTATATATAAAATATAAAATACTTTTGTTCCTATCTTCAATGAATTATTGCAAATTATTTCTATCATCATTCAAGTTAATTAGAATAATCTTTACTATTATATGATCCTTTATGTTTATTTATTATTGATTTGTATTATGATTATATATAAGCATATATGCTTTCAAGTATATTTTTTATAAATGTTACCTTCAATAGTATTTGTTGGTATCATTAAAGCTTTCAACTTCATATCCAAGCTTTCAAATATCAAACTTGAAATATTCATAGAAAAAATATTTGATTTATTCATCTTTTTTAATAATAAATTTGTAATATATTTGTGGTCATTGGTAATATAATCTAATTATTTATATTATTACAATGAATCGATTATACCACTATATTAATCTAATGTTGTTTTAATACATGATTTTCGTAGTCCACCTTGGCATAATGGTTTCAATGGCTTTGCTTTGTTATTATTAGTATTTTATACAATCCGGAATTTGATCGCTTATTCATATAATAATCCCAAATCATGAACCACTCTAAAGGCTTTTCTTATATTTATATAATTATCTAATGATTATGCTATTAAATTTGTCCGATGAGCTCCACATTGTATATAAAAAGTGAATGGCTGTCTATTCATTATTATAGTCTTTACACCATTATATTGACCAGACATATTAGCTGCACCGTCATATTACTGTCCTCTTAATTTGGAAATAGGCAAGTTAAGATGTTAAAGTTCAGATAACATTACATTTTCTATATTTTCTAAGTTGTATCCTCAGTCATATTGCATATATGCATATTTCTTTATTTTCTAGTTTTAATGTTAAATATCGAACCACCAACATGTCCTGCTCACTACCGGATATATCTTTAATTCCATCACATTAAATTGAGAAAGTTCCATTAATATCTTATAATCAAATATTTAATGATTCAGATTTAAATATTGAATAATTTCATTCTTAATATCGCCAGATAACAAGATCTCAGATATTCTCTCATGAATATTATCATATTTCATGGATGGGGGGGGGGGGCAAATAATACTTAGCCCCCCCCCCATATGTTTGGTAAAATTCTTTAGCAAAAATTTTTATTAAAAAAGACAATATACTAGATTTAATATATATAAAATTTGTCAATACACATTTCATGGGGGGGGGGGGCAAAACATACTTAGCCCCCCCCATATTTTTGAATGGGGGGGTCCGATACCCCCCGCCCCCCCCCTGTTCCGATGCCCCTATATATATATATATATATATATATATATATACCTACTTATAAATATACATATTGATTCTATTTTACATTCATATAATACATTATATTAATAATATGTATGTTATCGTTAGCAAACATGTATTGTATACTTTATACTTTCGTGCATATATTTTCTTTATAAATTATCAATCAACCAATCAATATATAAATTTTAAATTTTGTATTTATTAATTTAAAATTATTTTTAGGTAAATAGGAATAAAAGTGAAAGTAAAACATGCATTGGTATATTTCTTATGATATGTCATATTATAATTGCTGGTTTAGTTACTTATATATTAATAACAAACAATGACAATTATACATGGCTATATATGATTACCCCGGACGATTGGATGATTATAGATTTATTTAAAACATTGTCAGATGGATATTTTATATATGAAATTGTTATTTGTGTTAGTATTATATTAATTAGTTTAACTTATATATATATATATTATAATTATAATATAATAGCCATATTATAATAGCCATAATATATATATAAATATATATATATATATATATATATATATTTACAACATATGTATACTTTTATAGAATTACTATGTATACATAGTACTATATTATAGTAAGGGAAAGTACTCGAATACCGACACCTTAACAATAAATCACCATAACTTTATTATTTCTCAATTAAATATTTCCAAATTTTATTTATAAGTATTACGTAGGTATATACATATAATAGCTATTTAAAAATTTAAATGTAGTTTGAGTAACTCTGAGATAATATGGGTGTCGATATTACAGGCACTGCCTCGAATACCGACACCTTGGCACATAATATCGACACCAAAATATATCGATATTTAGATATACCATACATTATTTAATATCCACTATCCAATCATAATTAAATTCGAGTTACTTTTAGTTTTTACATATTTAATATTTTATATTATATTATAAATATTAAGTTATAAGTTACATAATGCGAATATTGTACGTACATAGGAGTTTTATATATTTTTTGAAAGACTATTTAATTTGAATCAATTCCAAGTATATGTGTATATTATTAGGTATGTCTATTACTTTATGAATAATATCATAACGCTGATTTATAAACAAATAACGCTGATTGGTTAAAGGGTGTCGATATTACGTACAATTAGGGTGTCGGTATTATGCAAATGTATGTTGCTTAGGTAAACGTCAATAACTTAATAACAAATTATGAAAAATACAAAATATTTTGGCACATTCTAAAATATAATCTATACGATGTATTTAAAATATTTAAAATATCTAAATTTTCAAATGATTTAGAATCGATATTGTACTTAAAAATTTCATAAATTTAGAGTTGTAACGAAAAAATCAGTTTTTTGTTTATAATTAAAAATATATAAATATTAAAAAAAAAATGATATTTATATGAATTCGAATTATATTGATTAACATTTCATATATTAATTATTTTTTGATTTGAATTATATTTTAGGATATCTCTATAGGGTGTCGATATTACGTGCATGTCGGTATTAGAGAACTCCCCCTATATAACTATAGTTATATGCTATTGTATATAACTCATATTTTTATTATAAAATATTCATAATACTATTAAATTATATAACTACTATTTTTAATATAATTGAAAATTAATAAATTTTAAGAATTTCTGTTATTAAAGATTATGAAAATTAAAGAATTGTCTGTTACCATGGCAATACATAATTATACCATATAGTTACATGATTCATACTAAAATATTTAATATAATAAACTATAAATTTAAATTAATATTTTGTATACTTTTATTATCGTCAATGAATATGCATATACTTATTATATTATTATGTACAAGTATCCTATATAGATTCTGATAAATGCATTTCTTCAAGGTTCATCCGCTTTCATACAAAATAAATGCTTGGTTTGTATAATTTATAAAATATCTTAAATTGTTAACAATTATAAGAATATAAATACATTTATATAACAAATTATATAAATATAATAATTAGTATATTATATACCCTTATTATTACTTAGCATACCCTAACATTATATTATATTATTTAAATTATATTATTTTAACTTAATTAAGTTAAATTAAATTAAGTAATACTAAGGGTATCTCATATATTATATATAATATATATATACATATATATATATATATATATATATATATATATATATATATATATACAATAATATATATATATATACACTAGCTTAATTTATAATATGTTATTATTATATATATACATTTATATATTTATTTATATAAATTGTATCTATAGATATATCTAATTTTAAATTTCACAAGTTTATTTAAATAATTTATATGTAAATTAATATTATTATTTACATTTTTATGAATAATATTTCCATCTTGTAGATGTTTACCTTGTTGATATTTATCACAATTGTTATAAAGCTGCAAGGCTTCCGAATGGTGATAATATTTATACTTATGTTATTAATACCCACACTTATAAAAAGTAGGTGATATATTCGTGATACATCATATTTTATAAATTTATATTTATTATTTATTTATTCTAGATAATATATCAAAATAATAAATATATTTTTAATTAATATATATAATTTATCAAATTTTAAACTAAGCATTTACTAAATTATTCGTACTAATAAAAGAAGGTTATGTTTTTATAAAGTCATCAAATTACCTTATTTACATTAAAAAAACTTATTATACAACATGGATCAATATATTATTATATTAATTTAAATATATTTAAATAGTTAGTAATAATAATAATACTTTAAAGCCGATTTTATGTGAATTTTAGATTATTATTGCCCATTGGTTAACTTTTGTATTGAAGTAATTCCAATTCTATAGTATACTATTCTAATTCTACATATAGTCTATAGACTCCTATAGGATTTTGCATTATATTTTTTAATCTAAGAAAAATATGTCACCTAACAATCCTCTTTATCATATAATAATGTAATAATATAAAATATAACAATATATTGTTAATAAATAAAGTATCCTAAACATTATATATTAAATTGCTATATTTTGTATCAACTATTAATTAAACTATAAATATATATTTAGAAGTCATGTACATCCCTAATACGGACACTTAACCATTAACACATAACCAATAGTTAGCATACTGCATGTACTCTAGTAGTTATATCGAAGAACGTGGTGTCACCAACAGGCGATCTTACCATGGAGCGAGTGTTCTGTAGAGAATCAATATAGCATTTACGACTTCAGTGGGTATACCATATATGATTAAGATATCTTTCATCTTTTTATGATTTATTGAATCAAAAGCATGTGAAAAGTCTATACATAGTAGAGTAGCTGGTAGGTTTTTAGTCATTACTTTACCTCTTCTAGTATACGTCGAGTGGTTAAAAATGTTCATGACGTTGATCTGTTTGTTCGGAAACCATTTGGATTTTTTCTCAGTATAGGATCTATCTCTGGTATTATCCTATTTAATAGCATCAGGTTATATATCTTAGCTTTAATTGAAGTTAGTGTGATTCACTGATAGTTTTTTTGTGATAGAAATAACTCCTTTTTAGGAAAAAGAAGTAGACATCCTTCATTCCATATGTCTATTGGTTTTTGAGAATATACACTATTGCACAAGATTAGTAAAATGTCTTGAAATTCTCCTATTTTCTATACTTCAGCTGGTATTTCATCTATAGGTAAGCTTATCCTAGATAAGCTTATAAGCCAACAGCTTTTCCATGCTTTTTTGTATGCTTTTAGTAGCTTTCGTTAATTCATCTATTGTAAAATGCTCTTTTTTAATATTTAGTTCATTTTGTAGAGTAATGTACTTTCATCGTTTGATGTGGGAATTGCTGGATTACCAAGTAGTTCCTTGAAATAATCGTTCCAGTGTTGAATTCGTTCTTTTCTACTATTTGCTTTAAGTTTTGCTCTCTATGAGTTAACTTCCACTAACTTCCTTTACTATTTAGCAGGCTAAAGCTGATTTTTTTTACACATCGCATTTTGAATTTCACTTATTTTATTCTTAACATAATAAGTTTGTTCCTTTTCATACGATTGTACACGATACTTTTGAGCTTGGTTGAAATGTCTGACATTTTCTGTTGTCGGTTGATTTTATTTATGTCACGCTGCCTGATGTATATTGTTACGGTTTTGACAGATATTATCTGTTATAAAGAATTAAAAAAAGCATCCTAAAATTATATATATAATTTCTATATTTTTTATCAAATATTCATTAAGTTATAAGCATATATCTAGAGGTTATATAAGTCCCTAATACGGATACTCTAAATGTCTTAATACGGACACCCTATAACCAATCAGCGCGCAGCATATGAATTATTATGATTTTCATAAAAATCGCGTGCGTTATAATAATAATACCACCAATAAAGCCTAATCTAAAAATTGTATTATTTAGATACTTAAATTGTATTATTAATTAAAAAAATAATAAAAATAAATAAATTATTAGCTAATTAAATTAGAATAAATTTATGTTCATAAAATTAATTATAAATAAAGTAATTGTAATATGTATGATTGATTGATTGATTGATAATTTATTTAAGCAAATACATAGCCGAAAATATAATCGAAAGTATAAAGTATAAATATTTGCTAACGATAACATACGTTATAGAAATAAACAAAGAATAATACGAAATTAAAAAATTAAGGAAATTAAAACGTTTTACAGTTACCGTAAAAATAAACGAAAAACAATCGAAAGTAGAAATAAATCATATAGTAAAAATAAACGAAAAATGATCAAAATAGAAATAAAAGATAGCGTAAAAATAATCGAAAATAGAAATAAAATACATTATTTTGTAAGTGGCATCGAAATATTCAATTTCTACTTTAACTTTATAGAATTCTTCATCTTGTACCCTGTTTTAGTAATAAATTATTAGTTATATAATTTAATATTTAAATGTTAAATTTTAAATGTTAAATTTTAAATGTTAAATTTTAAATATTAAATTTTAAATATATTATAAACAGAACATATTAAAAATCAAATAAACCAATACTAGAATGAAACAAACAAATAATGATTCATCAATAATATATATATAGTTTATATAGTGGTATATAGGGTGTCCGTATTATAACACATGGTATCCGTAGTCGGGTATGGGTACCGAATACGGACATCCCCGTTATCTACGGAATTAAAATCTTAAATAAAATTTTAAAATCACAATAATATCTATAATCATATAATATTAATATATTGTAATTTTTGAATACAAATAAGGAGTCATACAATTTTAGGACCATTTATTGTTAAAGTGTCCGTATTAGGTGTCCAATATCCCCTATATGGGTATCACATTTTAATTTATTATATATAATTATATTTGATTAAAATTGAGTAATTAAACTAAAAACTGTTATAGTATACTATATATATATATTATATATATATATATATATATATATATATATATATATATATTTTTGTCAATTTAAAAATCTTTTTTTTTCAAATAATAATATACATAATTAAACTGGTATATGTCCTATTTTTTAATTACTAATATACTCCTATAGGAGTATAAGTATAGCAATATAATGATATATGTATGATGTTAAAAATCTACTGATTGATAAGTTGAGTTATGCTGTTAATCTATAGATAGTATAGTTAACTCTACATTTAGAGAATTTTATGACTGATCTCTTCGTTTATATTGGAATTCCATGGATATTCTTAAGTATAGCGATATAAAAAATAAATGTTGCTCTACTGTCTTTGGATATATGTTTAGATATAGAAACATGGTTTTCATATGTGTAAGCATACCACTGCAGTGACAACTTATATTTAATATAAACCGTGTTAGCGATAGCTATGATTTTAATTGTTTGAACCAGTAGGTATTATCTACTGGTATTATATATATCATATACTATACTATAGTATATATGATACGTGTTCTATGTATGTAACAAATGTTTTGCGAATTTCCTTAGAAAAATCTGTGTATATATAGAGCAACATTGCTTCTATAATTATCCTGGAATTGACTACATCTGATAATAATAATAATTATTATTATTATAATATATATATATACCTATATATATACATATACAGTATAATCAAATTTTTGTCTAAGTTTTACAACATATTTAGTATAATGTTTCATATATTTACTTTATATAAATTAATATTATAAATAAAAATTACTAATATAATGTTTCTATTACATTTATAGGGATGTGCGACATGTTTATTTGCAACTATTTCAATTATTGTATGTTTTATATATATGATTATATGGCATACTATTATTCGTATTACGAGCAAGTTAACACCAGAAAATATGAATATAACGGATATAAATAATATTTTTGAATAAGTCGTGGTTAGTATCACATTATTAGCTCAAGGTAGCAATAGCATTATTATATTATAATATATCAATATTGAAAATACTAAAATATTCAGTATATATAGTTATTATTTTGATTAGAAAATAGTCATTATATATCGATATAAAATAATATATTCAATAATAGTTATTTATTATATTTTTAATATAAATTGTATATATAATATATTTAAAAATATGTTTTAAGTATTAAATTTAAATGGCCTAGGAAAATGTTAATGAAAGTAAAAACTAAATAAAAAATAATTATATTATACCTTTTCTTGCATTACCACTATATTGAATAAATATACTATAATTATATATTTATTATATATAACAGAATAATAAAGATATAATAAATAAAGACATCAGTTTTGGATCATTTATTCAACAAATTGTAAGTACAAATTTAAATTAATTAAATTCATATTAATGTTGATGAACATATACTTTAGATATACATTAATACAATATATAGGAATATTATATTATAGAATTATTATAAATATTATTATATATATATATTATATATAATATAAATATCTTATATATATATAAGAATTCTACTTATATATACATATACCTATTCTACATATACAGTATAATTAATAAACACATTTGATGCGTAGGGATAAGAGCCTAACAACCTAAGGTGGTGTTGTTATGATTAGGGTTAATAATTATTAAAACATCAATAACTCTTAACACATTTTATAATATGATTTAAAATTATAATATAATACTAATATGATAGTATGGTTTTAATATTATCCTAGTTTTAAAATTTGTATATTTTAGGTGTTTATGATTTTTTCACATAGGCTAAATGTTTAAAGGTCATATAGTGAAATTCTTAAGGGCAAATATATTAATTAAGCAAATAAATAAATATTTTAAGAAGATATCATATAATCAAATATCACAATAGTAGATCATATATTATATACTATACCTTACCTTACCTGATCGGAATAGTTTCCCGAGCACTTTCAACAATTTTCTTCCACGTCATCCTGTCTTTCATAGCTGTCTTCAATTCTTCAGTCGTCAGTCCCGTATCATCACATAGCTGTTTTATATAGGTTTTTCTGGGTCGTCCAATCTTTGATGTTCCATGGTTCGGTGTCAACAACAAAATATCTTTTACGAGTTCTTCCTCACTTCGATAATAATGGCCTGCGAAACGTGTTCTTCATATACGTATTATACTTGTTAGTGGTGGAATATTTCCGTAAAGGCGAATATTCGTTGAATGCTATTTCCATGATATATTTAATATGGATCTCAACATTCTTGTGTAAGTGCCATCGAGCTTTTTCTCATGTTTTTTAGTTAGGGTCCAAGCTTCAGAGCCGTATAATAAAACAGATTCTACCACGGCTCTGAAGAAGTTTCTCTTTAAAGTTGTGCAGAGTGGTGATATATGGATATGGAACTTAGCTTATCTAGAGCTGCCCAGGATTTAGCTATTCTTATTTTTATTTCTTTATCGGTCGATTCTATTTCGCTTCCAAGATAAATGAAATTATCGACATTTTTCAAGACTTCCATATCTATAGATTTTACCATTTTATTTGAGTTTATGTTCATATGTTGCGTCTTTTTAATATTTACTTTGAGACCTACTGTTTTCCCACTTTATTCTAAGACATTCAGTAGGTTTTCAGCATTTCTGCTAGAATCTGCAAATATTAAAAGATCGTCAGCATAATCTGCATCTGTTATCTTGATTATTGGATATCTTCTACTTCGTTGTTTCGATAGTGTTAGGCCTAGATCTTTATTTTCATCAATAGATGTTCTTAATATGTAATCGAGTGTAATAATAAATAATAAAGGTGCCAGAGTATTCCCCTGTAGAACACCTGCATTTATATCAAAATATTCTGTGTCACCATCAGGTGACCGTACCATTGATTTAGTATATCTATATAGTATCATAATTGCGTTGATTATCTTCATTGGAATACCGTATGACTTAAGAATTTGTGCCATTTTTGCTCTGTATATTGAGTCGAAAGCTTTAGAGAAATCTACAAATATTAGGCTGGCCTCAAGATTCTTTTCTTTAACACCTTCTATTATCCTTCTTACAGTTAGAATTTGTCCGACGGTTGATCTGTTATTTCTGAAGCCATTTTGATTTGGTCTGGGGATCATATCTAGGGTGGGTTATATTCTTTCTCTTAGTAGCGTATTATATATTTTATCCGCGATACATGTTAGTGTAATACCTCTATAATTGTCTGTAACAGTGAGGTCACTTTTCTTTGGGAATGGGAGGATGCATCCTTTCATCCAGTGTTCAATTGGTTTCTGAGAGTGAACATCGTTGCAGAATTCTAGTAAAATGTGATTGAAGTGACCTGTCTTCCAAACTTCGGCTGGTATTTCATCTAATCCGGCGGTTTTATATTTCTTTGTTTATCTGAGTACCATTTCAAGTTCTTCTATAGTAAATGGACCTTGCTCAATCTAAAGCTCTTTGTCCACTATTTTTACTATGTCTTGATTAGTTGTTATCGGATTTTTTCCTAGTAATACAGAGAAATGTTGTTTCCATTTTTGTATACGCTCTTTATATTATATATATATAATGCATTACAATACAAAGTTAATCATGAATCTTATAATTTAGAATATAATATTTATAAGTAACTTTTTTAGATATATTTATGTTACAACATATATGTTGTATATATATGTTGCATATATGCACAATAAAAATAATATTTTATTATATTTTCAGTAACAAATTAGTAGATATAATTGTTATTGTCTTATATGAGTATAATCATATATATACAATATAACTTTCGCTAGATATCAATGTTCTCTAGAAATTACAAAAATGTGAGTCATTCCTTACTAAATTACCAGAAATATTTTTAAATATATAGAATATAATATATATATAAAATAGTATATATATATAAAAATGTATATCATATGAAATAGGAATTTCTTTTAATAGACACATTTTTTCCATATATATATAAAGTATAAAGTATACTTTACATATAAGTATACTTTACATAGTATATATACTATACATTTAAAGTTCGCATAATGTTCGCCACTCCTCAAACGAGTTATTCGTATCGGCGAAAACCCACCTCGTTTCCTAACTCTATCAATTTATATTATCTTGAATTTAAATTAATCTTTTATTTTCTCCTAACTTATTCAATTTATTTGTTAAATGAATTTTTTAGATTTTAAATAATAAAATATATTAGGGGAAAGTCCCCGATTACCGACCCCCTCTCATATCTCAGTAAATATAAGAGTTATCAACAAATTATATATACATGAACTGTTAGTAATTTAATGATAAATATGAATAAGTATTTTATTAAAAAAAATATGTAATCCTACAATTGTTATTTGATAAAATGTAATATTCTGTTTTTACTTTTTAAATATTTGAATAATAACTTTTTTTAAATTATTGTAAATACTTTATTAATTAAAAGAAAACGTAATGTTGTGCATAATATTTTAGATCAATAAAATGTTTATAAATATTATAAAAATAATTTAATTTGAATAACTAATAACCAATATATCTTAATTATAGCAACCCATATGATTTTTATATTACCGTCCCCCTAAATTACCCTAATAACGACCCCATGTGATTTATAATATCCAATCAAAATAGATCCGTATTTTACTTTAAATTATGTTATAACTTGTTTGTTTATCATTGACATAGATTTAGGATTCGTGATTACAGTTATTTATATACATATTGATTAATAAATAAATATTAAATAATAATATACACTATTTTAATATAATTCCTATAAAATTAAATTTAAATTTTATATTACAATTAAAACATAAATTTAATAACAAATAAATTACGTCATGTTATAATTAATTATATGTATGTATATCTACTATTTTTATTGGATATTATAATACTACAATTATTTATACCACGATTATTTTAGGGGGTCGGTAATAAGGGATGGGTCTGTATTAGGCACATGTATCCGATTACCGACCCCCTGTTTATTCTTGTAAATATAATTATATCAAACATTTAAAATAGCCACATTATTCATTGCCATACTATTACTCAAATTACAAAATTTCAAATACATATATTTAATATTGAATAAGTTATTACAACTAATCATTTAGGGGTAGGTAATCGGAGACTTTCCCGTATATAATTTTATTAAAATTAAGTATTACAAATAATTAAATCATATTGATACATTTAATATATATATATATATATATATATATATTTATATAAATATATATATATATAACTTATTAGAAAGAGTAATATATAAATTATTCTTTTTGTATATTCAAGTATACTTTATATTGAATATTCTATAATTTTACAAATATATATATATATATATATATATATAATATGTTTTAGTATATACACATATGTACTTTTATAAATATATAGTAATTACATATAAGTATATTATATAGAATATATTTATATTGATACTTTATTATAACATAATTAAATACATTTCAGATAGATAGTTACAAATTACTAATCACAACTGGATGGTTTGAAGTTGGTATATTATTCTCATCATTTTGTATGGGATGTAATGGATGTATATGTCGAAATGAAGATGATAGAGAGTAAGTAAATATTAAGTTATATTATGTTGGATATATATGTATTAGATATAATATAATCTATTATGTATTTAAAAGTGTGTTTATATATATATATATATATATATATATATATATATATATATATATATATATATATATATATATATATATATATATATATATATGTGTGTGTGTGTGTCAAAGTATATACATACATAATATGCATACATTTATATATTTTGAAAATAAGTGTACATACATTTTAAAATTAACATTTAATAATTTAATAAATAATTTGTTCCAGAGATTATAATTCCGTTTATTTATATTTGTATATACAATAATCATATGAGTACTTAACTAGAGTAATAACTAATAGTTATATAATCATATATAATTATGGTATATTTTAATACACTATATAGGCTCTATAGATACGTATATATATATATATATATATATATATATATAACCCGCATATATAAAGCACATATGGGAGCGTGAGACTCACATCATGAGAGAGTAATGGGTTACTTTATTACATTTATGTAATACATTACCGAGTTGTGTATACTCATTAAGAAATGATTACTCATCCATATCACTGGTATTATACTGGCAGTGGTATATTCAATTTGATACTATATATAGTATACTATACATATTAAAAACTATTATCTCTTACTCTCTAAAGTATTTTATTATATGATTTAATATATATAGAAACAAGAAATGTATTCGTTCTGTATGATTTACATTCGTAAAATACTATTAATAAAATATAGTTTTTAAATGTTTATATTTTAGATGTTTATGATAAAGTATTAGTATCAGTAGATACTATCTACCTATATATTTTGTAGTTTTTTGTACAAATGAACACTATGTTTCTATCGATAGATTTGATCAAATTTGATCAAATTGTCATCGATAAGGGTATTTTGGCGGATATTTCCTAAAATAGGTGAACATAAAATAGACGGTATATCGCTATAGTACTAATTACGTACTTGTATATGTTCTTAATTGTAACATATATTATTTAGTCAAATTGATTAATTTATTTTGTATAAAGTTTTATTATTTTATAAAATAATATTAATTACAACTATATATATATAGTGATACACTATATTCTTTTTATACTTATTATACTTATATGAAGTAGAATTATATTGATTAACATTTCTTCGCACATTAATTATTTTTTGAGTGGAATTATATTTTAAATTTATTAATTATGACAATAATAATTGAAAGATATATTATTTGTATACTTTTTTAATTGTTTTTAACGATATATTTCCATCGGCCATAACCTCTTAACTATGTGCATCTCGTGACGTACCCTATGTGTGAGGTACCCGGAATTACCTTATTATTTACTTTGTTTACACTATTTATATAAAGATATAGTAAGGAATCCGGAGTTTTCTTGTTATTTATATTGTATAGGGGAAAGTCTCCTATTACCTACCCCTTCTCATACCTCGTATACGATATATCTCAGTAACTATAATATATATATATATATATATATATATATATATATATCAACAAATAATATATACATGGTAAATGGTAAATGTAATAGTAAATATAAATAAGTATTTTATTGTTTTAAACATTCAATCCTACAATTAATTTGATAACATGTAATATCCTGGTTTTATAAAAAGTATACTTTTTAAATATTTGAATAATAACTTTTTTAAATCATTGTTAATACTTTATTAATTAAAAGAAAACGTAATACTGTGCAAAATATTGTAGATCAATACATTGTTTATAACAATTATAAAATAATTTAATTTGAATAATTATTAACCAAGATATCTTAATTATAGCCATCCATATGTATATTATTTTCCTATTACCGATCCTCGAAATTACCTTAATACCGACCTCCTAAATTACCTTATAAGGTAATACCGACCCCGTGTGATTTATAATATCCAATCAAAAGAGATCAGAGTTTACTTTAATGTTGCTGTCAGCGTGACGCAGAATCTTAAATTTTCAACCATATAAGCTCTATAGAGCTAGAGTTAATAGAGTGGTATACGCTTTCCGAACTGGATTACGCTGCAAGACATTGCGTTTTAGGTCTATGCGTATTATTCCTATAGTAATCCAGTGCGGAAAGCGTAAATAATATTCAGCCATCTTAAGATGAACAATTGTTCAGACCAAATATTCATATATAATCAAACATTATATTATGTTATTTATTATTATTTTACAGATAACATTTATATAATTGTTAGTACGTTATTCTATATAAATAATTAAACAAAAACACATGTATTTGTGTTTGTGTAATATATATTATGTATATAAGTTTTGATATAATATACTAAATGGCGGTATTTATAGGAATATATACCTATCATATATACCTATCATATACCTATCAAGTTTAGTCCAATGATATCACATCAAGAATAATATTACATAAAACACGCAATTGTGATACATTGGTGCTGTTTAGTTTAATTTTATAAATTACTATGTAATTAATAGTAGTACCGTTGTATCCCTATATACCCTACCATTAAACTTACTTATTTTAATTTTTTTAACTTTAAACTTACTCAATTTCATCTGTAAATGTATGTAATAACAATATGGTGATAAAATAGTATATATACTGATAGTATATCTATATATGATTGTATATCTATAGATAACTAATTTATATTATCTGACTCGTATATATATGTGCTTTCGCTGTAGAACGTCTTACGCGGATCCAAGAATAAATACTTATTTATATAATTACATAATATGAGGTAACCACAATTAAAATGTAATATACAAATATGCCACTGAATACGTATAAATGAAATATATTTATATACGATTATAAATAACAGTTAAATTAAAATACATAAAATAAAATAAATGTTATTAAGTTTTTTAATTCTTTAGGGAATCGATATCGAAAGTAAAATTTATTATGTAATTTATTAACAGTACATTAATTTATTTATTTTTAAATTTAGTTTAATATATTGCACGATAAATATATTAGTATATATAATACATATACATTTATACTAATAAAAATAAAACTGTATAAAATAAATATATATATATACTATACGTTCTACAAAATGTATGTAAATAAAATATAAATAATTAGGTGATGAATGACAATCATTATATGACAACCTATATATATATATATTGTTATTTATCATTTTTGTAATAGATAATTAAATACAATAAATTAAATTTAAAAGTTTATACCACGATTATAATATGTATGGAAATATATTGGTATTGTTAGGATAGAGTATATGTTGATTCAATCAACGTTACCATAAATGATGCACGCAATCTTATTAATATATAAACATATTTATTCAAGATCATATCTTTAATATAATTGTCCTAAATCATCGTAAAGTGCACTGACCACATTATCCGCTAAATGGTAGCCACATTATCCGATTCTATGTATCGATACACGTGATCACGCTATGTACACTATATATATTTATATATTATATATAATAATGAATATTACTCACTAAAATAAATGGATTACACACTTTATTTTAATTAAATAGTTCTTTAATATTCAATTTAATTTTAAATTTATATTATGTATTAGTGATTTAATATATGTTTTACTAATTTTTAAAATTTAATCAATTTTTTTTTTATTTTTTACATAATTTTAATTTCTTTTCATAAAATATGTATTTTTAAAAATAAATCGATTTTTTTTTATTTTTTACATAATTTTTAATTTGTTTTCATAAAATATGTATTTTTAAAAGTGTTTATTTTATAGTTATATTTTACTTAAAAATAAGATTTATATATCATTTTAAAGATAATATTTTATATTTTAATAAAATTATATTAAAAAAATTGAAACAGTTTTTTTTTCAATTTTACAGGTCTCATCTATCTACATAAATATTTAATTATTTCTTTAATATTTCTTTATATACCCCATTATTGAACTCCCATAGGATATATATATATATATTATAAATAAGTACATCGTTTATTTTAAATAATATGCACAATTAATATATTAATGTATTATAATATATGTAATACTCAATTTTATATTAACATTATATATTTCAGAATGAAGATTGATGGAATAACGGACTAATCAATAATGAATAATTTTTTTATAATTACTTATTATCTACATATTTTAATAATATATAAATATAATTTATTTAATTTTATATAATTAAAAAAATGTTATTTCATAAAATAAATGAATTACCAATTATAGAATAATACATACTATTTATCTATGTAGGTAGTAATATCATAGTAATATATTCCCGGTAATATTACATATAAATAATAATATTGTGTTATATATATATATATATGATTACTTTATTTGTTTAATATATATTTACTTACAATAAATAGTATTTATATTACTAATATAATGTTTTAATAATTTATAAATTATAATTAATTATTCATTATAAAAATTCAATTGACAAAGATTGTCCCATGGAACAATCTTTGTAGTTATAACTGCAGTTATAAAGGTACAAATATGTATAGGAATAAATTGTAATGACTAATTAATCTAATATGAAACAAGCGAGTAAATTAATCATATATGTATTAAAATATATAAAAAATATATTTATTAAATTTAAACACAAAATAATTAGCTGATTACATAGGGGAAAGTCCCCGATTACCGACTCCTAAATGATTATTTGTAATAACGTATTCAATATTAAATATATGTAATTGAAATTTTGTAATTAGGGTAATATTATGGTAATGAATAAAGTGGCTATTTTAAATTTTTGATATAATTATATTTACAAGAATAAACAGGGGGGTCGGTAATCGGATACATGTGCCTAATACCGACCCCCTTCCCCTATTACCGATCCCCTAAAATAATCGTAGTATAAATAATTGTAGTATTATAATATCCAATAAAAAGAGTAGATATACATAACTATAATTAATTATAACATGACGTAATTTATTTGTTATTGAATTTATGTTTTAATTGTAATATTAAATTTAAATTTAAACTTTATAGTAATTATATTAAAATATTGTATATTATTATTTAATATTTATTTATTAATCAGTATGTATATAATCAACTGGAATTATGAATCCTAAATCTATATTAATGATACATAAACAATTTACGACATGTTTTAAAGTAAAATACGGATCTATTTTGATGGGCCATTATAAATCACATAGGGTCGGTATTAGGGTAATTTAGGTGATCGGTAATAGGAAATTAATATGGGTTGCTATAATTAAGATATATTGGTTAATAGTCATTCAAATTCAATTATTTTTATAATAGTACTATTAAACGTTATAAACATTTTATTGTTCTAGAATATTATGTACAGAATCAAGTTTTCTTTTAATTGATAAAGTATTTACAATGATTTAAAAAAAGTTATTATTCAAATATTAAAAAAAAATAAAAATAATATTACATTTTATCAAATAACAATTGTAGGATTAAATATTTTTTAAAACAAAATACGTTTTCATATTTATCATTACATTACTAACAGTTCATGTATATATTATTTTTTGATATCTCTTATAGTTACTGATATACGAGAGGGGTCGGTATTAGGAGGGGGTCGGTAATCGGGGACTTTCCCCTACTTATTAGGAAAATTCGATATATGAATATATTCAAAGTATACTAATTAATATACATATAGATATCATAAAGTTGAACTTGATAAATAGGTGATGTAAAGGTAGTTTTGGATGATGTGTATGGCTCGTTTACTATGTAAATTATGATCATACTGTTTCAATCATATTTGTTTCAATCATCAATTTAATAATAAAGTAGGTTAAATAAATATATTGAGGCCGGTTCGAATAATATTAGAATATAAGTATATTATTGTATATCTAGATAATGCATATAGCTATCATATATGAGATATGTAATATAAAATTATATGTATCATATTAAAAATATTAATTACAATTATCAGTTATATGTATTTTGTTAATACTTTTAGAAAATGTGTAGTTTATATTTTTATTAAATTATTAGAAAATAAATTAATAAATTCTAAGGTAAAAGTAAACGATTATATGATGTTTAGCGAATGTTTTAGAAGTTATATAAAAGTTATAGAAAAAATATAATATGAGTAGGTAACCTATCTACACTGTAAAAAATGAGGGTACAACAACTCATTTTTATAGGGTAGTAACATATCATTAAAATATCACCAACATTTGCCATGTACCCTACACATGGTATACCATATATACGTGACTTTTAAATTCACTAGGATACAATATGTATATTTATTAGGGTAGATTTATACTATAATTTATGGTACACAGTGTTTAAATGCACTAGGTACACTCTATACTTTCATTAGGGTGCATCTATGTTAAATAGTAGGGTATCTGACTGTTAAATGCACTAGGGTACACTCTATATATATATATATATATATATATATATATATATATTCACAGGGAGACGAATGCATTAGTGTATATGTACTATATTATTAGAGTATACTCAGTTATGTATAAATGACTGCAAAATTCACTCGGGTAAAATATATATTTATTAGTGTAATACATGATTTTAAATTCACTAGATTAAGATATATATTTATTAGGGTACATTTATTATATATTTAGGATGGATGTTAAATTCACCAGTATACCTATATTCTTCAAAACACCAATGTATGAATACATTATATTTATACGTTAATACAATTTTGTGAATATTAATATTGTTAATATACCTATAGTATACATTTAATACCAATATAGTGTTATATTTAGTATACCATATATATATATATATATATATATATATATATATATATATATATATATATAACTCAGAAGGTGAAGAAGATAGAGAACAACTAGATAGAAAACAAATAAAATCCCTTCTAGTTTAAGTTCTTAAAAGCGGGTATACAGAATTATTATGATAGGTATTTCATAGAAATCCATTTGAATAAATTGTATGTGAGTTAAGAATTCTAAAAAAAGGTTAGCCTATTTACTTATTTGTTAATTGTTAATAACCAATATATTAAAATGTATGCATGAATAATTATAATATTTATATATTTAATATTTAAAAATTATAATTATTTACATATATATGTTATAAAGTCAAAGTTGTATATCCTATCATTTAAATGCATTTAGCATTACGTAACATAAATCGATATATCTACATAACAACTTTAAACTAAATGTCGGTGTCACGCTTTATGTTAATTGCATAGCAAAAATCAGTGTTTGTTTTTCTAGTATTTTACATTTGTATCGAATGTATAGGCTATAGTCTATACAGAAAAATGTACTCTGAAAAATGTATATAGAAATTTGTCTAAAGAATAAATTCCACTCGGTAATATTGATCATTCTTCGGTCTGCATCTCATCGGGTAGTTTATAAACTACCAGGCTATAGCCTACTACTAAATTACTGAAAACCTATCTATTTAATATGAAACATTAACTTCAAATATAGGCAGAGCTGGGTACGATACTCGAAAAATGTATAATAGATACAATTACAATTACACACTTTTTTCTTATAATAGATAATACTACAATTACTTTAAAAAAAATCATAGTAGATACAATTACAAATACATAATTTTCTTAGTAGATACATCTTAGTAGATACAAATACATTATAATGATATACAATGTATATATATATATATATACTATAGTATATAGATATAAATTATATTTATATATGCTTACTTACTTGCTAATTTTAATTTCGAGGATGATCTTGATCGTCTACTCGAGCATCAGTACGAGTCAACTCCCGCCATATCTCTATCGAGCATGCTGGTTCTTATCTCTTCCTTCTATAGGAGACCAGTGTCCTTTTTTAACACATCAACATAGTTCAATCGTCGGTGACCTCTGTTAGCTTTGCCTTGTGCGGGTTCCCATAAAATGAGCGGTGTGTTGATAGTTCCGGATGCCGTATACAGTGACCAGCCATTCTCATCCTTCTGGATTTTATTTTGGATGAAACAAGAGGTAATAAGTTTACCATACACATTTTTATTTGTGTAGTTTTCTTGCCAAAATATATTTAGGGCTTTATGAAGCATTCGCGTGTATGTGCCATCCAGTGATTTCTGCTGTTGAACAGTCAGTGTCCATGACTCAGATACATAGGTTAGTACACTTTCTACGGTTGCTATAAAGAGTCTTCTTTTAAGTGGTAAGTTTATCTTAGACTTCCATATAACGTGTATGCTATGTAGTGCGTTCCATGCTAGAGCCTTTCTCACTTTAATGTCCTTTTCTGAAGAATTGATCCAAGAACCAAGGTATTTTAAGTCTTTTTCGACTTGTAATGTTTGACCATCAGCTGATTTTAAGACTATTGATTCAGGTGTGTTAAAGGCCATTACTCTGGTCTTTCTAGTATACAGAAGTAGTCCTACTTTTTGCATTCAGACTCTACCCTTAGAAGTAACTCCCTGGCTTGACTTACAGTGTTAGATAATAAGGCTATATCATCAGCAAAATCTAAATCTGTTAAAACAGTTGGATGCAATCTTCGACTTCTGCGAGGGACAATAGTAAATCCTAATTCATCGTCATGTCCGTTGATTGCTTTTCTTAATGCATAATCTAGTACAATAATAAATAGATAAGGTAATAAAGTATCCCCTTGTAGAACTCCTGCTACAATGTCAAACTCTTCAGATACACCATCTGGTGAGTATACTTTTGCTCTAGTATTAGCATAGCTCCCATTTATTGCATCGACAAGCTTATCAGGTATTCCATATGATCTAAGTATTTAGCCATCTTGCCTCTATGTATAGAGTCAAAAGCCTTCTTGAAGTCAATAAATGTAAAGATAGCTGGTAAATTCTTATCCTTAATTACTTCCAGAATCCTTCTTATTGTTAGTATCTGGCCGACTGCTGTTCTCTTCTTTTCTGAATCCATTTTGATTATATCTAAGTATAGGATCTAATACCGTAAGTATTCGATTTAGTATCATACGATTGTAATTTTTGGCCATTATAGAGGTGAGGCTAATCCCACGGTAGTTGTCAGCTTTGGTTAGATCTCCAGATGTAGGTACAGGTACTATATTAGAAATGTTCCATAGGTCAGGCTGTTCACTGTTTATATATGACTTGTTTATGATATAAATCACAATGTTATCAATTGGAACATATTTGAGTACTTCTTGCATTATACCATCTTCCCAGCGCTTTTTCCACATTTTGATTGATAGTTTCGCTCTCTTATATTCATCAAGTGTAAATATGTCATCTTTTATATATAAGTTTTCAAAAACTGGAGGTATTTCTACTTTTTCATCTGTCACTTCAGGTAAGTTCCCGAGAAGTTTTTTGAAGTGTTCATACCATAGAACAACTCTATCCTCTGCATTATTACCATTTAACTATGATGACTGGGTGACTTTCCTGCCAGATATTTAATTGATCAAGTTCCAACTTTCTAGATATCTCATACCCAGATCAGCTTGCTCAATTACAATAACTTTCTTTTCCAACTCTTCGTCTTTAATTACTTTATACATTTGGAACATCTATATTTTCTATTGTTTGTATAGAGTTCGATTACTAACAAATATAATTTATATATATATATATTCATCGATGTCGATTTGATAGTACATATCAAGGAACATTAATGGGGTATCCCACTACAAGTATTTTAACTTTAAAACTATTTTCTATAAAGTTAACTATAATTTTACTGGGAAACCCCCTTACTTTCCGGAAACTTTCCTGAAATATAATAACTTTATAGGATATCCCATTACAACTTGATATAAAATGGTTTTAAAGTTACAATATTTCCGGTAAGTTGCCGGAAAATCTTGTAGTGGGATACCCCCTTTATACGGAAATAATGTCCGGAAATGTTTTATAGAAAATGATTTTCTAGTAATTTGTAGTGGGATATATCCCCTTTAGAGTTACTATTTTTCCGGAAAGTTGCAGGAAAGTAAGAAGGTAACCTACTAAAATTGTAGTTAACTTGCTAGAAAAATAATTTTCTAAAAATATTTCAGGACATTATTTCCGGAAATACTGCTAGTGGATACCTCCTTTAAAATGACATATTAAATATTTACACCTTATAACGTGTTCTTCAATATATGATATAGAATACATTTGTTGATATGTATTGACATTTAATGATGCCCACGATGAATATTTTAGTGTACCAGAGTTTATTTCATCTGAAATTATACTATGAGCCATTACAGACTATAGAGAAATATACATTATTACAATAACTATTTTTCAACTAAAAATAATCAGCGACCTTTACTTTCGAATGTTAAACATGAATATAGTAAATTATCAAATATACACAAAATAAATTATTAATATATTATTAATTATTATTATTTAGAATTATCATATTTATTAAAATGATTTTATCTTTCTATACAATATATAATTTTTAATTATAAATCAATTATTATATAAAATATATTATCAAAATAATGTCTTTGTTTTCAATAAATGTATATAATGGTTTTTAAGAATAAATCACTATAATTGATATATCATAATTTTTAACAATGAATTAATTTCAGAATTTACAATAGATATTTTATTAAAAAATATATATATAATGTATATATATATTAAAATTAATTTATAAAATGATATTATAAAATATTGATATGAAATAAATATAATGACCAAATGATATATTATTTAATAAAATGTATCTGTTTAAATAATTGTCTTAGTAGATACGTATCGTAGATACTATTTACGACTAATAGATACGATTACAAATACTTTTATAATTTGTATAATAGATACAAATACAAATACAAATGTATCTACGATACTGATTTTTTGCCTTAATAGATACTGTATCGATACTGCCCAGCTCTGAATATAGGTATATGGACGGCCGGTTGCTTTATAAGCACAGTTCACAGTCCGAAAACCGAAACATGTAAAATGTAAATGTATGTAGGCTACTATTATTATTATGTTATATTAAACAGGTCTTTGTTTCTATTAATAAACCATATCAGAACATTCACCTTATTACACATATATTTATATTTATAAATATATATATATATATATATATATATATATATATATATAGTTTTGTAATGTTTTGATTCAATATTTGATAATTATTATTGTAGTATCTTTTCATTCTATATTAATATGATATCTTTTAATTATTTATCCTAACTCTTTTCCACATAATATATTTTTATATTACGTATCTTTTTTTCAAATAAATATGTCTAGATATTGCATAAGTATATTTTATTCAAAAAGTATTTTATTGATATGTTTTTTGATCTAATAATAGGTTTAGCACATAATTGGAGAATACGGAAGATAATGAGCTCATAACTAGTTATATATATATTAATAAAAACTGAAGAAAACACCGCGTTGAGCTAAATTTAAGTATGTAATACATACTATGTTGAACCTATACAACTATGTATACTATAGTATTATATATTATAGTATTATATATAATAATATATATAATATATTTAATTGAATATTATTTTGATAAATCTAATGTTTATAGTTAATTTATAATTAATATAATAAAACAAAAATGTTTACTATAGACTACCTACTTTTCCTCCACATCTTTTTTTATTTGTACACCCTACTAAGTTATGTATATATATATTATAAAAGATCTTAATAAAAGATATTATTCAATATATTTTAGAACCATTAAAAAATATATTTAATTTAAGTATCCAAACAAATACATTTCCTGGCAATATGAAAATTACAATTATTAAACCTTTATATAAAACTAATGATAAACAACAAATATTCAATTACAGGCCAATGTCATTACTACCACAAATATCTAAAATTTTTGAAAAAATTATTTTTAATAGATTATCAAAATATATATTTAAGCATAATATTATTAACAAAAATCAATATGGTTTTGTTCCCAGATCAAATACAACCTTATCATTATTAAATATTCAGCATTTTATTTTACATAAACTCTCTCAAAAACAAAAAGTAGTTACTATATTATTAGATCTCAAGAAAGCATTTGATGTGGTTGATCATGATATTTTACTTGCTAGGTTTAGGGGTGATACAAATTTATTTATTAAAAGTTATCTTACAAATAGAAATATTATAACACGAATTGATAATACTCTATCATCTAGAAAGATTATTAGATATGGAGTGCCGCAAGGATCTGTTCTGGGACCTCTACTATTTATTATCTTTATAAATGACATATCAAATATTTTTAATAATGAACAAGTAAATAATATTAATATCAATTTATATGCAAATGATACATCTATAACTATATTTGCTGAAAATGATACATTATTAACATATTATTTGCAATATTACATGGATAAGTTAAAAAAATGGTTTGATATAAATAAGCTTAAGCTAAATATCGAAAAAACAAAAATATTGCCATATATAAATTCTGGTATATTAAAAGATATAACAATAGATAACATTAAAATCGATATAGTTAATAATTATAAATTTCTTGTGATCTACTCAGATTCCCAAATGAACTACAAAAAACATATAAATGATTTATCGAATAAATTGTCAACAATTATATATATTATAATACTATAAAAATATATGTTATAAAAAAAATATCTTTTTTAGATACACACAATTTAATTTTGTTATATAATTCGTTCTATTTATCTAATTTATCATATGGGATTGAAGTATGGTCAAATACTTATAAATCAAATATTACAAAATTAATTATGTTACAGAAAAAAGTTATAAGAATTATTAATAAACAAATAATAGATAAATCAAAATTACCATTAATACGTCTAACACATACTGGTCCTTTTTAAAAAAAAAATATTTTAAAATTTGAAGATCTAATTATATATAGAAACACATTATTAATCTATAATTTCTTAAATAATAAATATAAATTAGATTATAACTCATATTTCAAGTTAAATAAACTAAAAAATAAATTTATCCTACCACTTATGAAATCAAATAAATTAAAAAATACAATATTTATTAAAGGACCAAAGTTATATAATGAATTAATGTTTAATAATCTTTTACGAAAAAAGAATATTAATAATGTATTTATTCTAAAAAAAACATTAAAATATTCATTTATAAGTAAATATTAGTTTTTTTTTATATATATTTTATATATTTTAATATTTATTTTTTTAATATTTATATTTGTTTTACATCTTGTTTCGTTTATTGTTTTAAATATTTTTTTAAATTATTATTGGTATTATTAGTCATCTGTAATTTGAGAGGAATGTGTCGTCATTGCACGTCTTATTGAAAGATGATTAATTTTTTTTTAGTAGTTTTAATTTTATAACATACTTTTAGATATTTTTATTTTACACATATTTATAATAATTTACTATTTTTATTAACAAGTTCTCAATATTACAATATTATAAATTTACATATTTTACTAATATATATTTTAATACATTTTAATATTATACAATTATTTTATTATCTTATTTTATTATTTACTTTAATGTAATGGATTGAAATATGATGATAACTTATGTTCATGAACAGTGTTTTATTATTTTTATTAATTTATATATTATATATATATATATATATCTTCTATTGTATTGTTGCTAATTATATTACAAAGAATGCTAACACATGAATCATTATTATTATATTATTACTTTTACTAATATTGTAATCTGTACATGATCATATTGAGGGTATCGACCAAATAAAGCCTAGGCTTTCACTGATCCTCCATATACATATGATATACATAGTATGTCGTATGTCTATAAACTGATTTCATTCATTCATTCATATATATATAGGATAAATAAATAATCTCCTGTGATTGAATTGAACACCAATATTAATTATTTTCGTAGTGTTTTTATGCATATATATTATATTTTTTTTTTGTTTAAAATGTCCTTTATATATAAATAATACGATGAATTTTATATGTAAATATATATTCAAGTTTGATATACCATTAAAAGGTAAATAGAAAAAAATGGAAATATTATCAAAAAAGATATTTAAATAATATATAACGCTTTCATTATTTTCAAATGTATCATTTATAGTTTATATTTCTTTTATTTTATTAATATTTAATCCTACTTTCTTTTGATTACTTTGTTATTATATTTAGTATTTAAATAAAACACTTCTAATTATAATTTACCTATATATTTTTATTATTCTACATACGCATCAATAATAAATTAGGGTACAACAGCAATAGTAAATTAGGGTATAACATCAATAATAATTTAGGGTACGTCATCGTTAATAAAGTAGGGTACAGCAACACGAATAATTAAGGGTACATTATCGTTAATAAAGTAGGGTACAGCAACAAGAATAATTTAGGGTAGGTAATAATAATAGAGGGTACAGCATCAATAGTTAATTATGGTACAATATCAATAATAAATTAGGTTTCACCATCATTAGTTATTTAGGGTACATCATCAATAGTTAATTAGGGTACAACATCAATAATAAATAGGGTACAATATCAATAGTTAATAAGGGTACAACATCAATAATAAATTATGATACAGGAGACTTAAATTAGCTAGTGTACACCTAATTCTTTTTAAGGTACAAGTATTCATATGTACGGCTATGCGGACATGGCTTGTACTCCTAATGTGTACTACTCTTGTACCATAATTGTTTATATTTTAATGTAATAAACAAGAACATTATATTTTATATATGTATATATGTATTGTATGTAACTAACAGTTAATCATATATGTAAAGATCAATTTCAATGATAGATACTTAAAAATAAAATAATGTAGGATTAATAGACTACATATACGCCTATTCTTATTTTAAGATTATGATTATGTCACAGAAGATAGCAAATTTTAAATTAGAAACCAGCCGAGATGAAACACTTCAAGCCCTGCATCGCGTCATCCACATCGGGTGGCATGTAGTATATCGAAACGTTACGAAATACCTCGGAGACAATTGGCCATTCAGAGACGAACTCACCACACACTACGGTATAATCTTGAAAGTCCCGCAAGTCCTCGTACCTCTACACTCGCGACGATCGATAGAATGCCCGGCTACGGCCGCAAAACGTACTCGTGTGTTTGGGGGGGGGCGGTACCCCAACTGTCAGTCTTGGTAACTTCACCCAAGGCTGTCCTAGCGTTCGCATATGGGCTTTGGTCCATGTGAACACCTGCCGCCAACAACAACAACAACAACAACGACGGTCGATCCTCAACACTCTACACATTCATCATATGGAATCATCAAAACATTCGATCTAGCGAGATCACGTGTCTACTGGCCCGGTATCTCGAAAGATATTACAGACATGATACAAACATTTATCAACTACCGGTTCACGTAAACTAGCGGTGTTATGTCCTAAATGTATAAACATCTACTACCGAGTAGTATATTGTTATTTCTATGTAGGTGAAATCCTAATTGGTGAAAGCAATTTTATTTGAATTTCTATATGAGTGAATTTATTATATATATATATATATATATATATATATATATACATATATGTTCGATAAAATAATAATTGATATATTATAAAGCATACGAGTGGTCCGAGTTTTCTTCAAAATTGTTCTGAGTTTATTTCAAAAGTGGTCCGAGTTTACTGGTACCCTATTATAATTGTATTACTTATTGTATTGTTAACCTAATAGCAGAAATTATCTTTATATGTATATGATATATTGAATGTTTAGGTACTATGTGTGGGTACTATGCACTAGGTACTGTGTAAACCTATACGTCGTATGATTTACATATATTGTTCAGAACCTAATAACGTATCTGATTCTATATAGCATCAGATTAATATTAATTCTTATAAATATCATTAGTTATTATATAATTATTGTTGATATATTACTATCTAATATATATATATATATATATCATAGTAATAATTGTAGTAGGTATAAATCAAACAGTAATCATAGTGCATACAATACATAATATATTATTAATATGAATAACATCTACTTAAAAATATGAACACCTACTAAAATTGTAATATTGTATTATTATTGAAAAAACTCTTTAAATTACAAGATTATTTTAACAGTCTAAAATATCAGTTATATTCATTGTCATCTATTACTAATAACTCTTGTATTCTTACATCACTATAGAAACCTCATGTAGGAAATCAAATTGTTCTTTATTGAACCTTGAACTGGATAATAGGTATATACTTAATTTAGATCTCATTATACCCATCTAGTAATTTCTTAATCTTATATTATTGATAGGTTAGTTTAATTCAAGAGTAAATCTACAATTATGGAAATTTAAGAATTTATTTATTCGACCTCAGCTTGCTCGTGATATAATTAAAATAGTTTGTAGATATGTTCATGATTCAAAATATATAAATAATTCTAAGCATGTTTTAAATTTGGGAAGTTTATCCTATAGGTTTATCTTACATTTCATTCTAAACTAATAACTATAACTCTGTTTCTCGTAATGACTTAAAATGTAGGAAAACCATAGGTAGGTTTACCCTATTGTAAAATAACCTAAACCATATTGTCTACTTCTGAATAATTTAAGTTCAGGCATGGCCTCCTTTAGCTTCGCTAAAGCTAAAGGAAGGGAGCTAAAGGAGGCCATGGTTCAGGTCATTTGATAACTTCTGTAAAATGTCTCATGATGATTCACATGTTGTTCCAATAATTCACTACATCACGTAATTTATCTACCTAATCAAACCATGTATACACTATATACCTAATGATAAGTATTTCACTTATTATAAACTCTAAACAATATAGGTGTTAAATGTAATGTATCCTAAATGTAAAATATATCTTATTGGATATACACATATAATAAAAATCATTACTGTATAATATATATATATATATGATGGTGATATCTGCTCATCTTTTGTTTGCTAGATGTTATAAATAAAAACAACAAATATGAATATTAATCTTCTTTTTGTTCATTTTAGTTCAAATATAGGAAGGGGTAAATATAGATATACATGTATATTTGAAGGTAGGCATTGCAATATATTCTATTCAATATTCCTCACTATCAATAACTGTTAGTGTATTTACATTTCTGAACCTCTAGAAATGTAATCACTAATTATTTCTAATAAATATTATTTTCTATTTGAACCTATTCCACTTACATTATTACATTCTACTATTTTACATTTTATAATGCCTATTAATATATATTGTTTAGATTTCTTATTAATAATTATATATAACTCAAATTATTAAGAAGTCCTTTCTTGATCTATATAATTTATCAACTTAAATATTCCAACAAGACTTAACTATTTAAATTAACATTTCAGATGTATTATCTTAATAATTTACCTTTATCTTGTTGTCGTGAAAGTGACCTTCACCAATTATTTACAAAGAAAGGTTTATTGATATATTGCCATAATGTAAATGGATTAGTTAAATTAATAGGCATGTTCTATAAACAAATATAATGGAGGTTATTCATAGACTAATTATATAAAAGTTTAAAAGCTGTTATGCTCTATTATGGTAATATTATGGTGGATATCTCCCCTGGGAAATGCACAATAAATGACTGAATTCTATAGAAACATATATATATATATTATACTTAATTAATTAAAATACATTAATTATACGTGGAATATATGCGAAGACTTAACTGTTATATCGAAACTTTTTGGACATAAAGTATAATACAAAAATATCCATGCTTTCTCTGTTAGTGAGATTGTCGTGCCGAATCTGATCATTATCGCAACGTGATGTGCCAGTTATAGAGAATTTACATCCTATGAAATTATAATGTTGTAAAATCATTATATAAGGAGTATGGTACTTTTACTAGTTTACAACAAATATTTCCACATATCAGTTAAGCTACATTAAAGGCGGGAATTTATAATGCACCAACTATTGGAGAGTTCATGAACAACGGTAACCTACTTTTTATTTATATATGATATATATTGAAATACGAGTTTGGGTGGTATAAAGTCAAATATTTAAAATGTTCGCTAACGTTTTAGAGATCGTGGTAATAATGTGTCTATAAAGATTCATTTTCTCAGTACCATCTAGACTAGGCAATAACCCTATAGTCCTGGTTACTGTGGTGACTATAATGAATTCACTATATAGGGTAGCCCATTTTTGAAAGTTTTGCTATCTCGCTCACAGTAGGTCATAAATGTCATAATAAACATATTTGTGAAGTTTCATCAACAAATATTTAATATTGATAAAATAACTTTATGAAGACATATTTTTATTTATGATACAATGTAAATTTCTATAAATAGAAAATGTTACTTATGTATTTTATGTATTTGTGCAAGTGCGCGTTGTCATAAAAATTAATTATTTGGCAAATACGTGTATAAATATATTATAATATTTTATTTGTGTTTGTTCTGTATTATATTTTGTTATACATTTATTTTTGTTATAGAAAATTCGGGTTTTTATATTTATATTTCAAATATACTATAATATAAAATTAATAATTCATTATTATTACAGATAAAGTGGGAAGTATTATTTTATTTTTGTTTGTTCGGTATTATATGTTTGTTTTATATATATTTTATAAATATGTTTAAAATGTATTATTCAAATGTATTATATTACTAAACTACAATATTAATAATTTTCTATTATTTCAGATTATAGTGATAAGTATTATATTGTTTGTTTCGTAATATTATTGGTATGTTTTGTTATTAACTGTTTTTGTATAGGTATATTTGTTTATTTTATTTGTAACTTGTTCTGTTTGTAACTTGTTCTTATATATATATGTTTCAAATTTCCCAGCATTCAACTTACATCAAAACTTAAGTTGAACTTAAGTTGAACTTAAGTTATGATGTAAGTTGAACTTAAGTTTATCGACTTAAGTTGAACTTAAGTTGAACTTAAGTTGTGATGTAAGTTTTTTATATTAATATAAATTTAAGCATTATTATTAATGTACTATAATCAAATTTAGTAGAACATAAGATATAAAATAAAAAATTATATAATTAAATATTATTTATTATAACTTATGTTTCATAACTTAAGTTCAACTTAAGTTCTCAACTTAAGTTCAACTTAAGTTAATAACTTAAGTTCAACTTAAGTTATTGATGTAAGTTGAACGTAAGTTTAAATTTAAAATAAAATATTAATATAAATATTAGTATTTTATGATTAATTATTTATGTTTAATATAGTTATGATATAAAAATATACATTTAAACATATATTTATTCATATTATAAACTTATGTTATATAACTTAATTTCAACTTAAGTTATGAACTTAAGTTCAACTTAAGTTATGAACTTAAGTTGAACTTAAGTTACGAACTTAAGTTGAACTTAAGTTGTTGATGTAAGTTGAACGTAAGTTTATATATAATATAATAATAATAATAATAATATTATAATAATAATAATAATAATAATAATAATAATAATAATAATAATAATAATAATAATAATAATAATAATAATAATAATAATAATAATAATAATAATAATAATAATAATAATAATAATAATAATAATAATAATAATAATAATAATAATAATAATAATAATAATAATAATAATAATAATAATAATAATAATAATAATAATAATAATAATAATAATATAATAAATATTATATTATATACTTATGTTACATTACTTAAGTTGAACTTAAGTTATGAACTTAAGTTGAACTTAAGTTATGAACTTAAGTTGAACTTAAGTTATGAACTTAAGTTGAACTTAAGTTATAAACTTAAGTTGAACTTAAGTTACGAACTTAAGTTGAACTTAAGTTGGGGATATAAGTTGAACGTAAGTTTATATATAATATAATATAATAATAATAATAATAATAATAATAATAATAATAATAATAATAATAATAATAATAATAATAATAATAATAATAATAATAATAATAATAATAATAATAATAATAATAATAATAATAATAATAATAATAATAATAATAATAATAATAATAATAATAATAATAATAATCAGTTGCAACGCATAGCAACCAAATTAAAAGTCGCATAAATTTAACGCGTTATTTCTACAAATTAAAAAAAAATTAAATTTCTTTAAAACTAATTAATTTCGACATACATTCGGATAACTTGTTCTCTATATTATACGGAATTACATTCGATATTTACGTAGTCATTACATTAAAGGATAATGTTTTAAAATCGATTTCGAAAATAAGAAAATTGAAACATCGCAACGCTAATTTATTTAGTAAACAAGAAAAATCGAATTCGGCAATTGTTCAATTTAAAATCATAGGGAAACAGTTTGTTAAAAATATATATAATTTCTAAACTATATAATTGTAATATATTTATTACATTAAAAATGGATTGTATTACATGTAATTTAGAAATTAATAACGAAAATTATATATCATGTTCATGTGGTAATAAATACCATTATAAATGCTTATATAAAGCAAAAATAATGAAAACAAATTGGTCTAATAAATCACCACCAAAATATGCTATTCAGTTATTTAGATCACCAAATTTTACATTTAAATGTAATACATGTATAAATAATAATAATGATAATACACCAATAAATCAACCTAGTTTAAATAACTCATTACCATCGTCTACTATTATTGATAATAGTAATATTAATACTTTAATAAATAGCACAGAAAAAAAATTAAATATGTTACTATCAAAAATCACTGAAATAAGTGATATGATTGTTGTTAAAAAATCATACGCTAATGTAACCGCTAATGTAACTTCTACTGTAACCAATTCTGATACCTTTACTGACAATTTGGTAAAATCAGTAAATATTATTAAAAATAATATAGATAGCAATAATGAAATAATTATTCACAATATAAATATTCCTAATAATGATAAAACTAATTTCTTTAAATACTTAGTAAATATTATTTGTAAAACAGTAAATATTAATAAATCGTGTGTATTATCAATAGTTCAATTATCATTTAATAAATTAAAATTAATTTTAGATAATGTGGTCTCAAAAAAAATTATTTTATCAAATGTTAACCGATTATGTAAATTACGAGATCTACAAAATTCATTCATTAGAACATCTCTAGATGAAATATCACTAGAACGACATCAGATATTATACCATGTAGTTAAAAATAAATTAATTAAAAGTAAAAAAATTATCAAATGTATTTATAATTCTAGAAGTAGTTCCTATGAACTAAGATATATTATAAATAATAAAATTGACTGGAATATGTCAATTGGTGAAGATAATTTTAGTGTATGGAAATTGTCTTATATTACTTATAAAAATTCCATTATTAATAAAAATAAAAATAAAAATACAGGTTCTAGATGACTAACCGGCAATAAAGATGAAAATATTAAAAATAACAATTTAAATATATATTACGCTAATGCTCGTAGTATTAGAAATAAAATGAATTTTTTGGAATTTTTACTTTCATCTAATAAATATGACATTATATGTTTAGTTGAAACATTCTTAACGGTAGATGATAGAGATTCTCTATATTTAATCGGTGGAAAAAATTATACACTATTTAGATACGATAAATTAATTCATAGAGGAGGTGTTGCGATATTTTGTAAATCTAGTTTATGTCCTGTAAGAAATTTTATTTCACACATAGATGTTCAATATATACATTTAAAAATTAATTCAAAAATTCCATTTAATATTATATGTGTCTATAGACCTCCAAATTGTAATGATGTTTCTCATGAACAGATATGTAAATTATTTGATATAACCCAACAAAATTATAATTCATCTATAATTATAGGAGATTTTAATTTACCAAATTTTAATTGGAAAGAATATACATTTCCTAGTTACCCAAAAAGTTATGCATTACTTTACGATTCGATTATTAAAAATTCATTTTCACAATTAATAAATAAGCCAACTCGTAATAATAATATAATTGATTTACTTTTTACTAATGAAAAACAATTACTATCTAATATAAATATTGGAGACTATTTCGGATTATACAAAAATATAAGTGACCACTATTCTGTTTCATTTAATGTAAATATTGAAAAATACCCATGTAAACAGATTTTAAAATCAAACAATTTTGATTTCAATAATGCTAATATAAAATTGATTAAATATCATCTTTCTAGATTTAATTGGGAATATCTAAATTCAAATGATTATAATATCGATAAAAAAGTAGAATATTTTAATAAGGTTCTAAATAAATTATTTATATCACATATTCCTAATATAAATAATACAATAAAACAGGTACTTCCGAAGAATATAATGAAATTGAAGAAGCAAGTAAAAAAATTATTTCGAAAATCTAAAACTAATTTACAATATAAATATAATTGGATAGAAGCAAAAAAAAAATTATCCAAGGAATTAGAATCTTTAAATTTTAAGAGAGAGATTAATGCAATTAATTCAAAAAATAAATTAAAGTTTTATAAATTTATGAAAAAAAGACAACATTTAAAATCTGGAGTATCTCCTCTAATTGATATATCAAATAATAATATTTTATTTTCAGATCTCGACAAAGCAAATACGTTAAATTCATATTTTAGTTCAATTCAACAAAATGATAATGGAAATTTACCCGAATTTTATAACTTAACTAAACAAAAATTTGATAATATTGATTTAAATCTTGAAATAATTAAAATATTTTTAAATAGATTAAAAATTACACATACTTTCGGAACTGATGGGATACCATCTTCTATGTTAAAATTATTATCTAATGAATTATGTAGGCCTTTATATATTATTTTTAATTCATCTTTATTATCGGGTAATATACCGAAAATTTGGAAAAAATCTATAATCACACCAATTTTTAAAAAGGGTGAACCATCAAATTCAAATAACTATAGGCCTATTTCAATAACATGTGTAATGTGTAGAGTATTAGAACGTATTATTTCTAAACAATTAATTTTTTATTTAAAATCTAATAATTTATTAACAAAATATCAATATGGTTTTATAAGTGGAAAATCCACAGAATTACAATTAACTAAATGTTTAAAATTTTGGTATAATGAATTGAATAATAAAAAATGTGTAGATATAATATATATTGATTTTGCAAAAGCTTTTGATGTTGTTTCTCATGAAAAACTACTATTTAAATTAAAATCATACGGTATATCTAATAAAATAATAAAATGGTTTTATAATTTTTTATCGAATAGATCTCAAATTACACGGGTTGAAAATTCTTTTTCAAATAGTTCTATTGTAAAATCTGGAGTACCACAAGGATCGGTTTTAGGTCCAATTTTATTTTTATTATATATTAATGATCTTCCTAGTATATTCTCTTCAAAAATTCATATTGATTTATTTGCCGATGATACAAAAATATATTTTTCATACGCATCTGAGAGTGAAAGATTTCTTTTACAAAATAATTTAAATTTATTTTCACAATGGGTAAATAAATGGCAATTAAATATTTCATTATCAAAATGTGCAGTTATGACTTTAGGGAAGGTTACTCCATCAACATATTTTATAAATAATATTCAATTAGAAAACGTTACTTTTTATAAAGATTTAGGAATAATATTTGAAAATAACCTTTTATTTAATAAACATATTGATTATATTTGTAAAAAAGCTTATTTTTCTTTGAATTCAATTTTTAGATGCATTACTACAAAATCCCCTAGAGCATTATTAAATGCATATAAAATTTATTGCAGACCAATTTTAGAATATGCATCCATAATTTGGTCACCTTTTTCAAAGGTTAGTAAATTTCGTAGTCTCATAGACCAAATTGAAAGAGTGCAAAGATTATTTACTAGACGATTAATTACAAGATGCGTAGGATATACAAATTCATCAAATATTAATTATAAAACATATATAGAGAGATTGGTATATTTTAAATTAGAATCACTTGAACTTAGAAGGTTAAAAATAGATCTAACTACAATTTTTAAAATTTCAAATAATTATACAGATATAAATATATCTGATATTCTTAACATTTCGAATAATTGTAGAACTAGAGGTAATTGTAAAAAATTAAATGTAATACATAATTATGATAATACAATTAAAAATATAATTAATAATAGATCAGTTAATATATGGAATTCATTAAATAATGATATAATAAAATCTGTATCTGTTTCATCTTTTAAAAATAAAATAAACAAAATCTGTTTCGACAAAATACTTTTTTTTAACAGAAATTTATAATTTTATATTGATTTATGTTTCATTTTGTATCTAGATTATTGCATTATCTCTTCTGGTTTTTTTAATGTGTTTTTGTTATAGAAAATTTAGGTTTTTATATATATATTTCAAATATATTATAATATAAAATTAATAATTCATTATTATTACAGATAAAGTGGGAAGTATTATTTTATTTTTGTTTGTTCTGTATTATATTTTGTTATAAATTTATTTTTGTTATAGAAAATTCGGATTTTTTATATCTATATTTCAAATATACTATAATATAAAATTAATAATTCATTATTATTACAGATAAAGTGTGAAGTATTATTTTACTTTTGTTTGTTCGGTATTATATGTTTGTTTTATATATATTTTGTAAATATGTTTCAAATGTATTATATTACTAAAATACAATATTAATAATTTTCTATTATTTCAGATTATAGTGATAAGTATTATATTATTTTGTTTCGTAATATTATTGGTATGTTTTGTTATTAACTGTTTTTGTATAGATATATTGGTTTATTTTATTTATAACTTGTTCTGTTTTTATATATATATATATGTTTCAAATTTATTATACAATTAAAATATAAATATAAATTAATAAAGTACCTACTATTATTACAGATTTTGGTAAGTATTACATTATTTGTTTGTTTCATTCTAGTATTGGTTTATTTGATTTTTAATATGTTCTGTTTATAATATATTTAAAATTTAACATTTAAAATTTAACATTTAAAATTTAACATTTGAATATTAAATTATATAACTAATAATTTATTACTAAAACAGGGTACAAGATGAAGAATTCTATAAAGTTAAAGTAGAAATTGAATATTTCGATGCCACTTACAAAATAATGTATTTTATTTCTATTTTCGATTATTTTTACGCTATCTTTTATTTCTATTTTGATCATTTTTCGTTTATTTTTACTATATGATTTATTTCTACTTTCGATTGTTTTTCGTTTATTTTTACGGTAACTGTAAAACGTTTTAATTTCCTTAATTTTTTAATTTCGTATTATTCTTTATTTATTTCTATAACGTATGTTATCGTTAGCAAATATTTATACTTTATACTTTCGATTATATTTTCGGCTATGTATTTGCTTAAATAAATTATCAATCAATAATAATAATAATAATAATAATAATAATAATAATAATAATAATAATAATAATAATAATAATAATAATAATAATAATAATAATAATAATAATAATAATAATAATAATAATAATAATAATAATAATAATAATAATAATAATAATAATAATAATAATAATAATAATAATAATAATAATAATAATAATAATAATAATAATAATAATAATAATAATAATAATAATAATAATAATAATAATAATAATAATAATAATAATAATAATAATAATAATAATAATAATAATAATAATAATAATAATAATAATATAATAAATATTATATTATATACTTATGTTACATGACTTAAGTTGAACTTAAGTTACGAACTTAAGTTGAACTTAAGTTACGAACTTAAGTTGAACTTAAGTTGGTGATGTAAGTTGAATGTAAGTTTATATATAATATAATAATAATAATAATAATAATAATAATAATAATAATAATAATAATAATAATAATAATAATAATAATAATAATAATAATAATAATAATAATAATAATAATAATAATAATAATAATAATAATAATAATAATAATAATAATAATAATAATAATAATAATAATAATAATAATAATAATAATAATAATAATAATAATAATAATAATAATAATAATAATAATAATAATAATAATAATAATAATAATAATAATAATAATAATAATAATAATAATAATAATAATAATAATAATAATAATAATAATAATAATAATAATAATAATAATAATAATAATATAATAAATATTATATTATATACTTATGTTACATGACTTAAGTTGAACTTAAGTTACGAACTTAAGTTGAACTTAAGTTACGAACTTAAGTTGAACTTAAGTTGGTGATGTAAGTTGAATGTAAGTTTATATATAATATAATAATAATAATAATAATAATAATAATAATAATAATAATAATAATAATAATAATAATAATAATAATAATAATAATAATAATAATAATAATAATAATAATAATAATAATAATAATAATAATAATAATAATAATAATAATAATAATAATAATAATAATAATAATAATAATAATAATAATAATAATAATAATAATAATAATAATAATAATAATAATAATAATAATAATAATAATAATAATAATAATAATAATAATAATAATAATAATAATAATATAATAAATATTATATTATATACTTATGTTACATGACTTAAGTTGAACTTAAGTTACGAACTTAAGTTGAACTTAAGTTATGAACTTAAGTTGAACTTAAGTTATGAACTTAAGTTGAACTTAAGTTGTTGATGTAAGTTGAACGTAAGTTTATATATAATATAATATAATAATAATAATAATAATAATAATAATAATAATAATATTGTAATAATAATAATAATAATAATAATAATAATAATAATATAATAAATATTATATTATATACCTGTTACCTGTTACCTAATTGGTTTAGGCACTTCCATCAACTTCTTTATTGAAGTTTTCGGACGTGCTTTCAATATATTATTGGGCAAAAAGGTATGTTTTGAGCTTTGATTTGAATGTTACAGTTGAGTCAATTGATCGGATATGGTGAGGTAGATCATTCCAGATTTTTGGAGAATGGATGGAGAAAGATTTATGTTGGGAAGATGTTAAATGTAATAGAACTGGAGTTTTTAATTTGAATTTGTTTATGTGTCTTTGTTCGTAAATAGTTGTGTTGGGAGTTAGTAAGTTGGCAATATAGTCTGGTGTGTTATGATGTGTAGCTAAATGTATGGTGAGTGCAATTTTGTAAATTATACGGGATTTTATTGGCAGCCAATGTAATTTGGTTCTCAAAGGGGATATATGTTGTCTGGAATATTTAGTTATGTTGAATATGAATCTGATGGCTGAATTCTGAAGACGTTGGAGTTTATTTATTATAGATTGTGAGGAGGCATAGAGACATGAATTACAGTAATCGAGGCGGGGGAGAATGAGGGATGTAGCGAGGAGTTTTGCAGTATTAAAATTAATGAAGGGTCTTATTGTTCGTAAGTTGTGTAGTATGTAGTTAATTGACTGTGATAGTGATTTAGTCTGGATGTTGAATTGTAGTGTTGGGTCGATTAATATACCAAGATTTGTTATTTTATTAGCATAAGAAATACTCAGATTGTTAATGGTAATTTGTGGTGGAATGAATATGGTGGTAGATGTTTTAATATGCATTGATTCAGTTTTAAGACAGTTTAGTGATAATGAGTTGTTGGTGAGCCAGTTATGTATATCAGTAATGCAGTTGTTAAGTACATTTATGTCGTTGTTAGGGTCTATCAATCTACAGTGCAACTGTATATCATCAGCATACGAGTGATAGTCTAGAGTGGGGTATTTGTCAATAATTCTAAATAAGGGAAGTAGGTAGATATTGAATAGGAGTGGACCAAGGACCGATCCTTGAGGTACTCCATGAGTAACTTTACGAGGTTTAGAGATTAGTGAGTTTATACTAATTTGGTAAAAACGATCAGTTAGGTATGAGATGAACCAATCAAGTGCAGTACCAGAGATTCCGATAGAAGTTAGTCGATTTATAAGGATATTATGGTCAAGAGTGTCGAAGGCAGCTGATAAATCAAGGAGAATGACCACTGAACCATGTGGTGATGCAGCAGATAGGTGAATGTGATTAAGGATATGTTTCATTGCAGTTTCAGTACTTTTGTGCTTGGTATAGGCACTCTGATATGGGTTTAATATATGATTTTCATGGAGATACGAATTTAATTGACGAGCAACAACTCGTTCTAGGGTTTTGGAGAGCGTTGATAAGTTGGAGATTGGTCGGTAGTTGGAGAGGATTGATTTGTCAAGGTTTGGTTTTTTTATGATGGGTGTAACATATGCTGTTTTCATGTAGATTGGAAAAATGCCTGAGGTAAGTGAGTTTTCTATTATTTCTTGGTAATAAGATGCTAGATAAATGTGGTACTTATTTAATATAGAATGAGGAATTGGATCTAGTTCGGAAGATGTATTTACTGCACTGAGGAGTTTTTCAATGGTAGTAGTTGATGGTAATGTGAAGGAGGAAAGGGAATATAGAGGTAGATTATATGGTTCATTGAGTGGTGTAGGGAGTGATTTAATTATATTCATGACTTTAGTATTGAAATATTGGTCAAATGTATCTATTAGCGTTGTTATGGGTTCATTTGGTAGAACACGTAGTGATATTCTACCAAGTAGCTGGTTAGAAATGGAGAAAAGTTTCTTAGAATTAGTTGATGCTTCTTTTAATAGATTATTGCAGTATGATTTCTTAGACTTCTTGAGTAGGGTTCTATATAGGCTACGTTGTTTGATAAATATATTGTAATTATTGAGAGATTTAGATTTTCTCCAATAATTTTCATATAGTCGTAATTTGCGTTTTGATGATGAAAGTTCAGAATTAAACCATTTGCAATTTGGACGTTGTGTTATATATTTATATTTGATGGGGGCAAGTTCGTCAAGGGTTCTTGATAGAGATGTTTCTAATTTTGATACTGAGTTTGAAAATTGTGTGTTATTAAATTTTTTAGAGAATTCAGTGATGAAAGTATTGGTGTCAATATTGTTATATTTTCTATATTTAATATTTATAATGGGTCGAGTTGGTCTTGGTGAGCTAATATGGAAGAATACTAAATGATGATCAGAAAAAAGATTCTTTATTGAGTGGGAATTGGTGAGGTTAGAATGTGCATGGGAAATTATAAGGTCAAGTGTATTGCCTGCTATGTGAGTTGGGGATGTTATATGTTGGACAAAGTTAAATGAGTCTATTAATATATTGAATTGCCTGGTATAATTAGTGTAAAGATTAATTGGGATGTTTAGGTCACCGAGAATGATAGTATGATCAGTGGATGTAGTCAGGAGGTGTTCTAATTCAAGGAGAAACTTAGGAATTGACTTATGAGGTGGACGATAGATAACTATGATGGTGAATTGACGTGAATTAGCCGGGTGAAATGTACAAGAAAATGATTCTGAGTTTTCTAGTGCGAGATCAGTACTGTTTATTAGATTAATATTTGTCTTATATAGGATGCCAACACCACCACCAAGATGGGGGCCGAGTCTATTAAGTTGTGCAAAACTTAGATTGTTAATATTAAGGGATGCAGATATTGCAATATCATTATCCTTAAGCCACGTTTCTGTGAGACAAATAAGATCAAGATGAAGGTCATTAAATAGGTTAAGTGTGTGATCAACTTTATTGCGTATGGAGGAAACATTAAGGATGGCTGCATTAATCTGAGATTGTGATGTGTTGTGAATAAATGGTGGAATTGATAGTGTGGTATCTATTGAGGTGCTAGGAATTGAGATTGTTCTGAGATAATTAGGTCGAGTGGTTGAATGTCATTGTGAAGATTGATGTGATGACTGCGAATTACTGATTGATGAATTCAGTGAATTGGTATTTAATCTATATGCATTGTAGGATGTAGACCATGTATTGTATGTGTCATTTGATATATAAATTGGGTTCTTATTCCAGTCTATCTTGGAGTTGGTCAAATGACGAAGTTCAAAGGAGTTAGTGTAGTCATTGAAGGTACATTTGACATTAGATGGGGCTAGGTTAGATTTTGATGCATGGAAAAGAACTCTACCATGTGCTCGCTCAGTGATAGATCGTTCAGCACGAATGTGTAGGTGATTGTATATTGAGTTACTGCGGATGTATGGAATTTTGGAGTAAAAGTAGGAACACTGACTTGATGTATTAAAGAAAATAATAACAGTTGCATTAGAAAAATTATATGATTTTAGAGCATGTGTAGGTATATTGATGTAAGTGAGTAATTCTAGAAGAAATTCACGAGATTTTTCAGATGGTTTAATATGCTCAATAACTACAGAAAAGGGGGATGGGTGGTTAGGTGAGTAATGGTTGGTAGTGGAAGATGGATTAGGGACTGGTCTAAAATGAGTTGGTAATTTACCGACAAGAAAGTTAATAAGTGGGGTATTGGGGGGGGGTTATTAATTCTTTTCCATGTAATTTTATCAGATTTGGGGGGGAGTAAGGGAGGTATGCATGCACGGTGAAGGTTATTAAACGAGGGGGGTTTAGCTATGGAAGTGATGGATTGTAATCGTTTAGTGGCAACAGGGGATAGGCGAGTGGGGATAGTAAGGATGGTAGGAACAGTGGATGAGTTGTGGGGTGACTGGTGTATGGACTCTGATATAGTTTTGGATGAAGGGTTGGGTGGTGGGGTGAGCGGTGAAGATGTAGAAAAAGTGGGTTGTGGTAGTGCAGGTGCAGGGGTGTGATTGTTAAAGATGGGAGGTGAGCTCATGGGAGAGGTTTGGGAGGAGCTATTGGATAGTATCTTACGTTGGGACGTTCTAGAGTCAGTTCTACAGTTGGTACAAAACCAGTAGAAACCAGATTTTTTGAGGGCAGTCATTTTGTTAAGGGTAGATTTTGGGAGTTTGGAACATGATTGGCAAAGCCACTTACGGCAATGGTCACATTCCGTGAGTGACGTGGCGATAGTGTTACATGAGGAGCATGTGAAGTCAGTGTGGATGGAGTCAGTCATAATCGGGGGTAGAAGTAGTTTAGTGGTAGTAAATGGTAATAAATATTGGACTTAGCTTGATTATAGGTAATAAAGTTAAAATTAAATAATTAAACATTTTTAATTTAAAAGTTGTTGTTGTTATTGTTGCGTTGTCATGCGAACTTATATACTTATGTTACATGACTTAAGTTGAACTTAAGTTACGAACTTAAGTTGAACTTAAGTTATGAACTTAAGTTGAACTTAAGTTACGAACTTAAGTTGAACTTAAGTTGTTGATGTAAGTTGAACGTAAGTTTATATATAATATAATATAATAAAAATAATAATAATAATAATAATAATAATAATAATAATAATAATAATAATAATAATAATAATAATAATAATAATAATAATAATAATAATAATAATAATAATAATAATAATAATAATAATAATAATAATAATAATAATAATAATAATAATAATAATAATAATAATAATAATAATAATAATAATAATAATAATAATAATAATAAATAATATATTATACACTTATATTAAACGACATAAGTTCAACTTAAGTTCATAACTTAAGTTCAACTTAAGTTCATAACTTAAGTTCAACTTAAGTTCATAACTTAAGTTCAACTTAAGTTATTGATGTAAGTATTATTATTAAGTTTATATAATTATTTTATTATAGAAAGAATAAAATATTATACTTTTTAATTATTTTGAAATATTGATTTAATTTTTATCTATGCAAATTAATTATAAATTATTATTTTAAATTAATATTTAAGTAAATATACTGTTTTTAATAAATAAAATATTATTTTAAATCCTATAATTATTTAAGTAATCCTATGTATTTTAATATATTATCAAAATATAATTCAGGAGACTTGCGAACTACAATTTTAATCATAATTATATTGATAATACAAATAGAAATCATGTAAAATAATTGCTCAATATTTAATATATAGCAATTGCATATTGATTAAATATTGTATTCAATATTAAAATGATTATATTATTGAATTTAAGTTTTAAATCTAACTTAAATGAAATTATATAATATATTATAATATATAAGTTAATATTTTGCTATGGTAATACTTATACGCTAATATACTATTATTTATTTTACATATAAACTTACGTTCAACTTACATCAACAACTTAAGTTGAACTTAAGTTATGAACTTAAGTTCAACTTAAGTTCATAACTTAAGTTCAACTTAAGTTCATAACTTAAGTTCAACTTAAGTTATTGATGTAAGTTGAATGCTGGGTTATTATACAATTAAAATATAAAATTAATAAAGTACTACCTATTATTATTACAGATTTTGGTAAGTATTACATTATTTGTTTGTTTCATTCAAGTATTTATTTCATTCTAGTATTGGTTTAATTGATTTTAAACATGCTCTGTTTATAATATATCTAAAATTTAACATTTAAATATTAAACTATATAGTACCTAACTAATAATTTATTACTAAAACAGGGTACACAGATAAGAAGATGTCTACAAAGTTAAAGTAGAAATTGAATATTTCGATGCCACTTACAAAATAATGTATTTTATTTCTATTTTCGATTATTTTTACGCTATCTTTTATTTCTATTTTGATCATTTTTCGTTTATTTTTACTATATGATTTATTTCTACTTTCGATTGTTTTTCGTTTATTTTTACGGTAACTGTAAAACGTTTTAATTTCTTTAATTTTTTAATTTCGTATTATTCTTTGTTTATTTCTATAACGTATGTTATCGTTAGCAAATATCTATACTTTATACTTTCGATTATATTTTCGGCTATGTATTTGCTTAAATAAATTATCAATCAATCAATATTAATTAAGTTTAATAAAGTAAACAAATTCAAATTAATTTAATTTTTTTTAATTTTTTAATTAATATAATTTATTCGATATTACTTTGATAACATTATTTTAATTAAGCATAAATCTTTGTTATGAGCCTATAATGGATATGTAGGAGGTATAATAATACAAAATTATTTTTCTAACAAAAAAAATGTTACGATTAGTTTATCGAAAAATTTATTTTTTGTTAAAATATTCAATAAAAGTCTTTTTTTGAGTAATTATATGCTATTTTTATAGTATTATTTATAATTTTATATTTATATATATAACATTTTTATATTTATAAATATAACATTTTTTTTTTATTATTACATTAATAATTTTTTTTTTCGATTTATACAAAATTTAAAAATAAATTAAAATTTCCGTTTGATCGATTTAATCATATTTTTTTTTAAATGTTAAAACATTTTTTAAGGATGTTTATATATACTACATATGCTAAAAAGGCAATTTTTAATTGTAAACAATTATTCCTTTTATATATTTGTAATTTAATTTTTTTTCTCGTAATTTTCAATGTAAATTTCTATCTTTTTTAAATATTGTTTACAATGTTTACATTGTATACAGTGTACTCATGGTAATCCGGATGGTAATATGAAAACATTCCCATTTGTATTTAAGATATATATATATATATATATATATATATATATATATACATATAATATATATATTATTATATATTATATATTATATGTATATATATATATATATATTTATAAATATATAGGTAGGTACATATTGTATAATATATCTTATATAGAATATTTTCAAATTATATAAATGTGAGCTAATTTCATTATGATAATCATTGATTTATGGTATTCTATAATAATATATAGGCTAATACCTAGCTCTATGGGTCAAAGCCATCGATATAAAGAAAGACTTTCTTTATATCGATGGCATTGATGTAAATAAAATCTTTATTTACATCGATGATCGATGTTCAAAGCATAGACATATGAGCGCTTCCATAGACTTCTAAATAGCTTAGTCTTATATATTAATATATAACGTATTTGAGCGCTCCTATGTCTATGGGTAAAAGGGATACACACTGCGTATTACCAAAGGGCTTTGTATTACGCAGTCAAGCTTGCAATGGTGCGTTCAATCTAATTGACAGGTGACCCTGCACGGCGCGCGGCGCGCCAACTACCGCCACAGTTTACACTATTACAGCAGACAATCTGCCTGTCTCCAACTCTTTACAATTATTTATATTTTGTTTGATAGTTAAGATAAAGTTTTAAGATAATACCAAGGTAATTAGATTTATGTATATTTATTCATTTTATTGTATTCATAATTGTATATTATATACTCTATACAATTTTAATATATATAGGTAATATATAATTTAATTAGTAAATTGGTAATTAATATTTACATTAGGATTTACATATTAAATATGTTAAATATGATATTTAAATATCTAAATAATTTAGTAAATTCAATTTAAAATGGTATATAATATATAATAACTATAATAATTAATTATTAATATTATAATATTATAATATATATATATATATATATATATATATATATATATATATATATTACTACATTTACCTAATATATATATATATATCTCTCTCTATTGAGTGTAACAATGTTACATTTATACATAGATTTGTAAACTATAAATCTATGAATTTTGACTACATTATATTACGTAATAACTTATTAATAAGTAATTACTTAATAAACAGTAACTTCGTAATCGGATATAGTGCACACAAAATTGAACATGTTTAATATGTGAATATCGTATTAAATATTATATTCAAAATATATATTATAAATAACAACATAAGTATATATAAAAACAGAGATGGGCATGAATAATGTCGCACGATAATCAACAAACTTATAATAATATGAATACAATTTTGAATAAAAATATCACTTGTTCTTTTAGGTATTCCTAAATACTATGTAGTATTATATAATAAATATACTTTTTTTTAAATCATACAATTACTAATACATAATTTACAGTAGATTATATTAATTGATACAAATATATTAAATCATTTTATACCTGTATCATTATACTATTTTATAATATATATATATATATATATATATATATATATATATATATATATCCGAAATAGCAATCATAACAATTATGTTTATCTATTTTAAATAAATTCATATTTTAAGACATTACTTCCATAACATTTATGATAAAGCTAGAGAGAAAATGTCTCTCTAGCTCTATGATTATTTCTGTGATAGTCTATGACTCATAGAGTATATGACTCATAGACCAAATTTGTCAGATAACACATGACCAGATATGTTGGTCCAGCATGAATTAATCGTTCTATTGGTTCAGATAATAGTAATGCCATTGTAATAAATGGCATGTAATTGTATGTTGTATTTGATAAATAATATTTTTAATATAGGAAATTCATCTAGTTCTTTATATTATAATTTCTATTAAAATTATTTAATTCATATTTGGATCCAAATGAAGTTGAAAAATTCAAATATTCATAATTATATTGTTTTTTATTTTGTAAATCTAATGATTAGTTACATTAAAAATATTTCTTACATTTACTGATATTAGAGGAGGCCCAAGAAGAAACCTTTGTGCTGCTTTTACATCAACAAAATAGCCTGTTATTGGCCCGATTTGTATAGACCGATATATGCAGCTTCAAATTATTTGTTTTTACTAGCTATCGGGAAAACTAAAGATTTAAGATTTGATAATAGGTGATTTATATATAAACGCATGAATAAGGTGTGCGTAGACCTACGAGGTATCGGTCAATAATTATAGCCGATCACACTGAAACTGCCAAGATGTTCGCAAAATATAGGACTTTGTCCTATATTTTTGTTAATGATGCTTTCACACCAGAAAATATATATAAATATATATTTTCTGGTGTGAACGCAGCTTTAACATAACAGTATTTATCTCATCTGGTCACAGTGTGAGACATTGTGTATACAAATTCTTTATATAAAGAATATAACTATTATAGATTATAGACTATTGTTTAGTAATATAATTTTTTTTTTACAATACACATAATTACCAATCTATTTTTGAATGTTTACTATGAATTAAAATATTCAACTATTACATTATTAATAAGTTATTATTATAATTAATATAATTATCCTTATGGATAATTATATTATAAATCGTTTTGTATATGTTTAATAATTAAATATATTATATTTTTCTTATATACAATACATTTTTAATTAAATTGTTTTAATTTTCAATATATTTAATTCTATTTAATTTCTATTTAATTTCTATTTAATATATAATTGTTAATTATATAGACATTATTATGTAATATATATATATATATATATTATAGGTTTTCTTTATTATTATTCAATTTTAATTATATAGAAATTATTATGTAATATATATATATATATTATAGGTTTTATTTGTTATTATTCAATTTATGTAATAATTGTTGAGAAAAAATCTATATTAAAATCATTTTTAATTAAACTATAGTGAATTGATATCAATATTTAATCAAATTTAAAAAATAGTAAGAATATATTTATAATCCATAATAAAATTAATTAACATCTATAATATGATATCATATCATATTTATATAAAAGTTGTTAAACTTGTTAACAAATTGGTATTATATGCATGGGTTTTATCTAGTATAACATATTTCTTACTTAACTTTAACCCAACCCATCTCTGTGTATATACTTATATATATATATATATATATATATATATATATATATATATCTTGTTAATATACATATTCAAGATTTATATATGGTAGTTTTACAAGTACATCTAAATAGAAAGTTTATTTTCTTTCATTATCATAGATATTAAAGTAATAAATAATATATTATGTAATACACTATTATTGTGACAATATAGAATAGAATTGTAGATAAACTTTGAGCTAGTTTTTATGTGTATTCTATATATAAACAATGATTCATGATCATGAGTTAATTCTATGAGTTTTATCTAGTATAACATATTTGATACTTAACTTTAACCCAACCCATCTCTGTGTATATACTTATATATATATATATATATATATATATATATATATATATATATATATCTTGTTAATATACATATTCAAGATTTATATATGGTAGTTTTACAAGTACATCTAAATAGAAAGTTTATTTTCTTTCATTATCATAGATATTAAAGTAATAAATAATATATTATGTAATACACTATTATTGTGACAATATAGAATAGAATTGTAGATAAACTTTGAGCTAGTTTTTATGTGTATTCTATATATAAACAATGATTCATGATCATGAGTTAATTCTATGAGTTTTATCTAGTAGAACATATTTGATACTTAACTTTAACCCAACCCATCTCTGTGTATATATTTATATATATATATATATATATATATATATATATATATATATCTTGTTAATATACATATTAAAGATTTATATATGGTAGTTTTACAAGTACATCTAAATAGAAAGTTTATTTTATTTCATTATCATAGATATTAAAGTAATAAATAATATATTATGTAATACACTATTATTGTGATAATATAGAATAGAATTGTAGATAAACTTTGAGCTAGTTTTTATGTGTATTCTATATAAACAATGATTCATGATCATTAGTTAATTCTATTTACACTATACACTGTATAGTGTAAATAGAATTAACTAATTATCATGAATCATTGTATAGTATACAGTACATTGGGTTTTAGAAATAGAAAATAATATTTTATATGATATGTAATAGTTAACCTATTATAGTTTACAATATAATATCTATTACTTTTATAATATAATATATGATGACCTCTATATATATATATATCAGGAGCAGATCCAGAAGGCTCATGTTCCCCATCGGGACATATATATATATCCAGATCTTATGAGTTATATTTAAAATTATTATTATATGTAGCAGACTAACATTTTTCATATTTTAAATTAATTATTTTTTGGTTTTGTATTATGAAATAATTATAAAAGTATAAATGTTGTTATTTGTTATATGTTATGTTTTAATGTTGTATATGCTGATTTGTGTATATTATATCATATCATTTATATGTAATGTTATCTATAGATTTGTTTTTTCCAAAGAAAATGGATAGGTGACCAATGATACGCCATACCCCTGATATGTTATACAAATTGAACTATTTTCCAATTACATGCAATGCATGCAAGACTTGCAAGTTTGAACAAGTAAAACTGCTGACTAGAAATATTAATCTAATATATTAGATAATCTAATAAAATATTATTAAATCTAATTTAGATTTAATAATATTTTTTACTAAAAATCCATCTATCATTTTGAGTGGTGTTTTATCTTCACATTTATTTCGACAACTCATTATTACATATATAAATATATTTATTTAATTGAATTTAGCTCCACCTTGCCACATTCCTATTCCCCCCTCTTTAGTTTATCATAAAGGTTATGTGCTTTTAGAAAGTGAATATAGTACAAATATTAATAATGTATTTAATAATATAAAAATATAAAATAGATTGTGAATACATAATTAACTAAAAGGGTTGAATAAAAATAGGTTTATATATATATTATTGTTTTTTTTTATTTATTTTTTTTTTGCTAATATTTATTGTTTTTCAATACTTATTGATGTTATTGATGTATTCAATGATTGTATTTATTTATATTTTATTATTAAAAGTTATATTACTACAATATTAATGTTAAATATACAATTAATTTTATTATAAATAATATGAAAATTAAATTAAGAATAGGAATATATGAAAGATATCCAAAAACCTAGGAAAAATACACAAAATCCTATTTATCAACAAAATATTAAGGTTTTCAACCATGCGATGTGATGGTTTTAAATGATTCATAAGTTCCTAGTATAATGCGATATAATGAGTGAATAATAGCACATGTTTATATTTTATCCATGCTCTAATTTCATGTTCCCCCTCACAGCAATTTCGTCCTCATCACAGACATGAACCATTACCGGCCACACAAAGAATCAATACAAATTCCTCGAATATTTTATATAAAATATTTAAAATAAAAATTAGACTTTCTGGATAAATAATAATACTGATAGAATGTTAAATACAATTTAATATGTAATTAAGGTATATAACACATGTACAATTTAAAACAAAGAACACAAATAAAATTGCAAACAATCCCATAATCATTCTCATAATGTATTTAAATGTATTTAAAATAAATAATTATATAATAAAAAAAATATATGATGATGATGATATTCGGTTTATTTGCACTAAAATAGACCGCTCGTGCGGGATGAAAATAATAATAAAATAATAGCAATACAATAATAATTTAATAATAATATACATTGAATATACCATGGACAACAATACTAAATAATATAAAGGACTATTATATACTACAGTCTGCATTGATATGGTGTAATGTTATATTCTACAGACTACATTGATATAGTGGAGTGTAATATATAAATATAAGCTATAATACTATAAAATAAAATATATAAAATAAATACTGATAATATAAGGTAGCCAATAAATTAATTAATATATCACATAATTCAAAATTGAAAATCTAAAATATAAAATTAAAATTAATAAGACAAAAATTAATATATATATATCAATATATTTGTATTTATATTGTAAAAAAATAATTAATATTAATAAAATTATAATATTATAAAAAAATATTTAAAATTAATTTGGATATATATATCTATAGATAATATATTTATATTTATATATATATATATACTTTTACATTTATCAGTTTTCAGACTGCGAACTGTGCTTATAACGCAATAGGTTATCCATATTTAATTGATGTTAATGTTTCAGATTAAATAAATGGGTTTTCAGTAGTTTCTTGAAGTTTAGAGTTGATGATGTCGTACTGATGGATGTAGAGAGAGTAATATATATATATATATATATATATATATATATATATATATATATATATATGATTACATATTTATATATATATATATATTTATATATTGAACAAATAATTAATATTGCATTTAATATAACTTTTATTTTATAGATGGGTCAACTGTGGAATAGAATTATAATTTCAAAGGTTTTTATAATTAATTTATAATATTTAGATATATTAATATTAGTAAAACATTAATTATATTAGATCTGCCCTCTCTCTAAAGGGGGTATTGAGTGAAATATAGTAACTTTATAGGATCCCACTACAATTTGCTAGAAAATCATTTTCTAACAAATAAATCCGGAAATACTGGTAGTAGGATACCTCCATAAGGGCCTCTTTAAATCCCGCCATATACATCATTTTAAAGATAATGAATTACAATTTAATATAAAGAAAATTTCCCTAAAAAATAAAAGCGAAGTTAACCCGAAGTTAACCCGGCCCTTAATAAAAAATCTCAAAATTACCATTATTGTATAGATATGTAGATATGTATATATATATATATATATATATATATATATATATATATATATATATATATATATATATATATATATATATATAATATATATATAATCTCTATATCTACAACAATGGTCATTTTTATAAGTTTAATATAAGAGTTTTTTTATAAAGAACTAATTTTTGTTATATCTAATTTTTATATTTAGATATATATATATATATATATATATATATATATATATATTAAATTATATAATTATAGGAGAATGATACCAAAACACTAAATTGAAATACTGATTTTTATAATTAATATAATCATTTTTAATAACAAATATATTTATCGTAAAAATCATATGTTTCTCCGACCGTATTTTAAAAATAATATTTATTTTTAATTTGAAATTAATTATACAACTATTCCATAACTATGAAATCCAAATATATAAAAATAATATTTAATAACCAATTTAATATGTTATTTTAATTAGATAATATTTAGATAAATAAAATATTATATTGTATTAATTCTTTCAAAATTCTTCAAACACTTATTAATTCTTTTATTTCAAAATAAAAATAATTCCATAACATATACACATAGTATTAGTCTAATAGTTAATCATGCTGTTAAGGTCATTTTCTCAGTACAATGTACTTGACTTTAATATTTTCTAGGTATATATTATATATAAATCTAGGTGTACAATGTACATCTAAACTAGATGAAACCCTATTTGTCAACTCGTTCACTTTATAATTTGTTATCTATATTATATATTTTATATATATATTTTCTTATTATGATCGACATAAAATATATTATTGTCAGTGTCTGAGTTAAATGTGAAATTTACTTATTTTTTTTTTACTAGATATATATATTGTATAAAAGTTATATAATATAGATAAGCAATTTTTTTATAATATAATAATATATTAAATTATGTAAACATATTTTTATATATTAAATATATATATATATATTCAATCGATGAGATGGTTTGACTTAATGGATATAACTCGGAATATATAGAGGGACTATTTAACCAATAGAGTAATAGAGTCTCCATTGTATATTTAACGTTTTTGACACCCATTTAAAATAATGATTATTTGGCCATGCATATTTATTTTGGACAATTACTAAATACTAATAATATGATATTATTAAACTTCTGAATATAATTAAGAAATTAATTTTTTTAAATATTAAAAAAAAGGATCTATTCATGTTTTCAAATACTTTGAGATTTATAGGCTAATATTTGTATTCACTTAATTAAAAAAGTATAATTTTAACTTACTATGTTATTAAATTATTTACAAAATATTCGCATGTAAACAAAAGTAATAAATAATTAAGCAATTTAAAAAAATAAAAAATTAATTTAAAGGAATAAAATTTAAGGACCTTCTTTGAGGATGAAATATATACCGAATGTAAATGTTTTGGATGACTCATTATTTACTATAATTAATTTATAATATTGTTATATATATATATTATATAGGGGAAAGTAACCTAATACTGACACTTTAATAATAAATGGTCTTAACATTTTATGACTCAATATTTGTATACAAAAATTACAATATATTAATATTATATGATTATATAATATTTTATATTTATAAAATATGATTTATTTTTAAAATTTTATTTAATATTTTTATTTAATAGCTAACAGGCGTGTCCGTATTCAGTACCCATGTCAGAATAAGGATACCCTGTGTTATAATACGTATACCCTATATACCACTAGATAAACTATATATTATAATAATCTACTATACATCAATAATTATTGATGAACCAATCAGATAAATTACAATTACATTATTTATAATTAATTTTATAAATAATTTAATATAATTTAATTAGTAATTAATTTATTATAATTTTATTAATTAATAATACAAGTTAAGTATATAAATAATAAAATTTATATATTTTATTACATTGGTGGTATTAATATCATAACGCACACGATTTTTATGAAAATCAGAATAGTTCACACGCCTCGCTATGATTGATTAGAGGGTGTCCGTATTAGAGATTTATATGACCTCTAGATATATGCTTATAACTTAATTAATATTTGATAATATAGTAATTATGTTTTTAGAATACTTTTAAAATTATATTGTTGTTTTATATCGATACATTTATATATTCTTGAGAAGGTTTTAAGTAGACATTTTTTTTCATAAATTTAAAAACATAATAAAAAAATAGGTTTATTGGATATATCAGCATTATTTTGAATAATTAAAAAATATTTATTTAGACTATTTATATAATTATAAATATGTTATTCATTACAAATTATTTGTAGGATTTATGGTTTCTGAGATACCGAGAGTATCTGTATTCAGGCACTGTCAGTTATCGGTTACTTTCCCATACATTCATTTTATTATATAATGGAGGATTAAACAATGAGATAATTTATATATTTATATGATTCCCTTATCATATAATAAAGTGCATATGAATATGAATATAGATGACCAATATTAGGGCATCTATCATCTATTTTATTAATCTAAATTGTTATCTATCGATAAAGTTTGATATGTATACAATGTTAATTCAATGTTATGTTTTCATATATATATAATATATATGAAAACATAAAATTGAATATATTTTTATTTATATTTTCATATATATATATATATATATATATATATATAATCTATATTATACATATAGTTTATAGTATAAAGTGTATACATATTATTAAATAAACTAAAAACTATTTTCCCTCTTTGTTCTTTATTTAAGAACTACATATTATTTTTCTTACAATTATATTTTTATATTATACAATAAAATAAATACTACATATATAACATATATGTTGATATCATCTATTTACGATTTCAATGCATTAATTATAAAAATAATTTATATTTAATTACGTATTATTTATATTATGAAATAGTAAAGTAATAATCTAGTATATGTATTAAAATGTATTCAGTATTCAGCAAATTAAAATATACATGTATATGCAAAATAAGATAACAGTGTAATTTAACCAGTCCCACTTCGAATAAGTAGATAGTAGCTTAGCTAGATTATAATGGGTTGTAGTTTTTAAGTTTCATATTACTGTTCTAGAATGACTATTACAAATATTATTTTAAAAGTTTCATATTATTAACTTAATAAATATATATTTGTTACTAGATATAAATATTCATTATATTGTTATGTAATAAAGACAAATTATAATTAGTGTAAAACCTATAACACACTAAAGTTTTAATTAGGATTTCCATGGAGATTTTTTTTTTGGGATAATATGCTTTTGGTTTACTATTTTTTTCCAATAATATCTCATCCGATATCCTCAGTGATTCTATTTTGAAAGTGGGTTTGTTCTAGAGGATTATGGTGATCTAGATACTAAATTTGTTTGATCCTAGTGGATTATAATGTATTGTATGTAGGGGCACTGGAATGATTTTGTATGTAGGGGACCAACCAATCAAAATAAATTTGTGGTAAAAGTGAGGGGGGGGGGGGGACCAATAAATAGGAGGTCACTCTAGATTTTAAAGTGGGGGGACATATCCATGTTGCAGTACACCTAATTGTATGCGAAGTAGCAACAACAAAATAGAAAACTAAAAAATATGTGGCGGGCTCAGAAATTATATTTCAATGAACATGAGAACTAAATTATGAAATATTAATGAATGTGTTATTGTGAATTAGTAGTATTATATAATATACTAATAATTATCAGTATATGATATATGACCTAGTTTTACATTGTTTTTATTATTATTATTACATATGTTATTTACATTTTTACATATATATATATACATACATACACACACATACATATATATATATATATTGTTTCTTTGTCCCTGAATTACACACGTATATCTGTGTAATAATAACATGCCATTCATATGTCCTACTTTTGTTCTCACCTTCACTGAAATTTAATTTCTGAGCGCCCACCACATATTTTTTTAGTTTTCTATTTTGTTGTTGCTACTTCACAAATTACCCCGATTATAATTATGTCGTTGAAATTGATTTAATTCCAAATATTTTAAAATAATGTAATATATTATATTATTTGGTTATATTATTAATTATACTATTAATTAAAATTATTAGAATTTGTTTATATTATTTATATAAATTAACCTTATATAGATCGATATAGTTTTAGAATGTCAATTTTATTTAAAGTAGAATCAATATATGATATTTGTATAATAATATAATCCATCAATATGTTATCCGTTATAGTAACGGTACATTGAAGTATTTGTTGAAATTTTATTTATAATTAAATTACAATTATTACTATCTGAAATTACTCGATTATAATTTGAATATGTTACGTACGCAAGAGATCGATATAGTTTTAGAATGTCCATTTCATTTCAAGTAGAATCAATATATGATATATGTATAATACTATACGCCATCAATAAGTTATCCGTTATAGATATAGCAATAATATTATATACAAATATTTAAAAATTAATCACAATTTAAATTGAGTATAAATTTACGATTACTATTTATAATTATTTAATTTTAATTAAATTATCAAAATTAAATTAATTTAAAACAATAAATAATAATGAACATAAATACTATTGATAATATAAAGGATACTCTTGATGACCTATGGACCGTGACCTATAGGCTATGATATAAATATAATGTTCATATTGAGATACATGTATAATGTATTATATTTATAGATATTATAGATACTATTATTTTTAGCAGACTTATTGTCATTTCTATAATAGATAACAATAATATAAACAGCATGATAGTAATAGCAGGTATGTACTTCAGGCTAATACATCAACATAACAAATCACCCTTATCACAATGATTACCATATTTATTATTTATCATAAAATAAAATACTTAGTTTACATAATATAAACCCATGGGTCTGGGTATGTATATAAGTAAACTAGTATATATATAGAGTATAATATTGAAATTACTCTTATATCATTAATTTATGAGATAAAAAATAAAATGTTGTATAACATGAATATTTAGTTAATTCTAATTTAGTTTTTATACATTGTTTATATGTATAATCTATGTAAATGTAAATATATGAATATATTGTATTATTCTTAAATTATGGGCAAGTAAGTTTAATACAATTATATTGAAGCCAAAGTAATAATTCTAAGTAGTGGATATCTGACAATAAAAATTGTGTCGAAATATTGCTCAATTTGTTGATGTGAACGGTTTGATAATATATGTTCATGCAAAAACGAATATATATTATATATATTAATTTATAATAACTTTCTAAATTAATTACTATTGATTTTCCAATATAGACTATAATTTGTAGTATATAATATAGTATTGACTATTACTATTATTTACTATAATATACATTATTAGATAAATAGAATGATATAATAAGTGTATATTTTGAAAACAAAATAATAAATTTAAATAGAATAGAATTAATTATTTAATATATTATTAAAAATAAGAAAATTCTTTAAAAAACCAATTTGATAAACATATAATTATTAAATAGCATTCTATTATTTTCATTAGTTCAATACTATTAATGTTAGTATAATGTTCATCAATACAGTTATTATAAATAATGAATTGTAGAATCTATTATATTCATTGACTTGTATTGGGTACCCAATACAAGTCAATGATTATATTATATAATATAACAAATAAATAAAAAATAAAAATGCAGAAATAAATAAATGATAGTTTTAACAAATGATATACAAATTATAAAAAATATTTTGGATTTACTCATAACAATTTAGTAATTTTCTATTTCCTTATAATTTAGATTTAACTAATTTAAATTTATTAAATTGCTTATTCAATCAGTACTAGACTAATGTTATCATATGCATTAATACAAGAATTGTTCAGAGTTAGATTTTTGGTTTTAACCTTTTTTAGTGTCTTTTTATTTTGTAATGTTTATCTTAAAATAATTTCTATTCTTTTTCAGCTAATATTATATATATTTATTGATTGGTAACAATTAGCACAATGAATAAAATAATAAAAACATAATGAAAATATTCACTCATTTAAAAGTTGTATTATATTAAATTATTATTTTATGATAAATTTTATGATATAATTATTTTATATACCCACCAAATATCAAAGATTTTCCGAAGGAAAGATGGTTCACTCGACCGATTTATTGAAATAAAAACGACACTAGCGCAAATGCGACGGGTGAAAGAACTAAAATATATTTTTGAATTTGTATCTGTTTACATGTAAATTCAAAAATAATACCCTAATATAATCTTAAATTAAGATATGTGTAAAAATCCGATATATATCGAAAATTAAGTGTTCCGCAAAAATATTATTTGGAGATATCAAAAATATAATAATAAAAATGTAACCGAATTTGTATAGGTCAAAAGTAGATCGATTTAGTCATTGTTATTTACATGTAAACTTGCAATACCGTGAAAATGTCGTAATTTTAAATATATTTAAAAAAATATAATTCACATATATATTATAATATTAAAAGTATATTAGTCTGATAATTAGCTTAATTACCTTATCAATTAATAATATTAAATATAACTTAAAATAATACATGTGTCTCCGTCTAGTAGTTGGTGAAAAAACTATATTAAAATAATTACATAGCTTAAATAGGGAGTGAACCATCTTTGCAAATATCCAAACAAAAACCCTAGAATATATCCTAGAATTTTTGGGATTTTGTCAAACCTCTGTATTACATGATTATAGAATTAGATAATATACTTAATATATCAATCTATATTTAAATTGAAAGAAATATAATATAAAATATATTAATTTAAATATCTAAAACATAAATTTAACAAATATATTACATATACATAAGTAGAAATATATTAATATTTATTACTGGTTATAAATTCATAAATTTAGGGTATTTATTCATGGTATTTAACTAGCCTATATAGAAATTGCATTTAATTACTAAATAATCAGTTTGTTATTTCATACCAATTATAATTATATACATAAACCTTGTTTAATTTTAGATAGAGAATATATGTAACTTAAATATAATACATAATTTATTTTACAGATGTATATACCTCAATTAAATCCAGTCGTATTTATACAGGTTTGTATATTATTATTATTATCAGATTTAGGTTTGCACCAGGGTTTTTGTAGAAGCTAAAGCTTATCGAGACAATTACCCTTATTATATGTATATGTACCAGGGTTGGCGGTTTTTTTATAATTAAATGTTAAGTTTATTAATTAGAAAATATTATATATACCTAGATCGATTATTAAATGTCTGTGCAAAACATACATATATAGAGTAAGTATAAAATATACAACACTAATGAATATTATTTATATATATTAATTATATATATATATATTATTAAATTTTCAATAATATATTATTAATATTAAATATTTAAATAATTATTTTATTAAAATATATTTATTATAAAAATAAAGTAAAATATAATAAAAAAAATAGTTACAAATTGTAACAAAATAATAATTAAAAAAAATAACAATATAGTAATTAGAAATATAATCAATATAATCCTCGCATTAAAATAACAAGTTACAAATTGTAACAATATAATAATTTAAAAAATAATAATAATAATAATTAGATGATTTCTAATAGAAATATAATCAATTTAATTCTCGAAATAAAAAAACGTGTTGCAGCCTTATCATTGCCTAATCGATTCCTTATTTTATAATGTTAAAAGAACCAAAAAAAACGATAAACCCTGATATGTACACATATTATAATTATTATGTAAATACATATTAAATATTAAATTATTTTTAAATATTCATATAATCTACCATATTCTTTTTAACCATTATATATCTGGTAATATTTAAATAATTAATAATTATCTACCCTTCATTAATAATAATAACTTAATTAATATTAGAAGCTTTTTATAATAATAAACTATATACTATAAATAGTATAAATATAATCCACAATAATAAATATTAAATGACTAGTTGATTTTTTCAATACCACATGTATGATAGGGTTACGATAAATAAGGACGAGTTGAGGTTTAAAGGTTACATTTTAAATACGTAATAAATTTGTATAGGCTCAATTTGGGATGTAATGCAGCTAAAAAAAAACCAAGTAGAACAAAACTAAACTAAATAACCCACAAATATCTATACAACATATATATATACTATTGACTCGTATTTCAAATGTAACCTTTAACCCTTAACTCATTCTTTTTGATCGTCTCCCGTATGATATATGTGGTATTGAAAAAATCAACTAGTCATTTAATATTAATATTATATATCCCATGTATGATCCAAGACTTATCTACTTTCTAGTAAATAATTATAAATAGACTATAACTCATGCATTCAGAAGTATTCATTGTATCTAATTGCATTTAAATACTAATTTCTAATCTCATATATGTGATTATGTTTAAAAACATGTGGTAAATATATTTAAATTATTTATAAAATATTGTTCTATTAAATTAATAATTAAATATATGTTGGTAGTATATTTTATTAAGTATACCATATACAACAATTAAATACAAATAAATATCTGATTAATAATTTATTTACAAATATACCTAATCAGTTTTACATACAAATATGTATTTACATCCATTCCTGATATATATATATATATATCATAAAGTAGGAATAATTTATATTATCTTAATAGTTTTAGTTACTTATATATGTATATAAATTACCATAAATTTATAAAAATAATAGCATGATTATTTTACAATTTTTGTTAATAATGAATTATAATTCTAAAAGAATATTTAAATATAATATTGATATACATATATTAAAATCTATAGCTATTATTCTCTATTATAATAATAGAGCTAAAGAGAATTAAGTGGTATACAAGGTATTTGACATGCTGAAAGTGTCAATCTAAATTGGTCTGAGCAAGATCGCGGATTTGACCTAATTTCTATTTAAAAATTAATTGAGTAAAATATTATATTTGTCATGATAATCATTTATATTATGTATTTATCAAGTATATTTACTTATGGCTCTATAGGACGAAGCCATAGATATTAATATAAAACGTATTTGACTACAAAAGGGAAAAATGTTGTTACAACTATGCAGTTTTGTTAAGATCCATGTGTTATATTTATAAATCGAGGAAAATAATTAAAATATCAAAATATTATATGGTTTATTTTGATATTGGTACCACAGTTATTATCACTAGAAATTGATCACATAATTAAATATTATCGGTAACAAAATAATAAATAAAATAATATAATATTTGAATTATATTTGAATATTACTTAATATATATATATTAATATTATTTAATACAATATGGCTGATTTTTATTTCCGCACTCCGCATTGGCTTACCCTGCCTGATATTGCGTATTACCACTCTCCTATTCTCTCTAGCTCTATGATTATACTTATACACAAATTATAATTATAATATGTACAATCATTTTTACAATATCGTAATCTATAACAGGGGCAAAATGAAAGTGGCTGCAAAAAATGCATGGGCATATTTCTCATGATATGCCATCTTATTATCGGAACTTTATTTGTTTATTCGTATAACAAAAATGGAGACAACTACAAGTTTCTGTATACAATTGGTGACAAAGATAAAGATGTCGTGACATTATTCAAGTTGATATCGACGGCGTCATTTATGTATTTCATTGCCGGTGTGGTTAGTAATATGTTTTTTATAATAATATCATTCTTAATATTTTATAAGTTTCATTAATATACCTACTTCATTCTAATGATTTTATTTATATAGTTTAATAGTATATACCTATTAGCGTTGTCATTCAGACCAAATTCATTATTTTTAATTATTTAATGATAATTTCCTCGAACAAATGACTACTAAGAATAGTGAGGACAATCAATATATGAAGGAAAATTCGGTAATGCCCATTTATGTTTTATCCTACCGTTACACCAGCATATGATACTATACTTATACTGCTGTCAAATTATGCTTGTACTATTGTAAAACGATACTGCTGTCAAATTATACTGAGAACGCTGTCTAGTGATACTGATACTGATGCTTATTTTTTTTAGAAAATGTGATAACACTAATAATATATATAGTATATAATATTCTAATTAAATTATACAAGTTTAAAAGTTTCATAACTATTGAATTTAATAAATAGGGCTTATTTAATATATATAACTAAATATATACTATAATATATATATATTAATATTATAACCTAGTCTTATTTAAATGTATCCTATAGGATACCCATGATATATCATATTATTTATTGCATTCTACTTGTATAATAATTATCATTTCAATGGGTGTGCATTATTTAATTTAAAAACTAATATTTAATTTTAATATATAATAGTTTTATAACATATTTAATACTGTATTTAACGGATTTAATAGAGTATTTATATAAAATATTAACAAATATATATTTATAGTATTTATAACTGCCAATATCAAATATTCACTATTTATAATTTTTTAAATATTATAATATTTATATAATTATATTATTATTTAGTTTATGGTAAATGCTCTTCTACAAGGATGTTCTGCCTTTACCAAAAGTAAATGTTTGGTTTGTTTTATTATATAAGTTATGTATTACCACTATATATATATGTATATATATAATCACATATCAAATGTCAATATCTATATTCCTATAATCTATTTTAATATATTTTCCTTACTTTATTAATAGGTTATTATAATAATAATTTTTCAAATTGTAATGAAAATTCATATAATAAAATGATAATATTAATTAATTTATATGTATAATGAATGTAGGACCTACATTGTAGGTGTATATATATATACATTTGCAGTATTTAATATACATTTACTTGTTATTAGGTATAATATTATATATAGTATTTTTAATAATTGTACACAATTTATTAGGCAAGCAATATATAATATTTAAGGGGAGGATTTCATGTTAAATCCAATAAGAGTCCCATAACAAATATTTATTATCTAATAATAATCTTTTATATGTTTTTTAGTGTCTGTTAAAAAATATAAATAGAATCAATCTAGGAATACCATAAAAAGTATCTTTTATGGGATATATCATTATAACATTATAATGTATTGAAAAATAATAGATTACAGTTGTGGAACTATATATTGTTATTTATAATGTTAAATAATATGTTTACATTATTATTTATATGGTGATAACTAAGTGTTCATTACTAATATATAACAAAGCAATAGGATATGTTGGTTTTAAATACTATACATAAGCTATATATATAGCTATACCTATTTATGTATTGAATAAAATCTAACTTATATTGCATGTAATTTAATAGAACAATGAAAACATATTTATATAGAAACTGCATTAAATTTAAATATATGATACTACTGCCAGCAGTGGTGGAATTACTATTAATCACAGTGCCTAGATAAGTATTGTTATATCATTCTTTCACAATATCTATATAAGTAGAATATATAACAAGAGAAATATGCACACGAAATTAATGTATAGTGTTAATTAATATATGTTACACTCTTTTGATTGGACCTATGAATTATCTATCTATTTACATGTAATTGCAGGTGGACAAATTCTCCCCTTATCTAAATAAATTTATAATTATTTTAGTAAGTAACCATATTATATACAATACTATATACCATTTTTCTATCAAATATTTTAATTTTATATTAATATAATTCATATTTATTAAATAAGATTCTTGGATAACAATATTTTAAAATATATGATACATATCTATGAATTTTATTACATTTTTAAAAGTATTATAAAATCTGGTCTTATAAAATTTTAATTATGATCATAATTACTCGAGTAATATATTAATAATTATTTATATTAATTTTGTTATTTAATTTATTATATTATCCTATACATTACTCGAGTAATATATTAATAATTATTTATATTAATTTTGTTATTTAATTTATTATATTATCCTATACATTATTAAATATATCTTTATATATTATTTATATATATAATAATATTAACATATAGTTACAAATAATTATTAAATATAATTGTATTATAACTATTAACATAATCAATATTCACTAATGTTTACTTATATTTCACACTTATATTGCAGGGATGTGCTACTTGTTTGTTTTCACTTGTGTCATTTGCCGTAGCTCTAGCCGTAATAGGTATATTCGGAGTGCTATACCAAACTATGGCATCCATTTCAGATGAAGATAACCTTATCCTTGAGGGTATATTTTCTATAAAAAAGCTGCTTGCATACTTTTTTGTTAGTATCATAAATTATATTATTTAATCTAATAATGTATATACTATAAACACATATATATATATATATATAAAAGTATGTTACGTTATAGTGACACCATTATTTATAATCTAAAAATAAGTCTTAGTCAACATTATCATAAGCTATTGAGAGCATTTTCTATTGTAGTGTTCCTAGCATGTATTATATAATAATGTAGAACAATATTGTAAAGTGATTAATATCACTTAGTTTAGTTTTAGAGTTATGATACAATCCAGAATATATATATTTATATATATATATTTTAATTGTTATTTTGGTAGAGTCATTTCATCCAAGAACTTTATCAAGTCTTTACCTATAGCCATAGGGCTCTAATTTCCCTTCGAAGCTACTATCATGTCAATAAATCGTATTTTGCTGATCATTTATTTGCCTTCACCGAGGCATCCATGGTTTTAACGAGAGCCGTTCATTTATTTATACATAATTATATAAGATCACTTCTAAATATATTTGTAATACCTATTTTAATGGTCCGGACAAAGCTTTAACATGTGTCATACTGCCTGGGTGTCTGACACATTAGTCAACTGAGGCACACAGACTGTTTTTATATATTTTATATATATATATATATATATATATATATATATATATATATATAATATAAATATTAATATTAATATAGTACACATTATATTATATATATATATATATATATATTAATTGAAATACATTTAATTCATATACTAGGAATTAGTTATTTTCTAACAATTATTGTTATTAAATTATTTTATAACATACATATATTATACAACTCAAATATACAATTACACTGCCTATATATATAAAAATGCATTATTGTATACTTATATATATATATATCAAAGATTGTGTATCATTTAGATTGTGAATTGTATCCATACATATCCATACATACATTTTTAATTAAATTTAAGATTAGAGTAAACTACCATGTTGTTGTATAATATCCCTAATAATTAAACTATACTTGTATTTTTAATCATAATATAACTCACATTACAGCAATATGGAAAATTTGACTTATCTTCGACCTTACAACAAATTGTAAGTTGATTATTAATATATAAATACTATTTAGTTATATATATATATATATATACATATAAATATATATTAAACATAATATTATGTTATATTAGATAATCTAAAATTCATATTAAGCAAAAAGTATAATTTATTAATAAACATAATATTATGTTATATTAGATGATCTAAAATTCATATTAAGCAAAAAGTATAATTTTGTTATCATAAATAGAGTGAAATAATAGTAATTAATAGTCTGCTAATAGATAATATGTACTTTTTATGTATATTGTTTATATAAATATTTATATTAAAATAATAATTAATATTTCTACTATTATTGTGTTATTTAATATAGTTATACCAAAGATTTTCCAAAGGAAATTCCTTGGTTATTCCAAAATCTTTGGTTATACTATATGTTAATATACTAATATATATATATATATATATATATATATATATATATATATATATATATATATATTATTACCTATGTTTTTATTTTATATTGATAATAAATAAATAAATTTCAGAAAAATAGTTTATTGTTACTACTTATAAGTGGCATAGCTGAAGTTGGACTATTGATGTGGGGATTTTGTATGGGATGTTATGGATGTATATGCCAAAAGAACAATGATGTTAGTGAATACTTATGATTATATAACTTTAGATCACAATATTATTATATCTGAATATTTAGATCTTTTTTTCTAAGATTATTATTATTATAATAGGATTGTGTGTATTATATATTTATAAGATTAATATTCTAATTGTAAAATAAAATAATGGTATAAAATTTATAATATATAATCATTATTTTAATATTATAAGTTATTATTCAGTTAAACCAATAATTTTGAATTATATTTTTTGAATTCATTTTTTATAAAAATTATTGTAATAGACAATTTTATAAAATAACTACAAATTAATAAATAATTAATTGGAATATCAAATAAAATATTTTATTTTTATTAATATAGAAAAAAGTGAACTTAATTTATGATATAACATTAGATTTGATTGATTAATATCAATAGCAATGTCATAATTACTTTAATATACAGTAAAACCTCTCTATAAGAAACATCTTTATAAGAAAATTGTTCACACATTTAGTTGGAATTCAACCTTTTCCACATTAAAAAGCCTCTTTATAAGAAAATCTTATAAGAAAAATATAAGAAAAAACTCTTTATAAGAAACTTATTGTATACAAAATAATTATATATAAATAGAAGTATTGTATATTGATAAAAATTATAGAAATTAATTATTATATAAGATATTTTTTTTCTTACAAAAATGTTATATTACATAAATAGCTCGAAATGAATTAAAATTAATTAATAATTGTTATTGTTAATCCATAAATTTATTAAAATTTATTAAAATTAATAAATGTTATTATATCCTTATAATTTATAAATGTATTATGATACAATTTATTATATTATACCAGGGAGTATACAATACTCCCTGATTATTAAATTAATTGTTAAATATAGATTATCATAATATTTATTATATTATATTCATAATTTATAATTACTAATGTAAAACTAATAAAATTTCATTATGTATTAACATGTCTAATCGCAAAAAAATACAGTATACATTTTAAATCTACTATAATTAAAGAAGTTGATGAATGTTTACTGAACAATCAAGAAATATATAAATATACTATATATATAACCTATAGGTATATATAGGTATATAATACATTTTCAATTATAAATTAATTCTTAAAATCAGTGGAAAAGTAAAAACCTCTTTATAAGAAAACCTCTCTATAAGAAAAAAAGTACTGAAAAAAAATAGTTTCTTATAGAGAGGTTTTACTGTATATATTTATAATGGAAGTTCGATATAGTAAATTTCAAATTAGTAAAACCCTGATATAGTTCACATTTAAACAAATATTTTCTGGATTTTATCTATTTTCATTGTAATGTTCATTTTAATTTTATATATAGTAAACTATCGAGTATAGTTAACATATATTTATAAAATTATTGATTTTGCATTCAATATAGTAATGTCATATAATTTTTTAAATATTGTATATAATTCTATTTATTTAAAAATAAAAAAAAGCGTTTAAAATTAATTTTACATTAATATGTAAATATTATATGAATAAATTATACTTTATATTAACTATGATATATTAACTATGATATTAATTAATATAAAATATAAAATTATGTATACAATTTTTTTTATAAGAATTAAAATAATACCTAAACATTATATTTGAACCACCCAAAATTGTATAATAATGAAATATTGAAGTGTTGATCATTATTTATAAAATTGTCTTAAGGGCCGTGGTAACCTTGCAGAATTTACATGTAAAAGATATGGAAAATGTGGGTCACTAAAAAGACTACTACTTTTACACAAATTCATATAATTATCTAATTTTGTTACCTCTAGTAAGTTAAATATCATATTAATCAAATCTATCCTATATCTAAATATATAACCATCTACAAGTTATCGGTTACCACCAATATTTTATTTTTGTATTTTTTTTTTTTTTTCATCAACTATTTTTATAAAATTTATAATTAAAAATAAAATTATGACATTCTAATAGGATAGATTATTATCAGTAATATCATATATATATATACTCAGAAATGTTTATAATAATTGAATCAATTAGACAAAGAAGTAGTAGTTTGAAAAAAAAAATCAAAAAAAAAGTTCTGAGATATATATAGCCTTCTAAACTTTTTATCAATATTATTTTGAATAAATAACAATAAATTTATGATATTTATATATCAAAAAAAATATTTTATTATTACAATAATGTTATTGTAATTTGCCACTCTCTGCATGATAACTGTATGTGGCTTATTAGATAAATATTAATATTATAAATAATTAAAATAAAACGTATCATAACTGAATAATTGAACACAAGTATTACTCAAATTTTATTAAATATTTTGTACAGGACTATGTTTAAAAACTCTATTTGAAATACTTTTATTTTAAACTTTATATACCATTTTAAAATTAATCTGTATATTTTTAAATATTAATATAACATTTTTAACAACAACAAAATGCGAAGGTTTCCCCGGCCCTTAAATATAAGATTTTAAATTATTTGTACCATTTATACGATCATTATATTATAATGTATAATCATTAGGTATATAAATAAAGGAGGGTGATAATATTCCATAGACATTTATATGGAAAATGTTGATTATATAATTATTAAACAGTCATAATAAGTACATATAAGGGAGAGAAGGATATTGTGGATAATACAGGTGTTGTGGCGATATTTCAAAATATTATATATACAAAAAGTATAGATAATTAAATTCTAAGAATGATAGTATGACTTATTTTTTAATTATATATATAATATTAATTATAGATTTTCAATTTGAAAAAAAAAACAAATAATCATAATTGTTATCAAAACAAAACGTAAAGTATACTTTATTTTACAGAAAAGATATTGCATAATATTATGTAGTTTAAAAATATTAAGTTAATATAATAAATTTAATTTCATATTATATAAATATTGTATACGTTACACGATCCTCGATAGTATTGATACTTGCAGAACTATCCACCTAGATACCTAGGGCATAGTGTATTTAATTTACTCTATTTACATGGAAATATTGCTTTTTTTTTTTACAAAAATCAAATAACTTGAATAATAATAATTAATTTATTAATTCTTGATCGACTTTATTTATAACAATATATTGTAATGATATATATATATATATATATATATATATATTATTTAATCATAATATTAAATATTAATTGAGATATTTTATTTCTGTAAGGTAATAACAAAAGTCTGCCATAGTCTGCCCTTCCTTTCCCCATGAGTGACAATACAATAATATACAATTATCTGAATTAGTATTATTGCATTATATTATTAACTTAAGTGTATACATTAATCTAACTGAAAGGTCATTAATAAGATGTAGGCTTATTATGTAGCATAAATGTATACATTGTTTTATAAATAATAATTTCTTCAAAATAAATATTAATATTTGGTAATGCCTGTTATATAAAACAATCTACAAAAAAAATCACATTTCCAGATTTAGAATATATTGAAATCTTTTTTTAAATAATTATAATGTTATCATCGTCTGTAAATAATTATAATCAAACACAAATGTAAAAAGTATTGTACATTTTGATATTCACTGTTCAATTTGAAAGAAAATTTGAATATATTGAGATTAAAAAAAAATTATATGTTATATGCTTAAAATATGTTTATTTTTAGTATTTTAGATGTAGCATAATATTTTGTAAAAAAGTGGATCAAATCTCCTCACACACGTTACTTTAAAGTTTAATATTATATTTAGGAAATTTTAAATTAATATAAATATGTGCGTATTTATCTTGATATATCATATAAATATATACTTGAATTAGTAGTTTGTATAATTTTAAGTTGTAAAATTATCCTCACATCTATTAAATATAAAAATGTGTTATAATATATAAATATATATATATATATATATATATATATATATATATATATATAACTATAAATCTTACAAAATTTAGAAAAAATATATATTACATGTAAACACATCAAAGGTACACATTCAAATCTATTTAATTTATAAATTTATTTATTAATTTTATTTATAAATTCGATTTAAATTGATATATGTTTTTCTTTATTATTTATTTCAACATTCTAAATAATATAATGTGAATATATATTATAATTTAAACAATAATATTGAAATAAATATTTAAAACTAGTTTTTACATTGTTTGGACATATAATTCATAAATTTTCTCCTAGATATAATTCAATCAAATTAAATTATTCAATAGTAAAATAAAGCTTAAAAATATATACGAGTGCACTCGACCTTGATATTTAGAAGTTATTTTGAAGTAATATTTAATCTATTTGATTTTTAAGTTAAAATCATACATTTTATAAGTTGTATTCAAATTAGAAAAATAATGTTGACCACATTTTAAATATTATAAATAAATTATAATTTGACGAGGTAAACTCTATGACAAGTAACTTACATTTTAACTATTCTATAATAATATAAATTTATAGTATTAACTAATTTTGTATGGTAATATTATAAAGATTTTTAGACCTAGTATTAGAAATATTATTGTATTGACTAACCTATAAATATTCTTAATTCTATTTATTAAATGTAGTATTAAAATATGAATTATCTAATAAATGAAATTTTTTAAATAGTTATTTTAATGTGTTAAAATTTTAAATAATTTTCCTATTTCAATAGGTTATTTTTTTGATATTTCGTATATTAAATTATAATATTTACTTTTTACAAATAAATATTGATATATATATATATATATAATATTATTAATGTTTATTTATCATAATTTACTAATTTTAATTATAAATCATATGTTTAATTTCTTAGAATACTCATTTTATAATTATAATATAATAAAAATCATTTTGAATATAAAATTGTTTATTAATTATAATTAAATATTTATTACAGATGGAAAGACTTATTTTGGCATAATACCAAGAACAAGATAATATCTAGCTTATTTCAATGGTTTGTATATTTATCATTATTATATATAATGTAAATATGAATAAATACAATAATTATAATAATAATTTTATATATAAATTATAAATCGTCTTTACCTTTATTTTTGTTCGTAACATATATTTAATATATATATATATATATATATATAAGATTAATATAATCTTTATTTCTTAATTACAGGTAAATGAGAATTATCTACTTATGTTTTCTTATCGAATATACTCTCTTAATCTTATATTATTATAATATGTTAAAATTTTGATAAATTAGTTAAGTTTATAGTTTAATAAATATTTGTTACATTTATCATTAATAAATTTTATATAATTTTAAGAATAATAATCATTACCACAATAATATATATAATATAAGTAGAGTAAGTTTTATTATACAAGAAATATTCTAATATATATCAATAAGTTGCGATAGATTATATATGTATAATTATATCCCAAGCTATAGCTAATCTATAGCTATATATACATATATACAAATATTTTACTTCAAATATCTTTAAATTGTTATTAAATTTATATTATAATGTGCATTATATATATACATATTATGTATTATATATTATAAAAAAAAGTGTATTCATTTAAAATATCATAAATATAATATACTATATACATATTATATATTAAGATGTTTTTATTTATTTAATACAATTTAATGTAAAAAAATAATAATTTAAACTTTAAGCTTCACAAATTGTAATAAATAATTTAAGTGTGTACTTCATTCACTAAATATTGGTTAATTACAAATTTATACTTTAATTTAATAACCATATTTTTAGTATATGTATACTTATAATAAACAATAATATAATTAGATTAGAAACTTATAATGTTCATACAATATTTATCTAAATAATTTGTATATCATTATTTATATTCTACAAATATATTTATTATTATATTGAATAATATGTCAATAATAAATTTATTATGAATGCTATCTTTTATTTCTGAAATCTATAGAATCCGGTAATCTGCAAGAATATCCTTACTCTTGCATCTTTTTCATTGAATTAGTATCTGAGAACAAGTTTATTTATAAATAATATATATAAATACACAAAATGAATATGAATTTAAAACTACTATTAATTAATCAATTAATAATGACTGATACGTAATTTTAATGAATCAATTCAATTATAAGTATTTCAACTTTTTATGTGGTATATCTATAAACTATATAACATTTCTTGTCTCAAATTTTTTCAACATAACATCTAACTACCAGATTATTTACTCACTGTCACTACATATTTAATATATTCTATATACCATTCGTTATAAGTATCACATTAAATATTACCTTTAAATCTTCTAATTTGATATACAATTGTCTAATTTACAATTTATATACAATAAACTAATTGTTCAGTTATTATTACTTTAAGTAGAAAAGATATATAGATATTCTTTGCATCCGTTTAAAGGATAGGATGTACAAATTGAATATATATAATATATATATATTTGTTGGATGAATAAGAAAATGAATCGGAAATGTGATTTTTTGGTTATAAGCATGTAGATTTATAGGACAATATTGAGGACTGTTTAGTATGTATGTATGTATAGGTAATGTGAATATATGAACATTATTAATTATAACAGTTGTAAAATAATTTATATAAGGTACAATATAATTGCATTTGAATAAAGATTAATTTTAAGTGCATCAATATTACATTTAGAAATATATTTCTACGTATATATATGTAATGTATTGTTAATATAATATAATATTTAATTACAAATATATATAAGAAAGATGAGTTTGGACAAGGACAATTTATCTAATGATTTATCTAGTTTGTTATACATTGCAGGTGTTAAAATATGTATATAGTAGGACATACTTATTTAAGTAGTTTATGAGATGGAGATGTTATAATAATAATATCGATATTGTGAATTTCAGATAACTACGGGTTATAGAATGCAAATATATTACTATTATATAGATACATTGTTTTTACTAATAGAGTAAGGTCATTAATTTATATTGACCCGGAAGATAATTTTAATTATACAATATCATATTTAATAGAGCTAGTTTAGTCATAATAACATACAGGATTCAGTTTATTAATTTGATGTCAACATTTAGAATAGAAATTATGTATCCCATTTATTAATTATAATTTGTGCATGTTTGATGCATACAAATATGTTTAATTTTAGATTTAGTATAAGTTTTGCAAAAAAGTATCAATTATATAATTATTATAATAAGAAATGGTAAATATAATTTAAATAGTATGTAAGAGAGTGAATTGTCAGTACAATTGTGATCATTAGAAAACTATCAGTTTATGGAAAATATAAAAAATTGATGATTAGGAATTTGAAATCAATTTATATGAATTTAGAGGGGATACAATTTAGGATAAATTAAATAGGTTGATTGTATTATAATTTATAAACTAAAATTGTAGAATAAAGGTGAAATGTGATCTTACATTATCAGTTTCTTAGATAACTAATTATTTAATCAAACAAGGACGGACTATACATAATTTATGATGTTTTAAATATACTACGAATAATAGAATGTAACTGATACAGATAGATTGCGGATATTATTCCTTTGATTGTAAAGATCTACTTGAGATTTGTTTAAAGGTGGACACCTTACCCTAAATTAAATCATATTTATTATTACGTAAATAGGATTACGATTAATCAAAGTATAGCCTATATATGTACCTATATCAAGGTATTATACATACCCTTTATAGTATAAAGATAGGTAATTTTACAAGGGTATTGAACCTAGATAGTTGAGCCAAGTGAGGATATGTATTAGAAGAACTGTTATAGGTTACTGTCACTGTATACAGTAAACAGTAGAATATATTCTGTTTAGTGTGCAAAAACTATATATAGACAGGTTAGGTTTAATGATATACACCTAGGGGCGTCGGAACAGGGGGGGGGGCGGGGGGTATCGGACCCCCCCATTCAAAAATATGGGGGGGGGCTAAGTATGTTTTGCCCCCCCCATGAAATGTGTATTAATAAATTGTATATACATTAAATCTAGTATATTGTCCTTGTTAACCATTTACGTAATACACATTTTTGCTAAATAATTTCACCAAACATTCGTGGGGGGGGGGCTAATTATTATTTGTTTAATTTCGGATTGTATATAATATTAATAATAACAAAGCAAAACCTTTGAAACCATTATTCCCAACAAGATGGACTGCGAAAATCGTATATTAAAACAACATTAGATCAATATAGTGGTATAATCGATGCACTGAAATAATATAAAGAATTAGATTATATTACCAAATTAGACCACAAATATATTGCAAATTTATTATTACAAAATATGAATAAGTCAAATATTTTTTTATGAATATTTTAAGTTTGATATTTGAAAGCTTGGATATGAAGGTGAAATCTTTCATGATACCAACAAATACTATTGAAACATTTTCATTTTCTATTGGTAACATTTATAAAAAATATACTTGAAAGCATATATAATTATAATTATATATAATCATAATAAAAATCAATAATAAATAAACATAAAGGATCAGATAATAGTAAAGATGATTCTAATTAAATTGAATAATGATAGAAATAATTTGCACACATTCATTGAAGATATAGAAACAACAATATTTTATATTTTATATATACAAGTTTTTATATTGATTCAAGGTTAAATAACCTACTTTTATAAGCATTTTATATAATTTTTTTTATAAAATACAAAATAGCGTCTAATAAATGTTTATAATAAAATATTATAATAATTTATTTTTATTTTAAATATATCTAATTTAATTTTCTAAGTATATCTAATTCAGATAATAATAATAAGACATATAATATAAATTATTATAAATATGTATGAGATGAATAGTAATGAAAGTTCAAAAGACTATGTAAGGTACCTCATCTAGATAAAATAATATAACATTGTTAATGTTGTGTTAATATAAGAATGTGATTAGATATGATCAGTTAATATACCATATCATTAATATTTACAGAATATAATATACTGAGTTGTTTGATAACATAATGATGAAAATTAAAACCAAATTGTATACTAAGGAAACATTATTTATATATTCTTATAAATTAAAGGAATCATTATTACAACTAATATAATTCATGAAAAAAAGGTTTGTTTTTTTAGATTAATCTTATTAATCCTATCAATTTTCTACACTAAACAGATGTTATTAAAAATGTATGAAGAATTAACGATTGAAAGATCGAATTTACATATGTTTAAATCAATCAATACGTTCAATAACATCTGATGAGGATAAACATATACATGATGGAACAATCTCCAAAAATTCAAAAAAATATTTTCCGGCATAATAAATTTGATCACATTTTATTGGTTTGCCCCTCAAGTTCTGTGTCATGTTAGCGTGGATTTAGTAAGCTACGAATAATAAAGACGTTGTTACGATATACTATGCTAGCTAGTATATTCAATGCATTAGTAATGGCAAATGTCAATCAAAAAATAATTCACACAATTAAGATGGATATATTTATAAATATAAATCTATATCTATATAATAATAAATTATTTAATATTTATTATTTATTTTCTAATATATTCCTACTTATTGTTATAAAAATTAAATATTATTAATTGCATATTAAAGGGTTAACATTGACTAAAGAGGTATATGATATTAATAAGATATAGTTAGTAATTATATTAGTAATAAATAATAGGATATATAATATAAAATAGAAATAAATAGCCCCCCCATAAAAAATATCGTTCCGACGCCCCTATATACACCCATATGTTACCAAGTATCTAGGAAGGGGTACGATCAATATACCCCCGTGTTGTGGTGTCCAAACTCGTGTACGGGAAGTAACCGAATACGGATACTCTCGGTATCTCAGAAACCATAAATCCTATACAAAAATTGTTAATGAAAATATTCAGTCTTATATATAAAATAAAGTTGATTTTTTTATTACGTTTTTAAATTTATGAAAAAAAATGTTAACTTAAAACCTTCTCAAGAATTATATCTATACAAATGTATAGATATAAAACATAACAATATATTATTAAAAACTAAAGCATTCTAAACATTATATACATACTTTCTAATTAAGTAATAGGCATATATATAGGTCATATAAATCCCTAATACGGACACTATAGATGTCTTAATACAAACACCTATACCATCCAGCGTGTGAACTATTCTGATTTTCATATAAATCGTGTGTGTTATAATGTTAATACCACCAATGAATATAAATCTAACTATGTTATTACTTAGATACTTAACTTGTATTATTAATTAATAAAATAATAAAAATAAATAAATTATGAACTAATTAAATTATATTAAATTATTCATAAAACTTATTATAAATAATGTAATTGTAATTTATATGATTAGTTCATCAATAATATATAGTTTATCTAGTGGTATATGTGGTTTCTTATTATAACACAGGGTGTCCGTATTCGGACATAGGTACCGAATACGGACAGTGTCCGTCGGACACCCCCGTTATCTATGGAATTAAAATATTAAATAAAATTTTAAGGTAACAATAATGAGTACCAGTAAACTCGGACCAGGTAAACTAGGACCACTTTTGAGGTAAACTCGGACCACTTTTAAAGTAAACTCGGACCACTTTTTAAAAACATAAAGTAAACTCTGACCACTTATTAAAATAACTATATTTTGTATATTTCTATAATATAATATGCTTTAACTTACTTCCACCTTATATAATTATATTATATCTGTTAAATAAATTATAAAAAGAGTCATTTAATATGATATTTTTGTGGAATTATATATTTAAATAGGTAAACATTTAATTTGAACTCGCACCACTTTTGAAGTAAACTCGGACCACTTGAGAAGTAAACTCGGACCACTTGTGAAGTAAACTCGGACCACTTATTAAAAACATAAAGAAGATTCGGACCAACCGTATAAACTATATATTGTATCTTTCTAACATATAATATGCTTTAACTTATAAGTTAAAAGTATAATTTCACTGTATATAATTATATTTACATTTTTATTTAATTATTAAAGACATTATATATATATATAATTACAAATAATATATATTATTATTATAAATAAATTACAAAATATTAAAATAAATTATATTATTATTAAAATAATAATATTTACATTAATATTCATAATTTATCATTTAATAACATTAATAACTTTAATAACATTTAATAACTTAACATAATTTAAATTGTCGTATATCACCACAGAGCTAGAGAGAAATTTCTCTCTAGCTCTATGTATATCACCGACGAGACCCACGATAGAAGCTATATTTATTATGATAGAAGTATACAATATATAAGTTATTTTAATAAGTGGTCTGAGTTTACTTCACAAGTGGTCCGAGTTTACTTCAAAAGTGGTGCGAGTTCAAATTAAATTTTTACCTATTTAAGTATATAATTCCACAAAAATATCATATTAAATGACTCTTTTTATAATTTATTTAACAGATATAATATAATTATATAAGGTGGAAATAAGTTAAAGCATTTTATATTATAGAAATATACAAAATATAGTTATTTTAAAAGTGGTCCGAATCTTCTTTATGTTTTTAATAAGTGGTTCGAGTTTACTTTATGTTTTTAAAAAGTGGTCCGAGTTTACTTTAAAAGTGGTCCGAGTTTACCTCAAAAGTGGTCCGAGTTTACCTGGTCCGAGTTTACTGGTATTCACAATAATATCTATAATTATATAAAATTTAGATATTTTAATTTTTTAATAAAATATTGAGTCATAAAATGTTAAGACCATTTATTGTTAAAGTTTCCGGTATTAACCTAAAGTATACTTTCCTCTATAGAATTCGACTTCATACTTATACTATTGTTATAACAATGGTGTAAATTAATAATGAATAATAAACTATTATAATAGTGTATAGGCTACACTATATATAGCTATAGTTCCATACCTACGTCGTAGATCCACTTCGTCGGAACATTAATTTCTTAGTTATCAACAAATATAATATATTATTCATATCGAGGACATTTTATTAGTGATGTTAATAGATTATATGTTAATGATTATACATTTCCGATGTTTCCAATCACTAATTACGGATTATATTTTATTTTACTCCTCATGATTAATATTAACTAAATATGCATGTACAAATACATGTACAATGTACACCCATATGTTACATATGATATGTATATATATATTATATCTATGTATCTATATATAACTAAAATAAACCTATAGTAATGTTTGATTGACTAGAATCATCTTTAACAATTGCAATAACTTCATCGTCTGAGTTAGATTTATCTATTTTCGTGTCTATTAAAGATTCTTTACTATCTTCGGTACTCGTGAGTTTGTCTTTCTCCTCTCTAGCCTTTTTCTCTGCTACTAGTTTTCTAATCATAAACTCGATAGGGGTCATAGTATGGTTTAAATAATTCATAATTATGATGTATTACGTTTAAGTTTAAATTTAAGTTGTTATGAATTTATTTATTTATTGTTTTGAGAAATAAATATATAATAACAAATAAATTTAATTCACTTTAATTAATGTTTACAAAAAAAAGAAATTTAATTTTATAAATTGTATTAAATTAAATTGTTAATAAATACATTAACATACTTTACTTTACTTTTTTTGGTTTATGGACTGCATCAGTGCGTGAGCAATCGGCCGTCCGTGGGAGGGAATTATTGAGTGGGAGGGAAGACAAGGGAGAAATAATAAGTATTAAGGTGGCGTTTAAAGGATGGAGTTTATGTGTTTGTTCATAGGTGATTTGGCAGGGAGTTCCAGTGGTAAGGGGCAGAGAGGGCAAATAATCGTATATTGGTAGAGTGGAGTTTGTGTAGATGAGGAGTGGTAAGGATAAAGGTGTTGAAGGAACATGTATTGAGTGGAGTGATGGGTGTATGTAGATGTAGGAGGGAGGCAAGGTAGTCAGGGGAGTTGTGGTGAATAGCTTTGTGGATGGTCAGGGAAAGTTTGTTCTGTATGCAGTAGGGGACTGGCAGCCAGTGTAGTTGTTTGAGAAAAGGTGTAATGGAGTCAGAAGAACGACGGGGAAGTAAGTGGACGCAGCGAACTACATCGTTTTGGAGTCGTTGTAGTTTATTAAGTTTATATTCAGGGAGGTTAAAGAGTAGGGAGTTACAATAGTCGAATAGGGGGATGATATAGGAGGAGGCAATGGTAATAGCGATGGGGAGGGAGATGAAGCGTCGGATTAAGCGGATGCAGTGTAGGTGGTGGTGGATGGATTTGTGCATATGTATAAGATGGGAGTCAAGGGAAAGGGTGGTATCAAGATGGAAGCCAAGGTTTCGGACGTGTTGAGAGTAGGGGAGTGATGTGTTTTCGAGTGATATGGGGGGTGGTTCAGGGAGAGTGGAGGAGCGTAGGGGTAAGTGGAGAAAAATAGCTTCCGTTATAGTGGGGTTAAATTTAAGAGATTTGGAGGTAAGCCAGTGGTGTATGGACTTTATACAGGAGGAGAGTCGGTCAGGGGCATAAGTAGGGTAGTCTGTGCAGTTAAGATATAGTTGAAGGTCATCGGCGTAAGTATGGAAGGAGATGTCGGGGTAGTCAGTGAAGATGGCAAACATGGGGAGGAGGTAAATATTGAAGAGGAGTGGGCCGAGGACGGAGACCTGGGGGGCACCGTGGGTTATGGAGCGGGAGGGGGAAGAGTGTATATTAATCCAGACTAATGAAGAGCGGTTGGTAATGAAGGAGGTGAACCAGTTTAGGGCAATGCCGGTGATGCCGATAGCGGAGAGTCTGTGTATTAAGACATTTTGGTCAAGTGTGTCGAAAGTGGAGGACATGTCGAGAAGGACGAGTAGGACCCACGGTTGTTGTTAAGGCCAGATAGTAGGTCGGAGGTAATAAGGGTTAGGGCGGATTCAGTAGATTTTTGGGGGATGTAGGCGCTTTGGAAGATGTTGGGGATTTTATTGGTTGTAAGGTATGTAATAAGTTGGGATGAGATAACACGTTCAAAGATCTTAGAGTGGATTGAGAGGTTAGAGATGGGTCGGTAGTTAGAGGGGGACAGAGAATCGAGATGGGGCTTTTTAAGGATAGGGGTGATGACTGCTTTTTTGAAATCGGGAGGGACGGAGCCGGAAGAAAGTGAACTGCAAATGATTTGATGAAGGGGAGTTGCAACAGTGTTAGTTATCTGCTTTAGTATTGTGAGGGGAAGAGGGTCAAGGGATGAGGTTGATGAGGTAGATTTGAGAAGGGAGATGATTTGATCAAGTGGGGGATATTCAAATTTTTCAAGGGAGAAGGGAAAGGTGATGGGAGTGGTGGGAATGACAGGGGTGGGAAGGGTGGAAAGGGTGGTGGAAAGTTTGTCGTTGAAAGATTTTCGAAGAGGAGTGGTAGTTCTACAGGGGTGACAGTGGGAGAGGGGCTTTAAGTGAACGACCAAGCAGTTGAGCAGAAAGTCTATGTATAGACTTACTGTCATTAGAGAGTTTGTCAAATTTGTGGGGGATGTGAGAGGCTTTGGCGGTAGAAATAGCTTTTCAGTAGAGATTTTTTATGTTATTGTAGTAGGCAAGTGAAATAGGGGAGGGATGTTTGAGATAATATTTTTCGGCTAGCGAAGGATTCGCTTTTGTTTCAGTAGGGATATAGTGTACCAGGATGAGTCAGGGCATATTATGGAGGTTTTAGTGAATAAGGGGGCGTATTTATCGAGGGTGGAGGAGAGAGAAGTATGGAGTTCAGCAGACGTTGAGGTTGTAAGGGAAGAGATATCGGATATAAAATCAGGAATGGGGAGGCTGTGAAGTTTGCGTGAGATTCTTGTAGTGAGGGGTCTGGTGGGTTTGGGGTGACTAAGGGTAAGGAATATGAGGAAGTGGTCGGAGAAGTTAGTTTTATTAGTTTTGGGGGAAATTATTAGGTCTAAAGTGTTACCATGGACATGGGTGGGGGAGGTGACGTGTTGTACAAGGTTGAATGAGGTGAGCAGTTTATTTAAGGACTGGATCATAGGTGGGTTGGGTATGTTGAAATCATCTAGTATGATTGTATTAGAAGTGATAGTGGGTAGAAATAAGCTAAATTCATCAAGGAATAAATTGATTTTGGGAGAGGTAGGATGGTAGAAAAGGGAAATGTTGAAGGTACGAGAGAAAGGTGAGCTGATGGCGCATCTAAGGGCTTCAGACTGGGATAACGAGTGATAGGAAATATTAGAGATAGTTAGAGAAGATTTGTAAAGTATTCCCGTGCCGCTACTGGGATGGAGAGAGTCGCGATATTGTGAATGAAACAGTAGGGGGGAGTAGGGGGGAACATATCGTAGTATTATTTAATTACGAATTCTTATCAATTCCATTACAGCTAATCAACCTATCAATAAGTTATATAGCTATCTATAACACAAGTTATAGGTATTATAATTTGTATGATAACCTATATTCTGTTTAATTTTAATACTTTTTAAAGAATACATAGATATTATATGATATTATATAAACCTAATAGAAATGCACATATATATATATATAGATTCTACAGGTCCTAATAGATACATAATATTTTATTTCTATAGACTCCTATGATATATTATTTGTAAATATTAAATGTGTACACATTACCTTATCATGTAGGGGAAAGTCTCCGATTACCGATCACCTCCTAATACCGATCCCCTCTCGTATCTCAGTAACTATAAGCGATATCAAAAAATTATATATACATGAACTGTTAGCAATTTAATGATAAATATGAATAAGTATATTTTTTTTACAAAATATTCAATCCTACAATTGTTATTTGATAAAATGTAATATTCTGTTTTTACTTTTTAAATATTTGAATAATAACTTTTTTTAAATCATTATAAATACTTTATTATTTAAAAGAAAACTTAATACTGCGCATAATATTGTAGATCAATAAAAATGTTATAACTATTATAAAAATAATTCAATTTGAATAACTATTAATAAACCAAAATATCTTATTTATAGCAACCCATATGATTTTCCTAATACCGACCCACATGTGCTTTATAATATCCAATAAAAATATATCAGTATTTTACTTTAAAATATGTCATAAGTTGTTTGTGTATCATTGATATAGATTAAGGATTCATAATTCCATTCGATTATATACATACTGATTAATAAATAAATATTAAATAATAATATACACTATTTTAATATAATATATTACTTAATATTAAGTAATATTACTATAAAGTTTAAATTTAAATTTAATATTACTATTAAAACATAAATTCAATAAAAAATAATTTCGTGCATGTTATATAACATAAAATGAATTAATTAATTAACATATAAAATATAATTAATTATATTTAAGAATATCTACTATTTTGATTGGATATTATAATACTAAACTTATTTATACCATGTTTATGTTAGGGGGTCGGTAATAGGGGAAGGGGGTCGGTATTAGGAACATGTCTCCGATTACCGACCCCCCTGTTTATTCTTGTAAATATAAGTATATCAAAAATTAAAAATATCCAATAATATACATTATTCATTGCCATAATATTACCCTATTTACAAAATTTCAAATAAATATATTTAATATTGAATAAGTTATTACAAATAATCATTTAGGGGTCGGTAATCGGATACTTTCCCCTAAGTATTCCATCATATACACTTATTCAAAATAGTATTATATTGTATATATAGTGGGGTATTATATATAATACCCCAGATGTTAATTACGTATACTATCTATAATCCATAAATCAATATATTCTTTCATCACTAGCTATATCTCTGATCTAATTAAAAAATGTACAATATTATCTTCTCTTCGTTACAAAAATGCTCCTCTGTAGAGGATAAGTATGCTTATCTCCCATTACTCTAGTAAAACTTCCCTAAATTCAAGAGCTTTTACAAATCCCGGTACCACCCTATGAAACCCCTCCCTCCATTCGTTCTATTAGATCCCACAATAGATTTATAAATCTTACTTTATCTTTTCTCTCTAATCATTAAATCATCCAACTTATTATTTTTGTCCGTGTAATATTCAACGTATATTACATTGTTATCGTATTATTATCTTATTATTATATGACAATCCTATATATCAATGCAGTCTGTAGTATATAACAGTCCACTATCGCAATGCTGTATTTTTGCATAAAGTCTGTATACTACAGTCTGTATCCTACATACTATAGTATATAACACTCCTCTATATCATTTAATATTTGTGTCTGTGCTATATGCAATGTAATAGTATTATTAAATTTTTATCGTATTACTAGTATCTTATTATTTTTTCTTCCCGCACGAGAGAAGGAGTTTACATGACCCTATTTTAGTGCTTACTAAAACTTTATAAAATATATATATATATATATATATATATATATATATATTTATGTGTGTATGTGTGTATGTGTGTATATGTGTGTGTATATTTTATATAACATAATATATCTAGTATGCATGATCACATGTGATCATGAGAACTCACTGACATTATAATGAAGTTACGTATTAGAACTGCCATGCGCTAACTCCATAGAGCCCGACATAGAGCTAGAGATAAATATCTCCCTATAGAGCTATAGCTCTATGACTAACTCCCATATACTAAGACATATGATTGCCATCACCAACATAAACTACTACAATATATACCATGTAGGAGGTAGGTCATATACACTAACGTATGGAGATGTGGAGCAGTAGAGGTATACGTCTACAGTAAACGGTATACTATAGACTAGGATGTAATTGATGCCGAGCGTTTGATGCCGAGCCGAGACTTTTGGTTATTGATGCCGAGCTGAGACTTTTATTTTCGGAAAAAACGAGCCGAGACTCTAACAAAACGATCCCAGGCCGAGTTGAGACTTTAGGTAACTGAGACTGAGACTGCATCATGCTTTAGATTTGAGCATCATTTACATCACTACTATAGACTATAGTATATAATAGTATACAGTATGATATCGTCTATAATACCCAATATGACTTATAGTATATGGTGGTGAATAAAACGTTCAAACAACAATAGTCCGTCACCTATAAGAAGTTATAATATGTCATCTATAGGTGTCAGGTGTATGCATAGTTTTGACAAACTAACCATTTATTATCAATGCCTACACTGTTAGAAATAAATGGTATAACATTGATTAAAAAATGGTTTACCCCGTGGCGCCCTGGTATACCATTTACGGTATAACTAATTAAAAAAGTTATACCATATTTTATAAAAAGTTATACCATATTTGATATAAAGTTATACCATATATTATATAAAGTTATACCATATTTTATAAAAAGTTATACCATATTTGTTATAAAGTTATACCATAATTTATTAAAATTTATACCATATATTATATAAAGTTATACCATAATTTATAAAAAGTTATACCATATTTGATATAAAGTTATACCATAATTTATTAAAATTTATACCATATATTATATAAAGTTATACCATAATTTATTAAAAGTTATACTATATTTTATTTAAAGTTATACCATAATTTATTAAAATGTATATTATATAAAGTTATATCATAATTTATTAAAAGTTATACTATATTTTATTTAAATTTATATCAGTGTTTATAATAACTTACTATTCTATATTATTAATTTATATATGGAATCGACATTTATAATGATAATTTATTTTCTAAAAACCACATATTTTGGTGTAACAATATTGTTTATTAACAGATACATTTTTAAATAAATAACGTGATACAAAATTACATAAACAAGTAATGTTTGTAGGACATGTTACGTGAAACAAATAAAATTAACAATACCACTTAATAAAATACGAAATAAATTATTTTGAACGAAAACCAAACAATTATCGACACACATAATAAGCATCCTCTTTTCTGATATATGCGTATATCCATGTATCCATGGAGTCATTATTTCCTGCAATTAAAATTCAAATATTTATATAAGTTATATATATATAGTATACTAGAGTAGGAATAATAATATTGTATATTATATAATAGTATAAATATGTATCTTATAAGAAACTTTATACAGTTAATATCATATATGATAATACTATATACTTTATAATTATATACTTTATATACGTTAGAATTGTAATTAGAAAAATCCAATATATTATATTAATTACTACAGTTATATATATATAATAGAGTATACTATACTTTTGAATTAGCATACGAAAAATCATAAAATAACTATAATATTAAATCTATAGTTATTAAGTAATTATTAAGTAACCTTATCTTTATTTTCATTGTAAATTCATGTTTTCTATAATTCGCAAACTCCCATCATAAAATATAAGATTCCCGCATCTATTTTAGGAAATATTATATTATATATTTAATTATACACTTGATAATCTATATTTGATTAAGGAAAGAAGGATATTGATAATATGTGTACAACAGTTAACATTATTTATATATACCTATTAGTAATATTATTTAAATTTAATTACATTGTGAACTAAAAATAAAATAAATAATTGACCATATATGGATATATAGTATACTATCCATGGACTAATAAAATATAATTGCATATTTATTTTATATAGATATTTAACTAATGTTATTAATTAGATAACTAAATTACCTGTTTGATCAGTTTGCGTAGTAGCGATACCTAGTACATCAATATATTCGTCTATATATTTGTGTATATACGTTATATGCTTTATCATCCCCATCAACTCACTATTCCTCTCCGGCAGTTTTTCTAATATTTTAAATGAAATTTGAAATTCTGCAAATAATTCTACAGTTTCCTGCATATTAATGATTGGCATATAGTTATCATAATTTTATAATATATATGTATGTAATAATTTGAATGTTCTAATACAGTTTATTAATCAAAGCAAAGACCTGTTGAATATAATAATAATATAACATAATAATAATTATAATAATAATAATAGTACCTACCCAATGAGATGCAAACCGAAGAATGATGCAATCTCACCGAGTGGAATTTATTCTATAGACAAATAACGAAATATACTTTACAGACGATAACAATATAAAATACCAGAAAAATAAACATTTACATGGCTATGGCTATAGACATATATGCATTTAACACAGAGCGAGACACCGAAATCTAGTTTAAAGTTTTATGTAGATATATCGATTTCTGTTACGTAATGCTAAATGCATTTAAATGTATATTACATTAATCGATATACCTATCTACAACTTTGACTTTATAACATATATATAATTATATAATTATATTCTAACAATTTAATTATATATTATAAATAATATATAAATATATTATAAAATTATATATTATATAAACTTTTATATTATTATATATAATATGATATAATTTGTATATATATATAATGTAGTATAAATACCTTATGTATATTGTAATGTGTTGAAAAATAGATGCTTCTCATGTTGAGTGAAGAGTGGAAATAGAATATGTTAATAAATAAAATGGAATTATTTATATATATATATATATATATATATATACATATACTCGAATAATTATAAGTATTTGTATATGAAATATAGGAAATATGTATATGTAATACATATTATGTATACATATTTCCCTATGGGGAATCCAAAGATTTTCCAAAGATTTTCCGATTCGCAAAATCTTTGGGGAATCTATATAGTTTCTGAAAACCAGTTTAATTGCAATTAGAAGCAATACATGCTATGTCTATAATAATTTAACACAACAATAAGTAAACTGTTATATTAAGGATATTATGAAGGATACTATTATGAATTATATTCTTATACATTTTATTTTCAATCAAATATAAACTTAATTTTAAAATGTTATGGTATAACTGGTATTTCCATATTTTATACCATATAATTCATAAAGTTATACCATTATATTTAATAGCTAATGGTATAACTACAAATTACAAATGTTATACCATATAATTCGTAATCTTATACCATTTAAATTAAGCTATATGGTATAACTAAAAAAAACAAATGTTATACTATATAATTTGTGATCTTATACCATTTCAATTAAGCTATATGGTATAACTAAAAAAATCAAATGTTATACCATATAATATGTGATCTTATACCATTTAACGTAATTGTATGGTATAACTCGTATTTCCATATGTTATACCATATATTTCATAATGTTATACTCTTATTTTTAACAGTGTATACACTTTTAACACGTATACATCACTGATATATTATATAGATATGTATATGATTATCTATATATCTATCTATATATATATATATATATATATATATATATATATATATATATATATATATATATATATATATATTGATTTTTTTGATTGAATGTTTATTTAGACACTTAAATAAATCATAAATGATTTCTCAAAGGTGTATATAATAGAATACAAATAATAAAAGTAGGTAAACAATAAATACCAATAATAATAATACAATAAAATAGAATAAGCCGTACGGAAATTAATTAATAAAATAATAATGACAAAAAATATTAATAATTCAGGTTACCACCTGAGATCAATTGTTGTATATATTTCATGAATGTTTTATGCGATTTTATGGATCTAATATAGGGCGGGAGTGAATTCCATAGCTTAGGACCAATATAACTCAGTGCCCGAGTATTCATTTTTGAGGGACGTAGAATAGGGGTAGATAGAAGGTGAGATGCATGGTTTCTAAGTGATGGAAGGGGAGCTCTTTGTACTAGAGTAGCAGAAATATATGAAGGGCAATTTGAAGAGTATATTGAGGAATGAACAATAGATAATATGCGATAAGCAGAGCGTTTGTTAAATGAGAACCATGGAGATATGTGTTGGTATGAGGAAGTAGAGGAATGATCACGAATACGTAGGTTATATGTTGTACGGATTGATGAACGAATAACTCGATTTAAGGGAGAGATAGATGATAATGGAATATTTATAAGGATTGAGGAACAGTAATCTATGCGTGAGAGTACAAGGGAATTAACTAGAGTTTTAGTAAGAGATACAGTAATTGATTTTCGTATTTTTCTAATTCTAAATAGATGATAATTTGCAGATTTAGTGATGGCAGTAATATGAGGAATGAAGGAAAGTGTAGATTCAAAAAGTACACCTAAGTTAGATGCAGTAGGAGAAGGAGATATTACAATATTATCAATAAGAAAAGGAGGGAAGTAAGTTGGTGATGGAGAAAGATTCAACAATGTAGTTTTGGAAGTATTAAGGAGAAGATTATTAGAAATAAGCCATTCTTTAATGTCATTAGCACAATTAGAGAGTTTATTATTGAGACCTGGTGATGAATTAGTTGGAAGAAACATATATAGTTGTATGTCATCTGCATAAAGATGGTAATATATATTTGGATATTTAGATATTATGGATGGTAATGGGTATAAATAAATTGAGAAAAGTGAAGGACCGAGTACTGATCCCTGGGGAACACCATATTTCATAGGAGAAGGGGAAGAAAAAGAATTATATATTTTTACACTGCTACTACGGTCAAATAGATATGAAGTAAACCATGAGAGGGCAAGGTCTCTAACTCCAAGCAGGTGTAGACGGGACAGTAGAATTTTGTGATCAAGCGTATCGAAAGCACGGGATATGTCCAGTATTACTAGTTGACAGCAGTTTTTAGTATTAAGGGTAGCAGTGATTACATCAATTACGTTTAGTAGTGCTGTTTCAGTGGAGTGTCCTCGGCGAAAGCCACTTTGTTGAGGAATATGGAGATTATTGGCGGTTAAATATGAGATTAGTTGACGAGAGACAACTCTTTCCAAAATTTTACTCACCAAAGGTAGCTGAGAAATTGGGCGATAATTGAGAAGTGAATCAGGATCGAGTGAAGGTTTTTTAAGAATGGGAGTTATTATTGCTTGTTTAAAAATTGAAGGGACAGTACCGGAATTTAGGGAATATGAGATGATGTTACAGATAGTTGGACATAGATAATCGGAGTAAAGTTTAAAAATAGATAGTGGAACAGGATCGGAGGGAGATATCGAAGAGGATGCATTTAGTAGTTTAGATATGAGAGATATATGTGGCGGACGAAAAAAACTTAAGAAAACAGATATAGGTGGGGTAACTATGATTGAAGGATAATTGGCAGTAAGGGTATGGTTATTGATCTTTATTATGATGGAGTCAATCTTATTAGAAAATGTTTTGGAGAAAAGACAGCTTAATTGTAATGGAGAAATGTTAATTATAGATGGTAGTAATGCTGGTTTTGGGGGAGATAACAACTTATTAGCTAGTCTGAAAAGTCGTCGGTTATCAGAAGCAAGATCATTTATAACCTGAGTGTAATAGCTAGATTTGGCATAGGAAATTGCTAACTTGTAGATCTTACGTTGCTCAATGAATGAAGCTCTAGAAGATGAAGATCTCAAGGATATGTATGTTCTTTCAGATTTACGAAGTGATCGTTTCAAGGACATGAGGTGGGAAGTAAACCATGTGGTATCAGGATGTAGAGTTACTGATATAGTTTTTGAAGGCGCATGTTTATCGAGAAGATGGGATAGTATGGAATTTAATACAACTGGAGAATAACAGTAGTCACCTAAAGCAGGATGTAAGTCAGCTAAGAATATCATGGAATTAATTTTCTTAATGGGTCTGTATGTAATACGTGTTTTCTGATTAAGAGTGATAGTAAAGTTAGTTTTGAATGAGATAAGGAAGTGATCGGAAAGTAGATCAAGCCTAGAAATATTACTCACCACGAGTTCAGAATGGAGAGAACTGGAGAATACAAGATCAATAATATTGCCATTTATATGAGTTGGGAAATTGACATGTTGTGATAGGGATAATGAATGTGTTAAATTAGTGAACATAATATGTGGATTTGAGGTAGCATTAAAATGATAGTTGAAATCACCAAGTATAATAGGGTGGTATGTGGGTGAACTAATGAGATCAGTAGCAAGATCGTTAAACTCACTTAGAAAGGAAGCGAATTCTGGTTTTGGCGGTCTATAAATGACAGTAATGGATATAGATTTGTGTTTTTGGGTGAATGATATGGTTAAGCAGTCAGAGTAGGAGAAGTTATGGGATATGGATATACATGGTAAAGGTAGAGAAGTTTTTACGAGGAAGCCAACCCCACCACAACGACCTGATAATCGTGGCGATAAGATTAATGTATAACCAAAATTGTGAAATAGGGCAAATATGTCGGAATCATCTTGAGAGATCCATGTTTCCGTTAAATCAATAATACTGAAATTGCACTTTTTAAGGAATGGCAATAAGAGTGAGGCATTGGAACGAAGAGAACGAATATTTATTAGGGCAATGTGTTCAGATAGTCATGCAGATTTAGTTAGAGAGGGTGTAGATATATGATTAGATTTTAGTGAATCAACAACTGGGACATTTGTGATGGTGGAATTATTTAAATCAATAGATGGAGTTGATATTACAGGAATATAAGGGGAGTTGGAATTTTCAGAAGGATTATTAGGTGTGGGGTCTGAATTAGTATTAATGGAGAGATTACTAAATGAGGGAACGGAAGATTTAAATTTAAGGTAGGAAGATTCCCAGTGAATAAGGAGAGTTGGAGGTATGGTAATAGGTGGAAGAGACCAGTCAATATAATTATATATAAGTCGTAATTCAAATGACTTTGTATATGTATTAAATATGGGTTTAGTATGTATAGGGGTTAGTTTTAATATATATGCATGATAAAGGATTTTACCTAATAAACGGGTTTTATAAGGTAGGGAATTTCGTATATATAGGTGTGAGAATCGGGGATTAAATTTAGTAGATCTAAATCTACTGAAAAACATGTCACAAAATGATTTACTAGAGAATTGGATGATTGCATTGTTATGTTTAAATTTGACTATAGAAATAGATATTTTAGGCAGTAGCGCATGTATAAGGATTGATGAAATGAATTCAGTATTCATATCAGAGGTCTTTAAATGTTCAATGACAAGTGAATTGTTACGAATGATATTATTTAGTTGACGTTTACGAGGTATATGAAGAGTATAGGGTGTGGTAGAATTAGGAGGTACATGGTGGACGATAGGAGCTTTAATAGGGATAGGAGAGGAAGATGATATAATAGCAGATGCATACGATTTATGATAAGGGAAAGGTGATGGGATATTAGCGGTTATGAAGGATGGGGGGAAAGTTTTAAGTTCCATAAGTTTGGGAATTCTTAATTGGGCAGGTATAGGAGGTCGGATGGGGGGATTATTACGATGTATAGGAGTAGGGGTAACTAGAGGAGAGGAGAATATAGTAGATGTATTTGATGAGTTGTTTAGGAGGCAAGAGGGACATGTAAATGTGAAATTAGGGGAAGAAAAAATGGCAAGGGCATATGATGGAGGGGGACTATTGATATGAGTCCAAGATTTGGATATAATTGATGCTGGGAAGAGGCATACATGGTGGTAGAATAATTTACACGATCTACATGGTAGGTCAGAGCTAGAAGCAGGTTCATTGCAATAATGACATACAACTGCCATTATATATACACTTGCTAGCTAATAGATGAACTCGAGTAACGTAATATATATAGGTATTATATAATAATGTAGTAAGCAGTGAAATGAAGTCGACTCCACGTATATGATAGATTCTCCGGTATGGTGGAAACTCTTCGTGCGGGTAGATTCTACGGATATGCGACCGATTCTTCAGTACAGGACCAGTACCTCGAAAGATTAAGGACAATGAGGGCAGCGAATAGAACACGTGAGTAGTTACATAACCTCAGTGAAAATGGGTAGTCCAGCTACCCGTGCATGAAGTCCTAGGGGATATCTCCAGGAACGTAGAACGTAGTGTACGATCTTGTATAGTGCACACTATACACAGTGTACACTATACGAAACACAATATGTGTAGTGTATAGGATTTAAATATATTTAATATATTATATATAATGTGCAGAATATTATTGATAAATTCTATAGAAATCAAATAATTGTGTATGAATAGAAATTGTTATGCTACATTTGTATGAATTAAAACACGTCTGGTCAGTTCGAATGCAAAAGTAAAAGTATATATTTGAATTTGATTAATTTATCGAATTTATAATTCTATTATCTTTGTGATTATTATTTAATTATTTTTTTAGGATTTTTATTTTGTTATAATAAAATGTAAACAAATACTAAATATAATTATATCTAAATAAGATATGATTATAATTTAAAGACAACTATTATGTATTTCAAACAAGTTGGATATTAATATTTAAATAGTATTAATATAATAGATAATATAAAAAAATAAATGAATACGTACTTATCTTTATAATAATAATACAATTAAAGGATATTTAAAAGCTAAGCAGTTATTAACACATCTATATATTGGTTGTATATATATATATATATATATATATATATGTATATATAATAACAATTATTAATGTATATCGTTCATATAGGATTATTCCTAACTCGTAAATCGGATAAAACTCATAAATAACTATTATAGGTGTGTGAATCTAGTTGAATTATTCAACATATATATATATATATATATATATATATATATATATATATAGAATATTATACCTATAGGTACCTATGTATACATATCGTATATGGTATAAATATATATATATATATATATATATATATATTGTTGGAGTGATTTATTGTAGAATGTGAAATATACATATATTTATATAATTTATATATTATATATAAATGTATATATATTTATATAATTTATATATTATATATAAATGTATATATATTTATATTATCTGCCTATAGGCAGAAAATTTAATAATTGACTTAAGATTATAATTTATATAATATAACATATGCAAAAACTAAAACTAGTTTCATTTTAACACCATATCACGTAGCGCGACCGATTAATTTTCAAACGCATAATTATATGATGATGATGATGATAGGTATTTATTTAGACACTCGAATAATATTATATTCTTGAGAGTGTGAGGAAGCACAAAAAACGATAAACGAGAACACAAAAATACGAGGTAAAAAAAAGAATGTTGATATTATAGAAGTGGGGGTTTAAACAATGGGGTTGTCAATGATAAATTTCTTTATTCTTTTTTTGAATATTGTTAAGGTCATATCTGTTTTTATTAAAGTTCCATAGATTCGAAGCCTTCCTGAAAAAAGTGTTTTTCCAAATTTGGTAAATTTGTAAAGTGGTTCTATAAGGAGGGGTGTAGAGGAGGATCGCAGTAGACGGTGTTATTACTATATATATATATATATATATATATATATATATATATATATATAAAGTCGTCAAATATTGGAGTGGGTTCAGTGATTATCAGTATTTTTGGTTGAAGAGTCAGTGTTTTATAGTTAATGTATTGAGTTGTAGTAAGTCAATTAAGTTATAGTCGCAGGTTGGTCACAGATGTAGTAATGTCATTAGTTTTTTAGTTGGTATATATCTAATGGTAAAGAATAATCTAGTAGATGGAAAAACAGTAGGACCTGATGGTGTTGCACCTGAAGCTTTTAAATACTGTAAATTTGACGATATCCTTCTAGAATATGCAAATAAAATTTTACTTGAAAAGCAAAAACCTATTCAATGGTCTACTTGTCAAATAATGCCAATACCAAAATCAGGTAATCTTAATAAAGTCGACAATTATAGAGGAATTGCTATATCTGTTATTGCTCTAAAAATAACTAATAAGATGATACTTAATAGAATTCAGCCAATTATAGATCCCCTTCTCCGGCATAACCAAAATGGTTTCCGTCCCAGAAGATCAACTACTACCCATATACTAGCACTGCGAAGATTAATAGAAGATATCAAAGAAAAGAATCTAAAAGCAATCATTACTTTTGTTGAATTTAAGAAAGCTTTCGATACTATAAATAGAAATAATATGTTCAAAATACTCTTGGCTTACGGAATTCCCACTATTATCGTAGAAGCAATAGAAACATTATACAAAGGAACCAAAGCGAAAGTACTAACACCTGATGGAGAAACAAAATCGTTTAATATAACTACTGGAGTTCTACAAGGCGATACGTTGGCCCCCTTTCTGTTTATAATAGTGCTTGACTATGCAATGCGAATGGCTGTGAAAGGAAAACAGTTAGATCTTGGTTTTGAACTAACTAGGAAACAGAGTCGTAGGGTACCAGCAAAAGTGATTACAGATCTAAGCTATGCAGATGATATTGCTTTAATATCACAAGATATTGAGCAGGCTCAAGAATTACTATCAAATGTAGAAACCCAAGCTTTAAAATTAGGTTTAAAAATAAACTCAAGAAAAACTGAAATAATGGCTTTTTCTCAAAGTGAACCAATAAATATCCACTCATTACTAAATGAAGATATTAAAGTAGTAAATAACTTTAAATACTTGGGTGCATGGATGAGTAGCTCATCAAAAGACTTTAGATCCGAAAGGCACTAGCTTGGCAGGCATGTCACAAGTTGAAAAAACTCTGGAATTCCAAGTTAAAAAGAAAACTAAAGATTAGGACTTTTCAAGCCACTATTGAAAGTATCCTACTATATGGCAGTGAGACTTGGACGATCGACAAATCACTTGAACGGAGAATAAATGGATGCTATACAAGGTTATTAAGAATGATTCTGAATGTATCATGGAGAGACCATATAACAAATGTTGAACTCTATAAAGAACTACCAAAAATTACCGATGTTATAACTACTCGTCGTCTGCGAATAGCAGGTCACTGCATCCGTCACGACGATGAAGTAGCTCATGATCTGATTTTATGGCAACCAACGTCTGGAAAAAGCAACAGAGGAAGAAAAGCTGTGACGTACATTGATAATTTAAAAAAGGATACTGGACTAGATGATGTGAATGGAATACGTAATGTTATGATGATTCGTGATGATTGGAAGAAAATTGTAAAGAAGGTTCGAACGGGAGTTCGACATAAGTAAGTAAGTAAGTAAGTAAGTAATATATCTATAGATGGTTTTTATAGATCTGTTAATAATACGGTATAGTTTAGTATATATATATATATATATATATATATATTAGGTTGGATTGAAATATAAAAATTTGAATTTTGAAATATGTCAATCAAAGTCTAGTATATAATATTGTATTCAAATATCATAAATAAAGAGTAATGTATGTATTTAAGGTTACTATAAATTATATTAATTTGTAATACAATTAAATGATTTTAGATTGTAATTTATAATATCGTATTCAAATGGCCATTTTAAGTCTAAATTATCATAAAATAATATGATTGGGAATTGTAGAAATCTTTGCAACATAAAGTAAACAATATTACTTAAATATTTAATTTCTATCCAAGGATTTCAATAGTAGGGGACGGAAGGGTATTATGGCCGATATTTGTATTACCTTACAAGAAACAAAATATATCATAATAATATTGGATATTATGATCCAATAAGTTGTATATACAATTATAATATGTTGTTCTAAATAATGGCTATCAACATTTACTCATTTAATTATGTGTATTCAAGTCATTTGATTTTTATTAAAAAGCAAATTTTCCGTATAAATAGAGATAAAATATACTAGTGCGGGTATTATGGTCGATAGTTCCGAAATAGCCACTAGGATCGCGTCATGTATTCAAATACGCACTATTTTTATAATTGGAAAATAAAATACATTTTATCAGATATCAAGATACATACGCACTTTTATAGTAAATATATTTATAAGTAATCGTTATCCCATTGGATTATACCCAATTTAGGAACACTTTTACCAAATGTACCCAGTGCGGGCGGCGATTATATAATAGGGGAGGAGCAATAGCATACGCAATTTCTGCTGGCACAAATTAAACCCGCGCATTAAAATTATGAATCATATATGAATTCATATTTATAAATAGAAAATATAGGATATAAATCCTTGATTATAGTATAGTGTATATCCTATATATTATACATAATGTATATGCTAATATATATGTATATATTATAAGTACATACGATTTAAATATAGTATATATGTATGTATGTATGTATGTGTGTGTGCATGTATGTGTGTATGTGGTATGTATTATTTATAAATAATATTATATATATTTATATATTATTGATATTATTAATAATATATTATTATATATATATATATATATATATATATATATATATATTCTACTAAATAATATATACATACATACACACTTACATACATACATATATACTATATTTATATCGTATGTACTTTTAATATATATAATATTATATATATATATATATTTATATATATATATATATAGTATTATTTAGTAGAATATATATATAATAATATATTATTAATAATATCAATACTATATATAGAGATATATAAATATATATATATATATATATATATATATATATATATAAATATATATATATTATTATTATTATTATTATCAGATTTGGTTTTAACAACCGGGTAATTGTAGAAGCAGAGCTTATCGAGACAATTACCCTTTATTATTTTGACAAGTCCTAAAAAAGTACAATTATAATTGGAATAATAAATTCCTGAAAAAAATAATAAACTATATATAACATAATGTTATATCTAAGTTGACTTCCTGTTTACACTAAATCTAATTATGAATAATATCAAATAATTGTACTTATGAAGGACTTGAAAAAATTATCAAAAATCATCATATAATATATAAAAATAAACAAAATAAACATTAAGAAAACTAAAACGACTAAAAAACTAAAAACAGACAAGAAAGGTTAAGAAGAGTAAATATATGAAAATTTAATATAAAGAATAATAAATATATGTTTGGCAAATATTCAAAAATAAATTTATAAATTATCTACACAAAGTAAAAAATATTTAGATAGTTTTCATAAGTCGAAGAGTAGTTATAGTATAAAATATGGAAAAAAGAAGAAATTAATGTAAAAATGTAAAATGTAAAAGTCTGAGTAAAGATAAAATGTATTAAAAATAGTATATAATATTATATAAAAGCGTAATTATAGTATAAAATATGGATAAAAAGGAGAAATCAATGTAAAAGTCTGTGTAAAGATAAAATTTATTAAAAATAGTAAACTTATTAAAAATTAAAAAAATGTTAAAATATAATTTGAAGTAGAAAAATAATAGTAGATTAAAAAATCACAAGGTTAAAAAATAATTAAAAATATTATTACTGAAAAGGGAAATAGATACTAATTTTCTTTTATCAATATTTAATTCATTCCAAAGTCTTGGTCCATATGACGTTAAAGAATTATTCATATATTTATATTTATTATAAGGTTGAATGAAATCAAAAGTACTTCTTGTATTAATTTTTTTTTAGTTATTCTTTTATAATGTTTATAAATACTTGGACTACAAGTTTTATAATATATTCTATGCATAAATATTAGTGTTTTATATTTACACAAATCAAAGATATTTAATAACTTATGATCAATAAATAATTTTTTTGAACTAAAATCTATAGGTTTAGAAAAAACTAATTTTAATACTTTTTTTTGTATAACATAAATACAGTCTATATTAGATTTATATGTATGCCCCCAAATTTCTAAACAATAAATTAAATGGGGATAAAAAAGTGCATAATAAAGTGTAATCATAGCTGATTCATTAAGGCAGAAAGATACATTTTTTATGATCCAATATATTTTTAATAATTTATTCTTTAGAAATTGAAAATGAGATTTCCAGTTCAATGAATTATCAATGATTAGTCCAAGGAACTTTGTTTCAGATACTTGAACTAGAAGCTCATTTTCAATTTCTATTTCAAATTCTATATCATTTCTAAATGACATGCAGTGAGTTTTATCAATGTTAATTGTCAACTTATTTGATTTTACCCATAACATTATTTCATTAATTGTCAGCTGTAATTTAACTTTTAGTTTGTTGGCTGAACAATCACTAATTATAATATTGGTGTCATCAGCAAATAGTATAAAAGTATTATTAATAGAGCAGGTCGGCATGTCATTAATAAATATAAGAAAAAGAAGCGGCCCAAGAATAGAACCTTGGGGGACACCGATATCTATATTAATAGTAGTAGACATACAGTTATTATAATTTGTAAATTGACTTCTGTCTTTAAGATATGATGATAACCATGATAGAGGTAATCCTCTTATACCGTAAAAGTCAAGCTTTTTTAAGAGTATTTCATGGTTGACTGTGTCAAATGCTTTTTTTAAGTCAATGAATAGGCCAACACAGTATTTATTGGAGATCAGAGAATCAATAATAGCTTTTTGAAGGGTTTCTATAGCATGGAGGGTACTGAGGCCTTTCCTGAACCCAAATTGTGAACTACTAATTATGTTATGAAAATCACAGAAAGAAAGTAATCTTGAAAAAAACAATTTTTCTAAGATTTTCGAGAATTGAATATTCAAACATATGGGTCTATAATTATTAAAGTCATTTTTATTACCTGATTTATAGATGGGAATAACTTTGGATTTTTTAAACAAATTTGGAAAAGTGCCTGTTGAAAAAGAAAGATTAAAAATATATGTTAAAGGTTCAGCTATAGTGGATGAGATTAATTTTACGAGTTTCATAGATATATCAAGTTCATCCTTAGATATTTTTGGAGAAAAATTATCAATAGTTTTAATGACCTCACTACATGTAATTGGAGATAAAAATAATGAATAATAATTACTATTTTTAAGGTAGTCGTTGAACGATGTATTAGGTGAACAAATGTTCTTAGCTAGTTTACTACCACCTTGTATAAATATATATATATATATATATATATATATATAATAGTATATATATGTCATCTAGAATGACAAATTTAGAATTGTCAACATAAATTAAGGATTATATAAAGGAATTATTTGAAGGTAATATTAAACAGATTTTAGAAAATAATACTGAAACAATAATTAAACTTAATGAAAAAATTGATGAATTAATCATAAAAATAGATAATATAGATAAAAAAAATAATAATAACAATACCACATATGCAGATATTACATCTAAACAATTACTTAATATTGAAAGTACTATTAAAAAGACAATCAATAAAAATATTTCAGAAATTAATGGTGATAATTTAAAAAATAAATCAATAATAATATATAATGCTAATGAAAGTGACTTCGCAGATAATAAAATTAAATATGATACTGAATTAAAACTTGTAAATAATATAATTAAGACTATTACAGATTATTCTATATGTAATAATGTAATTAAGTTCCATAGATTAGGAAAACGAAATGATGAAAAGATACAAAATAATAAAATTAGACCTATAAAAGTAATTTTTAAAAATGAAACTGATAAAATTAATATAATCAAACATGCATTTAAATTAAAAGATTCTGAATTTAATAAAGTTGGAATAACACATGAATTTTCTATAGATCAACTTATTATTCAATCAGACCTTATAAAAAAGGCAAAAAGTAATTCAACTGATGATGTTAAATATAAAGTAATATTTTTAAATAATTCCTTTAAAACAATATCTATAGTATCTGAATCACAACAGTATGATGAATAATACAATTCAAAACACAGATTATTATACTATTAAGGAATATAATAATATACATAATACGTTAAATATAACTATATTGATGCTAAACATTAGAAGTTTCAATAACAATATCAATACATTTAATATATTTTTGGATACATTAGTCAGTAAACCAGATATAATAGTACTAACTGAAACATGGCTAACTGATACTGATGATCCTTTAATATATCTAACAGATTACAAAATGTATAAAACAAATCGTATACTAAAAATTAAAAAAAAAGGTGGAGGAGTTGCAATTTTTGCTCACATAAATTTAGATTGTTTATATATAGAAGACTTATCAACAGCAATTGATGATGACTTAGAAATAATCAGTATACAATTAAATTTAAAATTTAAATATAAACCTATAATAATCACAGGGTTGTATAAAGCTCCAAATATTAATAGAACTATCTTTAATGATTTCTTTTATAATTTGTTTTTAAAATATATTAATTCTGAAATTTTTATTTGTGGTGATTTTAATATTGATTTTTTAGATGTTTTTAATCCATTCACAATTGATTTTAATAATACTATTTCACAATTAGGCCTAAATAATTTAATAAAAATACCAACTAGATTATCAACTTATAAGAATTCATTAATAGATAACATATTAACAAATAGTAATTCAATTTTATTGAATGGTGTTATTAATACAGATATATCTGATCATTCTGTTGTATTTACTACTTTGAATATAAAAAATAACTATACTAAAAGTTGTGACTATGTATATATCAGAAATATGCATAATATTAATGCATTAGTAAATACATTATCGATTTATAAATGGGACCATTTTTACACAATTACAGATCCTTCTATATTTTATGATGAATTAGTAATAAAATTAAATGAAATGTTTAATAAATTTTGTCCCATATCTAGAAAAAAAATAAATAAAAATAGCATTAACAATCCATGGCTTACAAGTAAATTGAAAAATGCAATAAGAAAAAAAAATAAATTATTTAACACATATAAAACTAAAAACTGCCCTATCATATTTATTAAATATAAAAAACTAAAAAATAAAATTAATAAAAATATAAAATATGAAAAAAATAAATATTACTCAAATATTTTTTCAAATTGTAATCAAAAAGAAAATTGGACACATTTGAACACTATAATTAATCAAAATGTTGATGAATTACCCAAAATACTTAAATATGAAGGAAAAGAAATTATAAATATAAAAGATCAATGTGAACATTTTAATAATTATTTTTCAAATGTGGGTTTTAAAATAAATGAAAGTTTTTTAAATAAAAATATGACTAATGATAATTTGATTAATGATAATATGACTAGTGATAATATGACTAATGATAATATAACTAATGATAATGATTTTAGATATTTTTTAAACTCTATTGAGAACAGTTTTTATTTTTTACCTATTACTGATAAGGAAATAATTAATATTACACTTAATATGAAATCTAAATCATCCAAAGATATAAATAACTGGGACATGAAATTAATCAAGCTTTTAATAAATTCTATTGCTAAACCATTAGAATATTTATTTAATTTATGCTTGGCTAATTCTGAATTTCCTGATAATATGAAAATTTCTATCATTAAACCAGTATTTAAAGCAAATGATAAAAAACAGATAATCAACTATAGACCCATTTCATTACTACCGCAAATTAGTAAAATCTTCGAAAAAATAATTTATAATTGAATGATGGACTTTATATATAAAAATAAAATAATTAATGATAACCAATATGGATTTGTAGAAAAATCCAATACTACCCTTTCACATTTTAACTTACAACATTTTTTATTTACTAAACATAGTTTAAATAAAAAAATTGCTACGCTATTTTTAGACCTTAAAAAAGCGTTCGATGTTGTAGACCACGACATTTTATTAAAAAAAATTAGAATACTGTGGTTTTAGGGGTCATGTAAATGTGTTTTTAAAAAATTATTTATTAGATAGAAAAGTTAAAACTCGAATAAATAATACTGTATCATCTGTTAGAAATGTACGTTTTGGTGTTCCTCAGGGATCAGTATTAGGTCCATTATTTTTTATTATATTTATTAATGACATATCAAATATATTTAATAATGATGATAATATAAATTTAAATATATATGCAGATGACACATCACTCTCTATATTTGCAAATTCAAATGAAGAATTGAGTAGTAATATGCAATTATATTTAGATAGATTATGTCATTGGTTTAATATAAATTAATTAAAATTGAATATTGAAAAAACTAAAATACTTCCTTATTTTAATACAAAAATTATAAATAATATAAATTTAAATAATGTGAACATAGAAATAGTAGATAGATATACGTTTTTAGGTATTATATTAGATAGTAATTTAACATATTCGTTTCATATTATAAATTTGTGTAATAAATTATCAAAAATTGTATATCTTTTTCGGAAGCTAAAATTTCTTAACCTACGAAATTTAATTATATTATATAATTCACTATTTTTATCAAATATGTCATATGGAATAGAAATATGGGGTAATGTTTATGAAGATAGATTAAAAAAACTAGTATTAATACAAAAAAAAACAATTCGAATTATCAATAAAAATATGATAGACAAGTCTCAATTACCTCTGATTCGTTTATCACACACTAATAATATGTTTAAATATAATTCTATTTTAAAATTGAATGAACTCATAACTTTTAGAATAATATTATTTTTATATAACCTTTTACATAATAACTATAACATTAATCTAGATACATTTTTTATTTATAATAAAGACAAAACAAGATTTATTTTACTATTAATGAAAACAACGAAATTTCAAAACACAATTTTTTTTAAAGGCCCAAAATACTATAATAATATAATGAGTAATAATATATTAAAATCTGAAAATATACATAATATACACAAATTAAAAAAAGTATTAAAGAATTACTTTTTAAATAAATATTAGTTTTTATATTTTAGCATTTTAATCATTTTTAATATTTTTAATCTTCGTCAATTTTTAAAATTTTTATATTTAAAACTTCTTGGGTCATTTTTATGTTATTATATTTTTATCATTTTTTATTATTTTATTCGCACTTTGTTGTTATATAATTGTTTGCACAAGTTTTAAACATACTTTATTTTAATTTGTATATACTAAACCATTTGAATCATTTTATGTTATTACATTTCAATAATTTTTTATTCGCACTTTTTGTTTTATATTTGTTTGCACAAGTTTTAACACATTTTATTTTATTAGTTTATTTAATGGATTGATGAAACATGATGAAATACGCTGAGGGACATTATTTTTATTATTATTATTATTCTCTTTATATATATTTCTTTACTCTTATTATATTGAATTCTAGTACACAAGTCTTATTATTATTGTATAAATGTCCCAAAGCTATTATATTCATATACTATGGAGGTATCGACTTAATAAAGCTAATTATAGCTTTCAATGATCCTCCTTAGAAAATTGTCTATAAACTGATTTCATTCATATATATATATATATATATATATATATATATATAAATATATATATATATATATATATATTATAGATATTATTAATAATATCAATACTATATATAGAGATATATAAATATATATATATATATATATATATATATATATATAATAGTATATATATATTATATATATAATATATATACTATTATATATATATATATATATATATATATATATATATATATATATATATATATAATAGTATATATATATTATATATATAATATATATACTATTATATATATATATATATATATATATATATATATATATATATATATTTATATATCTCTATATATAGTATATAGATAATATATATTACTTAATATAAATTACTTACTTACTTATATAATATACGTTATATATATACTTATATATACGTTGTATATATATAATATATATATACTATTATATATATATTTATATATCTCTATATATAGTATTGATATTATTAATAATATATTATTATATATATATATATATATATATATATATATATATTCTACTAAATAATACATACATACATACAACATACATGCGCACACACACACGTAAATATACATATAATACACAATTAATTATATATATATAATATATTATATATATCTTAAATGTTATATAGTATATGTTGAACCTAAAATAATTTTAAAATAATGATTTATTAAAAACTAATGATATATTAAATCACGCCCCTAATCACAGAAATATATTATTTAATTCATTTCAATGATTTCACGCACTGCGTTCCTAAAAAATGTTCCTAAATTGGGTAAGCACGATCCCATTTAGTCTTAATTATATTCAGCTACACATTTATGTTTTAATTAATTAGTTTAATATGTCTCACATTATTAATGCAAATGTAAGCCGATTAATTTGAACGAAATGGCAAATAAAAATTGTATTGATTCAATACATCGATTCAATATTGAAAATGAAATGGCAGGAATATATTGGTTACGGGGCTTCAGGAATATATATCATTGTCTCACTCTTAGAACTCCGGAACAAACATCAGGTAATATATTTTAATATATATATAGTATTGTATATGATTATGTGATATGAAATATTAATACAGTGTCATACTTATAATGTGTACCATTATTGTAGTATACATGACAATTAGTATACTAATCGTAATATACTATAGTATATAAATATAAAATTTAAAATGTGTACTATAAAAATATATGGAATTAAATTATTTAACTATATAAAGATATATATATATATATATATATATAACTGCCTGTGTGGCTCAGTTAGCTAATGCGTCATACACACAAGCAGTATAATATAGGACATGGATACGAGCCCCATCCGGACCATAAAAATAGGTCTTACAATATTATTTGGAAGTGATATTATATAATTGTGTATTAATAAATGATAGGCTCTCATTAAAACCATGGATGACTTAACATGAGAGGGGCTTCGAAGGGACATTAGAGCCATATAATATATATTATATATGGCATATATAATATATGATATATAGGCTATATAATATAGCTATAAATGTAAATGATGAAAGGACTCCACAAAATAAAAATAACAATAGCAATAAAAATATATATATATTGTTATTGTTATTATTATTTTTATTTGGTGGAGTCCTTTCATCCCATCCAGGAACTTAGATGAAGTTTTCACTTATAACCATATATGGCTCTAATGTCCCTTCGAAGCCGCTCTCATGTTAAGGCATCCATGGTTTTAACGAGAGCCGATCATTTATTTATACACAATTATATAAGATCACTTCTAAATAATATTTTAAGACCCATTTATAAAATTAATGAATGGTCCGGACGAGGGTCGAACCCGTGTCCTACTGCTTGTGTGTCCGACGGACACACAAGTTGTTTCTGACGGACACTGTCCGTCATGACGCCTTAGCCACCGAGCCATGTGTGCACACAAGCAGTTTAGTATATATAGTATATATATATATATATATATATATATATACTATATATGTATATACTATATACTATATATGTATATAGCTATATAATATAATACATAGTATATATGTTATTAATTCTATATACATATATGTTGTTGATTATGTTGTTGATAATATGTTGTTGATTATACAACTTAAGTTATACAGTATAACATATTAACATTGCACATATTTATACATTAATATATAATAATTGAATATATACATTTAATTAAAATCATTAGTAACATTTTAATATTTTATATATAATAATAATTTATTATAAACGGATTTATAATTATATTAACATATTACTGTACAATATATAATTTGCATTATTCTCAAATTAATAATTTAGTCAACGTGCTTTAATCGAATCTTACTTTATCGAGTAGTAAAATCGGTATATTACTATACTATATATTTTAAACTAATCATCTATAGATGATATACATATATGATATCTATATATATATATGATATATATATATATATATATATATATATATATATATATATATATATATATCAATTTATCAACTTACAATATTAATTAATATTATAGGAAAAATACAACCTTAGGAAAAAGAAAGGGCTATACCGCAATAATTACATCATCTCCATATAAACAACATTTGGAGCAGACACCGGCAAAAAAGAAATGTGTGAGAAAGAATTTATCAAAATCAATTAAGAAAATAATAATAATAAAAAATATATATAATTTCATAATATGCGATGAAATTATAAACGATTATATATATATATATATTAATATATACAGTGTTATTCATGTACACATTGGTGTTATGATTTATGTGTTGATATTATCAACTTGATATCATCGGTATAAAGAAATATCGATTTATTTCTTTATATCGATGCTTGATATAGATACATTTAAAATATGCGATATATGCATATAAATTAATAAAGTATATACATTTTATTTTCTATTTCATTATATATCTTGTGAATATAATATATTATTATTTATGTAATTAACCATATACCTTAATTCAATTAAGCAATTATCATTTATATAATATCGTGAGATAATATTATTGTATTAAAATATCTGGGTTATAGTTTATTTTATTGAGATAATTATCTATAACTTTAATTATATTAAAATTTAATTTAAAATTATATATTTATATACTTTTTAAATGCTTTTTAAATAATTTTGAAATTTTAAATATATACGAGTATATTAAACTAAATAAAACCCTATCCATGTTATAAACATTATTGAAATATCATAATACATATAGGATTTCACTAAATAAATGTGAAGTGTATAATTTATAAACATATTCATAGATTTATAAATAATATTATAACATTCCAGAATCGTAAATTATTATACAAATATGGTTATTTTTTTTAAACAAATCCATTTAACTTTAATAAAGTTATATCATATTATAAAAAGATATATAAATGTTAGGTTTGAAAAATCCAACATTATTTTAAAATATCTGAATTAACTATAGTTTATATAAAGATAATATAATTTATTAAATTATTTATCATCATTTTATATTTATTTCTAGTGAATATTTATGAATATATATAAATATATTTATAAATATATATTACATATCATTAATTTAGAATAATTTAATAACACCAAGGCATTGCTATAGTCTTAAATTTAACTACTTACAACATATAGTTTTTATATAGATTATTAAAATTAAATATAAAAATATATTGTTATACTTTTAACATACATATCATTATTTTATTATGTTTAATAAATTAAATAAAAATCAGATAAATTGGATAAAAATAACTAATTTAAACATTTATATTATATATACATTTATATTAGGATTCTTAACAATACTATAAATAAGGGTAATTAGTAATACTATCTTTAATATTTATATATATATATAATACAATATATGGTTTATTATCGTGTTATCAATATTGATAGCTAGGAATTATGATGTCGATATATAAATATGATTTACTAAATGGGGATATATAAAATATACTATATATTATAAACCAATTATTTTATAAACTAATAGGTAGTATATATTTATAATACCTATATATATGATTTTAACTATTATGTACATAGTGTGTATATTTTTACAATCTAAATATAGTCTATAATGTATTAATATATACTATATATAGTAGGATCAAAGATTTTCCGAAGGGGTAAATGTTGTGCTTCGCAAAATCTTTGGTAGGATAGTATAGATATATTATAAAGTATATACACAGGTGTATATATATACACTTATAATAATGATACATTGTATATTATGATATTTGTTGTGGTATAATGTACATTTTACATGTATTTAAATAGGAACATATAACCATATGGTCATGAAAAGGACATATGTTCTTGATATAACTACTATCATGGTATATTGAAAATAATTAATATTTAGGCAGCGCGTTTTATATCGACAACCGCAATCATATCATAAATATATGTCAGTGATTTTATAAAGAATTTATCTAAATATACTATTTTTATGATACGCTTACACATTGAAATTATATCGATGCTGATTGGTTATTAATCGGCCATAATACCCACCACGCATAGGCCACAATAGCCGCATCGCACTCGTTGGTTTAAATAACAGATTACTATGTCATTATGTTATTATTGAATATTGTTATAAATGTAATCTGATATATTATTTATTACCTTAACTGAATATATTAAAAATACATAATTTTATTCAATAACTTGCCTATAAAATAAGGTAAACCTTACGTTTTTTTTCGATAAAAATTACGATTATTTGATTTTATTCTCTAAGCGAAAATCAATAATTAATATTGATATAAATAAAAAATGATGTACACTATCATTCTTAGAATTCAATTATCTACATTTTTCGTATATATCATTTTTTGATAACTGTAGTAATATATTATAGGCTGTCACTTTGTAGCTGCCTATTCGGGTATGACGCTAAGCCACACCCATTATATGTATCTTTAGATGATACATCCATTCTGGTCCTGGATATCAACTAGGTTAGTTATACTCATAATAGGCAGTTATTACATGGTGACAGCGGGCTTAATTAAGAACCCTATAACATATATCATATAAATCAGTGTATTTATAACATTTATAACATATTATATATAAATTAGCTATATTAAATATTAATATAAATCAGTGAATTATTATTAATATTATATATTATTACATAGTATTGTGTTATTATTATATACTATATAATATAGTATATTTATATATATATATATTATACCTTAGATATAGTATACCATATAAAGTGGTAGGAAAAGTAATATATATATATAAATATATATATTTAGAGAATAAATTTATACATATTAAAAGTATAAATATTTAGTATATATATCAGATTTTATAAATCAGTGGATTTATTTATTTCTATAGAAAACCTAGATACTTTATAAATCAGTGAATTTATTTATTTCTATAGAAAACCTAGATATTTTATAAATCAGTGAATTTATTTATTTCTATAAAAAAAAAAAAAAAAAAAAAACTAGATATTTTATAAATTAGTGAATTTATTTATTTCTATAGAAACCTAGATATATCTAGGTATAAAATATATTTTATAAATTAGTGAATTTATTTAATATATAGAACATCTAGATATTTTTTAAATTAGTGATTATATTATATATATATGTAGTTTATATTTAGTTATTACATATTATTACATATTCTGTAGTATAATATAATATGATTATATTATATTCCTATATAATTACATACGGAGAATATTAGTAAAAATTAATATTATAATTATTATATTTTATATTGCGAATTATTATAATTATTATATATTATATTGCGAATTATTATAATTATTATATATTATATTGTGATTATTATTGTTAATTATTGTAAGGAGAGATGTCAGAGTACAGAATACCCGAGAAATTAAATACAGATAATACCAGTGCTATAGAATGGAAGAGATGGATTCAAGCCTTTGAAATATATGAATGTGCAGCAGAGCTGGAAGAAAAGAAGGATAAAGTCAAGGTAGCAATATTCCTAAATATTATAGGTCCAGACGGAGTAGAAATATTTAACTCATTTAAAGAATAAACCTTTGAAAGAACGGAAAATGAAAAAAAGATAACTATAAAAGGCAAAGAAGATCTAGAATGGATCAAGAATAAGTTTGAAAGTTATTTCACACCAAAGAAAAATACAACATACGAGAGATATGTTTTTTTCAAAAGAGATCAAACCGAAGGAGAATCAATAGAATTATATTATTCGGAACTGAAGAATTTGGCAAAAACATGCGAATTCCAGGATCTGAAAGATTCCCTCATTAAGGACAGATTAATAATAGGAATGACAGATGAAAATCTAAGGCAAAGATTTTTGCAAGAGGCTGCTCAGTATGAGTTAACCGCAGAAAAGATTGTAGAAACAGTTAAAATAAAAGAAACTAGTATATTACAAGTTAAGGCGATTAATCACGATGCTAAGGAAAGTATAGATTACATCAAAGATAAAACGAGAAAATACAAGAAATTCGAAAATAAAAAGAAAACGCACAACATCGAAACGAAAAATAACAAGAAGTGTGGAAGATGTAATTTAGAGCATCCACCAAAACAATGTAGAGCGTATAATCAAAAATGTATGAAATGTAAGAAAATTGGACATTGGGCAATATGTTGTAAAAACAATTGCAGAGAAACGAATGAAATTATAAAGGAACACATAAAGTTCCTAGGCGAAATAAAGGAAAGTATAAATCAAAAAGAGGAAGATTGGACAAGAAGAGTAGGACTTCAAATAGGAAGTTACCAAGAACAAGTATCTTTAAAAATAGATACAGGTGCTAGAGTTACAGTGATACCGTTTAGCAAATCTTTACCCCAGATGAGACAATCGACAACAATTCTTAAAGGTCCTAATAATACTCATATAGAAGTTATAGGATGTTTTGAATCGATTGTCACCTATAAAGGAAAATCAATGAAATAAGAGATATTTATACTAGAAAAACAAACTGTAGGGCTATTATCCAGAAGATTATCAGTAGGACTTGGAATAGTAAAACTAATTGATGAAATCGATAATAGACTTTTTGAAGGTTTAGGAAGCTTAGAATATACATATAAGATAGAGATGAACGATAATATTAAACCAACTTCTATATATGTACCAAGACCAGTACCCATACACCAACAAGAAAAAGTTAAGGAAGAACTAGATATGATGATGAGTTTAAACGTCATAGAAGAAGCCAATAGTCCAACAGATTGGTGTAGCCCAATGGTAGTGGCCATCAAGGGAAACGGGAAGATTCGTATATGCACCGATATGACGAAATTCAACAAAACTGTAAAGAGGGAAGTATATCCGATGGAAACAGTTGAAAGTAGCTTAGCCAAGATTAAGGGCAAAATATTCAGTAAGCTAGACGCAAACTCAGGGTTTTGGCAAATACCCTTAGAGGAAAGCTCACAGAAATTGACAACATTCTTAACGCCATGGGGACGGTGTTATTATAAAAAACTACCTTTTGGACTTACATCAGCCCCTGAAATTTTCTGTAGAGAGATGGACAGAATTCTAAAAGATTGCAAAGGAGTGGTGATACACATGGACGATGTACTAGTTATGGGTGAAAATAAAGAAGAACATGATACAAGACTAGATGCAGTATTGAATAAAATAAGTAAAGCAGGAATTACATTAAACAGAGAGAAATGTTCATTTGGTTCTATAAAAGTAGAATTTTTAGGATTTAAAATCAGTGGGGATGGGATATAAGCTGGAGAAAAAATTCAAGGAATTAGAGATTTTCCAGTGCCAGATTGTGTAAAAGCAGTAAGAAGTTTCCTGGGATTGATTAACCAATATTCAAGATTTAATCATGAAATAGCTACCGTCAGTGAACCAATCAGAGAGCTATTGAAAAAAGATATTGGATGGTTTTGGGATAGAGATCAAGAAATTAGTTTTGAGAAACTAAAAAAAATGTTTAATGAACCTCCTATATTAGCGCACTTCGACCCAAAGAAAAAAACTATGATTAGACAGATGCTTGTAATCAAGGAATCGGGGCTGTTCTTTCCCAAATTGATTCGGAAGGAAACAGAAGAATGATTGGATCCGCTAGTAGATCCTTAACCAGTGCTGAAAAGAATTATTCAGTGATTGAAAAAGAAGCTTTAGGAGTCGTTTGGGTTCTCGAGAAGTTTAACTATTATATTTGTGGAGCACCTATAGTTGTAGAGACTGACCACAAACCTTTGATTACCCTGTTAGGATGGAAAGAAGTAGAAAAGATCCCTATAAGGATACAAAGATTTAGAATACGTTTGATGAGATATTCGGTAGAAATGGTATATATACCTGGAAAATTAAATATTGGAGCTGATGCTTTATCAAGATATCCTTCTAAGACGACAAGTACTTCTAATATACTTGAAATTGAAGTAAATCAACTAGTAGAATCTACTTTTGTTCCTGGTGAGTCAGTAAAACTCAATAAAATAAGAAAAATCCAAGAGGATGACGTAATAATAAAAGAAGTTATTAGTAAAATATGTAATGGATGGTCGTATAAAGACCGTAAGAATATTGATCTAAGCAAGTATTATGAAAATACTGCAAACTTAAGCATGATGAAAGGGTGTCTAACCTACCAGAATAGGTTAGTCATCCCTAGAACATATCAGCAAGTCATTTTAAGTGAACTACATGTAGGACACCAAGGTATATCAAAATGTCAAGCAAGAGCACGAGAATGTGTGTGGTGGTTTGGGATTAGTAGAGATGTAGAAAGAATGGTAAGAAACTGTAGAACTTGTTTAATGAATAGTAGGACAACAAGAGAACCTATGAAAATAATACCTGTACCAAAGAAAGCTTGGGAGATTGTTGGAACTGATATTTATACCTTTAAAGATAAGAAATATCTAATAATAGTAGACTATTACTCGAGATATATTGAAACTATGTTGCTGAAGAATGAACTATCAGAAACAGTTATTCTATCAATGAAATCTATATTTTCAAGACATGGAATACCAGAGACTGTCGTTTCTGATAACGGAAGATAGTTTTCCAGCAAAGAATTTTAAGAATTCTCCCAAAGTTACAGTTTTCAACATATTACGTCATCACCCAAGCACCCTCAAGGAAATTCAGTTGCAGAAAGGGGAGTTCAAACAATAAAGAATATATTAAGTAAAGAAGATGATCCATACTTAGGATTATTGGCTTATAGAAGCACACCTTTAAGCTTTGGAATATCGCCTGCTGAATTATTAATGGGGAGAAGACTGAATACAACGGTACCTGAGATACCGAAAGGATTAAGAAGAATTAATCAACCGAAATTTATTAAATTTAATAAAGAAAATAAAGAAAACAATAAGAAATACCGAGACAATAAGTATACTATAGAAAAGAGAGAACTAGAGAACAACGAAGAAGTATTTGTTAAAGATCTACGGAAAGTAGCCAAAATAGCATATAGATCTCCAGAGAGTGATCGATCATATGTCTTAGATACCGACAAAAGGTTTATAAGACGTAATAGACAAATGATTATACCATTAAAGAATACCTCTTACGTAACTCGGTCAGGAAGAATTTTAAAACCACCTGATCGATTAATAGAGATTAACTAAGATACGGGAAGAGGGTGGTGGGTATATTATTTATGTGTTGTTCATTATTTAGTTCATTATTATTATTATTATTATTATTTTAGTTAAATATAATCATCAAGGTATTCGAATATTATTAATCTTAAGAAGGGATATGTAGTAATATATTATAGGCTGTCACTTTGTAGCTGCCTATTCGGGTATGACGCTAAGCCACACCCATTATATGTATCTTTAGATGATACATACATTCTGGTCCTGGATATCAACTAGGTTAGTTATACTCATAATAGGCAGTTATTACAATAACTATAATGGTTCTTGAAATATCGTTATCGGCCACAATACCCGCATCGGCCACAATACCCTTCCGTCCCCTACGTTGTTTGTTTTGATAATAATACGGTTTGTATAGCTTATATTTTATATATTTGAAGTCTAAATATTATATATTACACATTTGATATATTACACGTAATTAAATATATTAGTAAATTAACAAATGTCATTAAAATTCAATAAATAACGATTATTTATTAAAATTATGATAATTTTATCTATTATAATTATTATCTAATCATTGATTAGTAATAATTACTGTAATTCATTATGTCATAAGTATTATGACATAATTAATTATTAATTCACCAATATAATGTAGACCTATTATTATAACTTGAATTTAAAATTGTTTTTATTAAATTTAATTAATTTAATGAAATTTAAAATTACATAGTTAAATAAATTAAAATATACAATATTATATACTAAGTATAATACTTACACCATAAAATAATTTTCCATATTAAATAATATTTAAATAATTAAAATATGATATTTATTAAACAATATGATATATTATAATTATATTTATTTAACTATCTGTTAATTATAATTACATTATGCTTATTTAATATACAATATATAATATAGTATATTATATGGTATATACATGTAGAGCTGCCTCCACACCAACTATATAACAATATTATCTAGCAGATATTTCGCCACGGATATCCACAAAAATTATTTTATTTAATAATATCATCTATTTAATTAATGTATAGTAATATAACTATATAATATTATAATACAAATATAATGATATACTACAAAATACAATATATCATAATATATAATATAATATTTTAGATATATACACTTAATAATATTATTTTTTACAATATATCATAGAGTATATTATATAGTATATACATGTAGAGATGCCATCATACCAACTATATAGCAATATTATCTAGCAGATATTTCGCCACGGATATCCACAATAATGAATTTATTTTATATATATCATCTATTTAATTAATTTAATTTATAGTGAATATAACAATATAATATTATAATAACAATATAATGATATACTATAAATACAATATATCATAATAATATATAATATAATATTGTAGATATATACACTTAATAATATTATTTTCTATCACTAGCATATTTACAATAAAAGTACGTAATATTGTCAAATCCATTATCTGTTCTAAATAAAAAAAATTAGCCTATACACATTCTCGCTAATATCCGAATAATATCGTGAAATATCTTCCAGATAATCTGACTACTTCTTGGTGTGAACTAGTTAAATAATAATAGTATATCTATACAATTATTATATTTGTATACACGTTATTACTCTTCCATTTATTAAATTATATATGTTTAATGATATGTATATACACAATATAAATTATTTAACTCGCTAGACCAACTTTTATTTGGTCAAGGTACAGCCAAGTCAAATTAATTAACGGATCCACCTAAGCACTCATATTTTTCTCGGAATAAAGTTGAATAATGGAACACTCACAAAATATATAACAATATTTCGACACACCCATTATATAGGTGTAACTATATTTTTAGATATGTACATAACAGATAATTTAGTAGTATGTTTTGTCGAGCGATTTAAATGAATTTAACTAAAAATGTATAAAAGTTTACAGGAGCTCTAAGATGCAAGCAAAAGCGTACCCTAACACTTTTCAAATAATTAAGTATAGATTTAAATAATTTCATTTGAATATTTTCAATTTTGTGAGATAGTACTGTGTCTTTAAAAGTAAATTTATTATAAACAATTCTATATTCAATTTCTTATATTTAAATACATTGCGTTCTACTTACAATAGGAACCTACATTATTATAATATATAATATTAATTTAGAATATATAAATATTTATATTTAAATGATTAATGGTATTGTTTTAGATATGTATATTAATTTAAAAGTTGTAAAGAAAATTATATTTAAATTATATACATGTTAGATGTGTATATTAAAATAAATTATATAAAATTTAAATATTATTATTTTAATATTGCACTATATAATTATGTAGGTATTGAATTCCTTAGATTCGATAGAAGTCGTGTTGGACAATTATTTGCGAATAATAAGTTGTACTACAAAGAAATAGGATTAAAGGTTATTATTTATATTTATTATTATATTATAGGAGATCTATATTGAAAATTATCATAATAATTTCAATCATTAATATAATACTTGTTAACAAAATTATTATAATAACAAAAATAAATAACAGATAATAAAAATATACGTTATTATATACAATACTATATAGTTATAAATAAAATATTATATAATGGAAAGTAAAATATGATCAAAAAATAAATACACGGACATAAATATTTAATGAAGTTATATTTTTTAATTAATTATTGTAAACAAAATCTTTTTTTGTATTAAATGTTGGCATCGATGTTCGTGATTTGATCATATTCAATATTATCCCATCTCTAGATTGTTCACCTGTTGTCATTTGAGAAACCTGCCTGACATCTTGAATACATCTCTCGACGGCTTGATTATGACATGGATATTCAAAAGTAATTTCTTCAAAATTCATATTCAGGTAATTATTGAGTGTACTATCTTCAATATTATAAGTTAACCTTGATTCTTATATATTTATATTAAAATTTATTTCATAATAGTAATCTGCATTAAAATTTATATTTGGTAATTCAAAAGTTATAATATTTGTATTATTATTTTTTCTGATATCTATTATAATTTTAATTGCTTTTCTTCTAATATCTATTTCCTTGTCTTTTAACATGCTTAGTAAAACACTCTCTGAATGAGCATAGAAACAGTTATTTGATATGCTCTCATCAATGATATCTCTATATTGTATATCGATGTATCTTGAATTTTGTATAATATAAAATAAATTTGTTGTGGCATCAGATATAGTAGGGTTTTTTTTATTGTAAAATATGACGGCGCATATATTCTTACAATGTAGTTTGCTATTATATTTAAATTTTTAGTTGGATTAGTTGTCGATATGTATAGCCTTAATATATTATTTGCCAGAGTTAACCATCTGGCATGGTGCATTTTTCCTGGTTCCCCATTTTTTAAAGTATCATCTACCACTCCTGCATCTATGCATTTACATATTTTATATAAATAATCTGCATCGCAGTTATTTTTTGTTGTAAAATTAATTTTGAATGTGATTTTTTCAAAATTAATTATATCTAATTTTTGCAGAGACTTTAATTGTTTCCCTATTTCTCCTGAAAATGGGGTAGGTCCAATATGTTTGCCATCTATAAAAATAAATAGTTTTCTAAGGGGTAATTCATTCATATGTAGTTGACAAATCTGTAAACAAATATGTTTATAATATAATCAAATATCTATAAATAGTGGCCGCTAGTATAAGAATATGTAATAGGTGTCTCGTAATGTATTCGATTTATATTTTTTTAATTATTTAATATTCAATAATTATATTTATGATGCATACGCACCTTAATTTGATTTAATTAATGATTTAATTACATACACACACACCTTACATACATAAATAAGTATATATAAATATTCATGTTTTTGTTAAAATTTGAAAACAAATTATTACGTAATAAATTAGATTAATTAATTATTTTTTTTTTAAATTACCGACAATTTGATATTTAATTATTGTATATAGAACTTTTTATCATATTTAGGACTATTTATGCGTTTATTAAAATGACCACTACTCAGTTCTTGGCCGCTACCTCATTCCATCCCCTATATATAAAGTTGTGTTGAATATAATTTTTATAATATATATATATGGGTTGTTAGTTTTTTATAACAAATTATTGTTAAATAAATATTAGACTAGTGTAATTTGTGTTTATGATAAGATATATTATTTTAAATAATTAATTTATATTGAATTATTTGATCTATAACAATAACATATGAAACATTTCATAAATAACTAACATAGGTTATATTAATTGCCTAATAGTATTATTATTTTTAAAATTAATTGTTATTAATTATTATTATATTTTTTGATATTATATATGGTATACTTTATATAGTCATGTCACCAGACCAAAGGGGCCATACAAACGAAACCTACAAGACAATATAGAAGGTAAAAGAGAGCGAGGCCGGCCAAATAAGATGTGGATAGACAATATCAAAGACTGGACAGGAGGCATGGAGATTATTTGTTAAAAAATAACGCTCCCACATTCCCCCAGTTAAAAAGCTAATGGAACAAGATAATGAGGTAATACTTTATATAATATATAGTGTAGTTTAGTATAATATAGTATATTAACGATATTGATACTAATATTAAATGTCTTCAAATTAATATATATATTTATATGTATATAAATAAAATGTTGACCATTATATATACCACTATAGTAATATAGTGATTTGAAAATAATATAATTATATATGATTAAAACAGTTTTATGAGATTATGTTTATATATAAATATATATTATTTTTTGCTAACGGCCCAGTGTACTTTGTGAGTAGAATATTCTTCAAGTTTTCGTATTACCCCATTATATTTTCCTGTATTTACACATGCACCATCTGTTACTACAATTAATAATTCTTTTAGTTTTCCATCAAGTTTCTTTATTATTGATGAATATATTTCAATAGATGTCGATTTATGTGGAGAAATGTGTCCTATATATTTATTTCCCGGCTCACTCAATAACGTTATGTGTTCTTATTTTTTGTTTGTTCCATTTCTTAATCTAGTTATATCATTTCGTCCATCAAAATATAAAATAAATGTAGGATAAAATATGGATAAATATGGATAAAATAATAATCTATATATAGATAGCTTATAAATGAATATAATAATGTATTATGATAAATTCAGATGTAAACTAAGATACAGATATAAGGACAATAAACTAAGGCATCTATACGATATGATATGATACGATATGATCAGGGGTTAACTACAATGCGCTTAAGGGTAAACTACGATGTTCTCAGGGGTAAACTACGATGCTCTCAGGGGTAAACTACGATGCTATCAGGGGTAAACTACGATGATCTCAGGGGTAAACTACGATGTTCTCAGGGGTAAACTATGATGCTATCAGGGGTAAACTACGATGCTCTCAGTGGTAAACTACGATGCTCTCAAGGGTAAACTACGATGCTGTCAGGGGTAAACTACGATGTTCTCAGGGGTAAACTACGATGCTGTCAGGGGTAAACTACGATGCTATCAGGGGTAAACTACGATGCTCTCAGGGGTAAACTACGATGCTCTCAGGGGTAAACTACGATGCTCTCAGGGGTAAACTACGATGCTATCAGGGGTAAACTACGATGCTCTCAGGGGTAAACTACGATGCTCTCAGGGGTAAACTACGATGCTGTCAGGGGTAAACTACGATGCTGTCAGGGGTAAACTATGATGCTGTCAGGGGTAAACTACGATGCTCTCAGGGGTAAACTACGATGCTCTCAGGGGTAAACTACGATTATATCAAGGGTAAACTATGATGCTCTCAGGGGTAAACTATGATGCTCTCAGGGGTAAATTAAAACATATTATAAGTTACCCTTAGGGGTAAACTACTGCTCCTAGCTAGTTTACCCCTGTGAGACTTCTAGTTTACCCCTAATTTCTAACAGTGTATATCTGCATTGATTTTTCTTGCTTTATTCTTTCTCTTCTTAATTTACATCTATCAATTATATACTTGTTGTCGTGTCCATTGTTGTCGACATTATTGCCATAGATGCAATCGCAGCACCCTTCCTATCAGGTATATTGTATCGGTCACATAATTCCTCAAACGGCTTCAGATTTAGTCTATTTTGTTGACATGATGATGATGGTTGTTGCTCTTCTGTAAAATAATTAAATATGTGGTTTTATAATTTTTAATTCAATTACTTTATTGCATAATCAATATAAATTTTAATTTTCTAATATAAATTTATACATAATAGATTAATTTATATTCTTTATTTTTAAATTAATCTACTATTTAACAATATGTATATGACATACCAGTGTGAGTATTAGTTTGCAATTCAGGATTATGTTCTTCTGAAATTTGTTCACTTACTTCATAATCATTATTATCTTCAATATAATTAATTTAGGATTAATATAATTTCAATAAATATCATTTAACTTTATATTTACCATTTACAGATTC